>CM062819.1:1821029247-1822229247 GCA_031772625.1 Pinus tabuliformis | reverse complement strand
AGGGATCAAATCTCTTTTCACTCTGAAAGAAGTTTTCATATCAAGAGATTTGATCCCCCTTGGTGCTTGGTAGATATGGAGTTAAGATGGATCTAGGCTACTTTAATTTCCCCCTTTAAATAGGGTATATTCCGCACATCAAAACCATGGGGGTTGTTTTTGTTTGAATTGTTATTTTATTTTTGTAGGGTTTTATTTTTATTTTTCTATTTTATTTCGACCGAGTTAAAATTTTTACATTCCATCACATTAATTTTTTTATTTAATTTAATTTATATTTATATTTATAGGACATTACATTACGTTACTACATCTCTAACATACTAAGCACCCAACAGAGTAATTACATGGAGTAAAATTCATACTAAGAAATGCATTATGTGCTCTGTATATATGTTATAGGATTAAGAATACCATCAAATTGGCAAATACATCATATCCCATAGCGAGTTGAGATTTGGCACATCCTCATAAGCCATAGCCTGTAGAGATAGTTAAGTGGAAGCGAGATACCAGACTGTAAAGTGTAAAATAAGTTACATATGTCTAATTTTTAATTTCAATAGACTTGCATGAAGATATTTATCTCCTATGGTGGTGGATTCACATTTTATGCAAATGGGATTTACTGTTATGCTCTTAACCTGCAAAGTAATACCGAACATAGAATATGCGAAGAAAAGATACCCAGAACACAAAATATGCGAAGAAAATATACCCAGAACACAAAATAGCAATGATTATATTACTCAGAGAGAAATGTTCACAGGCCTCTTCGAGGGGGCAACCTCCAATAGAGCAGAGCTTGATTACAAAACAAGACATGATACTCCTCGCAGGGAGTCTCTATCCTTTATATATGACTCATACATGCAATACCATAGGCCAATGCCGTGGGTTTTATTAATACCATCTATCTAATACTACCACCCATTTACCATCTATCTAATATTACCGCCCATTTGCAACTAACTGTGGTCCCGTCATTAATTGCGGGTTAACCACTTACAAATATTAATATGGGCTTTATTGACTCTTGACTATGACGTGATCCCATGACATAAATAAGGGGGTTAGGGTGGGACCCTAACATGCCCTCCCCCTTAAGACTAGCCTTGTCCTCAAGGCTGAAGCTGCGGAAACTGCTGAAGAATAGTGGCTGGTTCCCAAGTTGCATCCTCCGGAGAGGTGTCTTTCCATTTGACGAGGACCTCCTTAATCATGTGGCCCCGCAGGTGCTTGTCTCGTGTGTCTAGAACCTGTTCAAGTTGAAGCCAGATTGACCCTTCTTCGTCCAATTTAGGTAGACTGGTTTGAACTCGGTAATTGTTCCCAATCACTTTCTTGAGACACGATACATGGAAAACTGGGTGGATTTTTGCTGTAGGTGGCAAAGCCAACTTGTAAGCCACTTCTCCAATGCGCTGAAGTACTTGGTATGGTCCGTAGAATTTTGGAGAGAGCTTTTGACAACCCTTGTCTTTGAGTGATGTTTGCTTATATGGTTGCAGCCTCAAAAAGACCTGATCCCCTTCTTGAAATTGGCACTCTGAGCGATGTTGGTCAGCCTGTTGCTTCATACGGTTCTGAGCTTGATGAAGATTCTCGCGCAGATGGGCGAACATGGTTGCGCGGTGTTGTAGGAGTTGATCCACGGCTTGTACTTTGGAGCACCCCGTGAGATAAGAAGTAGGGGAAGGCGGAAGTTGACCATAGACTGCTTCATAGGGAGTCATTTTGGTGGTGGCATGATAGTTGGTGTTATACCACCATTCCGCCAGAGGTAACCACTGTACCCAAAGGTGTTTCTTTTCTGAAGTGAAACACCTAAGGTAGGTTTCTAGACATTTGTTGACGGCTTCGGTTTGACCATCTGTTTGCGGATGATATGAAGTGCTGAGTTTGAGTTGAGTGCCTTGTATTCTGAAGAGCTCCTGCCAAAAATTACTGGTGAATATTGGGTCGTGGTCGGACACAATAGAAGTGGGCATGCCATGCAATTCGAAGATCTGATCCATGAAAGTTTGAGCAACCAAGGTTGGTGTAAATGGCTGGGGTAGGGCGCAGAAATGAGCATACTTCGACAGTCGGTCCACAACCACCATGATGACTAACTTTTTCCCAGACTTTGGAAGACCTGTAATGAAATCCATGGAGACCTCCATCCAAATTGACGCCGGAATGGGCAATGGTTGTAATGTGCCTGGTGTGTTGACGGTTTCCCCTTTGTGGCGTTGACAGACGTCACATTCTGCTACGAAAGTAAGGATGTCCTGTTTCATGCCGGTCCAAAAAAATGATCTTCTAGTGCGAGCATACGTCTTCTGAAAGCCCGAATGTCCTGCAATGGGAGATGAGTGCAATTCTGCCAAAATGCGACTTTTGAGGGTGGATGTTGGTGATATTATGACTCTGTCCTTGTAGCGAAGAATATCATTCTGCCACGAGTAGCCCTTGCTGGAATTAGGATCTACCTGCAATTGAGAAATGAGTTGGAAGAGCCTGGGATGTGAAAACCATTCCCTACGAGCCTCTTCAATCCAGTCTGGAATGGGGAGTGAAATTGCGAGTAGATTACTTTCCAAATCAAATTGGCGCGACAATGCATCTGCTACACTGTTGTCTTTCCCTTTCTTATAAATGATCTCATAATAATATCCCACCATTTTGGCTAACCATTTATTTTGTTGTGGGGAAGATAGGCGTTGCTCCAAAAAATATTTAAGACTGTGATGATCTGTGCGGATTTGGAAACGTCGCCCCAACAAGTAAGGTCGCCAGGTCTCGACTGCATGTAAGATGGCCATCATTTCCTTCTCGTAGCTAGATTGGCCCAGATTCCTCCCACTTAGTTGTTGGCTGGTGAAGGCCAATGGTCGCCCTTCCTGCATTAAGACCGCTCCAATACCTGTTCCTGAAGCATCACATTCAATGACAAATGATTTGGTGAAGTACGGTAGTGCTAAGACGGGAGTGGAACACATGGCGGTTTTGAGAGCGGTAAATGCCTGTTGTGCTTCCTCATTCCAGAAGAAGAAGTTTTTCTTTAGGAGTTGCGTTAGGGGATTCGCTATGCGGCCATAGTTGCGGACAAATTTACGATAATAGCCTGTGAGACCCAAAAATCCTCTCAAGCTTTTCAAGGTCTTAGGTTGAGGCCATTCTTGCATTGCCTGGATCTTTTTGGGGTCCACCTTAACCCCTTCACGCCCCACAATGTGGCCCAAATACTCAACTTCTTCCATGCCAAACGAACACTTAGACATCTTGACAAATAATTTATGCGTGTGGAGCAGTTGCAAGAGTAGATCTACATGATGAAGATGTGCCGCCCAAGTGCCACTATAGATGAGGATGTCATCGAAGAAGACAAGGACAAATTTTCTGAGATACGGTTTGAGGAGGTGATTCATAAGGCTCTGAAAAGTAGAGGGGAAATTACAGAGACCAAATGGCATGACCAGGAACTCATAATGGCCTTCATGAGTTCTGAAAGCCGTCTTGGGAATGTCGACTTCCTTCATGCGAATTTGGTGGTAGCCTGAGCGAAGATCCAACTTAGTGAAGAATTGAGCCCCATTGAGTTCGTCCAGCAAATCGTCAACCACCGGGATGGGAAATTTATCTTTGACTGTTAACTTATTGAGGGCCCTGAAGTCGAGAAACATCTGCCACTCCCCATCTTTCTTGAGGACCATGACCACTGGGGATGAATAAGGACTAATGCTGGGACGAATGACACCTGCTTCCAACAATTCCTTGATGATTTTTTCTATTTCATTCTTTTGGGTGAACGGATATCTGTATGGCCGCACATTTGGGGGTTGGGCCCCTGGAACCAATGTGATGCTATGATCATGTTCCCCTCGCGAAGGTGGAAGCTCATGAGGCTTGTCAAAGACCGTCCGATGTTTATTTAAAATCTGTTGCATCTCAGGATGAATTGATAGAGACATGGTGTCGACTACCTGGATGGCATTAAATTGAGCTACCACTCCATGATGGCCCTTTTTTAACAATTTTTCCATCCTATGCGAGCTGATGATAGAGGGGGCTCTCGCCAGTAGTCCACGGAGGGTATGTGTGGAGTTGTTCTGCTTAAAACTCATATATAACTCCTGGAAATCCATTGTGATTGGCCCAAGAGTGCAGAGCCATTCCATGCCTAGGACAATGTCGCAACCCCCCATGTGTATTACAAACATGTGGGTTTTCAATTGATAATCCCCCATTTGAAGTTTGACATTTTCACAGCGACCTTCACATTTCATTGTGTCACCATCTGCAATCTGGACTTGGAAGTTAGAAACTGCCCTGACGAAACAATGTGCTGCTTCAGCGATCTTTTGATGGATGAAATTATGGGTACTTCCACTATCAATCAAGACTACTACTCGGCGATGTTTAAGAAAACCCCTGATTTTGAGAGTTTCAGGGGAAGAAATTCTTGCCAATGCATTTAGCGAAATAATTGGTTCATCAAATACAATCTCCTTTTGGTTATCGTCTTCGATCGCCTCTGGTTCCTCAAGTGGTGGATCTTCCTCAGTGGAGCTGTAGTCAGTGGCATCTATTTGAAAAAACTTGGGCTCTTTGCATTTATGACCCGGGGAATATTTTTCATCACAGTAGTAACATAGTCCTTGCTTCCTTCTTTCGGCCATTTCCGCAGGTGACTGTTATAGACATTTTTGTGCCTTACAGCATGAAGCATGAAATGTCCATAATCTAAGGGATCCAAAGTCCCTAAACATGTTGTTCCTACCCCTAGAGGAACAAGGTCAGCAAACCACAGGACTGAATATCAGTTCTCCACCTGAAAACACTCAAAAACAAGCTAATTCTGGATCATGTCAACTGCTCCACTGAGCATCTGCGCTGAATGTCAACTGCTCCACTGTGTACCTACGCTGAATGTCAACTGCAAAGAAGGCTACCTGCGCTGGGCGAGTTTGGCCAAGTGGCACAGTCATTCCTCAAGGTGTCAATGCCCAGGAAGCTTCCAAAATGACACTTGGATCAGGGAATTCGACTGGTGATGAGTAAGAGGGTCTAGATCTCCAAGTGGAAGGAAGAACCTCCAAGTGGACTCAAGAACTGAAGAATAACTGAAGTGGGAGAGGACACTAGTCAGCTTCATGCCAGCCTCAAGCTGACTCATCCTTTCTCCAAAACTCCTATATATAGAGCTCTCTCATGAGGTCTAAGGGGGCTGGAATCTTGTGAATGTAAGGAAGTGCTGTTGGTTTGAGTATAGAACTATTGGGTGACTTGCTTTGAAGGAGGTGAAGAAGAGATTTCTTTCTGCTGGGAGGTGATGCTGGATTGGGCCTTTTATGGTTGTATCACTTCCTGAACTTTACTTCTTCCATTAATAAAGCATTTGAGGTTCTTCTATATGCATGTGTCTCAATGGTGTATTGTTATACTTGTGTATTTGATTTATTCTAATCCTTGAATCAATTATGAATGTATGCTTCTTGTAGTTTCCCTCTCTTGCCATTTTGCAGGATCTTGGTGTAGCTGGGCCAATGAAAGAGCAAGGAGCTGGGAACAAGCAGCAAGGAGAGAATATTGGATCAATCATTAGCGGAAGACATTGGTTAGTGGATCTCTTTCTCCCCTCTTTTACATCTCATAAAGAAGTAATCTCGAATAGATTTGCTCGATTGTTGCTGAGGTAGTATCACCCTTAGAGTGGGATAGGGTCATTTCGTATTGGATACTTTTCCCAACAATAGATTGGTGACTCCGCTGGGGAACGTATCTTGTTGGTTGTTTGTGTTTTTGCTATTCATTTCATAAACCCAGGGAGTACCGAATCGAACTGCATTTGGATCTTTCAAATGCAAAGTAGAGGGCAGCTACTCTAGCTCAGTTTCTGGGCATGTTTATGATTTGAAGAGCTGATCCACAAGGACCCTGAACAGCTCTTAGTGATAGCTTTTCATCCTCCTTTTCATCCCTTAGTGTGTACTTGATTGATAGCTTCTGATTTGGTAAAAAACTGTGAATTTTTGAGCAATCTGTGACCCGGAAACTGAGAAAAACGAAAGTTTATCTCTTCAGTGCAGGCACTGTGAAGGCAGTCTGCATTTCAGCGCAGATCCCGAAGGGGCTACCTGCGCTAAATGTCAAATTGACAGTGTACTACCTGCGCTGAACCAGTTTTGCCTTGTGCTATTGGGGTTCCCTACTGTTTATTGCCCTGTTTTCATCCTTGTTTTTGCAGCCTGTTATCAGTCAATGTGCCTATCTGAAACCACCTTTCTTTGCCACTATTCCGCCTCGGTTGTATAAAGAAACTGTATTTGTTCTTTGTGTATTTCTTACATCATTTGCAGTTTCCCATAACGAAAGTGAACTAGTCTTGCTGTGGCCTCTTAGATCTAGACCTGTGATTAAGTGTCGTTTTGATCTTAAGAGTTAGTTTGTTTGCTGTTCATAGCTGATTGAGCTTTTGCTTTCGTCATATGGTTTGAATTTATATATTTCTAGTGTTGAAACAAGTAAATCTTAAGGTGTCTTTTGATTTTGGACAAGCTTGTTTGCTTTCACTTGAAATTGAATTCAAAGTTATACAACAGCTTTCTTTTTGTATTACATCAACATTAAGAAAGAGAAAAGAAATACCTGCATTGTGCATGTGCATTTTGACAGCTTGCATGTTGATTTAGGGAAAAAGTGCATTAGTGTGTGCTCTATGATCTGTGTGAAAATATGATGTCTTTCTTTTCCCTCAGTAATTAAGATTTTCAAAGTTGAAAGATTGAAAAACTTGCTTATCATCTTAGACTGCATTTAGGAGTATTACTATACATCTCGTGGTGATCCATAAAGGCAAACTGCTAAACAAGATCAACCTTAAAATAAATTGAATTTACATAACAACGCATTGAAACATAATGCAAACACATAGAGGTCTAAGCTAGAGACGTGTTCCGGCGTCGTTAAACGTGATATCTTAGCGTTGAGTGGTTGGGTGATTCCTCCACGGTGAAGCGATAAGTATCAATACGGACTTGTGCTCCCACGTACCGTCGCGTATATATTGGGAGACCCCTATAGGAACAAAGCCTTTATCCATAGGAAGCCATGTCGGCCGCCCTACTGATCGCAATGCAGTGAACACAGCATTCACGAAGATCGGCCACTCGTACCGTAAAACGTATTCTGTGGTTTTGCGAAAAGTTTGGCACACCCTCTGCCTAGAACTCCAGAGTAGTTTCTTTTGGCCTTTTTCAAACTCTATAACTGAAAAAGTCCATCCGAGCATTTCTCACTTCGGGCTTGTTAAAACATCGAAGGAGACTAGAGTCATCTTTAGCTTTTTCTCGACTCTTAAAAAGTGAAAAAGCAAGTTGTGTCTAAAGCGTCGTTATAAAATTTATTTTAAACGGAACATAATCACCTCCTATTCGTGCGTTGATCTGTAGGTTAAGAACATGTAACGCCCCAACCAAGGAATTCCACATGATGGAAATCCTAGTCCTTTCTCCTCTTGGGGAGAAGTTGGTGCGCCCCACATGGCCACATTGTCGCTTCCAGGACTAACAATTGGCCTGCCAATTTGGCTTTCCTCAATCAATGTAGTTCAGAACACCATGGTTCCTGAATAGTCGAGTCAACAGTTAGATCAGTCTAGAGCTGCCCACCAGCCCTCTACTTCCTATAACTCTTCCTCCCATCCTTCATCTTCGCAAGGTAGAGCCGGCAAAAGCCAAGCTCCCATGGAGAAGAAGGAGAAGAAGAAGAGAGAGAAGAAGAAGAAGGAGCCTAAGGCGACTGGGGGCAAGCAAAAGACATCTGACAAAAATCCACACATAGCACAGACTGGGCCTAAATCACCATGTGTCATATGTAGAGGAGACCACTTCCATAGAGATTGTCCCTGTATTCCCCGGATACTAAGGGACTGGTCCGCTCGGTTGCACAGTTCGGGAGCATCAACCTCTGATAGCCATGTTGAATGCTTACTGTCAACCAGCGAAAGTGAAGGTTCAAGACAAAAAGGGGGAGCAAGATCCCCCTGCAGACTGTGTGAAGGTGATCACGCCATCCACCGTTGTCCCTTCTTAGACGAAGCGAAGAGAGTTTTGGAAGATCGCCCGGTTTCACCGTTGAGACTTCCTCCTGGATACAAAAAACTCGTGCCAAGTCCTTCGTTGGTTGAAAATACAGCTGGCCCACTCAAGTGGTCGGCTGAAGCGTCAGTCATTGAAAATGAACCTACTGAATCCAGACCGGACGAAAGTCCAAAGGTCGATACGGCAGTTGACCCGGTTCTGCCTTCAGAGGTTTCATCTTCAAATGACACCGTCAATGAAGATTCATCTTCAAATGACACCCTCACTGAAGAGAATAAGGATGACACCATCCAGATTCTTTTCATCAACACCGACTCTGATGAGCATCAGGGCAATGCGCCCATTCCTTTATCGCAGGAAGGAACATCATCAGGGTCATATCCGGCCGTGTATTCGGTCCCACCACCAAGCAACCTAGTTGTGTCCTTTGATTGGAACCAACTAGGCAGACCCCGGTTGCCAGCCAGTGTACCATTCAGAATCATAGTCCAAATTTATAGAATGGTAATGGCTGGCACTATCATTGATGAAGGGGCATCTGTGAGTATCCTTTCCTCTATTGCTTGGAAAGCACTGGGTTCCCCGGCGCTTTTTCCTGAGATAAGAAATCTCTCGGGTTTTGATAAAGGAACCAGTCGACCATTAGGGATCCTCCCCAATGTACCTGTTACATTGAAAGGGAAGACCGTTCAAATGAACGTGATGGTCATTCAAGGACCCTTGGATTATAACCTACTCCTTGGACGAGACTATATATATTGCATGGGAGCAATAGTCTCCTCACTCTTTAGAGTAATGTGTTTTCCACACGAAGGAAGGATGGTCAAGCTCGTAGACCAACTTTCATTTCCGGGATCACGCATCGCAAATAGTCACATACCAACCCTGAATGGTCTATTCAATCAAGAAATGTCTCCACCCCCAGTCCTTCTTCTCGATGAGTGCGAGTGATTCGGAAAGATGGGACTGGAACCCAGGGGGCATGCATCCTGGTCTGCTTCAGGCAGAGGAAACCTTGGGTATAAGGTAGAATTTCCGCGAGAGAATATGACTAGTCCGTACCCCGTCCGTGGATGGAAGAGGGGTTGTTCTAGAATAGGATTCTTTTGTCAAGGTTACGTGTTTGAAAAAGGTCATTCACCATTGTCTACTTCGGTAGACAGTGCCGAGGAAATGTTTTCGTTTGAAGAAGTTAACAAAACAATCTTTGGGTAATCAGAAAGAGGCCAGCCTCACCCTTTAAAACAAATGTTTTGATGGATAAGTAGGGGCAGCCTTGAAATTGTATTTTATACCTGGGGGCATGCAAACCTTTTGGAGTGCAAGCTAAGAGCGGTTATTTATCTGTTTTTGGGATTAGCCGTTTCCGAACTTGCATAAAGAAAGGATGAGAGGGAGCATAGCTTTGGTAAGGCACCAGCTCTATAAAAGATGGGATCTTACAGGAGACATTTCTTATCTTATGACTGGTATTATCGAGCAGTTTTACCGCGGAATTTATGCTCGTTAAAAAATAGAAAAGCGAGATCCGAGCAGTTTTAGCACATAGTTCATGCTCGTTAAAAAATAAACATAAGATTGAGCAGTGTTTTGGCGCATTCAAGCTCGTTAAATAAAAAATGAACCTATCCCGGTAAATAACCATTGTGATCATAAATTTATTAGCCATAAAAAGCCTTGGTTGTGTTTTGCACCTATCACCTCCATTCCATTTGGCCGATCGTTCACCTCCATATGATTGTTTACCCATTTTGAGGAACAGCTGCGAAGAGTGATTTCACCTAGCCATCCTTGTGACACTGCCGTGATTGGAAAATTCCAACCTGTACCTGGAATCTGCTGCTATCCCTGTTTATCACTCGTTCCTCAAAAGACGAGTCTTCTTTGAGCTCTTTTCTCTTGACTCGTAAAATATCAAAAGTTTGCCGAGTTTTGGCCTTCCAGCTCGTTAAAGTGACCAGAAGAGCTATCCCTCCTCTAGATTTTAATCTTTTTGGACCTGAGGGATTATTGCACAAAAAGGTCGAGCGCTTGTTTTATTCGGCTCGTTAAAGTTATCGAAAACTCATCCCTTCTGTATTGTTTTATACTTTTTCGGACTTAAGGGATTAGATGACGAAAAAGGAATTTTGGAGTTAACTTTCTGTACCTTTTCAGACTCTCTAAAAATGAAAAGGACCGAGTTTTCTTTGTCGTTAGACTCGTTAAAATGATTAAATAGCGACAAACTTGTCTTTAGGCGAGAACGAGTTTCCCTATCGCTAGGCTCATTAAAACATAGCGATGGGCTTGCCCGAAGGGCAGGTTATAGAACAAGCATATGTTATCCTCCTCAAGCTTGACAAAAATAAAGAGGTACTGGTCAGAAATGACTGGGGAAAAATTGGGAGAACCTCAAAGCTTTAATGGTAGCAAGTCGCTCTTGAACATGACACTTTTCCTCCGTATCACATCGGGTTGGGTTGTTTCATTCACCGGTCTCATCACCATGGTCTTGCCAAACCATCCACATTTGGGGTAATGCTACCAATCCATCGCATCAGTGTCGTTATATGTTCAAGAGATGTTGTTCAGAAAGAGTCAACCGTGTCCCATCCACTGCCATACATTATCCTTCATCCACCCATGATCACCACCCTGAATAATATGTCATAGATTGTTTTCACCTCCACTAAAATCATTAGCTCCGTTCCGTGTCACTGATGTGGGATTCATTAAGGCCCTCCTTTGACGGATCGCTTCTTGTCGACTTCAGCTCATTATCCAAGAAGTTGATCTAGGAACACCCCCCTCAGTACTTTGAAGCTTGCATGCCTCAATGGCAAGTTTCTCACTTCCGACGACATGTATACATCAATGACCTTTGACCAGAAGATTTTGCGTGGTGTTCGACACCAAGTCCTTTATTCACACCACGTGAATTGTACTGCAGTACCTTGAGGGTCATTATCATTATCGGTGATTCCTCTCGCGCTTGTTAACAGTTTACATCATTGACCGGTAATCAAGCGATGTCTTTCCATGTTCGACTTCAGCGCAATTCTCACATGGATCGACTTGTACTTAGAGTGAAGATCAAACGAGTTTGAAGACCCCGGATCTAGTTTCATCCATCCAGGCTGCGATATATATTCAGGAAATATAAAGACATTTGACATGTACATCATTGCAGCAGATGATCATCCTACTCAAAGGATGATAATTTCAGCAGAGAATTATCAGTCTATCATCAGACGATCGTCTGTTCTATGTACCAAAATAAATTTATAAAGCTGAGCATGGGAATGCCCGCCTCAGCTAGATCATGAAAGCAGAATGAAAAATAATGTATTGTATTGTATTTTATTACAGGTCACCTCTCAACGATTGAATGAACTTCGGATCCTCCTGATAAAGCATTTCACCCGATAAACGACCTCATACTTTAGGGGGCAACTGTTATAGACATTTTTGTGCCTTACAACATGAAGCATGAAATGTCCATAATCTAAGGGATCCAAAGTTGCTAAACATGTTGTTCCTACCCCTAGAGGAACAAGGTCAGCAAACCACAGCACTGAATATCAGTTCTCCACCTGAAAACACTCAAAAACAAGCTAATTCTGGATCATGTCAACTGCTCCACTGAGCATCTGCGCTGAATGTCAACTGCTCCACTGTGTACCTGCGCTGAATGTCAACTGCAAAGAAGGCTACCTGCGCTGGGCGAGTTTGGCCAAGTGGCACAGTCATTCCTCAAGGTGTCAATGCCCAGGAAGCTTCCAAAATGACACTTGGATCAGGGAATTCGACTGGTAATGAGTAAGAGGGTCTAGATCTCCAAGTGGAAGCAAGAACCTCCAAGTGGACTCAAGAACTGAAGAATAACTGAAGTGGGAGAGGACACTAGTCAACTTCATGGCAGCCTCAAGCTGACTCATCCTTTCTCCAAAACTCCTATATATAGAGCTCTCTCATGAGGTCTAAGGGGGCTAGAATCTTGTGAATGTAAGGAAGTGTTGTTGGTTTGAGTATAGAACTATTGGGTGATTTGCTTTGAAGGAGGTGAAGAAGAGATTTCTTTCTGCTGGGAGGTGATGCTAGATTGGGCCTTTTATGGTTGTATCACTTCCTGAACTTTACTTCTTCCATTAATAAAGCATTTGAGGTTCTTCTATATGCATGTGTCTCAATGGTGTATTGTTATACTTGTGTATTTGATTTATTCTAATCCTTGAATCAATTATGAATGTATGCTTCTTGTAGTTTCCCTCTCTTGCCATTTTGCAGGATCTTGGTGTAGCTGGGCCAGTGAAAGAGCAAGGAGCTGGGAGCAAGCATCAAGGAGAGAAGATTGGATCAATCATTAGCGGAAGACATCGGTTAGTGGATCTCTTTCTCCCCTCTTTTACATCTCATAGAGAAGTAATCTCGAATAGCTTTGCTCGATTGTTGCTGAGGTACTATCACCCTTAGAGTGGGATAGGGTCATTCCGTATTGGATACTTTTCCCAACAACAATGACACCTTTTGAATCTTAAGTGTCTGAGTCGTATTGGGAGCCTGTGAGGGACGACCTTTAGCGGGGAATTTGGGGCGGCTGGATTGGGCTGTTAATGCACGTTCCACCTTACGAGCTACCTGGCAAGCCTCTGTCCATGTGGGAGGGTGGTGGAGTAGAACCTGAGCTTTGATGGCTTCTTTAAGACCGCTGATAAAGCATTCCATGTAGAACTCATCTGTGAGACCCCTAGTGCGGAAGGCTAAGGCTTCAAAAGCAGTAATATATTACTCCACTGTACCGTCTGTCGGAGCTTAGTGAGACGCCCCAAAAAAGAGTCTTCCTGTTCAAAGCGACTTCGAAGAGTTTTGGCAAATTGGGCCCAATTCTGAAATGTCCATTGCAACGCTGATGCCATTCCTTCCATTGCCATCGTTCATTGTCCAAGTACATGGTGCCCACCATAAGCTTAGTCCCCTCATCTATGATATGATTCAATTGGAAATACTGCTCCATTTGTGCTAGCCATGCGGACGTGTGAGAACCGTCAAATTTATGCATATCCAACATGGGAGGTCGCTGACTGGGTGGTGGATGGGTGTGCCAGACGTGATGAGAGTGGATAGACTCACCCTCATGGTATTCATGGCCATTATACGCCTCCTCGTGGGCTGGCTCCTTACCCTTTGGGATTGCATCATGTATCTGGTGACTTATTCCTTTAAGCTCAAGTTCGATATTCTTCACCGCAGTTTGGAGGGAGTTCACATGGTCTTTAATTTTGTCTATCCTTTCATTGGCCATCGCTTGAGCGCGAGTTTCTAGCATACACCAACCTGATGAAAAATTGGGACCGCCTAAAAAAGTTTTACGAAGAAATTGAATGGTACCACCTTGCTCAGCTCGTCGTCCTGATTCTGATGGGCTAGGTCACCAATAAGCGCCCCGGAAGATCTCAGACTTTTTTTTTTTTTTTTTAATTTTTTTGTGGAAAACTCCTGACGAAGTTTTACTCCTTCCTGATCAATACTGCAGTCGCCAAATCCTCAGAATGTCAATGCCGCCAAAAGTCCTGCGAAAATTATATCCAGGGATAGGAACCCTTCACAACTACTCCGATCTGGTGGATCTGAGAGATCTGAATGGTGGAACAACTGCTGCTGCTGATCTGATGGAGCTGCGGGACTGATGTCGGCTGCTGCTGCACTTGCTGATCTGGAATAGGTGATGTGTGATCCCCCGATAGAAAGGGACCTATGGTCTTGAGGAGTGTCAGGTGCTACAGATCGCAATATACATAAGGGTCTGACAGTAGTACTCGACCGAATGTTTCAGGGCTCTAACTAAGGAGGATCGACCGTACCCTTAGCCGTACAACCCGACTACCCTATCGTACGGGCGAGTAATCTCTCCGAGTGCTGTTCTCGGTGTACTGTAACCACAAGACGGCCAAAGGTTTATCTATGGCGAGGCTTCAAGGGAGCTAGGGGGCTTCCTATACAACCGGAGGCTACGTGGAAGACAGTCCGTGCGCGGTTCTGTCTAATGCACTACTACTCGAAGGGGTACCCACAGGGGTTACAAGGGAGTCCAACAGACGTGACCACCTCTTGTATTTCCTGTGTGCATGCCTCCCCAAATCCGCAGGTTTATGCGCTTAATGACAGATCCCGTGGTTTAAAGACGCCGGAACACGTCTCTAGCCAAAAAAAAATTTGCTAAAATTTGGAGATCCCACCAAGCCCTGGAAAGTGCTCTGATACCACTTGTTATGCTCTTAACCTGCAAAGTAATACCGAACATAGAATATGCAAAGAAAAGATACCCAGAACACAGAATATGCGAAGAAAATATACCCAGAACACAGAATAGCAATGATTTTATTACTCAGAGAGAAATGTTCACAGGCCTCTTCGAGGGGGCAACCTCCAATAGAGCAGAGCTCGATTACAAAACAAGACACGATACTCTTCGCAGGGAGTCTCTATCCTTTATATATGACTCATACATGCAATACCACGGGCCAATGTCGTGGGTTTTATTAATACCATCTATCTAATACTACCGCCCATTTACCATCTATCTAATATTACCGCCCAATGCAACTAACTGTGGTCTCGTCATTAATTGCGGGTTAACCACTTACAAATATTAATATGGGCTTTATTGACTCTTGACTATGACATGATCCCATGACATAAATAAGGGGGTTAGGGTGGGACCCTAACATTTACATTCCAAGAATTGAATAATGATTTGGCTAATTTCTTGATTTTAGAGGTTTTGTAACATTAAGTTCTCAATAATGTTAAATTATGGTCACAAATTTCTATTGGAATAATAATTGTAACGTGTACCATTAGCAAGCTTGGTGTTGAGATTTTAAATACAATGTTTGTAAATGCGAGAAGCTTGTTAAATAAAGATATTTCCATTCTAATTGCATTTCCTCATTGGGGCTGTTAAAAAAGTGGAACTCCTATCATTTTAATACATGTAAGCAACCTTTCTTCTCAATGACTGAATATATGAAATTCTTAATTGATATTATTAGAGGATGATGAACATTCCATTCAAATAAATGTCTACAATGTTTAATCCTTGGGAAATGAATATCTTATGGAATCAACATATCTTATGAAATGAGCTGATGAGCTGCATATAGATGTGTGACCTCTTGTAATGTTAGAAGAAACCTACCAAACATTGTTCTTTCTTAGATGAGGATGTGTATCACTAAAGAAATGTGAAGGCCTAGATAAATGGATGAGATAGAAGAAAATGTATTGCTTTAGATATACCTACGCTTTAGCACCACATCACTTTAGACATAAAAAATAAACAACCCATATACTTACTTCAATCTCTAAGGTGCCAAGTTCATTGTCTGCAAAATTGGCCCTCAAAGAAGTTATATATGACCATTGAACTCTATCTTTCTCTTCAAAACACCCTCCAATACTTCCCAAAAAAGCTTATGTTTTGCATAATAGCATTTTTACACCAAATCATATTTTTATATTGAAATATGATAATATCATAGTCATTTAAGTTAATGAAAAGTCATTAAACCTGAGTTACTTCACACAATTTTACAATTTTCCATATGTGGCTATAAAAAATGATGAATTTATTTGCAACTTGATAGTTGATTCTTGTACATTAACTCCGAAGAACCAGTTATCAAAAATGAGGCTAGAAAATTAGGGGCCTTGTGCTTGTTGACATTAGATGGTCTTGCCACATATTCTGGATCTTTCATTCTGCCCACCTCTGGGATTGAATTATCTACAACTAAGGGAACTGTCAAATCCCTTTGAGAAAGATTCATTTGAATAAGTTCTATGAAGGAAGGTGTTTTCTTCAATGTTAAACCCAATGGGCTAGGCTCCTCCAATGGATTTCAAAGAAAGAATTTGAGAGAGTGTTGTGCTGGTTACAAGACTCCCTAGCTAATTCACCTCACATGAAATAGTAACATAAGTACATAAGATAATAGTTGGTAGCTACAAAAATTCTCTAAGGAAATATACATCATGCAAAGCCCCAACAAAGTGTTGTAAGAACACAACTTTATGAAATTCCTCAACAATCGCAATAAGATATAAAGTAACATATAATTATTCATAATTATTGATACCTTACAAAACATGCTCACAGTGATTTAGTTACAACAAACAACACTATGGCTGCTAAAAAGAAGTGGCCCCTATATGATTTTTTATTATTATTGTTTGTTAAATGTAATCATTATGTTTGATGCTTGGCATCAAGAAAAGTAGTTTTGGTTCAGCGAAAATATTGTAATAAAGTTTTTATATTGGACTTAAAATTTGTATTTTTTGTTAAGTGAAATGACATTTCGTTTTTGTGTTCTAAAAGGATGTATTGCCTATTACGGTCATTTCCATATTCAATTACTCCAACAAGAACATATAGATTTAGAGGTTTGGTATCATACATTGTAGAGTAAACCACTATGTTCATGGAAAAATTGATAAAGTGTTGAGTATCCAAAACATAATAGAGAGTTGATATTTTTGAAAGTTTTCCATCCAACTTATTGTTCCTTGTTGTTGTACCTTAGCAGGATTTATTTTATAAGAGAGAACATTGATCACACCACAATATGATAAGTGTTGTAGACATGTTAACATAAGAATTTATGACATACTGTAGGCCCAATGTCCAATGTTGTATGGTTCTCTACAAAAAAAATTAGGGATTTAAACATCATGTACAACATATAACTCCCCAATCCTTTCAGTCTTCTTCCCCTTTTTGTGTCTCCACTTTCATTTTGAAGTGTCAAATGTATCTTATTTTCTGTAGTCACAAATCAACCTTGAAATTATGTGATATGTTGTATTAAAAATGGTTTTCTAAGCAATATGTTGCACATGTGGACGTCTGTCAAAATGACCTCTGTCTAGCATGCACTCAACTCTGTATTGGGAGTGTAGGATGAATGGTAGATGTATAGGTGAACTAGAATCAGGTATGGTGATTGCACATTCAAGGATGAGATGTTTCAGTCAAGCACATATACAGAACCCACACAGTTCACCTAAGATCACTCTGAATCCTGTAGAAGAAATCTCATGTCTCTCTTCAATTAATTTATGCTATGATGAATCTCTGAAGGTTTATCTTTTTCAATGAGTAACAATGACTTTTTCCTACAGAAAAGTCAGCCTATGTGCAATCACCACGTCACCTTCCTTCATAATTTCCTATTGATTAATATGAATGTCGAATCTACCCAAGTAAGTTGTCACAATATTGATTCTGATTAGCATTTTGTTGTTGTTCCAATAACTAATCCACTAATATTTCCTTAAGTGTTGTTGTCCCATGAATCTCTATCTTGTAGTAACACTCTCAGCCAAAACATTGTTCATGACATTCACACCATATATTTCCTCATAAGGTAGAATCTAATAGTACGAATCATGCTAATAATTGTTAAGAAAAAGGTTTTAAAATTATTCACCTACCAATAAGTGAGGTCAATCCCATGTCCTCTATTTGGTAAAGGAAGCAAAAAAATCAATAAAGGCACTTAGAATCCTACTTCAAATATCAATTACATTGAAATAGGTACTTCATTCTAGTATTTAACTCGACA
The DNA here is from genome assembly GCA_031772625.1 of Pinus tabuliformis. Classification (NCBI taxonomy): domain Eukaryota; kingdom Viridiplantae; phylum Streptophyta; class Pinopsida; order Pinales; family Pinaceae; genus Pinus; species Pinus tabuliformis. The sequence continues at coordinate 1,822,211,552 of CM062819.1, read as the reverse complement.
GTTTGCGGGATTTTGGTTGGTACATTAGCCAACTTAGGTAACACCATGGAATTTATTGATCATTAACCTCTATCCCTACCTTTATATATTCCACATATTCAACCCAACTTATATCTTAAGAAATATCCTACTCTAGAAGGGGTATGGAATGGCTTGAATTTTGACACTAAACCTGGAAGTTCCTAATTCATCCAGTTTGTTTGGTTTCTTCTGTCCACTAGTGTTTTGGGTTCTAATGGGAGAGTACTCCACTTATGAACACCATTGTTTTTGACACACATAGACCTTAGAGTGAAACAGGTATTTCTCCCATGAGCATATTGTCACACCTTCAAGGCTTTCCTACGTGCCATAAATCAAAGGTAAGTACCCACACTTGGAATGGAACTCAAATATGTTATGTAGCTACTTAACCCAATTCCAATTACAAAAGTATAAAACTTGATGAATAATAGAACTGGAGGTTGTTATACTACTACTAAACTCAATTCCATACCAACAGAGATCTCAACGAGTAAAAAATCAATCCATGGACCATTGAAGAGTTAGATTAAAAGTTTAGTATTTCAATGGGAATATATGAAATACACCAACCTTATATATGCATTCATAAGAAACATCTAATAAACTTTTTTGGCATCTAGATTTTAATATTTTACTGGAAATGCATGAAGCATTGTATAAACATAAGTCAATCTTTTGGGAGATCCATTCAATGCTTTATAAAAGGGAAGAAAAACAAGTAGCCAGAACTGGGTTATGGGTAAGACTCTCGATAAGAGGAGGAAAAACCATAAAATAAAGGATATTCTTTGTAATATTAATAAGAAATGAAAATGTCTCGAAGAGTAAAACTATCTAAGTCCGTGAAAGACTAAAAATATGAGCCTCAAAGAAGAATAGAACTCATACCACTCTTGACAAAGAAACATGTCAGTAGAAATGTCAGCAAATGTTCTTGATCTGAAAACCATGTTAGGGGATCAGATCCTCGTATCAACATTTTGAGACATACCCTTCCTGAAAGCTGGGTAATAGGAAAGGACTTTGATAAAAGAAAACAAACCCATTAAAAGAAATGATATTCTCTATAACCATAATAAGGGATGAACACATCTAGAATATTAGAGCTACCTCAGTGCGAAAAAAATGGAATATAACTCGGGCCACTTCTAACAAAAAACCATGTTAGTAGTATTATAATCAAATGTCCTTAATTTAAAAACCATAAAAGCCTTAGAGGCACTTCCCATACAAAACTCGGCAAAATCATAGACAATAAGTACTCAGCCATCACTGCTTATAATTTTTCTTCCTCTTCCCAGCGTCGGTCTCAATAATAAACTTGGTGGAAAATATATTAACCATCTTGTCACAATACCCATTCCTTCCATCGTAGTTACTACTCGTTAACAGATGCCCAAAGATCATCTCCGGCACATACACGCCCTCCTCACGGTAAATCTCCATGATAACACCATATCCATTTTTGTAAACGTTGATGCTATTATCCTCCATGCTGATGGTCACCTTCACAGTATCCATGGAGGAATCCCACTGCTTGTTATCGGCTGCACTGATGAGGATCTCATTGAAAATATTATAAAGAACTGCAACGTATGGGATGCTTTGATGAACCATCTCTTAGCCTTCGTAAATCCAAAGGGACTTGATATGCTTCTCAATATATCCAACATAGGTGTTGGGACGAAGCAGGATGTGCTCCAGCTGAGTCTTCTTTTGGTATGTTTCTTTGATGGTTTTACCCTTGACGTCATTGTTGCTGGCTTGTTGGATGTTGGCGCCATTGCTCGGCTGCAATGACTTCCTTTTTTCACCGACCATGATAAAGAGAATGGCTTGACGTAGAGATTGTCCCCAATGGGGATCGGGTAACAGTGATGCTTTGTGCTTTCCAGGCTCTACACAAAATAAACAATCCAAACAATGCACACCTCTATCAAATCCATATTGTGGATTGCTTGTACTTTAATGAGTTTAAAAAAAAAAATTATTGATTGAGATCTTGAGGTAAAGTATGTTATTTTGGGAAAATATGACAAAGATGAGCGTTAAATAGTTTTACAATTTGTGTGGCATAATAATTCAAAAAACAATAGAACTACAACTTATCTAACTTGAATTCACAATAGTGAACCTAGATTCTAATTATTTTTTATAACTATGTACTAGTTGTTCAACGATATGAAGGTAGAATGTTTTTATAAGGATTAAGCTTTGGTTTTGATGTCAACTTATGCCCTTCAAAATATTTCTCGTAGCATTGGATCATATTTTATTTGTTGTGTAACCTTCTATATCACAATGAAAATGATTTTCCTTGTATCTTATATATATTATAATCATATACTAATGTTATATTCGAGTTACTTAAAACAATTCCAGAACACTTATACTTGTTATTCTATGCTTTTGGGTTTGTTTCTGGTGACTATTGTCATAAATTTCATGATATAATCTTGTTATGTTGAAAAAGTGAAGCCAATTGGTTAATTAGATGATAAGAATTACATGATTTATTAGATCATTACATTCTATATTTTCCAAATTTGATGAACAAAATTTCATATTAAATCGAAAGTATGTTGTTTTGGGAAAATATGACAAATATTTGACTTAGATGGCTAGGCAATAACCTAATTTTGGGATCAGTTTATGTCTATGGAGCTTCAAAAAGTGCTGCATTTAAAGAACCTCATCCTGGAATTTTAAGCTAGTTAAGATAATTTCAGGAATGGATTCGTAAGAAATCTTCTGTAGTGATTTTATCTCAGGCATATTTCTCCATTGGGAGCTAAAAACCCCGGTGAAATCACTATTAACACAATTTTGCATTGATTTAATTGAAGCTTGGTCAAACACTTACTCCATTTTCTAGGTTCAGTCTATCAAATTTTCTTCTAGCTTTCAATATCCCATTGTCATTTGATCTGTGATGCCATATTTCAATCTATACATACCATTCAACTTGAGATCATCAATAGAAAAACAACATTAGTCACTTTCAATCTATACATGTCATTCAACTTGAGATCATCAATCACAAAAACAACATCAACTACATCCAATTCAATCCTCTATCAACTTCTCCGATGCGTGAAAAGTCATGCCAAGAAAGGCACAAATTTTAAGGCACAGGTCATTATAGTGCTTGTTTTCCACTTGTGTGGTCAGTAGAGTTTAATCCAATCAATAGGGTGCATTATCGCGATGGTTTGCGCCACCCAAATTGTATAACATGAAAGTCCCAGGCAATTTTTGAACACTACTTACCATTCAGACTCAGCACCTAAGCCAACAGGAGTTCCTCATGGGTAAGAAACAATAATTCTTATAATTAAGAATAAATATAAAATGCAGTTAGCTACCTTTTGAGTGGGTTTAGCCTCTGGAATATGCTCCTATAGCACAAAGCCTCAATCCTAGTTATCTGAGTCCACGTCCATTTCCTCGGCATCTGATTTCTTGGCTTTGGGACTCTCAAAGCCAAGGTCAAGGCAAATCCAAGGTCCTTTTTGTGTCTCTATCATTTTTAGGGATGGATGGATCATCAGAATCCATCTATGCTAGAACATCTACCTTGTGACCACCTATGGTCTTAGGATATTTAATTTCCATGTCCTAATAAATTCATTCTTTCTCTATTATTTGCTTATTTTCTTGGTTGATTTTTGTGTCAAAAAGGCACATGTCGTCTTCTTTAGTGAATCCATTATCACTTATGCCTTTGGGTTCATCTTCCTCCATGGAATCCTGGACAATTAGCCTCGTTGTGCTTGTCTGGAAGTATTTTGATGTTTATAAGAGAGATGGAGGGCTTGGGTATGGGCCATAGCCCAGTAGTGTCGGAAACCTTCTGCACTTTCTCACGGTATAATGAAACACCATGATTGGAGGAACCAAGAATCCAATCTCATGTATTCAACCAAATGAATCAGATCATACATGTGGTGGCATGGTTGCGCCCTTCCTTCTCCTTCTACCTCCTAGGACAAGCCTTTCAAAGGGAGGGAAATAATTTTTTTTTATATTTGAATGAAACAAATCCATGAAACCTTGAATGGAACATAAATGAAATGCTCGTGTTAAATTCTTGTGTGTTTTTCAAGGGGAATTAAATTCCATTAAATAAAATGCTGAGTCTTTTCTTTTGTTTAATGAGAGGTATTTTTTATTATAAACCATTTCTAATTATATTAAAATTGTTAGGTCTTTGTGTCACCAAATATTATTTGAGGGGATTTTGGTTGATTTTTCAAATGTTAATTATGGTGGTATCAAACCAATCTTTGTGTGGTTTAAAAGTGCAAAAAAGTAGTAATGTCATGGTAATGATCAATCATCATTTCCAATTAAATGTTTTGTTTAATAAGGATAACTAATTTATGGAGATTTTTCATGATGTCCAATAGATGGTGTCATCATGGGAAAGGTAATGCTTTGTCTATCAAATGTTTTAGAAAATTGATATATCTTTGTCCATAAACATTAGAGGTTGAAAAATAGCATATGTTCAAAAGATATTTTTGTTCCAACTTAGTTATACCTTGAACCACAAATTGGTGTTGACCTCATGGATATGATAGAAATTTGGTGGCTTGTAGGGTAGTCATGTCATGAAATAAGAAGGGTAGACATAAAAATAAGCTTTATGTAGTCAAAAGTATAGTGAAGTAGCAATTTCATAGGATTAATAATCATTTCTAGTGAAATGTTTGTTTTAGTAAGGATAACTAATCTATGTAGCTTTCCATGATGTTCAATAGAGAGAGCCAACATCGTATTATTAACCATGGATATTCTTAACCTATAGATAGGGTTTGTTACAATATGATGGGCCAATACCATGGTTTATCAATACCACATGCCAGTAAAGTCATAACTCATTTCATATAATTTTTTGTTAACTAGTAAATTTAATTAAAAGTGGGAAAAATGGATAACTAATTTGAAGATCAATCTCAATCTTTGATATGTAACTATTAGTAAGAGTATAATTCTAAAATATTTCATGGAGGTTAAATCCCTGCTATCCACCTAATTATTACACCGATAGGTGTCCCCCCTAATGGAATTGGGAACTTTAATGATTTTCTTAATTAAAACTTTTGATCATATGGTGTAAATTTAAATATGCCAACATATTCTCATCATCGACACTATATCAATGGATAAAATTCACACCACTAAATTAATTGTGTGTCTAAATCACATGTTTAAAGCTTGCTTAAATTATTTTTTTACAAAACATGATTAAAAATTCACTGTGACTCTTGTTGGTAACCACATATGATGATTAGCAAGAAATCAATTAAAGAAAAAAAGTTAAAAAATACATTGAAACATGCATTGATTCTAAAACATATACATGTTCACATCCTTAAACATGTACCTCTTCAACCATTTACCAAGTTTTGTTTGTACTCCATTACCTAACTTGAGTGGTCTCCTATGTGTTACAAACTCCCTTTCCATTTCATGGTTAGGTGGTTACAATACAAGATTAAGCAATTAAAATTTCTTTGATATTGTCAACGCAACCACTATGAGAGCTATGCAACTACGTAAGTATTTATTTCAAGAGTCTCTTAAGCATCTTAGGTTTGCTCATCACTGTTTATTTACATCTTTAGAGCCCGCAACTCACCTGTTCGATAGAGATTCTTTTAGGGATTTGAGATGATGTTTTGGTAGTGGTTTGTCTCGCGATTTTACATAACTCAGTCATGAATTTTAATCTCCATAGTGGAACTTGCAGTGAGTTGGAGAGAAAAATTGAAGGAGAACATTCATCATGTGTGATGTTAGATACTCATATCAATTCCCTCTAGTTTTTTTCTTGCTTTAGAGAGTGAAACTTGAGTTCTTTCAGGTTATGTTCTTCTCTACAAAATTAACAAGTAAAATGAAGTTTTAAAATTTGATAATAAAGTAGAACTAAGGAATATTCTTCCTTTGTTATTTTGTATAGAAGAGTGAAATGACATCTTAGGGTTTCAATATAAATAGATGTAAGGCATAGTTTTCTATTGCAAAATACCCTAAAGGTAATCAACAAGGTTATCCACCACAAATATATCCTCAAGGTTACCCCAATCTTATCCACTGCAAGCGCTACCTTCACAGGTGTCGCCTATGTAGACACAACAGGCCTATGAGCACACACCCACTGAATCCACACAATTGCTTAATGGTGTAACAATTTACAAATCTTCTTATCTTTTTTCTTTGAACTTCATTGCAACAATTCTTGATGGTTTTTATCACAGTTTGTGTATTGAGCAAGATCTTGTACTCACAATTTCAGTTGCAACCTATGGGTTTTTCATTGTTGTTGCCCTATGAATTACTATTATACCTTATAAATTACATGTTCTCTAACTCTGAACAATATGCAATGGGTAACCAACAGATTTTGATGACAAAGCACAAGTACCCTGTTTTACATTAACTTATACTCTGATATTAGCATTTATGATTAAACAGTTGATTGTATTCATTGTTAGAAGAATTCATTGAATATACATGTTTTGATATTTGCTTCTATCCTATGCAGAAAAGCCTCTTCTCGTTGGTGAATTAATGAGTTAATTTGACAATAACTGTTACAAAAATATTGGGGATTTTGAAATGTTAAAATCTATGTTCATTTTATTGTTGAAATATGTGACGAGGTTCAAAGAAACTAATTTAGACGGGTCAAAATGGTCTATTTTTATTTATTTAAAAAAAAATATTGTGTCAAAAGTATTTTCCAAAACGTTGTATTTAAAACATTTTTACAACCAGTGAATTGTGGGATATAAAAGGAAAAATGTGATTTTTTTGTTAAAAGCTATGTTGATTATCATTTATGAAAATAAGTTTATTTTGTAATTCAAATATAAACAAGGATAGCTGCGATGCAGCGAGTCCCTGCACTAAGTTGAGATGTGTCATAGCTATGCTGGCAAGCTCTTAGTTCAAGCCAAGACAGAAGAAAACTAGTATGACCTGTTGCAATACACCTCAGGCACATTCTGGACAACAAGTGTCTGGACAACAAGTGTGTGTGTTATAACAGGTTGGGAGGTGTTGTTCTTATAAAGCTGCTTGGTTGTTAAAGCTGGCTCGTTGCTTCTGGCTCTGATGCGAATAGAACCGACCCCTGCTTATGGATTCAGATCTTTTGATAGGGATTTAGGGTAGAAGGAACCGTGCGAATGGATGGTGGTGGGTGCCGAGAACGATAAGTGGCTATGGTAGTAGTGGCTACTTCTGGACCTTTAGCTCTAGCTACTACTGCTCCCTTCCATGAAAGGGGCACCCCGACCTGTATGATGTTTAGCCATGGCCCCCTTCTCCTTTCAGCAGAATTTGACACAACTCCTTAGAATAGTGAAAAAATATGCCTAACCTAGCTAGTGGACATTCAGTTATTAAAAAAAGACTACATATTCAGTGGTTCAGAGCATAACTTTCCTCCTTAAGAGTTCAGTTCTCGTTTGCAGGCATTGTTACCTCGTAGTTTTCCCAACATTGCTTCATAAAACCAATCATATAACTCCTAATCTCCCACCAACTTGATTAGGAATCACTGCGCCCTCGTCTAAGTTCATCTTATATCTTTCTACTGTGAAGTTCATAGTTTTCCCAATAGCTTTATCGGTGGTATCCAAGAAAGGCTTCAAATTACGCCTGCGAAGATTTTCCCAGAGAAAGATTTTCCAAAATTTGATAAGTTTTCGATTTTAGACTCTACGGCCATAAAATGTTCAGTACATGTGATTCCCTTAAAAAGGATTGTGAAAATGATAAATGCAGGAGCTCAATTACATGCCATATGATACTATTAAAAACTTTTTGCAAATGCGCATAGTTAAAAATTACATGACCAGAAAAAACATGCAATTGCGCATTAGAATAGTATGAAATATCATGAACAACCTGGTTCCCCATCTCGCAAAAAAATCACCTGCATAAAGATATCTTAATAAATAAGCAGGAACCTCTGAGTCCCTGAGCGATTGGACATCAGTAACCAAATTGCTTGATCTGTTTGCATCTAAATGTGAGTGTGTACCATCAATTTCATCGTCTTCCATATTATGATTTTCATGTCGATCCACCTCAGTGATAAGATCTTCCCTCAGGTCCTCCTCATCCATTGACGAATATGAAAACACCAAATAACAGATAATCCCAATACCGAATGCTGCCCGTCCTGCACCGGTAACAGCAACCCACTTTAATTTTCAGTGAAATGGTTTGAATGTGCTTGAAATCATTACAAATTTTCTTGAGAGCCGGGGTAATTTTCAATTATGGCAAAACTAGGCTTCAGATTATATTATGATAAAAAGACGTCATGGACCATGTGGGCCCTCCCATGAACGCCACATGCCTCACCTCCTCCATGTTATGGAGGGCGTAAACCATGCCACTTAACATCGTATCATGGTAATATGTATGCTAATATGTCAATACAGGAGACATAGCGATAATCGAACAACCCAGGAACTAGAACATAACAGGAAGATACTTGTACAGAGAGACCTGTCATGCGAAACTGAAGGTTCTGCCGCTGCAGTGATGCAATCACCGGAATCAAAACTCGCCTCCCCAGCAGGCAGTGGGTTAAGAGAATTTTCGCTATTGCAGTCCTGCAAGGCCTCAGGAATATCTCTAGTCCAGGTAATCTCATTAATCTCTTAATTGTTTCCAAACCCACTGCTATTCTATCAAGTAATCATGTTATGATGACCAAAATTTAATCCTATGATTAGTTTCACATTAGAAAATTCAATTTGCTACCAGAAACATAGCTGTTGCAGATAGTAGATGAGGACATAGCAGATCAGGCTGCTGGTTTGGTTAATGTTTGGGTCCTGGGTCATGACCAAGCTACTACCGTGGGTCATGACCAAGCTACTACCGTGGGATACTGTTGCATGAGCATGCTAGTACCTCAGCCACGTACCCAAATCTGCATGTAATCTGACACAACCAATGCAACCACCGCAGCCACGTACCCAATACCCAATATCTGCATGTAATTTAACACAACCGCCTCCGTCAACCCCTCATCGGCAAGCACACAGTGGCCTCCTTCAACCCCTCATCGGCAAGCATTTCATAGCTTCATCGGCATGAAAATTTAAAATTTCCCTGCATAAAAATTTGCCAGAATTTGTGAGAATCAGTATTGCAGCAAAATTTGCTGCATGAAAATTTACCACGCTGGATTTACAAAGGCAACATATTATCAATTCTTTTTCTGCATGAAAATTTACCACAGCATTACATAAAAGTCTTTCATTATCAATGTAATTTTTTCAGGAGAAACTGCATGCCAAAGCACTCTCGATTTATTTCATCACTGAAAGAAATGGCGTAGCTAATGAGGAGAGCGTACCCAATGGCTTGCTGCGAGACTGCGTTTGCCTCGGTGATGAGGAGGCCTCCTCTCGTGGTTCTCTGAGAATAGAACTCCACGTGGCAGGGCTGCGGGATGTTGTCGAGCGCACGACATCGAGTCATGGGAGCCAACACAACCCTGCAGGTACGTGAACATGAGTTAGTACCTGAAGCTCACTGGCTTTGCAGAAAAATTATATAAATTACTTGCTCTGAAACTAGACTAGAAATTTGTGACATAGTAAATTACCTGTGAGACAGATTGAATAGCGGACCCATCTGAAAAGGCGAAAGGAGATGAGGACTCGGGCTGCGGGATGTTGTCGAGCGCACGACATCGAGTCATGGGAGCCAACACAACCCTGCAGGTACGTGAACATGAGTTAGTACCTGAAGCTCACTGGCTTTGCAGAAAAATTATATAAATTACTTGCTCTGAAACTAGACTAGAAATTTGTGACATAGTAAATTACCTGTGAGACAGATTGAATAGCGGACCCATCTGAAAAGGCGAAAGGAGATGAGGACTCGAGGTGCGGTTTGAGGATACACTGTCTTCGTGATTTTTCTTTTCGAGAAAATTACCGCCTTTCCCCATTACGAAAGAATGACTTCAATTTAACAAACGCTCGCCTGCAATAGGAATGAAATACTCTCTGCTGAACTATGATTGCTAGCAGAAGCTATTGCAAAGCATAAACAATGAAACCAGAAGGCGTCTAAGAAAAGAAGCGGAAGAGTCCGGGAAAACAATTTGGAAGTGGGAGAAGGGATGCAAGGTGTTGATATTGGGGACCGCCCTCCTGACACCTGCCGGCAGCCAAGGACACCTGCAGCTTAACACCAAAGCACAACCTTGTAACAGCCAACAGGATATAATACCTTAGGAAAGCTTGGCATACCCCGGCTGTATGACTTAACATTAAACATTAACGAATTAATGTTAGCATTAAAACGAAACCGCACACGGTCAGGGCCAGTCGATTGTGCTTAAATACGAGTTTAAGCTATGGTCTGGCCTCTTCCGCCTCGGGAAGAGGTCAAATAAGATGGCGAAGGATGGCGAAAGAGTGAGTGCAAACAAAACTTAGGATATCCCCGCTCTAACCGCCGTATAACAGAGAAGGGCAGGGGTCAACTAATGCTAAGTCGGGGTCCTATCGATTACTATAGTCCCTGCCGGATGCCAGATGGCAGGGACTAATAAAGTAACATAACACTATTTTCTAATTCAAATAGAAATAAATACACTATTATATGTTTCATTATTCTTCCTTTAACGTCGTAAAACAATAAAGCTTAATATCTATAAAGCTTATCAATATTACTATTAATATAATATAATATTATATATTTAACCCTTCCTTTAATGTCGTAAGCAATAAGGATTTAGAAAACAATTACAAATAACAATTTAGGGTTAGAAAATGATAGGCATCAGCCCTATATTCATTATAAACAGAATTCAATCAAATTTTGGATGATGTTGGAGTGGATATGGAAAAAATTGGTGCACTGAAAATCTAAGAAAAAAGAGAAGAGGCTTATACCATTTTTACATTAAGCCTTTTGAGTGGCCCTTGTGTGGCCCTCTTGTTAGAGTAGAGAAATTTTAAATTGTAAGGGGATTTTGTAAAATATATTGGGATTATTTTAAAATAACTTAAAATTATTAATAAATTTAATTAATAAGAACCATACGCAACTTATTTGTAAATTGATTACCGTTATTAATTTATAGGTTTATTTTAAAAAAAACTTAAATTTTAAAGTAATTTATTAATAAAATTTAAATTTTACTTCAAATTGAAATAATAACATTATATGTGTAACTATTTTTCAAATGTCTTAAAAAAATACAGTTTTGGAACCCAATTACAAATAACATTATATGTTTAGGCAAATAGGTATCACCCTTATATTCATTGCACGTAGAATTCATCGTACAGCAAATCTGTTGAAATAAGATTGGGAAATAATAATAATAATAATAATAATAATAATAATAATAATAATTATTATTATTATTATTATTATTATTATTATTGTTATTATTATTATTATTGTTGTTGTTGGTGATCTAGTATGAACGTGATGGAGAAATTTTAAAATAAAAACTAAATTTATTTTAAAACAAATTATAACAAAAACTTTTAATTGTAAAATTATAAAATAATTTGTGGAGTTTACCTTACCAGAATAGTAATTTATTAATAAAAATCATGCACAACTAAGTTATAATTTAATTTCTAAGTTTATTAATAACCTTATTTTAAAACAACTCAAAATTTAAACTAATTTATTAATAAAATTTTAAATTATAACTCATTTTATGATAAATTTAAAATTGTAAAATTTAAAATTTTTACAATAACCTTTTAATTAAAGTTACTATTAATATCATACAGAAATATTATAAATATTATTATATATTATATTAAATATAATACTTTAATTATTATGTGTTAAATTATGAATATAAATATGGATATGCGTTAAGTTGAAATTTATTAGATATCATTTTTCGGATTCAACTATGTTAAGTAATTCATTCACGTATGACCATTTTCATGAGAGGTAGTTGTAAGTGACTAATTTATCATGATTTGAATAGTTCACTTAGCACTCATTGCATTGGGTGATGCTCAGAGGGGTGAAGAAGTGGGATTGAAACTGGTGAAATAAATCATATAGCGTCAATCATCACTTCCGAGGCTTGCACTCGGTAAGTAGGACTTCTCAGGAAGTCACCCATCCTAGATCGCCTCTGGCTCAAGCACGCTTAACTGTGGAGTTTTCCCCACAATCAAGCCCACTTAGCTTGCTACCCCATTTGCAAAACCTTAGCAAGTATTGTGCCTCATGAAACATTCAAGTAGAGATCCCTTCACTCTTTTTGAATTTAAGTATAGGGGGTTTACGCAGCGCATTATATTAGATTTCAACTGTGTTAAGTAAGTCATTCACGTATGACCATTTCCATGAGAGGTAGTTGTAAGTGACTAATTTCTCATGATTTGAATAGTTCACTTAGAATTCATTGCAATGGGTGATTCTCACAGGGGTGAAGAAGTGGGATTGAAACTAGTGAAATAAATCACATAGCATCAATCATCACTTCCAGGGCTTGCACCCGGTAACCAGGACTTCCCGGGAGGTCACCCATCCCAGATCGCCTCTGGCTCAAGCGCGCTTAACTGTGGAGTTTTCCCCACAATCAAGCCCACTTAGGTTGCTACCCCATTTGCAAAACCTTAGCAAGTATTGTGCCTCATGAACCATTCAAGTAGAGATCCCTTCACTCTTTTTGAATTTAAGTATAGAGGGTTTACGCAATGAGTCATATTAGATTTCAACTACGTTAAGTAAGTCATTCACGTATGACCATTTCCATGAGAGGTAGTCGTAAGTCACTAATTTATCATGATTTGAATAGTTCACTTAACACTCATTGCATTGGGTGATGCTCACAAGGGTGAAGAAGTGGGATTGAAACTGGTGAAATAAATCACATAGTGTTAATCATCACTTCCAGGGCTTGCACCCGGTAACCAGGACTTCCCAAGAGGTCACCCATCCCAGATCACCTCTCGCTCAAGCGCGCTTAACTGTGGAGTTTTCCCCACAATCAGATCCACTTAGCTTGCTACCCCATTTGCAAAACCTTAGCAAGTATTGTGCCTCATGAACCATTCAAGTAGAGATCCCTTCACTCTTTTTGAATTTAAGTATAGGGGTTTTACGCAGTGCATTATATTAGATTTCAACTGCGTTAAATAAGTCATTCACCCATCACCATTTCCATGAGAGGTAGTCATAAGTGACTAATTTCTCATGATTATTGTTTCAAATCAGTAGTTTAATATTTTGGTTTACTAAGTGAAATTTATTGTTTCAAATCATTAGTTGAATATTGTGGTTTACTAATATAATAATATTATATTAAGTGATATTAGTAATTTTTGCCTTATAACAATATTGTTAAGATTAATATTATTAGTAATAATAATATGTTCCAATAATATTTTATTAGATTAACAATGTTACATTAATTATGATATTAATATATTATTAATGTAATATTAGTAATAATTTATTTTATATTAATATTAATGTTATTGATAATAATGTTGGTAGCATTTATAGTTTTAATTCTAATACATATTATTATTATCGTAATAGTAATGATAATGACAGTATTCACATTAATTTAAAAATCATTTTGATAATAATTTGTTTCTAATATAGCTTTTAGTATTTTTTAAGACAATTTTTTTAGTGGTCTCCAATCTACCTCGATGGACATCATTTTTTGGTTTCAAAACCTATTGCCAAATATTAAATATTAACCATGGAGTCTTATACTAGATGGATAGGGTTAACCCTATTGCCTTGGGTTTATAATAATAATCCTCATCCAAGATCAATATGGTAAGAATGGTCAACAAAGTTCAACCCATCATCGACCATTGTCAGTCATAGTCATCGAAGATCAACATGGTTAGAATGGTTGAATATGGTCAATGAAGGTCAACCATGGTTAACCGTGGTCAATAAAGGTTAACCATTGTCAACCATTAGTAATCATGGTCGATTATGACTGACCATCGTCAACCATGGTCGATCACAATCAACCATGATCAACCATAATGGTCAATCAAGGTCTTTATGCTTAGGATAAATCCAATACTATAAAGGCTATAAATCACATTTACCAATGCAATAAACTGTATACTATAGATGCTAAGTATTTATAGTATAAACCCTTAAATTTTATAGTATTGGTAGATTTGGCTATTCTTAGGGTTTATAATACTATAAACCCTTACAGTATATTTTATTTGTATATGTGGTTATGCTTATGATTTATAGTATTGGGTTTTATGATGTTAGGGTTTATTATAATCAGTTTAATATTAGGGTTTAATATGATTTTGGAATGGTACAAAAATTTGTCGAGCATCGCATTGTGACAAACATTATCCCAGCGTAACAATCAATCTAACAATGATTGTCACAATGTTACATAACACTACAATTTATTAAATGTCTCGTGACATTACAAAATTGGGATTTAATATTAGTGTTTACAGTATTATGGTTTCTAATATTTGGTTTTATTGATCCCGGGGGTTATTAATAATAATCTGTTGGGTATATAATATTAATAATCAATTAATTTTATTAATCCCAAGGGTTTATAATATTAAAAATCCATTGGGTTGATTAATGTCAATGGTTATAATATTAATCCCTTGGGTTTATTAATGCATTGGCTTTATAATATAAATCTTTTGGGTATTAATATCAACATTAATATTAATATTATAAACCTGAGGGATTAATATTATAATAATTTTAGTATATACCTATATTATATTTTAGTTTAATATAAAATATATGGTTAATATTATTAAATATATTGACCATGATTAACCATGGTAAACCATAGTTGGTTATCCATGGTTGATCATGGCTAACCATGGTCGATAATGATTGATCATGATCAGCCACGGTTGACCAACCATGGTCAACCATTATTGAGAATGATCAACCATGGTCCACCGTGGTTTACCATGATCAACCATGGTCGACCATGGTCCGCCATGGTCGACCATGGTCAGCCATGGTAGACCATAGTCCACCATGATCAACAATTTTCAACCATGATCAACCACGCAACCATGATCAACCATGGTCAACCATGATCAACCATAGATAATCATGGCCTACCATACTCAATTATGGCCGTCCTCAGACATGGATAACTCTGGACATGCATTGTCGCAATGTGACAAGCCATGTCACAATGGTACATTACATTACAATTCATTTAATATCACATTGTGACATTGAATTAATTAGTCTTTAATATTCTCATTTATAATACTAGGTTTCATACTATTATTTAATATTAATTTCTTGTGCTTATAAATCCTTGTGTTTATTAATCCTTTCAGTTTATAATATGAATAAACAGTTGGGTTTACTAATCCCTTGGGTTTATAAAATTAATCCGTTGAGTTTATTAGTGCCTTGGGTTTCAATTATGTATCCCTTGGGTTTATGAATTCCTTGGGTATATAATATTAATCCCTTGGGTTTATAATATAACTAATAATTCCCTAGGTTAATTAATCACTTTGGCTTATAATATTAATTCCTAGGGTTGCTAATCCCTTGGGTTTACTACATTAGTAATCCCTTGTGTTTATAATAATAATAGCTTGGGTTTATAATATTAATAGTCCATAAGGTTTATAATATTTATCAAGTGGGTTTATGGATCCATTGGATTCATAATATTAATAATCTGTTGGATTTATTAATCCGTTGCGTATATGAACCCTTTGGGTTTATAATATTAATTCCATAGGTTTATTAATCCCTTAGGTATTAATATTAATATTATAAACCCAAGGGATTATTATTATAATAATTTTAATATATAACTATATTGTATTAAGTTTAAGATGCAAGATATGGATAATGTTGTTAAATACATTGACTATGATCAACAATGGTTGATCATGGTCAACCATGGTCCACTAGTTAACCGTTATCTATCATGGTTAATCATGGTCAACCATGGTCGACCATGGCCAACCATGGTTCACCATGGTCCACCAAGATTAATAATTTTCAACCATGATCAACCATGCAACCATGATTGTCAAGACAAGAGTAACTCCACGAATTTCATTGTACTTTACATTAAGATGGAACATGGATATATACATGGAGAGGGAGACTATTGGGTTTCATCTCCCAATGTCTCTTCGTCCTACAATTCTCTTATTTGGCTATTTACAATATTTACATGAGTTTATTTAATCCCAGAGATTAAGTGTCAACATTCCCTGCCTTAATCTAAATGGAAGTTGGTGAGTCCAAGCATCATTCTCAATCTTTAAAACTTTTCTCTTCTAAGTGCTTTGGTGAAGATGTTTGCAATTTGCTCATTTGTGGAACAATGGCCTAGGTGGATTGTCTTGGCCTTAACATGATGTAGAATCAGATGGTATTTTGTATTTATATGCCTTGTTTCATTATGGAACTTTGGTTTCTTGGCCAAATTTATTGCAGAAATGATGCTAATCAAAAGAGGACTTGAATGTACTTGTTTATCATGAAAATCCTCCAGAATTTTCTCTAGCCACACAAATTCCTTTGTTGCTTCAGTTGCTGCCACATATTCTGCCTTAGTTGTGGAATCTGTTGGGGCTAATTCCTTGTGTGACCTCTAGTAGACAAAATTTGATCCAAGATTCATAACATAACCTGAACTAGATACCCCAGTTTCCTTATCTCCATTGAAATCTAAATGAGAGTATCCAATCAAGCTCAAGTCTCCCACATGTGTATACTTGAGTCCAAAGTCTTGAGTTCCCTTCAAGTACTTTAGAACAATTTTTGTAGTAGACCAATGACCCTCAAAAGGCTTTTGCATAAACATGGAGAGGATTCCAACAAAAAAAGAAATGTTTGATCTATTACTAGTTAGGTAGTTGAGACTTCCTATGAGTTTTCTATACTTTGTTGCATCCTCAAATTATTTTCCTTCAATGGATTGAGCTTTAAGTTATGTTCCAATGAAGTAGTTAAAGGATTGCACTTAGCCATGCCAAACTTGTTCAACAGATCTCCAATGCACTTGTTATGAGTCAGGAATAAAAACTTTTGATTTTGAGTTACTTCAATACCAAGATAGTAGTGAACATAGCCCAAATCTGTTATTTCAAAACCTTTCCACAATTCCTTCTTTACAGATGAAATATAGCTTTCATTGTTCCCTATCATCAAAATATCATCTACATACACCACAAGATATACAACTTTTTTTTCAACTTTCTTGACAAACAAAGTTGCATCATCAAGATCATAATGTTTGAAGTTAAGTTTCAGAAGATGCTCAGTTAACTTCTCATACCAAGCTCGTGGTGCTTCCTTGAGTCAATAAAAGGATTTTAAAAGCTTTCATACTTTGTGTTGCTAACCTTTCACAATTAATCCTTTTGGTTGGGACATAAAAACATTATCTTTCAAATATCCATTCAAGAAATCAATTTTTACATCCATTTGATGGACATTCCAACAATTCTATGCTTCGAAGGAAAAGAGTTTTTGGATGGTAGCCCATTTTGTTGTGGGGGAAAAATTATCATCATAGTTGACCACTTTGTTCTTTGCAAAACCTTTTTCCGCAAGCCTGACGTTGTAATTTTCAAGTGAGTCATCTGCTTTATACTTGTTTTTGAAGACCCACTTGCAGCCAATTGGTTTGGTTCTTAATGGAGGATCGATGAGCTTCTGGGTGCCATTATCTCTCAAAGCATCATATTGTTTTTGCATCGCTTATTTCCATTCATCATGAGAAGCGACTTCTTTGAAGGAAGTTTGCTCAAAATATGTAGATAAATTCAGTTCCAAATCATAAGAAGCATCTATATCAACAAGTGAATTGAGGTTGTCTACATCACCTACATTTTGTCTAGTTGAGCTTCTTGTTCCTATTTTTCCAACCTCATTAGGAAAAACACTTTTAAGTGTCTTTGTCAGCCATTTTGGAGGATCTTTATGAGATGGCTCAGGATGCTCAGTTGACTGAGATGGGGCTGAGTCAATATTTAGTCTCCCAATTCTGTCAATGACATCACTCAAAGTGTCACCAGTGGATGGATCTTGATGTGGCGGAAAGAGTTCTTCAGAAGAATATTCCACATATTGATGGAGTATAGGGATCCCCCCTTGAAGATATGGAATCTGATTATCAAATTCTTGAGAATACTTTTCATGTTTGAATCTATCCAAGTGATCAAGCTGCTGCTCAACAACATTGTCATTCTTGGAATATTCAAGAATGGCCTCATCTCAAGATATTATAAACTTTTTCTTCACCTCATCATACAGATGATATGCCTTGGAGGTATTTGAGACCCCGAGAAGATACATTTATGACTCCTTGAACCGAGTTTGTTTCTTTGTTCGTTAGGTATCAATGCATAACAAGTGGAACCAAAAACCTTGATATGCCTCATCGAAGGAATCTGGCCATATAAAATTCAATGGGGAGCCTTGTTTTTTATAGCATTATATGGACACCTATTCTTTATATACACAACACATAGAACTACATTACCCCAAAACATCAGTTTAACATTCTTGAAAAAAATCATAGAATGTACCATATTTAAGATTGCACTGTTCATTCTTTCAGCTACTCCATTCTGTTGGGGATTGTAAGGAACAGTTGTTTGATGTTTGATCCCATGTTGGCGAATATATTTTTCAAATTAATTTGACGTATATTATTTTTCATTATCAGTACGAATAGATCCAATATGAGATTGTGCATCATTTTCAATGCATACATGAAAATTCATGAATGTTTCAAAATCTTTATATTTGTTCTTCAATAAATAAACCAAAAACATTATGGTGTAGTCATCAATAAATTTCATCATATATTTATTACCATTTACAGAAGGAACAGACCTTGGGCCACACAAATCAAAATGAATGAGCTCAAGTTTTGTATGTGATCTGGAATGAGAATCACGAAAAGACTACTTTTTGTGCCTTCCTAAGATACAAGCATCACATTGATTAAGTTTCCTAGGAATTGTAGGCAAACCAGTAACATCATTTTTCTTCAATAAATGAAGGTTGTCATAGTTCAAGTCTCCAAACATAGCACGCCATAAAAGACTTGATGTAAATGTACCTTCATCATAGTGAAAAATGTACATTGAATAGTTATGTGCATGAGCAGAGGTTCTTTGCAGCTTCAGAAGTCATTCTTCTTCTATCCTTGTCATGACAAGTGAGCGATACGATGTTTTTTTGACCTCAAAGTTGCAATCAAATATGTGAATGGATTGTCCTTGCAAACAATACAACAAGTTTCTCCTCATCTCCAGGAGGTATAAAACATCATGTAGAAGAAATTCTGGAAGACGAGACAGTTTGAGCCTGATTGTGCCAAGCCATAATGGATTGAGTTTTGACTTATTTGAAAAGTATATTGCTCCATCAACATTGTCAGTAAATTCTTCAAAGAAATATCTCCTGAAATTCGTGCGGCAAGTTGCTCCTGAATCAAGAAACCAAACATATTTTCATGAAGCAAGTGAAGCATTGAATAAGCCTCCAGTTACTCCAATGTTATAATGTTCACAAACATAATGAGTGGAATGTGGTTCTTTTCTTATCCCTTTGTCAGGTGTTTTACCTTTTCCTTCATTTATTTTCTTATCAATTATGTCCCAAGGAAGCTTACATGTGGAATCCTCATGTCCATCTCTACTGCATCATAAGCAATGAAGATCATACCTTTCTCCTTCGAAATGTCTTCCCCCCTTACCTCTAATATTCTTCCTTCATCTTCCTCTTCGACCACCTCTTCCTCTAGAATATTGTGCGTGATTCTTCTCTTTTTGTCTAACAATCACAATTTCTTCAGAAGATTCAGGAGTTGCCTTCTTCACAAAATCCTTCTCCCTTTCAACAAATTTCTTCTCAAGGGAGTGAAAGGTAATCTCTTTAAGGTTGTCTCTAGCTTGCAATGACTCAAGATAATGTGAATAAGTGGGATATAGTGCCTTGAAATAAGCTATGAGAGGAATATTTATCTCAACAGCAGTGGATTTTATTTCATGCATAATGGATCTTACCTCTGATGCTAAGGCAACACTACTACACCAAGGGCACTTTTAAGATATTTTTTTAAGACAAAAGAAATCTTTTGTCTCAAAAATTCACTTTTTATTTTAGTTATTTTGCATTAAAATTTAATATCAATTGAATTGTCTTAAATATAAAGTTTAAGACAAAAACAAATTGAGACAAAAATATTTAAAGGAAAAACTTTATATTTAAGACAAAAAGAGTTTAGGACAAAATTTTTTTAAGACAAAAATAGTTTGAGACAAAAATATTTTAAGACAAAACTTTGTATTTAGGACAAAAATAGTTTAAGACAAACTTTATATTTAAGACAAAAATAGTTTAAGACAAAAATAGTTTGAGACAAAATTATTTTAAGACAAAGCCTTATATTTAAGACAAAAGCAGTTTAAGACAAAAACAATTTGAGCCAAAAATATATTAAGGCAAAACTTTATATTTAAGACAATGTCCACTTAAGACGAAACCCATTTAAGACAATTAACAATTAAGAAAAAAAAAAAAATCAATTTAAGAATTGACTATGAGGATACATTTTCTCTTGTAGCAAGGTACTGATCATCTATTAGATCAATTCTTGCTTTGGCTATGCAAATGGGGTGGAAGATCCACCAGATGGATGTAAAAACAACATTTCTCAATAAGGTTATTGAGGAGGAGGTGTACATCAAGCAACCATAAGATTTTGAGACATTTGAAAGAGAGTCTCATGTGTGCAGGCTCAAGCGAGCGGTGTACGGTTCTAAACAAGCACCCTGTGCTTGGTACACTAGGATCGATAGTTATCTCATCTGTTTGGGCTTCACCAAAATGGAAGCAGATGCAAACCCCAATCACATCTTAGTAGAAGGTAAATTTCTTATTATTATCTTATATGTTGTTGATTTGATTCTAACTAATGATGAGAAGTTGATCAGATATTACAAGGAGGACCTTGCAAGGTTATTTGAAATGTAGGACGTCGGAGTATGGGAAGACTATAAGGAATTGTTTGTCTCTCAAGGCAAGTATGCAAATAAGATACTACAGAGATTATGAATGGATAGATGTAAACCCACGGAGACACCTCTAGCAAACAACTGGAGGAAGGAGGATGTCACTTCAAGTGAAGAAGAGGATGTCACTTCAAGTGAAGAAGTGGATGCTACCATTTATCAACAACTAGTAGGCTCACTCATGTATCTTGTGAACACATGACCGTATATGTGCTATGCAGTAAACCAACTAAGCCAAGTTATAGTTAGGCCAACCAAATTATTTTGGAAGGAAGTTAAGCATGTTTTACGGTACCTCAGAGGCACTAACCAGTTTGGACTATGGTATAGACAGGAAGAGGGAGTGAAGTTGTGTGTCTTCGTATATGCAGATTGGGTGCAAAGTCCATCAGACCGAAAGAGTACATCAGGTGGAATTTTCAGTGTTGGGTTTGTAGTTGTTTCTTGGTACAAAATGAAGCAAAGATATGTGGCACTAAGCTTGGAATAAGCAGAATACATGGCTACAAGTCAAGCAACATGTGAGGTGATATGGAGGAGTAAGATACTAGTTGGTGTAGGAATTTACAGGGTAAGTTCCTCAGAAAGAATACCAAAAGGACACCGCTCACAACCAGATCTCAAATCAATACACCAGTATTTTTGACGTGGTTAAAACCCTCAGAGTGCAAGGAGGGAAACAGTCCACGGCCTGTCCCAACGTGGGTACAGACAATTTATTAATCAAAGAATGAAAATTTACATAAGCTTCTCTCATGCACGGATTACCCGAACAATGACCCTCCATGCGCTTTAAATAGAACTCATGGACCAATCGGGTGTCAAGCCACGGATCAAGTGTCGGTAATACCGAGGTGAGAGTGAACCGTCGGATCACTACATATCGTGACCGTCGGATTGTAAGTTACAAAATGTACAACGGTAAAGAAACACACTTTACCTAACTCTAACCTAACTCTATACTAGACCAAGTTGAACTTAACTATATCCTATGTGTCGGAATATCCTAACATCCCCCCTTAAGAACAACTTGGGATAGGATTGAAGGATTTACAAATATGACACAATAGGAGAAGGAAGGAGGCACTAGAGCCTATCCCCCCTTAGTGACAACTTCCTGAACTCCAAGCATATATCGAAGTTTAGTGAACTTCGCCTCTGTGAGGCCTTTGTGAAGATGTCTGCAACCTGATCATCCGTTGGACAATATTGCACTTCAAGAACATGGTCATGAATGAGCTTTCTGATGAAGTGCATGTGTAGTTCAATGTGTTTGCTGCGCTGATGCTGGACTGGATCTTTGCATAGCTGAATGGCACTTTGATTATCACACCAAAGTGTGGTTGGATGCTGCTGCTCAAAGCCAAATTCTAATAGGATCTGACGAAGCCACAAGGCTTCCTTACTAGCTTCCACGGCACCACGATACTCTGCTTCTGCTGACGAAAGAGAAATGGCAGCCTGTTTCTTACAAGCCCATGTAATAGGTCCTGAACCAAGAGTGAAGACATAACCGACAGTAGACTTCCGATCATCAAGGTCACCAGCCCAATCAGAATCAGTGAAACCAACTAACAGAGGAGCTGCTTTGGCACTGTAATGAATCCCAAACTGTACTGTACCTCGAACATAACGAAGTATTCTTTTAGCTGCTTTCCAATGACTTTCACGGGGGTTTTGCATAAAACGAGCAACAAGGCCAACAGCAAAGGAAAGATCAGGACGAGTATGGGTTAAATACAAGAGTTTTCCGACAAGTTGACGGTATAAGGTAGCATCAACTTCAGGAGAAGTACAAGAGACTGAAAGTTTGACTCCAGACTGAAAGGGAGAAGGGGCTGGCTTACAGTCTTCCATGTGAAAATGACGAAGAATATCACAAGCATACTTGGACTGGGAAAGGAAAATACCTTCTTGGGATTGCAAGACTTGAAGACCGAGAAAATAGTGTAAGTGTCCTAAGTCTGTCATTTCAAATTTCTTTTTAAGGCTGGACTTCACATGGTTTATAAGGTTGGGATCACTACCAGTAAGAATAAGATCATCAACATAAAGAACAAGGATGATAAGAGAGTTGCCCACTTTCTTGGTGTAGACAGTATTGTCAGAATGACACCTAGAAAAGCCAGATTCTAAAAGAAAGCTATCCATTTTGGCATACCAAGCCCGAGGAGCTTGCTTGAGGCCATAAAGGGATTTCTTAAGTCGACAAACGAGGCTGGAGTCTGTTTGTATGAAGCCAATGGGTTGTTCCATATAGATTTCTTCCTGCAAGTCCCCATGCAAGAAGGCAGATTTAACATCCATTTGATGGACTTCCCATTTTAAAGAGGCAGCAAGGGAAAGAACAAGGCGGATAGAGTTCATTTTGGCAACTGGAGAGAAGGTTTCAGTGTAGTCAATGCCTTCAACCTGTGAAAAGCCCTTAGCAACTAGACGAGCCTTATGTTTATCAACTTTCCCATCTGGTCCATACTTGGTTCTGTAAACCCATTTGCATCTAACAAGTTTGCGTCCCTTTGGTAGAGGAACAAGATCCCATGTATCATTTGTCATCAATGAATGATATTCTTCATTCATAGCTGCTTCCCAATGTGGATGGCCTGAAGCTTCTGCAAAAGTGTCAGGATCATGATTTACTGGAGCTTGAGCCAGTAAAGAAGAGGCTCTTTCAAACTGAGAACGTGTACGTCGCTGATCTGTAGGATCACCGGCAAGATCACCTGCTGCATCCCGAGTAGCACGGACCCATCTTGGAAGTTGAGGATCCTGAGAAGGTGGGGGAGGATTATCATCCTCGCTTTCATCATCTAGAAGAAGAAATGTTTTCAAAGATAGAAGAGATAGGAAGAGGTGGCACATCCGCCGGACTAGGCTCGCAGGCCGATTTATTTTCATCAAATTTTACATCTCTTCTAATGATAACATTTTTGGACTTAAATGGAATAAGTCTATAACCTTTTACATCTTCAGAATATCCAACAAAAGTACATTTCTCACTCTTAGGTTCTAAAGCTTTATGCTTTTCATCTGGAATATGGGCCCATGCTTCACTTCCAAACACACGAAAGTGACTTACATCTGGTTTAATGGAACTCCAAGCTTCTTCTGGAGTGATATTCTCTAGAACCTTAGTAGGAGTGCGATTGATTATATAATTTGCACAATTAATTGCTTCGGCCCAAAAACTAAGACTGAGTCCTTTAGATTGCAGCATACAATTAGCCATTTCCTTTAAGGTGCGATTTTTCCTTTCAGCTACACCATTTTGTTGTGGAGTGTATGGAACAGTATGTTGCATTTGAATTCCATTTTCGGTGCAAAAGTTGATGAATGCGTTTTTAACATATTCTCCACCATTATCAGTTCTTAGCTTAAGAATTTGATGTCCAGATTGTTTTTCAACAAATGCTTTGAAGGCCAAAAAAGTGCTAAATACTTCGCTCTTGAGTTTTAAGAAGTATACCCAAGTGCGTCTAGAGAAATCATCAATGAAAGTTAAGAAGTACTTGCAGCCAGAGAATGAAGCAACAGGAAGAGGACCACATAAATCACTGTGCACAAGCTGTAAAGGGGCTGAGGCGTGCCAAGAGGCACGTTTGTCAAAACTGTCCCGATGATGTTTTCCGAGTACACATCCGGAACAAACACCATCTTTGCAAGATACCATAGGAAGACCTGTCACCATGTTTTCTTTACATAGATGCTGAAGGGAGCGATAGTTTAAGTGACCATACCGCTCATGCCAAAGTTTGCTCACTTCATCATTATGAGCAACAAATACTGAGGGAAGATGGGATGACCCAAAGTTGTGAAACTTATACAACCTTTTGGAATCATCAGCAAGACCAGTAGCTAGAATCTGTTTAGGATCTTTTAGATCCTTGATTACAACATCATGAGGTGAAAATTCAACAATTTTACCTTCACCTGAATGAGTTATCTGATAGACAGATAGAAGGTTGCAGGATAAGTTTGGAACACATAATACATCATTGAACTGACCATTGTCTAGATGAACAGTTCCAGTCCCTACAACATTAAGAGATCTATCATCACCAACATATATATTTTTGGTGTTACAATCATTTAAAGAAGAAAACATGGCTTGGTTTTTGGCCATGTGACAAGAGGCTCCAGAATCAATGAGCCACTCATGAGAATGAGAAGAAGAAGAAGATACATTTAATGCATAACCAGACTGAGATGATTGACGATGACATGCAGAAAATGCCGTTCCGGAAGTTGAAGTTGAAGTAGGCTCCAGATGGATGTTATGTTTCTTCATTGCGGCTTCCAAGGCTTCCATCTTCTTAAAGCATTTAGATTCTAAGTGGCCATCTCGATTACAAAAGTTACAATGTCTGTCAGTCTTCTTCCATTTGTTTTTATTGGTCTTGTCATATTGCTGAAATGATCTTTCATCTTGAGGCTGAGTTGGTTTAGGACCATTCCTTTGAGGATAAGACTTCTTAGGATTCTTTGAATTTGGTTGCTGCTGGGCGGCTAACGCTTTCGAGGAAGAGTTTCCAAGATTAAGAAGACCAAGGTGTAAGAGTTTTTCTTGTTCTCTTATTAAGGAATCACAAAAGGAGTCAAAGGAAGGGGGCTTGTAGTCTTTGCCTTGACAAATGAAAGCTTCCCTGGTAGAATGGAAAGTGGAAACAAATACAGAGTAGGCTGGTCCCAACTTAGTAAGGATGGAATAAATAAGGTTACCATCTTCTTTCTTAACTTTAACACCTTCCAAGAGATATCTAAGGGTCTTGAATTTGGACAAGAAATCTTCAATGCAAGAAAAATTATTAGGATCCAAAGTAAGCAACTCATTCTCAAGTTGATGGGCTCTAATTTCATTTTTAATCCCAAAAACTTTAGCAAGTTTTTCTAATGCTTCATGAGGAGTTTCAATTTCTGCAATGTGGAATCTAAGATCAGGAGAAACAGACATTCCTATCAAACCACGTGCTTGATCTTGTCTATTTTCCCATTTTTCGGCCTTGTCTTCATCTTTGGGTTTCTTCTCTTGGTCTGTGGCTATTCTGAAGAGACCTTTACTTCTAAGTAAATCTCCCATGTAGGCTACCCATTGGAAGTAGTTAGTGCTGTCAAGAATGACTTGGCATGGACTTTCCATTTTTTGAAAAACAACTGAAGCTAAAGATGCTGAAAGTAAGTGGTCCAATGGATAGATCTCGAAAAAATAGGCGGTTTTAAAAAAAACGGCTCTGAAAAAGGCTTCCGGATGAAGAAGTTATGGCTTTTTGAAAAAAAATTGTTGACGTTGCCGGCAAAGTGCGCGAATGTGCGGGAATGAAAAAATCCGCCCCCACAAAATGGAGACTTGAACCCAAGACCTCTACTCTCTTAAAAGGTCTTTGAACCAATTGATCTATACAAAATATTTGAGAGAGAGAGAGAGAGAGAGAGAGAGAGAGGGGGGGGGGGGCCCTCGATTTGCGTGCTTGCCTTGGGAAGACTCTTTTCCCCTACAAAACACAAAACAAAAAACCCAACACGAATATCCAAAGAAAAACGAACCTTACGGCTCGAAGTTAGCTTTAGCCAAAAAACTAGAAATTTAAAAAAAAATCTCAAAGTTAGCTTTTAGCCGAAAAACTAAATATTTTTCTCAATGTTTCTGATTTTCCGAGATCACACTAAGGTGCAGGGAAAAGAGCATACGCATGAGAAAAATCCTTTCTTTCTGTTTCTGATTTGCCTAGATCGCACAGAGTCGCAGGGCAAAGAGCATACGCAGAAATGAAAGGTATAGATCCGGAAAAAAAGGCTAAATAAACCGAAACCGAAATAAGCAGAGAGAAAATGACAGTAAACTGCAAAAAAAAACACTGTATACCTCCCGATCTGAAAAATGACGCAGCTAGGGCTACCGGAAACCTTTTCGCGTGAAACGAAAGGGGTTCCTCACTGAAACAGATGCTCCGAACGCAACAGAGCAGTCCTCTCGGCCCGAAAGCAGTCAGAAACAGCAGATCTAGGAAACGACAGCCGCATGCAGTTCTACCGGCTTCAGATTTGGATCACCAACGGACGCGGCCCTCAAATAGCTCCGATACCATGTAGGAATTTACAGGGTAAGTTCCTCAGAAAGAATACCAAAAGGACACCGCTCACAACCAGATCTCAAATCAATACACCAGTATTTTTGACGTGGTTAAAACCCTCAGAGTGCAAGGAGGGAAACAGTCCACGGCCTGTCCCAACGTGGGTACAGACAATTTATTAATCAAAGAATGAAAATTTACATAAGCTTCTCTCATGCACGGATTACCCGAACAATGACCCTCCATGCGCTTTAAATAGAACTCATGGACCAATCGGGTGTCAAGCCACGGATCAAGTGTCGGTAATACCGAGGTGAGAGTGAACCGTCGGATCACTACATATCGTGACCGTCGGATTGTAAGTTACAAAATGTACAACGGTAAAGAAACACACTTTACCTAACTCTAACCTAACTCTATACTAGACCAAGTTGAACTTAACTATATCCTATGTGTCAGAATATCCTAATAGTTGGACTGTTTGGTCAGATGATGGATCCAACTGTGATCTACTGTGATAATCAGAGTTGCATAAAACTCTTTGAGAATCTTGTATTTCATGATTGATCCAAGCATATAGATATTTTGTATTAGAATTTATGGGACTGTGTGCAAAGATGGATAATGTTTCTAAACTACATTCTGATAGAGGAACAAGATGCTCACATTTTGAAAAAAACTTTTTCAACAGGGAAGTTTGATTTCCACAGGTGCAGGATAGGGGTGGTTGATAATCCCTTTCTTGCTCAGAGGGAGTGTTGAAAAATGGAGAAAGAAATTCTATATTTGATTTTCCCTTGATTAAATTGATAAAATTTGAATTTCCACATCAATAGACAACTTGGATGAAGTTAACTTGTGTGACATGGCTTGTGTCACCCGGTTTAGTCAGTAAATTGGAGTTGGAGGAGATAGAGTTTAGTTAATCATGGTGATTGCTAATTTGTAGCAACCAAATTCAATTATCTTAAGTTGTTTTCAATTAAACTAGTTCCAGATATTGGAGGATCTAGTGGAAGGTCAGTTGTGCAGTGGGACTTCAATGGTGAGACACATGTGGATGGTGTTTTAAAAGTGAGTTATGAATTGATGAATCCAGCAATAGACCTTGTTGATGATGGCAAAGCTTCCAATAAAGAAGTGAATAACATGTGTGATTTAGTTGGTATGATTGTAGTTGATGATGACCTCTTTGCATTAGATTTTGAGGCATTTAAGTTTGAGAATAGATTCAAAACATGATATTATTGGTATTAACTACACAATATTTGGAGACATCATTTGTATTGTAGGGGTTCATACCTTTCCAAATTTGGATGTGGTTGGTGATGTGAATAATATTCAACTTCTAGTAAAGATTCGTACTATCTCTAACAAGCCTATGGATGCTTGTTTACAAAGGGAAACCCCTCTCGACTCAACTCATTGGATTCTTTGTTTGTTCATGCTATTTGTTGTTCTCAACCTTCCTTCTCTAAGGTTTTGATACTATTTTCTTCATGTATTTTACATGGCACAGTGAAAGAAGAATAATGGAGCTTGTATCCACAACTTTTCCATTTCGCTAAGTTACAAACAAAAAGAGCCCAATTCTATACCCAATAGACAAATAGCCTCTTGATACACCTTTGGTGAGCTATGCATAGCTCTCACCTACCATTGTAGCTCAATGACATGGAATCTAATAGCTATAGTGGGAAAGAGTTCAATTTTATGCTCAAGAAACTAGTAGAAATGGATTAGTTGTGAAGGCAACGATCTCCATTGGGGATTTCCATTTTTATTGCAACAAACAAGAAGAATTTTGGTGTTGTAGGAAGAGATAAAAGATATCTACCAAAATCATAATATCATCGCTCTCCTCGTGCCATTAATTTTTGTTAACTTATTCAAATGCAGGTAATGTATAAGGATTCGTTAGTGTATATGAAATTTTCTCTATTTCCAATAGAAAAATAGGTTATTCCTAGTCTTAATATATAAAATAAGGTTCATTAATATGTATGGTTCAATTTCATTTGATGATCCTATTTCTCCAAAGGATATCTTTTTTTTTTAATTTTGTTTGGTTTAAGATATGGTGATACCTTTAAATATGAGGTAATTTTGGGTAAAATTAGAAGTGGAACAACAAGTTGGGGTTTGAATTTCCTTTGTAGTAGTAGGCTACTTGAATTTTCCATCGAAATGTTTTGTTGTGGCCCAACATAGAATAATCTTTGGATGGAAAGGTTTGTTATGGGTGGTATGTTTTTTAGCCCTTCAACTCATTATATTCTTTGTTTGTTCATGGTATTTGTTTTTCTCAACTTTCCTTTTCCAAGGGGTTGATAATATTTGCTTTATTCATTTGTCATGGCCCAGTGAAAGAAGAAGAATGTGACTTGTCTCCACAACTTTTCCATTTCTCTAAGTTACAAATAAAATAGTCCAATTCTATAGCCAAGAGACTAATAGCCTCTTGATACACCTTTAGTGAACTATGCATGAAGACCTTGGATGAGAGTATAACTACAAGCTAGGTTTTTGAACTCAATAGTTGGTTCTTACACACATTTAAAATCTACCCCTTTTCCCATTTGATCATTCTTTTCATACATATGTTTTCTATTGAAGATCATTTGATTAAAAATTGTAAGTCTATCTAAATGTATTCATGATTTGGCAGGCATATTTTGATGTAAATGAAGCTTCTATATCTTCAAGAAAGACCTTTCCTAGAGTGGACAATGAGGTGGTGCAAAAATTTTTATGTTGGCAAATGCTTTGTTCCTAGTGTTTGGTTTGTTATCTTCAATTTATTGGTTATTTCATTGTTTCCACTTATTGCATCTTAAATTATTTTGTTCACGTTTTATGCTCATGTTTCTTGGGCTATATTGATCTCATTTTTTTGTTTTTTTATCCAGATATCTTAGTGAATTGTTGTCACTATCTTTTAAATCAATGGTTGCAGATTCTTCATTGGCATCATAAAGTGGAGGCAAATAGCTACAACTATTTTGAGTGCCATGGTTATAATATTCACCGTTGTATAAGCACTTGAAATATCCTAAAACAACCTCATTATAATTGGAACCAAATTCCAACAATCTAGCTATGTTACCATGATCAACAGGATCTAATGTTTCATGACGAGAATAAAATAACAGTGCCATATTCGGGGATCTCATGCTGTCACTCTCATTCATGCATGGTGTAGTGTAAGTCCACTACTTTTTTCTGAATCTGGATTATAACAAATGGAGGCTTCAATTGGGTTCTAGTTGTTGTAGCCATGAAATGTATTTGAAAGTGGGAGTCCTTGAACCCGTAGATCATTGTGCCATTATAATATATATTACAAATTATTGTTCTTACATTTTTATTTTCTAGAGATGGTTAAAGTTCTTGAATTTTTAGCAACTTATTCTCATTGCTGAGAGATACAGATTCTTTGAACAAGAAATATGGAAATTTAATATGTACTTTGGAAGCCTCAATATTCTTTGAGATTATCTCACCCTTAACAAGATCTTTCTCTATCCAAGAGTTCTACTAGTTTTAAATAACATTATATATTCTTCTAGGTGGATGGAATGCTATGTATGCCCACATGCACATATTTAATCCATTAAAATATATCTTAATGTCAATCCTTTAATACACCACCAAGAACTATTAAATTGATGAAACTTAAACCAACCATTTTCTGAAAATGGTATGAAGATGAATGATAAGCTTTTATTCATTTGGACCAACACTACCTCACTTGATATAAACTCTCAAGTATTCGATCCATCACAATCTGTAGCTATTTCCACAATAAACGTTGAATACATGCCATGAAAGTAAATATGAATTGATGCACAATAATACTAAAAAAAAACCATATTTTTAGTTGTTGTTAGGCATGTTATTATTGGGTAAGGAGGGTTTATAACAATAGGCATTGTTTGTCCCACATTTTTTCAACCAAGATTTGCGCAAGGATGGAGTTTTGGGAGTCTGTCGATTTATTGGAGATTTGACAAAGACCCATGGCCTTACTATTTTCCCTACTAGACTCACTGTGAAGAGCCCCAAAAATCTATTTTCTGAGCTATTGATGTGATAATTAATTAAAGAAACTTTACTAAATACATTAAAAGGTTATGTGATTAAACCCCATGATGGGAGAATAATAGTGTTCCAAGCTGATGAGTGGAGCCAAGTAAATGACATATGGCTAGAGCTAGATCCTTCGAAGGAGAGTCTCAAAACTGACCCTATCTTCATGACTCATTACTGTCACTCAAAGTTGAGGTTGTGCCACACTTATGTTGAAGAGGATATTCAAAAGGATCTACTAGATTTTCCACAAAATCAAACAAACAAATCATGTTGAAACATAGCACCAATTTATGCAAGTGGGATAGAGAAAGCGTTAAAGAGTTGCCGCATGTAACATCCCTCACTAGTGATTCCTCGAAAACTCTCAGGAACATTAGAGATTTTTTTTTAAGAAACATCTTTGGAGTGCACTCAAAACACACTACCTCTAGACAAGAAATAACATCATCCATATATATAAGTAATTACAAAATTCAAAATATTTAAACAGAGCAAGGAATTCATTGAGAGTTTGTTAATTCAGTGTAGTTCATAGTCTCTCTCTAGAGTTTTGACTTTAATCTATGAGACATGAAGATGGGAGTATTTTTTCTTATTAGTCCTTTTCGTCTATGACATGTGACTATAGTAATTGATTGTATTGGTTAGCATTAGTACTTGTGCATATTAATCCAAATTTTTTATGAACTTTATCATGTTCATAAAATGACCATTGTTCTCAGTGTGTTCTCAACCTATAAATTTATCAATTTAACTTTCATACAATATCTTTGTTCCATGCATTTATTTGATTCGTATTTCCGGGATTTGAAACTAATGCTAACATTAGATTATAAACATTAAATTCTACCTATAACCATGGGAACACTGAAGAGGGCTAGATGGATGTGTGCATATTAGTGTGGTGTATAAGGAACAAGACACTTATTAGTCTTCTTATTCTTATCCTGAGAAAAATCAATGACTACCTTCAAATTTAGTTCTAGGTCTAGAATTCTTAGCAGGGCACACAACCTCTCCTCTTCTTTAGCTTGAAAACCCAAATTCAACTCCAAGGAAAACAATTTTATCTTTGACAATGGAGTTGTGGTTAGCATTGGTGTTGGTGGGGTTTAAGACTCGTCCAAGCCACCTAACGTCTGCATCTAAGCTTTGGTTAGTGCATCTTACATAAACTGCAAATATTCAAGGGGAGACGACATACAAAACCATGATCGGTAGAAATTTCATTTGGAAGTATGCAATGTTGATTTTTGTGTAGTTTGGGAGGTACTCCAAGCCCTAGTGTTCGAGTGTTGGAGGTCAAAGTGCCACAAGTAGGCTTGGGGGCTTGGAATCCAAGTATGGCGTTTTCATCCATGTGTTCACATGCCCTATAGTCCCTAACATGTCGTGGGACACCTGCACTTGCATTAACATACATTAGATCTTGACACACATTGGCACTTGGCATGTATTATAACCTACTATTAGTGTGCCTAACATGCCCCTTTTGAAAAATATAAAGTATAGACTTATTAACCCTATTATGTTTTCATTTCCTTGCATTTTAGCTTGGTTCTTCCTTTTGGTTCCTTGGCACTTCTTGACGCATATTGGAATACCCTAGTGTTATGAGGAATAATCACAAGTATACACATAAGCAATCTACCTAGGTTTTTGAAAAAACCTAGTAACATTCCTCCACTTAAGTTGAAGGGGTTATTATGAGCATGATCATCTTTCTAAACCTTTCAAACTTTTCCTTTCTTTTGGTCAAGTAAGAGTGAATCCTTCTATTAACCATAGTCATACATTACATATATTACATGCCTATGCAAATGCATAGACCAACAAAGGAACCAGCCTGTTGTGGGACTGCCAACAATAGGAAACTAACCAAAATCCTCGGGCTTACAAAACCTGTTAAAAAGGAAGGATTATTAAATTCCCAAGGGCTCTCAATCATCCACTAACCACTAAAAGGCTTCTGCTAAGCTTCAGACCACTGCTCCAGACCTGAAAGTGGCTCAAACCTCAATTAAACATGCTTGACGGGCGCCCTTCTACGCAAACGCCGACACTTCTAAACCATTGATCAAAACAAGATCCAACGGTCATAGCACATCTTAACTATGGAATAAGCTCTCTACTATTAGCCATGATCTTTATCCCCAGATCAAACTTCTTACACGGATTTCGTACGATTAACAAGCGCACTCCAAATCCGCTCGAAAAGTTGTTCCCTTCTTTCTCCTCTTTGCTATGTGTCTCTATGTGAGTAGAATTGGAACCAATGGGGGAATGACATTTACTGTCTTTCCTCTGCTCAAAATCCACTCGCTGTTCTTCCCTATCTACTTTTGACCAACCGGATCTCAAAACACTACAAACCATAGTTTTCAAAAAAGTTTGAGATCCACCCTGCTGAAGAAATTTGATGCTTCTCCACCGTGTATCTATATCCTAATCAATGGTCACAAACCTTCCCACCATCGGAACTTGCTCCTCATTCATCTACCGTTGATCTTGCTCCACTAGATCTGATGGCTCACATGAATTTCACACGACCAACTTGCGCACTCCAAATACACCCGATAAAGCGGTTTCCATCTCTCACCTTGTAGCTACGTGTCGCTGTGTGAGTGGAATCAGAGCCAACAGGGAAATACCATTTACAATTTCTTCTTCACCCGAAATCCACTTATGGGTTTCATCAACCCGCTTCTGCTTGTTAACCTTCGGGTAACTTCCTCGCCCGACCACCGTAGATCTATTGCAATCAAGATCTAATGGTCCAAAATCAGTCTTCATGCCATTGTGTCCTTGATCTTCCTCCTCTGCCCTCAACCATCCATTCAACTCCGCTGGAATGCTAGTATCAGTGCAATCAGTGGATTGTTGCCAATCACCAAGCAAACCGAGGGCTCCCGCCTGTCTCCCTAAGCCTCCCTGCACTTCTGCCTGTCTCCTAAGCCTCATCAGTCCATCCTTTCATTCCATCGATCCCTATCTTTGGCAGCCTGATAGAGACAATCCTCAAACAGTTTGCCTGAGGGTAAGAGCTCCCAAACATGCCGAGTGTCCCTATCCTTACTAATCACTCCTTCATTCGCTAGACGATCTGCTAACATGTTAGCTTTTCTTTTCACATGGACAAAGTTTACCATTTTTAAGGTTTGCAGGTGGGTATAAATACGGTGAAAGACCTGCGAAAGCCTCCAGTGTTTCGAAACTTTGTCTGGTGACGTTCCATTGCATATTTTCTTGGCTGCTCTAATAATCAATTCTGAATCTGCTTCCACAATGACATTGTGTGAGTTTGAGTTCACCAAGATTTCCAGGCATTGCTCTAAGGCCATGAGTTCCACCATGTTGTTGGTGGCCTTCCCCAAGTGGCCATGAAAAATTTCCCTTATTCGTCCCTGTTCATCTCTTATAACACCCCCAAAACTAGCTAACCTTGGGTTGCCCTTAGAAGCTCCGTCTATATTGACTTTTAAAAAGCCATGTGGAGGAGGTTTCCAAATATTCGTATCTTCATTTACTTGGCTCACACCCTTGATTATGCCATGTGGGCTTATAGACTGGAGACCTAGATGTAGTAGTATGCATGCATCTTAGGGCAGAGGAGGGTCCTTAGGAAGGTTACTTAACAAGCTTTTGACTGTGTCTTTGAGCTCCCTTAAGATTTGATCAATTATGCTATCGGGTTTGCTTGCTTTGTTCCTGAAGATTTGACTATTGTGTTCTTTCCAAACGTTCTAGATGATAAAGCCTGGAACTAGATTCTAGGCTTTATTAATGATTTCATTCCCTGAGAAGTTATTCCTCCAATTCTTCAAAGTGTTGGAGACGCTGAGTCTGTCCCTATCAGTTTGCCTGAAGATTGAAGCCACCCACTCCCACACGGTGGAGGTGAAAGGGTAGTGGTTGAGAAGCTAATCCATAATTTCCTCTTGAGAGACACAAAGGTAACATTTGGATGGTCCAGTGAAACCTTTTTTTAGGAGATTCTCCCAAGTTAAATTTTTCGTTTGATGAACTAGCCAAATAAATAACTTTATTTTCATCCAGTGGGGGCTTCACCAAAGATTCTTCCAAACTTGGTTAGGGTTTAGGTAGTTAAATCCTATGATTATATGCTTAGCTTCTTTGATATTAAAGTTTCCTTTGGTGTTCCTTCCCCATCTTAGTTGGTCAGGCAAGGAGGATACCAGAATCCTTCTATGCTCTAGATCCTGAGTGAGAGAGTTTGCCCGGGCCTTCAGATGGCTATCTTCACTATAGCCTAGATCCTTCAATATTCTCCATTTTCCATTGATCCTTACAGGATCCTAGAAGTCATTTACCAAAAGTAGACCTTTGTTATCGGTCTCATTCTTGAGAGCTGCTAACTCATGTTATCAAATGAGCTCAAGAAAAGATAGAAAAGATAGATCAACGCCTTAGAATTCAGCCTCTTCGAGGGGGCAACCTCCTTTACATTACATAAATGAACAATTCTTGGATGATACAAATGAAAAGACCTCCTTTCTATATATAGGAGTCTAAGGGGTCATAATATAATCAGAGCCGACAGAAGAATAATAATGTAAGGGTACAATAATAACAATAGTGGGCTTCTATGGGGCACAATCATAATAATATGGGCACTACATGGGTACATCAATATAATAAGGGGGTTATACTAATAACAGTAAGGCGTTACACTAGTAGTATAGGGGCCTAACATGCCCCTCTCCTTCAAAAAGTGTTGTCCTCAACGTTTGAGTAGTTCTTGATGCTTCTATGTAAAATTCTTGTCCTCCTATGTGGAATCTTCAGCGGGTAAGTTCTTCCACTTGATGAGATACTCTGAAATTGATTGATTTCATAGCTGTCGGGTTCTTGTTTCTGTGACTACTCCAGGTTCCAATATGATTTTTCCTTCCTCTTCAATTTCTGGAAATATTGTTTGAATTGGGATCTTTTGCAACTTTTGAATAAGTGGCCATACTTCTTTGTCCTTCTTCCATTCATCCCTTGCTTCGTTTATCCAATTGGGTTGGATAATAAAAATAGCACAAAACAATGCTTCCAAATCCTCATCCTTTCTTGAGAGTGCATATGCAACAAAATTTTGCTTCCATTTTCTATAGATGATGTCAAAGTCATAACCAAACATATTTGTGACACATTTCTTTTGCTCTTCTAAATATAATAGTTGTTCCAAAAGGTATTTAAGACTATAATGATCCATTTTTACCTTGAAGTGTCTTCCCATTCGATAAGGTCGCCATTTCTTAAGTGCATGTAGTATTACTAACATTTCCTTCTCATAAATAGCTTACCTGAGATGTAGCCGTAAAAATACCCAATCACCTACATCAAAATTTTTTTCATTGCAATGTTGATCTACCTGTTGTTTCATTCGATTCTGCACCAAAGTGGCATTATCCTTTAAACTTTGGAGAACTTGTTGTTGACGCTCGATGTGATCTTTCACTGCTTGAACCTTTTTCTTCTTGATATGTCCTTCTATCTTTAGAGTTTGAGGAGTGGTAATTCCAACCAATGAATTAAAATATATGATTGGATTCATTTCTTCTTTCTCGATGTGATCTTTCACTTCTTGCACCTTTTTATTCTTGATATGTCCTTCTATCTTGAGAGTTTGAGGAGTGGTAATTCTTGCCAATGCTTTACAAGATATGGTCTGATTCATTTCTTCTTTCTCTGGGGTTGGTTCCTGGTGTATATCCTCTTCTTTTGATGTTTCTTGATCCTTTTCTTCCTCCTCTTCATAATCTATGTAAAATAATTTCTTCTCAGCACACTTATGAACTTTAGTGCATTTCCTATCACAATTGTAACACATCCCTTTTTCTCTTTTTTCTTCCAATTGTCGTGGTGTCACCCTTGTAGGTTGTGGAAGGCTAGGAGAAACAACACTTCCATGTTTATAGTTGTGAGGGGTAGAATTCATTGTTTCCATTATTTTTCTTTCCAATTTGTAACAAAGCCCTTTCTCTCCTTTTTCTTCCAATTGTTGCGGTGTTGCTCTAAAGAAGGTGTTTCTCTTTGTATTCTCATAATGTGCTATAATTTCCTCCATGAAAATTGACCACGTAGCAAGTTGTTTACGAGAACAAAGCCCTTTATACCATAAAATTTGATCTTGTTCTAAATATGAAGATGTAATACATACCTTTTGTAATAGTGGTACACCATGTAGATCAAAATATTTCTCCATTTGTAGTATCCAATTTACCGAATCCTTGCCATCAAACTTCCTCATCTTTCTTTTTCTTGATTTTAGGTGCTCGATCTTGAAACAACTGTAACTTTGTAATTTCGGATCTTCTAGTTTTAAAATCGCGACCTGTAGTAGCCCTTTGTGTCCTCTTTCCAATGCCACCAGTTTGATCAAATTTAGATTCTCCAAGAAGGAGCTATGAACAATCTCCCATGATGACCTGATTATATACCTTTTCAGAAGAGAGAACTTATATTAAGTGCCACGTGTCACTGTTTTGACCTTCGGATATAAAAAAATATACATAAGAAACTACCATCCGTCCTATTTCTATAACTTCTTATGAAATTGTAATCTGATGCTCAAAACAAAAGTTATGAGGGTTTTCCCGAGGTCACCTGTTTGGAATGCAATTCGAGAGTCTGCAAAAATACCAACTTCCTCAGATCATATCTCTGCAAATATAGCATGAAAAGCTCTGAAATTTGGATCCAAGCTTCAGTGCAATTTCATGTCAAATGGGTTTTATTTTCGCTTCTGAAATGTCACAAAAAAATGTTATAGTGAAAATGCCATGATGACCTATTTGGAGCAGTGAAACCCTAGAATCCAAAGCTCTGATACCAAATGTTATGAAACTAGCTCACAAAAAGATAGAAAATATAGATCAACACCTTAGAATTGAGCCTCTTCGAGGGGACAACCTCCTTTACATTACATAAATGAACAATTCTTCGAAGATACAAATGAAAATACCTCCTTTCTATATATAGGATTCTAAGGGGTCATAATATAATCAGAGTCGACATAACAATAATAATGTAACGGCACAATAATAACAATAGTGGGCTTCTATGGGGCACAATAGTAATAATATGGGCACTACATGGGTACGTCAATATAATAAGGGGGTTGTACTAATAACAATAAGGGGTTACACTAGTAGTATAGGGGCCTAAAAGCTCATCCTTATAGAAGGTTGGTTCCTGTTGCCAGTTATCCTCCCAAAATCGTGCAAGGATCCCAGCTTGAATCTCCCAGAAACTATGTTGCTGAAAAATACCTTTACATTCCCAGTCAAGGTTCCAAATGTGGGAGCCCTTAATATTCCCAAACATTCAAATGTGATCCTTCTCTTGCCAATGCTTGGCATATTTTTGTTTCCAAAGATTAGCCCAGGGAGTACTCGATTCCTTGATCCACCTCCACTAGAGTTTGGCTCCCGAAACTATGTTGAGGGTTTCAGGGTCAGGAAGCCCCAAACCACCGTAGCTCTTGGGTTTGCAGATCTTTTCCCAGGCCATTAAAGACCATTTCTTTTTCTCCTCTCCTCTGCCCCATAGAAAATCCCTTTGTATGCTCCTGATTTTTTTCTTAACTCCTTTAGCAGCAGGAAAAGCTAAGAACATGAAAATGGGAATTGCCTGCAAGACAACCTGAGTGAGCATGAGGTGCCCCACCAAATTCAAAGACCTGCATGTCCATTTCCTAATCTTGTCCTAAATTTTATTTATAATTGGCTCCCACATTTGCTTACATAGAGGTTTATCTGTAAGAGGTATGCCGAGATACTTGGAAGGTAGCTGGCCCCTTTGAAATCCAAGAATTTTGGTGATGTTTCTTTGAATAGCAATGTCAGTGTTAAAGATAAAAACTTTTGATTTGTTGAGGATAACCTCTATGCCAGCCGCTATAGAAAAATCATTCAAGATATGTTTTATCACTCCTGCTTCCCTGACTATGGGTGTGCCTTGCAGCATTGTGTCATTCACAAATTGCTGATGAGTGTTTGCCGCTCCATCCAAGGTGAGTTTGATACCCTAAATTTTTCCTTCAACATTTGCCATTTTGATCCCTCTACCTAGCCCTTCCATAATGAGAACAAAGAGGAAGGGTGAGAGTAGATCCCCTTGTCTAAGACCTTTGGAGGGTGTCAAGGTTCTTGAAGGAGCGCCATTAAGCAGGATGGAAAAACTGGTTGTGGTAACTAGTGCCATAACCCATCTTATCTAGTTTTGGTCAAAGCCAAAGGCTTCTAGAACTGCCCTTATATAAGACCAGCTTATTTTATTGTAAGCTTTCGCTAGGTCCAGCTAAATGATCATACCTACTTTTTTGTTGCTTTTGAGAGAATGTACCACCTCATGAGCTTGTATAATGTTGTTGAGGATTTTTCATCCTTCCACATAGACCATTTGCTCCTCTGAGATGAGAGCTAGTAAAAGGGGCTTGAGTCTATTAGCAATCACCTTGGAAATAATTTTATACACCACATTACATAAGGCTATGGGTCTGAAACCATCCGGAGTCATAGCTTTTTCCTGTTTTGGGATTAGAGCTATGAAGGAAGCATTAAGAGCCTTCAAAACTCTTTTGGACTTTCTTGAGTCTTCCACCACCTCAAGGATGTCCTGTTTGACTGTTTTCTAGCAGGCTTTGAAGAAGTCAACATTGAACCCATCCGGGCTTGGGGCTTTTCCATTTTGCATTTCATTGATCACTTCACTGACCTCCTCTTCCGATACTGGTCTGTTAAGATTATGTTTGTCCTCTCTGGTAACCAGCTGAGGGATATACTAAGTGAAAAGGTTGATGTATTTGGATCTATCCTCGAAAGGCTCCTCTGCTATACTGATGAAGTGTTGTACAAGAACTGATTCCATATCTTTGTGAGAGACGAGTTCTATCCCTTGAGAATATTTGAGCTTTGTGATTCTGTTGTGTGCCCTGTTATCCATGGTGGATTTATGAAAAAAAATGTGTTTCTTTCTCCCTCTCTAATCCACTGCACCGTTGATTTTTGTCTCCAAAAAATCTCTTCTTGCAAGCACTGGTCTTCCCATTCTTCCTACAAAGATTCAGCTAGCTTTTTTCGTTCCTCGGTAAAGCCATCTATAATGCAGATTTGATTAAACTCCTATAGTTTCTTCTCAGCTTCTCTTTTGACTTTGAAGATATTGCTAAATTCCTTCTTGTTCCAGTCTTTAAGCCTAGATTTGATATGTTTAAGTCTCTGTTGGAGCAGGAAAATTCTAGTGCCTTGAATGTTCAAATCCTCTTTCCACTATTTGTGAATATCGCTGGTGAATTCAGGGTGAGAGAGCTATGCATTTTCAAACCTAAAAGGTCTATTTCTTGGTGTGCCCATAAAAGTGGCTTCCAATTGAACAGGCCAATGGTATGAACCTCCAAAGGGGAGAATAGAAGCGGTTATGGCAAAGCCTGAGAGAAAGAGGTCCTCTAAAATAATGAATCTATCTACTTTAGAGGCTACTTGTGAAACCCCTCCCCTCTTGTTGTTCCAGGTGAAGGTCTCATTCATTGTTTCAGTGTCCACTAGCCCCATGTTCGTTATGAAGTTCTGGAAGGCCATGGAATCTCTGCCAAGCTGTCTAATACCGCCCTTTTTCTCTGAAAGAGATCTTATCATATTGAAATCCCCTGCCACTATCCAGGGCATATTGAGGTGTCTTGCTCTTAGATCCTCAAGGGAGGTGAGAAGCTTGAGTTTGTATTCTTGCCTTTGATGTCCATAGACATTTGTGATCATGTCTATCTTTTGATCTCCTAAAGGTTGACATACCAAAGAGAGATAGTTCTTGGATGCTTCAGCATCCAGGATTCCAAATTTCCGGGGATCCCACAACGTGAGAACCCCCCCACTGAGTTGTTTGATTTAAACTCCAAATACTCATGCTTGATTAACAATTTATTATGAATTTTCCTTATCTTATCTATCGAACATTTTGTCTCCTAAATAAAGAACATATCTGGTTTTTCTTCTTTTATTCTATTACTGAGATTTCTTTGCTTCCTTCTATTTCCTATGCCTCTAATATTATAGGTTGTGAGCTTCATCAAGAAAGGCTTGTAAAGGAATAACTGATGAGATCTTTCATCTTAGCTAAATTAATCAAGAGTTTACCACATTCGTTTAGCAACTCATTCTGTCTTTTTCTTCCTATTTTCCTACCTGAGTTCTTTGGAGATTGTGCCTGTATATTCTACATCATTTTGATCCCATTGTGCTTTTGGATTTCATGATTTCTTTTGACTCCATCTCCCTTCAATTGTGATCTCCATAGAAACAACTATTGAACTCTGTCATAATCCTCTTTTGGCAGGGAGTCCACTCCTATGGTCGTCCCTTGTTCTAGAAATTTTTCTAGATCTAGATTTTCCCTATCTAGAATCTCCTACAGTTCATGGTCCTCCATTCCTGCTTCACTTGGAGTCATCTCATGGTCCCTACTTATCTCCATACTGCTTGGCAGATCATCCTTTTGCTAGTTGTTTACTGTGATATCCTCCATGTCAGCTTCCTTTTCCTTCTCATTGATTGTGTTCTCCATATCCTGGATTGTTTCTTTGTTCCCCTCTTCTTCCTCTAGGATCTTGAAGCTATTGTGTCTTGTATATCTATCCTCATTGATCTTCTTTTGTGAATGCTTTCCACCTTTCGCTTTTCCCCCAACCTTGGTGGAACCCTCGTGACTTTTATCCACAATGACTTTCACATTTCCTTCCATGATTTTTGTTGGGCAGTCTCTGAATAAATGCCCATTTTCATGGCATTTGCGGAACCTAAATGGGATGTGCTCATAGTCCACTGTTTGCACCCATTCTTCATCATAAACTTCTAAAATTATCGCTTCTAAAAGGGCTCCAGATAAGTCCATTTCCACACATATTCGGATGAAGGAGGTATATTTTCCTTTCAGAGTCACGTCTGAGATATTTAGAAAATGCCCCAACTTGTTTCTATTGTTTTTAGAGATTCTGGTAGCCAATAATCCAGAGGAAGGGAGTATAGTCTAATCCATACTAGTACCGATGTGAATGTTTCACGTTTCGGGAAAAAGTTCATCATCCATGGTTGCATGTAGAGTCCTGCAGCAACATAGAAATATGGCCCCCCTTCGAACACTTTGTCTTTATCCTCTAGGCTCGTGAACACCACTATGAAGAAGCCCTTAGACCCTAGATGGAGGTGTATCTCCCCCTTTGGCTTCCGATGGCTCCTTATCCACACGTTCAATGCCCTCTTCGTCGGCCATATCCCCATGAATTTGCATATGATCGCATGTTCTGTCATATGATCCCTATGCGCTTGAAGTGCTAGATTGCTTAATATGACCCGAGGAATAATGCTCGACTTGGGTTTGTAGACCCCAGTTGTCCTTATGGAAGTAGGTTTCTCACTGCTGCCTCCATTCTCCTTCTCCTTACTTGTTTCCTGCTTATTCCCTTCCTGTTCCTGAAGTCTGTTTCTTCCCAATGTTCCTATGCTTTTTTCCTCTGTTACCTTCTCCAGAGGTTTTTTGAAACACTGCTTTCCTACCTCCTTACTTCTATCTATAACTACCTAATTGTAGGAGGGAGCAACACTCCCCCCTGCGCGTCTCGCCATGATACCCAAAGTCAAAACCCTAATGCCAAATCCAACCGTAGCTCAAGTTGTAGACCTCGCGATGTATGTTTTTTTCACTTCTTGTATGAATAATCAATCTTTTCACTTCTTAGAACTTTGGTGAAAATGTTCATAATTTATTCATTTGTAGAATAAATTCTCAAATGAATTGACTTGGTCTCTTCATGATATCAAATCAACTGCTTAATGTTGAGATTCCTAGTTTGATGACGAAATCTTGAATTATGGGATAAATTGAATGCATAAGTGTTGTCAACTAGAAGAGGAGTATAATTCACTCGTTTTTCATACAAATATTCAAGTATTTTCTTAAATCACACAATTTCATTTATTGACTATTTAACTACCATGTATTCTACCTCTATTGTGGAATTTTTTGGAATTTATTGTTTACATGACCCTATGAGACAATTATTGATGTAAGAATCATGAGCTAGCCTAAAATTCAACACTCCATTTTTTTTATCATTAACAAAGTCTAAATAAGAATATCCAATCAAGATGAATTCATCCACCTTGGTATACTTGAGTCCAAAATATTGAGACCCTTTAAGAATTTCAAAACTTTTTTTAAAACAAACTAATGTAATTCACAAGGAGTTTGCATAAACCTAGAAATTATCCCAACAACAAATGAAAGGTATAATTTGGTGGTGCTAAGGAAGATAAGGCTTCTAATAAGTTGTATGTACTTGGTTACATCCTTAAATTCATTTCCTTTTTTTTATGTGAACTTTAAATTATTTCCATTAGAGTAGAATGAGGGTTACATTCAACCATGCCAAAGCTATACAATAATTATCCAATGCACTTATTTTAGAACATGAATATGTACTTTGGATATTGGGTCACCAACAAATTATCTACATACATTACAAGATACACA
Source organism: Pinus tabuliformis (assembly GCA_031772625.1). Lineage (NCBI taxonomy): Eukaryota > Viridiplantae > Streptophyta > Pinopsida > Pinales > Pinaceae > Pinus > Pinus tabuliformis. The sequence continues at coordinate 1,822,167,760 of CM062819.1, read as the reverse complement.
ACAATTTTGACAACTTTCTTGTCAAACATAGTTGCATCATCAAGATTAAATTGCTTGAAATTCAATTTTAGAAGATGTTAAATTAACTTTTCATACCATGCTTGTGGTTCTTATTTTATGCCATATAAGGATTTAACGAGTTTTCACACTTTTTATTATATTTCCTTCATAACAAAGCCTTTTGGTTGATACATGATGACATTATATTTCAAGTCTCTGTCTAAGAAAGTACCGTTTGCATCCATTTGATGGGATTCCCTTTTCCAAGGAAAAGAGAGTGTACATGGTGGCTCATTTTGTTGTGGATGAAAAATTCTCTTCATAATCAATGCTTTCTTTCTATCCAAATCAATTTTCGATGAGCCTTACTTTGCACTTTTTAACTAAATCATCTAATTTGTACCTATTTTTGTAGACCCACTCATAGCAAGTTGGTTTGGTTTCAAATGGAGGGTCCATTAACTTCCACGTTTCGTTCTTGATGATATCTAACATCACCTAATGTGTCATGTTGACATTGATAGGGATATCCTTCTCAATATTCATGTTTATACATGTTATATGCTAGTATTTCTAGCTCAAGGTTTTGAACAAGAACCTTTACAATGAAATGACATTAGCAACCCCTCTTTTTCAAAAATGGGGGTCTCCATTTCATTTTTTGTTCTCCTCTTCTATCCTCAAGGTCGTATGAGGAAGCATAACTACATAAATAATATTAAAATGTCAATAAATATGACCAAGGAAAAAATCCTATTAATACCAACAACTAACCAATGTATTTCTAAAATACTTACACCTCATATTGTAAGGAAGCACTAGCCCTTGTGCTTTGTTTTTTGTTTTGCTAGTGAAAGAACATCAGGTTTTTGAGTTCATTTTTTCTCGTCTAATAAATTTAGGAACTTTATGTAAATGAATATATATATATATATATATATATTTCATTTCAATCAATATTCAAGTTCATTCCATATAATTTAGACCAAACTAAATATTTACTAGAAAATAGGTTCTTGTTTTTAAGGTTTTGCATGGAAAATCTCACGATAGTTTGCCATTTTCCTTGATTTACCATTTTATATCAATGCCTACAAACAATGTGGGAACACATTAGAAAGAGATCCATCCAGATTAGAAAAAAAAACATCTTCATTTTACTATTTTTAAATGTTTGCAAACTTTCGATTGCTTAATTTTTAGTTGAGTGGTATTTGGGAAGATTTCTTATTTATAGTGAAGCGCTTGCCTTAAAGAGAGTTTGCATGCATGTGCTTCAGCCTATGATCTCTAACATAGCCTAGGAAGGGGCGCCTTGCTTGAGGGCCTTTTTCGATTGTAACACACCTTATCCTTTGTTATTTTAGTTGCTAGGCATCATACTATTTTAGAGAAAATAAACCTTTATTCCCACACCTTGCATGTGATCCTCTTCTTGGAAACTCCTCATGACGCAATTGAACCTAGCCATATATGCAAGGTTGCTTTTCTTCGTGAGGTTGAATTAGACCTACATTCATCCACACATGCTAATTATTACAATGAGAAAGGCAAAGATTGAGAGGTGATGTAATTAAAAGGGATTATTATTGACAACTTTCATGTTTCAACCATGAAAACAGTGAACAATCTTGGAGAGGGTGTGCTCAAGGAGGATCATTCTAGGCAATGTTTGTATTTCATCCATACAAAAAACAATCAATAGATATATATGGTTACTAAAGGAAAACAACAAGTTATTACAAAGGGGGCACCATATTGAACTATTTCGAGTAGGTTGGAACTTCATAATAAGAAAAAAATAGATATCATGGAGAAGTAGTGCCATAGTGTTGTGTTGACTTGTTGCTCATACATTTAATAAGTTATCATGAGTATTACGTGCTAAAATAACACATATTTTAGAAGACATGCACCTCACTAAATATACTTTCAACATATTTGTCAATTAAAGGAAAAACATTAGCTACAAAGCTGAGGAAAAGAACCAATTTGAGGAATATTCACTAGCAAATATATTCATGAGTCTTCCCTGGGAATACATGTTGATAACTTAAAATATATGTAACCACATTCCATCACATTCAATTAAAATTTTCTATCATCCCTACTCAAAACGTCTTCTGTCATATCATCATTTATCTCACAATCCTTTCCATCACCTTCTCATTCCACTAGCTTCCCTAGACCATGACCTGCCCCTGAATTTTCTGAGCTTCAATTATTCCCATTGGATGCATGTGTTGTAGAGAAATCTTTCTCCAAAAGAGAATGTGTTGAATTGACACATGAAACAACCATTTTCTCATCACATCCCGCTAATAATGGACCATGCTTAACACCTTCCAAGAGAAAAATGTCAACGAAATATTGATGTTAGTCAACCAAAAATGCATAAGGACCTTGCAGTTCTCTCAATCAATATTTCAATTACATACTACAAGAAATATAATTACATGATCCCATCAGTTCATTTATAGCCCTATCACTGTGATAAATCACATTTTAATGAAAAGGGTTCCATTGAGTTGTTTAACACTGTTTAGGACTTTTGATGAGTTCATAAGGAGAATGAACGAAAAGATAAGGAAAAGATGCAATTCGCAGGAATATTCACTAGAAAATATACTAATGTCTTTCTTGGGAATACCTATTGACAGTTTACAATCCATGTAACCATATTACATCATATTCAATTCAGACTTAATTCTATCATCCCTACATGAAACTGCTTTTGTCATATCATCATTTATCTCACAATCCTATCCATCTTCTTCTCCTTTCACGAGCCTCCCCAAACCATGACCTACCCCTGAATTTTATAAGCTTCCAGTATTTGCATTGGATGCATGTGTTATAGATACATCCTTTTCTAAAAGAGAATGCATTGAATTGACACATGAAATAACCTTTTTCCCATCACATTTAGATGATCAAAGTGAATCACATAGAAAATGTTGTGCAATATCACCAAGCATAATTTTATTTGCTTTCCAAGTCTCTTCAACAATTTTGAATTGAATTAATCTATGATGAGCCAAAAACTATTCAGTTTACTTAATTATCCATGGATTTCTGTGAAACCAAATCAGATCTTTGATTTGCCAAACCACCATAGGGTGTTGCAAATATCATTTGCTCATTCACATGCAGGACATTAGCTTAACCGATTCCACTTTCGTCACTAGCAGGTGAGTAAATTAATGAATTTATCAAAATTTCATTACTTTTTAAGTTTATTAGTTATATACAATAGATGTAATGCATATGCACACTCAAAAATCCATAATGTACTTCTACAAAAAATTTTGAAAATTTTAGGGTAGTTGAAATTTGAAAGAAAACATAACAAGCCCATAAATGAAAAACAAATGGAAAACAAAACATTATCTTTATACATGAACTGGGATAAGGTGTGTCTTGCAGTACACAGTCTAAAAGCCAGCCATCAAATTCAAGATATTCATTTCTTTGACCAGTGGTGAAACCTTAACTATTTGTGTATCTAAAATATTTGAGAAAGGTAGCAGATAGTTATCTTTTGAATGATCAAAATGTGGAAACAAATAAGATTTATGCTCATGTGTTGCACCATAACAAGTATGTTCATTCTTTTCTTGAAATAGTGCACCACTAGAATCAAAATATGGGGAATTTCAACTCATTATGCCTTCCTTACTTAGCAAGTTTATCCAACTATCACATTGTGGAAGTTTTTCATAATGTTTGTCAAGTATTCCTTAGGAAAGCTGCAACAAATGCATTCTCGAAAACATAGAAATGCAATTTTGTTTGGCTGAAAATAAAGAGGAACCTACAAAATCAACTCTCATCCAACAAAATTGTAGCGAGGTTATGACAATTCACTCTCCTCTACTTGAATAAAAGCATACAAAAAGAAATAGCAATCATGAATAACAATGTTGAGCAGACTCCTATTGCATGTGAATGCAACATGTAAGAGATACTTATCCTATAATGAAATTCCTGCGATTTCATGTCATGGTGTTTTTGTCCATAATTAATCTATAACCAACCTAGATCCATCTTAACTCCAAATCTACCAAGCAATGAGAGGGATCAAATCTCTTTTCACTCTAAAAGAAGTTTGCGTCTCAAGAGATTTGATCCCTCTTGGTGCTTGGTAGATATGGAGTTAAGATGGATATAGGCTACTTTAATTTCCCCCTTTAAATAGGCAATATTCCACATCAAAACCATGGGGGTCATTTTTGTTTTTATTGTTATTTTTATTTTCGTCGGGTTTTTATTTTTATTTTTATTTCTCTATTTTATTTCGACCGAGTTAAAATGTTTACATTCCATCACATTAATTTTTTTATTTAATTTAATTTATATTTATATTTATATTTATAGGACATTACATTACGTTACAACATCTCTAACATACTAAGCACCCCACAGAGTAATTACATGGAGTAAAATCCATACTAAGAAATGAATAATGTGCTATATATATATGTTATAGGATTAAGCGTACCATCAAATTGGAAAATACCTCATATCCCATAGCCAGTTGAGGATTGGCACATCCTCGTAAGCCATAGCCTGTAGGGATAGTTAAGTGGAAGCAGAAATACCAGATTGTAAAGTGTAAAATAAGTTACATATGTCTAATTTTGGATTTCAATGGAATTGCATGAACATATTTAACTCCTATGGTGGTGTATTCACATTTTATGCAAATGGGATTTACATTCCAAGAATTGAATAATGATTTTTCTAATTTCTTGATTTTAGAGGTTGTGTAACATTAAGTTCTCAATAATGTTAAATTATGGTCACAAATTTCTATTGGAATAATAATTGTAACATGTACAATTAGCAAGCTTGGTGTTGAGATTTTAAATGCATCATTTTTAAATGCGAGAAGCTTGTTAAATAAAGATCTTTCCATTCTAGTTGCATTTCCTCATTGGGGCCGCTAAAAAGGCGAAACTCCAATCATTTTAATACAAGTAAGCAACCTTTCTTCTCATTGATTGAATATATGAAATTCTTAATTGATATTATCAGAATATGATGAACATTCCATTCAAATAAATGTCTACAATGTTTAATCCTTGGGAAATGAATACCTTATGGAATCAACATATCTTATGAAATGAGTTGATGACCTACATAGAGATGGGTGACCTCTTATAATGTCAGAAGAAACCTACCAAACATTTTTCTTTCTTAGATAAGTATTTGTATCAGTAAAGAAATATGAAGGCCTAGATAACTGGATGAGATAGAAGAAAATGTATTGCTTCAAATATGCCTACACATGAGCACCACATCACCTTAGACACAAAAAATAAACAACCCATATACTTCAATCTCTAAGGTGCCAAGTTCATTGTCTACAAAATTGGCCCTCAAAGAAGATATATCTGACCATTGAACTCTATCTTTCTCTTCAAACCACCCTCCAATACTTTCCAAACAAGCTTATGTTTTGCATAATAGCATTTTTCCACCAAATCATATTTTTATATTGAAATATGATAATATCGTAGTCACTTAAGTTAATGAAAAGTCATTAAACTTGAATTACTTCATACAATTTTACACTTTTCCATATGTGGCTATAAAAAATGATGAATTTATGTGCAACTTGACAGTTAATTCTTGTACATTAACTCCGAAGAACCAGTTATAAAAAATGAGGCTAGAAAATTAGGGGCCTTGTGCTTGTCGATAATAGATGGTCCTGCCACATATTCTGGATCTTTCATTCTACCCACCTCTAGCATTGAATTATCTACAACTAAGGGAACTGTCAAATCCCTTTGAGAATTATTCATTTGAAAAAGTTCTATGAAGGAAGGTGTTTTCTTCAATGTTAAACCCAATGGGCTAGGCACCTCCAATGGATTTCAAAGAATGAACTTGAGAGAGTGTTGTGCTAGTTATAGGGCTCCCTAGCTAATTCACCTAACATGAAATAGTAACATAAGTACATAAGGTAATAGTTGGTAGCTACAAAAATTCTCTAAGGAAATCCACATCACGCAAAGCCCCAACAAAGTTTTATAAGAACACAACTTTATGAAATTCCTCAACAATGGCAATAAGATATAAAGGAACATATAATTATTCATAATTATTGATACCTTACAAAACATGATCATAGAGATTTAGTTACAACATACAACACTATGGCTGCTAAAAAGAAGTGGTCGCTATATGATTTTTCTTTGATTGTTTGTTAAATGAAATCATTATGTTTGATGCTTGGCATCAAGAAAAATTGTTTTGGTTCAGCGGAAATATTGTAATAAAGTTTTTACATTGGATTTAAAATTTTTATTTTTTGTGAAGTGAAATGATATTTCTTTTTTATGTTCTAAAAAGATATATATCCTATTACGGTCATTTCCATATTCAAGTACTCCAACAAGAACATATAGATTTAGAGGTTTGGTATCATACATTGTAGAGTAAACCACTATGTTCATGGAAAAATTGATAAAGTGTTGTGTATGCAAAACATAATAGAGAGTTGATATTTTTGAAAAGTTTCCATCATACTTATTGTTCCTGGTTGTTGTACCTTAGCAGGATTTATTTTATAAGAGAGAGTATTGATCACACCACAATATGATAAGTGTTGTAGACATGTTAACATAAAAATTTATGACATAATGTAGGCCCCATGTCCAATGTTGTATGGTTCTCTACAAAAAAAATTAGGGATTTAAATGTCATGTACAACATATAACTCCCAAATCCTTTCATTCTTCTTCCTCTTTTTGTTTTTCCACTTTCATTTTGAAGTGTCAAAGGTATCTTATTTTCTGTTGTCACAAATCAACCTTTAAATTACGTGATATGTTGTACTAAAAATTCTTTTCTAATCAATATGTTGCACATGTGGACCTCTGTCAAAATGACCTTTGTCTATCATGCGCTCAACTCTGTATTTGGAGTGTAAGATGAATGGAAGATGTATAGGGGAACTAGAATTAGGTATGGTGATTGCCCATTCAAGGAGGAGATGTTTCCATCAAGCACATTTATAGAACCTGCACAGATCACCTGAGATCACTCTAAATCCTGTAGAAGAAATCTCATGTCTATCTTCAATTAATTTATGCTATGATGAATCTCTGAAGGTTTATCTTTCTCAATGAGTAACATTGAAATTTTCCTACAGAAAAGTCAGCCTATATGCAATCACCACATCACCTCCTTTCATGATTTCCTATTGATTAATATTAATGTCAAATCTACCCAAGTAAGCTCTCACAATATTGATTCTGATTAGCATTTTTTTCTTGTTCCAATAACTAATCCACTAATATTTCCTTAAGTGTTGTTGTCCCATTAATATCTATCTTGTGGGAACTATCTCAATCAAAAAATTGTTCATGACATTCACACCATTTATTTCCTCATAAGGTAGATTCTAACAGTACGAATCATGCTAACAATGGTTAACAAAATGGTTTTAAAATTATTCACATACCAATAAGTGAGGTCAATCCCATGTCCTCTATTTGGTAAAATAAGCGAAAACATCAGTAAAGACACTTAGAATCCTACTTCAAATATCAATTACATTGAAATAGGTAATTCATTCTGGTATTTAACTCGACAGTGTACTGGATTTTGGTTGGTACATTACCCAAATTAAGTAACACCATGGAATTTATTGATCATGTGTCTCTATCCATACCATTATATATTCCACATATTCAACACAACTTATATCTTAAGAAATATCCTCCTCTAGCAGGGGTATGGAATGGCTTGAATTTTGACACTAAACCTGGAAGTTCCTAATTCATCCAGTTCGTTTGGTTTCTTCTCTCCACCAGTGTTTTGGGTTCTAATGGGAGAGTAATCCACTTTTGAACACCATTGTTGCGGACACACATAGACTTTAGAGTAAAACAGGTATTTCTCCCATGAGCATATTCTTCCATATTCTCACACTTTCAAGGCTTGCCTATGTGCCATAAATCAAAGGTAAGTACCCACACTTGGAATAGAACTCAAATATGTTATGTAGCTACTTAACCCAATTCCAATTACAAAAGTATAAAAGTTGATGAATAATAGAACTCGAAGTTTTTATACTACTACTAAACTCAATTCCATACAAACAGAGATATCAATGAGTTAAAAATCAATCCATGGACCATTGAAGAGTTAGATTCAAAATTTAGTATTGCAATGAGAATATATGAAATACACCAAACTTATATATGCATTCATAACATCTAATAAACTCTTTTGGCATCTAGATTTTAATGTTTTACTAGAAATGCATGAAGCATTGTATAAACATAATTCAATCTTTTGGGAGATCCATTCAATGCTTTACAAAAGGGAAGAAAAACGAGTAGCGAAAACTAGGTTACGGGTAAGACTCTGGATAAGAGGAAGCAAAACCATAAAATAAAGGATATTCTTTGTAATATTAATAAGAAATGAACACGTCTGGAAGAGTAAAGCTATCTAAGTCTGAGAAAGACTAAAAATATGAGCCTTAGAGAAGAATAGAACTCAAACCACTTTTGACAAACAAACATGTCAGTGGAAATGTTAGTAAATGTTCTTGATCTGAAAATTATGTTAAGGGATCAGATCCTCGTATGATCATTTTGAGACATACCCTTTGTGAGAGATGGGTAACAGGAAAGGAATTTGATAACAGAAAACAAACCCATAAAAAGAAATGTTATTCTCTATAATTATAATAAGGAATGAACACATCTAGAATATTAGAGCTATCTCAGTGCAAAAAAATGGAATATAACTCGGGCCACCTCTAACAAAAAACCATGTTAGTAGAAATATAATCAAATGTCCTTAATTTAAAAACCCTAAAAGCCTTAGAGGCACTCCCCATACAAAACTAAGGAAAATCAGAGACAATAAGTACTCAGCCATCACTGCTTATAATTTTTCTTCCTTTTCCCACCGTCAGTCTCAATAATAAACTTGGTGGAAAATATATTAACCATCTTGGCACCATACCCATTCCTTCCATCATAGTTACTACTCATTAACCGATGCCAAAAGATTATCTCCGGCACATACATGCCCTCCTCATGGTGAATCTCCATGAGAAAACCATCTCCATTTTTGTAAACGATGATTCTATTATCCTCCATGATGATGGTCACCTTCATAGAATCCATGGTGGAATCCCACTTCTTGTTATCGTTTGCATTGACGAGTATCTCAATGAAAATATTGTAAAGACCTGCAACGTATGAGATGCTCCGATGAACCATCTCTTAGCCTTCATAAATCCAAAGGGACTGGGTATGCTTCTCAAAATAGCCAACATAGGTGTTGGGATGAAGCAGGATGTTCTCCAGTTGAGTCTTCTTCTAGTATGTTTCTTTGATGGTTTTACCCTAGACGTCATTATTGCTAGCTTGTTGGATGTTGGCGCTATTGCTCAGTTGCAATGGCTTTTTTTTTCACCAGCCATGATAAAGAGAATGGCTTGACATAGAGAGTGTGTCCAATGGGGATCGAGTAACAATGATGCTTTGGGTTTTCCAGGCTCTACAAAAAATACACAATCCAAACAATGCACATCTCTATCAAATCCATATTGTGGGTTGCTTGTATTTTAATGGGTTTCTAAATTTTTTTATTGATTGAGATCTTGAGGGAAAGTATGTTGTTTTTGGAAAATATGTCAAAGATGAGCGTTAAATAGTTTTACAATTTGTGTGGCATAATAATTCGAAAAACAATAGAACTACAACTTATCTAACTTGAATTCACAATAGTGAACCTAGATCCTAATTACTTTTTATAACTATGTACTAGTTGTTCAATGATATGAAGGTAGAATGTTTTTATAAGGATTAAGCTTTGGTTTTGATGGCAACTTATGCTCTTCAAAATATTGTTCATAGCATTGGATCATATTTTATTTGTTGTGTAACCTTCTATATCACAATGAAAATGATTTTCCTTGTATGTTATATATATTATAATCATATACTAATGTTACATTCGAGTTACTTAAAACCATTACAGAACACTTATACTTGTTATTCTATGTTTTTGGGTTTCTTTCTGGTGACTATTGTAATAAATTTCATGATATAATCCTGTTATTTTAAAAGAGTGAAGCCGATTCGTTAATTAGATGACAAGTATTACATGATTTATTAGATCATTACATTCTATATTTTCGAAATTTGATCAACAAAATTTCATATTAAATCGAAAGTATGTTGTTTTGGGAAAATATGACAAAGATTTGACTGACATGGCTAGGAAATAACCTAATTTTGGAATTAGTTTGTCTTTGGAGCTTCAAAGAGTGCTGCATGGAAGGAACCTCACCCGGTAATTTTAAGCAAGTTAAGATAATTTCAGGAATGGATTCATAAGAAATCTTTTGTAGTGATTTTATCTCAGGTATATTTCTCCATTAGGAGCAAAAAACCCTAATGAAATCACTATTAACACAATTTTTCATACATTTAACTGAAGCTTGGTCAAACACTTACTCCATTTTCTAGGTTGAGTCTATCAAATTTTCTTTTAGCTTCCAATATCCCATTGTCATTTGATCTATGATGCCATATTTCAATCTATACATTCCATTCAACTTGAGATCATCATTAAAAAAAAAAAACATTGACTGTAGTCACTTTCAATCTATACATGTCATTCAACTTGAGATCATCAATCACAAAAACAACATCAACTACATCCAAATAAATCCTCTATCAACTTCTCCCATGCGTGAAAAGTCATGACAAGAAAGGAACAAATTTTAAGGCACAAGTCATTATAGTGCTTATTTTCCACTTGTTTCCTATTAGAATAAAATTTATGTCTAAAAATAAAATTGTGTTTAAAACATCCTAAATTCATCACGCCATAAGGAAAAATACACTTTGTTGGTAATCATAAAATTTTAATAGGGATGCAAGGAATTACAATTATGGGAAAAGGAAAGGAAAGAAGGATTGAGAAAAAAGAAACAATTAAAATAGTGAACAAATGAGAATTCTAGGAAACCTAGTTGATCGACCTAGGACACCCAAGTTAACATTGGTTCACTTGTGTGGTCAGAAGATCTTAATCCAACCAATGGGGTGCATTGTCGCTATGGTCCGCACCACCCAGATGGCATAACACGAAAGCACCGGGAAATTTTTGAAGAATATTAACCATTCAAACTCGGCACCTAAGCCGACAAAAGTTCCTCATGGGTAAGAAACAATAATTCTTATAATTAAAAAATAAATATAAAATCCAGTTAGCTACCTTTTGAGTGGGTTTAGCCTTTGGAATCTTCTCCTATATCACAGAGCCTAAATCTTGGTTATCTAAGTCCACGTCCATTTCCTCGGCATCCAATTTCCTAGCATTGGGACTCTCAAAAGCCAGGGTCAAGGCAAATCCAATGTCTTTTTTTGGTCTCTATCATTTTAGGGATGGATGGATCATGAGAATCCATCTATGCTAGAGCATCTGCCTTGTGACCACCTATGGTCTTAGGATATTTAATTTCCTTGTCCTAATAAATTCATTCTTTCTCTCTGATTTGCTTATTTTCTTGGTTGAGTTTTTTGTCAAAAAGGCACATGTCGTCTTCTTTTGTGAATCCATTATCTCTCATGCCTTTGGGTTCATCTTCCTCCATGGAATCCTGGACAATTAGCCTCGTCGTGCTTGTCTAGAAGTATTTTGATGTTTCTAAGAGAGATGGAGGGCTTGGGTATGGGCCATAGCCCAATAGTGAGGGAAACCTTGTGCACATTCTCGCAGTAGAATGAAATCACCACGACTGGAGGCACCAAGAATCCAATCTCATCTATTCAACCAAATGAATTAGATAATACATGTGGTGGCATGGTTGTTCCATTCCTTCTCTTTCTACCCCCAGTAGAAGCCTTTCAAAGGGAGCGAAATAAAAAAAATTGTTATTTGAAAGAAACAAATCCATGAAGCCTTGAATGGAACTTAAATGAAATGTTTGTGTTAAGTTCTCATGTGTTTTTCAAGGGGAATTAAATTCCATTAAATAAAATGTTGAGTCTTTTCTTTTTTTTAATGAGAGGTATTTTTTATTATAAACCATTTTTAATTATATCGAAATTGTTAGGTCTTTGTGTCACCAAATATTATTTGGGGGGATTTTGGTTGATTTGATAAATGTTAATTACGGTGATATCAAACCAATCTTTGTGTGGTTTAAAAGTGTAAAAAAGTAGGAATGCCATGGTACTGATCAATCATCATTTCCAATTAAATGTTTTGTTTAATAAGGATAACTAATTTATGGAGATTTTTCATGATGTCCAATAGATGGTGTCATCATGGGAAAGGTAATGCTTTGTCTCTCACATGTTTTAGAAAATTTATATCTCTTTGTCCATAAACATTAGAGGTTGAAAAATAGCATATGTTCTAGAGATATTTTTGTTCCAACTTAGTTATACCCTGAACCACAAATTGGTGTTGACCTCATGGATATGATAGAAATTTGGTGGCTTGTAGGGTAGTCTTTTCATGAAATAAGAAGGGTAGACATAAAAATGCTTTGTGTAGTCAAAAGGTATAGTGAAGTAGTAATTTCATAGGATTAATGGTAATTTATAGCGAAATGTTTGTTTTATTAAGGATAACTAATCTATGTAGTTTTCCATGATGTTCAACAGAGGGAGCCAACATGGGATTATTAACCATGGATATTCTTCACCTATAAATAGGGTTTGTTACAATATGATGGGCCAATACCATGATTTATCAATACCACATGCCCGTAAAGTCATAACTCATTTCATATAATTTTTTGTTAACGGGGGAAAATGCATAACTAATTTGAAGATCAATCTCAATCTTTGATATGTAACTATTAGTAAGAGCATAATTCTAAAATATTTCATGGAGGTTAAATCCCTGCTATCCACCTAATTATTACATCGATAGGTGTCCCCCCTATTGGAATTGGGCATTTTAAAGATTTTCTTAATTAAAACTTTTGATCATATGTTGTAAATTTAAAGATGCCAACATATTCTCATCATCGACACTATATCAATGGATAAAATTCAAACCACTGAATTAATTGTGTGTCTAAATCACATGTTTAAAGAATGCTTAAATTATTTTTTACAAAACATGATTAAAAAATTACTGTGACTCTTGTTGATAACCACATATGATGATTAGCGAGAAATGAATTAGAGAAAAAAGTTAAAACATACATTGAAATGTGCACTGATTCTAAAACATATACATGTTCGCATCCTTAAACATGTGCCTCTTCAACCATTTACCAAGTTTTTTTTGTACTCCATTACCTAACTTGAGTGGTTTCCTATGCATTACAAACTCCCTTGAGATTTCACGGTTAGGTGGTTACAATATAAGATTAAGCAATTAAAATTTCTTTGATATTGTCAACGCAATCACTAGGAGAGCTATTCAACTATCTAAGTATTTATTTCAAGAGTCTATTAAGCGTCTTAAGTTTGCTTGTCACTATTTATTTACATTTTTAGAGCCTGCGAGTCACCTGTTCAATAGAGGTTCTTTTAGGGATTTGAGATGATGTTTTGGTAGTGGTTTGTCTCGTGATTTTACATAAATCAGTCATGAATTTTAATCTCCATAGTAGAACTTGCAGTGAGTTTGAGAGAAAAATTGAAGGAGAACATTCATCATGTGTGATGTTAGATACTGATATCAATTCCCTCTAGTTTTTTTCTTGCTTTAGAGAGTGAAACTTTAGTTCTTTCAGGTTATGTTCTTTTCTACAAAATTAACAAGTAAAAAGAAGTTTTACAATTTGCTAATAAAGTAGAACAAATTAATATTTTGGCTTTGTTATTCTATATAGAAGAGTGAAATTACATCTTAGGGTTTCATTATAAAATAGAGCTAAGGCATAGTTTTCTATTGCAAAATACCCTAAGGTAATCAACAAGGTTATCCACCACAAGTATACCCTTAAGGTTACCCCAAACTTATCCACTGCAAGCACCACCTTCATAGGTGTCGCCTATGTAGATGCAACAGGCCTATGAGCAGGCACCCACTGAATCTACACAATCGCTTAATGGAGTAACAATTTATGAACCCTCTTATCTATTTTCTTTGAACTTCATTGCAACAATTCTTCTTCTCTTTTGCATGCAAATTACACTAGTGGTTATATAACTTCGCAGATAGTCAAGGTACATGGAAGTTGGATAACCCTATCATGTGGACTCCAGGTTGGTGAAGAACTTGTAAGCTATAGAAAATAGAGTGAATACACAGAAAATGCAGAAGTAAACATAAATGTATGGATACACAAATATTTCTCAAAATAGTCGTTATTAGCTTCAGATCTTCTATTACAGACTCTTCCTTCCCTGCACACATAGCTGCAAGGTCTCACACCCTCAGTTGCGGACTTACTAAGGTCTTCACACACATAGCTACAGGATCCTTACCCTTCTCCTAAGTACATAAAACAGACTCTTCTGCCTTAGATTACTTGCCCATACATAGATCTTGAATGATTGATTACTTCCTATGACTCTCTATGACTCCTTTTTATATCATGTTTCTTTACAATGTCGTGGTTCGTGAACCATGAGTTGGTCACAAAAACATCTTACTTCTAACATACTAAGGGGATTTGACCTTCTTAAATCCCCTTTGATGCCTAACTATCTTCGCTCTCCGCTCCTCAAAATGCGGAGACTTTACAAAAATAACAAAAACTATTAACAAATTGGCTCGAGGGGACCCTATCCCAACATGCATACAGTCACTCTATGTGATTGAATGGTGATGGGGGTCCCATTTTGTGGACAGGTTTTTCTAGAATACTATAATGAGGCTATTAGTGACCACATTTCACTTAATTGTAGTTGTTTGACCTTGACCATGCATGATATCATGTTGGCCTGCAAGTCAGTGAAGAATCCCAATGTCGCAGACTCAGAGTAAGCCATTCCCAGCATGAAAGTGTATGATGGAGGGAAGGTGGTGTATGCTAGAGCGAAGATAGAGATGGACAAAAGGTTAGTCAATTATATTTATTTCAAGGTGTGTGTTACCTATATTAAATTTTGGGAAAACCTCTTCATGAATTCTTGTCTGCAAAAGATAACAAATGTTTTTCTGCTCAAAGATAATAAATGTTGGGCTAGTTTCTTTTGGAAAAGGAATATCTATTTGAATGCACAAAAAGAATAGACATGGTGTTAGATTTTTTGAAAATAAAAATGTGTTTATATGCATGAAAAGAATTGTTATTGTGTCAGGTTTCTTGAAAAGAAATATGTGTTTATATGCATGAAAATAATAGCTATTGTGTTATATTTCTTGAAAAGAAATATGTGTTTACATGCATGAAAAGAATAGTTATTGTGTTATATTTCTTGAAAAGAAATGTGTGTTTATATGCAGAAAAAGAATAGCTATTGCGTAATATTTTTTGGAAGAATAAATATATAATTGCGTGCATGAAAAGAATGGCTAATGTGCTAAATTTATTGAAAAGAAATATGTGTTTATGTGCACAAAAAGAATCATTGTTGTGTTATATATCTTGAAAAATTAATATGTATTTTCATGCACAAAAATAATAGCTATTGTGTTAGTTTTCTTAAAAATAATATGTGTTTTTATGCCCAAAGACTGTAGTTATTGTTCTAGTTTTCATTTTTTAAAAATATGGGTAGTTGTGGTGGTATTTATTTTGGGAAAGAATGTGCTCTTATGTGAAGAAATAATTTTAATTGTGGTGATTACCTTTTGGAAGGATTTCCCTCCTCTTGTGAAAAGAGACAATGCTAATTATGTTGATTCTTTTCAATATTACAGTATTCTTGTGAGCAGAGGTAAAATGTATCTACTCCCTTTCTTATAATGCATGGGAGGTATGGATAGATGGGCATGCCTTGGTAATTTTTATACAATTGACTTTATGCATGTGGGATTCAGATGGATAGACATGTCATAGCCATACACATACTCAGATAAATAAACATGTTTTTGTAATTGTACACTTTTAATTAACACAAGTGTAGTTTCAATAAAGAAGCATGCCTGGATACTCTATATGCATTATATTCATGCACATGAAAAGATGTTAAAGAGTAACTAGTAAAAATTTATTATTTGGGTTTCATGAATATTTTATATAATCATGATGGAAAAGTTACTAACAATGGTAATTGCAATAAAGAAATGTGACTTACGTGAAGAATGAATTAATTGTTTGTAACATATCCCTATTACAACAACTAAAAATGGAGTATAGTTAACATTATGATAAGAAATGAACTAATGGTTCATGCAGAGTGAAGGATAATTAAACACAAGATAATTCACTACTGAAAACAATCAGGTGACAGAAACACGGTGCTTTAAGAATTCTGTGGTAAAGTGTTTTGATAACATGATTAATGTAATGGATTCTTGCTAGTTATTAAAGTTGATATTTCTTTGTAATTCTTTAATAATGTATAAGGGAAGCACTCCTTTTCTTCCAGTGATTGAGGGGTGAACACCCTCAATGAAATTTTAATAAAAAAAAATGTTTGTTAGTATTTCCCTTCATGGTTTCCAGGGTATATAGATGCCCATTTATGAATTTGTTTATTTTTTCATTTTGATTATATTTCTATGTTGCATGATGTTGGCACTTACATCATCAAATATATGATTAACTAGACTAATTAAATGAACAATGATAATGATGCAAGGTTACAACACAAATTTTTATATAAAATGGTGCAATAATGGTTGTTACATTATATGAATTGTTATTCCAATTCTAATGTTACTTTATGTAATGTCCGTGATTTTATCTAATGGTCAGCTAAGGAATATGGAATAAATGATTGGGAATATTACATGCTAGTAAATTCAGTAAATTTTTTCTAATCATATGTATTTTTACATGAGGTTTACCAAGGGATGTTATAAGTGGTATCAAAGTTAGGTTGCAACACTGATGTCATTTGGGTTATGTTAGGATGTGGATTAGAGGTATTATGCTAATGGACATAAGTTCAAGTATGACACTGATGAAAATTGCATGACAATGTATGTCGTAGACTGCATTTTATATGAGATGCATGATGGTTTTAATAACCACATTGAATAATGATAAGTGCAATTTTTGTTTTAAATAATAATTGTTCTCATGGTATTTGAGTCTTTATGTAGATAAAGTATAATAATGAATTTGGTTGCATTGTTCGTAGCTAAATCATGAACAATTTTGAATACCCATGTTGTAATTAGTGATAGTGTGGATTAACTACCAAAATTTGTATGCATGCTCTTATGATAATTCTTAATGGTGCATTTAAAGAAAAATAATTAGATTTACAATGCATTTCTTATAAGCAAGGAATAAATTCATGTATTATTTTGTGTGGTAGTAATGTAGAATGGTGGGCGTTGTCCTTGAACAAGACAATAAAATGTTTTAAAATACATTGAAAGAACCCCTTTGAACATTGAAGATAAACAATGAGTCAAGTGGCAGGTCTTGACTATAATGGCTAATTATCGATTGTGAATTGTCAAGGATTTTGATTGAGTTTATGATGGTTTGTAGCATTGACTATTTAGTATATTGCACTGCCTTTCATGAATTAGTATTGCATGACACCATTGTTGTTAATTTCCATACTAATAAATTTTATGTGAGGTTTTGAAAAATTAATAAACATATCCTCAAAACTATATTGAAATTTGATTTTTGACTGAAGATTATTAAGGGTTTTAAACAATGTGATAGTGGTAGTTCATTTCCATGTTATTGATCTAATGGTGACAATGCACGACTGAATTTGGGGTTTGCTTGGATTGCTACGATTTTTTATTGACACTCAAGTACAAGTCATGAATTAATGTTCTTGTTTTAGTAAAGATTTGTATAGGCTTTTATGAATAAGAATATTGTATGCAAGAAACTATTATGACTTTTGAAGTGGATGTTTGTTTAATAATGCATATGTATGATTGTAAGTTCTTGAATGTTATAAAGAACTTAGATCATGAAAACAGTATTGACTTTAAAGTGGTTGATTTAATAGAAGTGTATGGTTATGTCCATAATAAAAATGGAAACGGAAAAAGGTTGTTTGTTTACATATGAACATGCATAAATAAGAATTGGTAGGATGACGACACGCAATATTATTCAATAGTTTAATAGAGTGTTGAATGTATGAGATAAAATATATTATGTATGTTCTAGCAACTTAAAGATAGAACTAGTAGTAATCAGATGTTTTTGATTACATTATTTTCTCGAACTTCACAACTCTACATGTTGACGATTCAATGATGATGTTAGCCAATACGCATCATACAACTAACAAATATGTTAATTTCATCCTTTATAAATTCATCTAGTGCATGTGAATATTGTGTTGACACTAAATATTAAACCTAATCAGTTAAATCCATTATGTTGTGGAAATATGGTGCTTTCATTGTGATTGTTAAAAAAAATATGGATGGCATTTTTAATCTATTAGCATTAGTAATTTATTTAACCAAAAAAATTATGTGTTATTGACTTCAGTTCCATGATGTTTCATAATGAATGGTGGTTAGACACATACATAAAATGAAATGTCATTTTTAGAACTATGGTGAATGTCAATGAATAAGGTCTTATTTTCTTAACTATTGTCTTGGAAAACATCTTTGTGGAAAAGTTTGTTTTAAAGTTCCTTGGATGTAGTGTCTAGAAAATGTATCCTCATTTGTTATCCTTACTCACAGTGCATGGAAATGGCTTATGAAATATGGATAGGACCAATACCTTTCTACTTTGTAGAAATATTGAAAACATTGATGCATGTGCAAAGTGAAATGCATCTTGAATGTATTTGGCAGGATGTGTTATAAATAAAAATATTTTGTAGAAGGTATGGTTTTATAAAAATAGGTTGTGACTAATGTTTCTAGTGAGATTAATTAGGGGTATCCTAATGGTAGCTTAGTGACATCACTATGATTACATTAACATGGAATATAAGAACCAGTGAAAGATAAAACATTGTAATGTGATTTGTAACTGTAAATGTAAAGGTATAATGTTTACCTTTACGATATGCAATGTTTGGAAATATAAGATATCCTAATGCTTTTCTAAGTTATATGTTGATTAGTATGTGGAAAATTTGAAATGAACATTACCCATGTGACAAGAGATGTCAGTCATGATTTCCTATGAAATTTACATTTACAGATTATGGGACCTATGCTAAGGGTCAAGTATGAACGAATCATGTACATAAATGTTATTTTATGCTTTGATATTAAATATAAAAAATGTGCATATGATCATCCATGTAACATTACCATGGGAAAAGGCTCAAAGGAGACTTTCACATCCCGGAAAGTCATAGGACGGTTTGGAAAGGCCCAAGGAGGGCTATGGATAGAAGCATTTTCTTTCCCAAATTTCCTCTCTCTAGAGATAGATTCTAAGTAGGGAACAAAAGGTTCACCAAGAAGTTGAGAGAGGAAAAGCCTGAGGCATCCTTGTTGGTTTTAGAGCCTAGTTTGAGGATGCCCAAATTATTCAAGACAAAATGTTGTAACAGGAAAAGGAAATATGCTTTTGAGAGGAATCGTGTGTTGGACCATGTGTTGTCATTGTTAAGAAACTGTCCTAGATCTAAAACTGACTCAATCTGGTTAGTGGAAACTAGTTCTCCTTGGTTGGGAGGAGGATTCTTTTTCCCACTATGGTTTTCGTGGTGGATTGAGTTAATTAACTAGATAAGTGATGTGTTAGAATGAATTTTATGTATTTTGTGTATAAAAATTATGTACATCCTTATAGGAAAAGAGCATAGCACTCAGGAAGGAACTACTGGAAGTGTAGTTCCTCTATTATATTACTAGTCTTGTGAATGTATTTAGCGAGGGGCTAAAACAGTATGCACATTGTGCAATTATGACTACTTTGATCATTTCAATGATTAGAATGTTGTATGCTCTTTGAGTACTTGTAGAGGCATTGTGATCAAAATATCACCTCACATTACATAAATAATTGATATTTGAAATGGTTTGATTAAAAATAATGTGAATTTGATTTAAATATATTATTTTGATTGTTGGTTATATGCCACAGAGTGCTTTCCATCTGGGCTGATAAACCACCCTACGTGCTTATTGGAGAGAGGTAAGTAAAAACCATGAGCAGTAAAGAGAAGATAAAGCAACAACACATAAGAAACATATCAACACACATGAACACCAAGATTTTAGGTGGAAATTCAATGCGGGAGAAAACCATTGTTGTCATTGTCTTTGTCTTCTTTTTTTATTATAAAGAAAATTTTAATCAATCTTGTATTGGTGCAGACTCTTACCGACATGGAGGCACCCACCTACAAGATGCTACAACCTCTGCTCATTCTATAACACCCACTAGAAGGGAGTTACATCCCCCTCATCTCGTTTACCAACTCCTACCAAAAGGAAGCACCTACCGCATGAACAAATTTACCAACTAGCATAGGAAGGAAGTTTTGACTCCCTTGTTTAAGGCTCCAACCCTCAACACCTCTCAAGGACCACATTTCATAATATTTCATACTGGATCCACCTGACTCAAAACATAAAAACCTGTAGGCCACCTTTCATCGTATTTTCAAACTAGACCCACACCAATAATAAACCCAATAACAAACTAAATATTGTATCTGAACCAACTAAAGCATTGTAAACCAGCTTAAAAGTAAGGCAAACCAATATCAACCAACCATTGCAACTAGATAAAATCAATGCACAACCAATCCAATCAATACTGCCCAATATAGATAGATATCATTGACATACAAAAGAAAATACAATAGAACTCATCAAAATTATTATTAAGGAACTTTGTAATTCCTAAATAGATTTAACTTAGAATATATATGCATCTTTTATTAAGTGGACCAGTGTATATACGTGATTATCATGTGCAATACTCATGTACATATCTCAACATACTAAAAGACATATCTCAAAATATATACATGAGTCAACAAAAACATATCCACGTATGTATGCAACTATTTAGAAGCAATCCAATGTACATATTTTAAATTAGTAAAGCATACCTTCATTGTAAACACAACTCACATTCTGTAACCTTCACGGTCAAACCACATTCATATCACACCATCACTATAGCCACAGATCTATAATTGTTAGCATAAACATATTAAGTAATGTGTATTCATTTCATATCTATCATATCTGAGCCATCTCCATGCTCCTTTTTGCATACCTATTCGATATTAAATCACACATAAACAGTTCAATTGCACCCATAACACCTTGATATCCATATCCTTATATAACTTTTTCCTTAGCCAATACCTTAGGTGAATCCTTTGGTAATGTCATTAGTATTTTTTGACGATATCAAATGAATGATGTCACTCCAACTACTATGGGCCAATACCATGGTAACAACCCCTCGAATCCAGATTACCATGGTTCGATTTTTTTACATGACTTTAACTTACAAGACCTATGTATGTATGTGAGCCTTCTTAATATGATCCACGTATACTTATTCAAACTTCACATTTATCATCAATCTATAACATAACTACCATTTATCCATCCATATCCTCTCTAGCATCTCTACCTATCTACATGCGTTCCACAATCATCAATGTTGACATCAAGTACATCTTTTGTAGTTTGGAAATTTATGTGGTGCAATTTTTGGGATTGAGAGATCGGAAATTCCACAGTCTACATTTTTAATTCTACATTTCAAGTCTAGAATAGGACTCATCAGTGCATCTTTATTAAGCATGTTGTCATCAATGACACCACATTATCCATAATTCCAACAATCTCCCCTTTTGGACTTGATGGCGACCACTTTGGTGTTTGGTCACCACCTGTAAACACCTGCAAATACCAATACTTGTCTCCAAACACCAATATTCCCATTTGTACTTGCCTACACCACCTATAAACAACTACAAAAACACTTGAAAATATAAAGAATTCTCTCCAAATAAATTTCTCCAAATGCCAAGCTTCTCTCCCCCATTGTCGCAGCCAACTTGGCCTTCATAGGTGCTACCAACTCAAACATGGAGTATCTGATGGCCGAGAAAAAATAGTTGGAAAAGAACTTACAAGCTGCGAAGTAAGAAGTTGAATAACTTTCAGTAGAGGTTTAGAACTTAGATCCTGCACAAGTGTATCTGGAAGAACTTAAGGCAACCATAATAGGTGGAGTATTGACACTGGGAGAAACCATGCAGAACGTTTATGAGGAGCTTATCAGTGTGCATAAAGTAGTTTTCCGCTTGCATGACATGCAATAGAAGTGTAAACATAATTCTAAATCCCTCAAGGCTTTCCATACAACCATCCATATCATGCATGAATGGTCAATGTAATACAAAGTGGCACCATCTGAATTGGCAAAGAAAACAAGGCAACAAGAAGAGTTGGAGAAATCACAAGTCTGGATGATCATTCTGAGTAACAAACAACTCACCTCATTCATTTCCAATATTCAGGCATCATATGCATGATTATTAAACAACGTGGATTTCATGGTGAAATCCTACAGGATCCCATTAGTTCACTTACACACTTAAGCCAAATGCAAGAATCAGGTCAAGCATGATGTTGAAGAATACTTGGATCAGATCAGAGAGACCACTACCAAAGAAGATCTTGAAGTGAACAAGTAGAATGTGCAGAAGTATATTGGTGGCCCTATCCAGATCAATACCATGTTTCTCTCTCTAAAGAACGAAACTCAGACTAGTTCCAAATCAATGTACCTAGATTCCATGGAGGCTAGAGTCTGCTTCCATCCTGACCCATCAAACAGTTTGGGGAAGTCATCACACAGTACAAAGCTTGGTACCATCATGTGACCGAGAAATTACAAGTCGAAGTTGCTGAGTTGGTGTTTCCCCAAAACTCAATCTTGACTTATTTATCTTATTAGGTTGTCGAGACATCTCTACCCAATTTTGTCCTATATGCGTACAAGTATATTGTAATATTCTTTTGTAGTTAATTTGTAAGTCGAATTCCAAGTGTCAATTCTGGAATGTCAAGAGTAATTTTTTAGTGAAGTTGAAGAGTCGTGAGAGAAGTCCAACAGTCAAAAAAGGGAGATGAATAGTCACCCCTTTTGTTATAAATATGTCCTCATAAGTCATGTAAATGGATTTTAGGAGCCAAGATTTTGGCTAGGATTTTAGCTTAGGGTCATGAGCTTGGGAGTTTTTTTTTAGATCCTTGGCTTATTCGTAGAATAGAGGAATTATATTTCTTTGGTGGAGTAGATGTAGACTTCATGTTCCACTATTAGGACTAGTGGTTCATCAATGATATATGTATGCTTGGAACTTTCACTTTAATAAAATCATAGACCCAACACATTTTCATGCATATGTTGTGAAAATCATACGACTATTCTTGTTGTTTTTGCAATATATATTAGTTCATTACGCTAATGATTATGAACTATTTCATTTGCATCCAAAAGAATCTTGTTGAATGCACATTGTTGTATATTTCTGTCATGGTTAACTTGTGAGCTATTTTGCAGACTAACTTGTGATTTCTTTTATGCGCATGTGTTCCTTTCAAGTTGTGTGCTATTATAGGCTCATTTTCCCCTTGATGTGCTAGAACCTTTCATACATCACACTTGGCATTCCGTAGAGTCATACACTTGGTCACCAAAGTCATGAATACACCATTCTATGCATTATTACAGCCAAGGCACATCATTAAAACCCATTGCTTCAACAACTATGCCATATTACAGATGAGACTCCTACTCCAAATGGTGTGAGGTCTAATTGGGACTTCATATTAGGGAGACCCCGTGAAAGTTGGTGGGTCCAACACTGTAAATAGGTTTATAATAATAATTCGTTGGGTTTATTAATGTCGTGGGTTTAAATTATGTATCACTTGGGTTTACTAATTTATCGGGTATATAATATTAATCCCTTGGGTTTATAATATTAATAATCAATTGGGTTTATTAATTCTTGATATTTATAAAATTAATAATTCTTCGTGTTTATCAATCCTTTGGGTTTATAATATTAATTCCATAATTTTATTAATTTCTTGGATTTATGATATTGATAATCTTTTTGGTTTATAATATTAATAATTCCTTCGCTTTATCAACCCCTTGTGTTTAAAATATTAACAATCCATTCGTTTGTTAATCCAATAGGTTTATAATATTAATATCTTGGCTTTTCTAAATTCTTGGGTTGGTAATATTAATCCATTGGGTTTATTGACCTCTAGAGTTTATAATATTAATAATCGCTTGGGTTTATTATATTTATACCTTGGTTTTGTAATATTAATAATCCCTTGGGTTTAAAATATTAATTCGTGTAGTTTATTAATCCGTATGTTTTATTAAAATCAATAATCCCTAAGATTGATATTATTAATAATATCTTAAATTTATTAATCCATTAGGTTTATAATGCAAATAATCCCATATCTATCTATCTATCTATCTATCTATCTATCTATCTATCTATCTATCTATACATACATACATACATACATACATACATACATACATACATACATACATACATACATACATACATACATACATACATACATATATATATATATATATATATATATATATATATATATATATATATACACACACACACACACACAGAGAGAGAGAGAGATACATAATTTATTTTAAGTAAAAATATAAATTATATCGATAATTATATTAATAAGTATATAATAATTATTGACTTAATATAGTGGTGAGAGATAAATATGTATTAATAATAATATTAATAAAGTTACATTGCAAAAATGTTACATCCCTTAGCTAGAAACACGTCATCCTATATTAAAGACTCTGCATCATTCGTTCAATGGACCAAAAACCTTGAAATGAAAGATGAAGACCTCATGGTTAGCTTTGACGTTGTGTCCTTATACTCTATGATTCCTCTGGATGAAGCCATCGAAGTTATGCAATCCATCACTGATAGTGAAACAATAGACCTCCTCAAAATTTTCTTAAAATCATCTTACTTTAGCTTTAAAGGGAAAATCTACACTCAAACTCATGGTGTAGCAATGGGATCACCTCTATCTCCTATTATTGCCAATATATACATGGAGCATTTTGAAAAAAAAGCCCTCAAATCCTTTCCCTACTCCCTTGAAGAATGGAAAATATTTGTCGATGATGTTTTCACAAAATGGAGCCATGGTAAGGACAAGCTAGAAGCATTTTTAACTCATATCAATGGTCTTTCAAATCACATAAAATTCACAATCGAAGTAGAAAAGAATAACCAGTTACCCTTTCTTGACATCCTCTTAACCAAAAAAGATGGGAAACTTAGCTCCACAATCTATAGAAAGAAAACCCACACGGAAAGATACCTTCATGCTAACTCTCATCACCATCCTAGGCAAAAAGTGGGAATTATAAAAACCCTAACCACAAGAGCCTCTAGAATTTCCGACCCTAAGCACCTAAAAAATGAAATAAAACATCTTTGTCAGGTCTTTGAGCACAATGGTTATAATAAAAACATCATTAAGAAAACCATCCACAAAACCCTTAAAGAAAATAAGATAAACAAAACCTTTAACATTCCCAAAATCTCTTTACCTTACATAAAAGGAACAACTGATAAAATTTCTAGAATCCTAAACAAGCACAACATAAACATTGCTTTCACTCCTCCTAACACCATTAGAAAAATCGTAGACTCCGCAAAGGACCCTATAAACCCTAGACTACAAAAAGGGGTGTACGTGGTCCCTTGCTCATGTGGAAAACAATATATCAGTGAAACATGAAGATCTTTAAACATTAGGCTTAAGGAACATGCTGCTGACATATCTAGGAACAGAACATCAAAATATTCTCTTGCAGAACATGCTCTCTCCTCCTCACACTACATCTGTATGGAAGAAGCCAAGCTCATCATCAAAGAAGATCATTACCTTAAACAGAAAATGAAAGAGGCCATCGGAATTGAAAAGAGGAAAAACAATATAAGCCGAGACGAAGGCCTTATCATAAGCAACACTTGGAAACCCTTAATAAACGATTCCTCTATTAACAACAATTATAATAATAGGATCATTAACTTATAACAAAATTTATAAACACATAAATTTTGATTTATTGCTTCAACTTATAATAATTAATAAAAAAATTAAATTTATTATTAGCTTTAATAAATTTATTAGGATTAAACTTAGTAATGATTAAAAATAACTAGTGAATTTAAGATAAAAGAATAAAAATAATAACTAACATAAATCATCGATAAAGTAATACTTATTATTGAAGTTTTTAAATGATTAAAATAAATTTATAATCATATTAACTTTGATTTTTAAATTATAATAATTAAACATAAAATTTATTATTCTTTAGCTCTAATAAATTTATCAAGTTTAAACTTAATAATGTTGATATATTTAAGTAACTTAAACTATTTCTCACACATAAAACTCCTAACAAATTAATCAATACTTTTAATAATAGTGATTTCTAATATCAACAATAATCTTAAATCTCATCCAAATTCATAATAACCTAAACTAAACCAAACATTACAACTACACATTTTAACAATTAAATTTAATATAAAACAAAAATAACTAACAAATCATAAATAAATAAATATAAAAAAATGATACATAGTTTTTAGTTTAAATAATCATTCATTAATGTTATTTATACATTATATAATAGTGTAATTTAAAATAACCATGAATTAATTTAAAATAAAATAAAATAAATAATATTATCATATATAATTAATAAAATTGCTTTAAAATTACAAAAATAAAATAATAATTTACACCAGCCGACCCCAAACCATTCCCCTCATAAATCAATCCATCAATATATATATCCTACCTATTTCGTGCCCTAATCCATATCAATCTTCTCAAGAATCTAGGCGTTCCCCTGAAGATGGACTCACATAGTAGTCTGAAACATTTCGCTAAAAAACTTCGAACAATTTTTCCACCATTATTTCGAATAATAAAATAGTATAATTATATTATATGTGAATTATATTATACTTTGAAATATAACTATTAATATATTAAAAAAAAATTATGGGTTAACATAATATTATATTAATGTACAAAATAATATCAATATAATAAGTATAAATATATAAATATACATTAGTATGGTTCTATCCGCCTATATCAATGACATACATTCGTAAATGTGGTTGTGCTAGTTGATAATTAAATTAAATTTCTACGAACCTTATTCCAAAATAAACATGCCTATATAATTATAAAATAAATTATCTTCTCACATTGTGTTCTACTCGGGATTTATGTATTTTATCTTTAAAAAATAAGAACATTTTCATTAAACACTAAAAATATTATGTTAATTTATTCATATTAATATATGCCATGACATGAATCTAGCAATCAATTATTATTAGTATTTATCAAGGCAAGATTCTAGCAATCAATTAATTTGTTGATTACTATTAGTTTAGCATTGACCAATGCAAGTTATAATGTTTAAAAACAAATATTTATTTTTCAATATTATAGAAAAAATAATTTTCAAACATTTTGATTGGAAGATATTTTGAAGCTCCACAATGTCATGTGGATAATTACTTCCAAATTTTCTTCCATCATTTTTGCATGCAGTTATAATATTTATGCCATGCTTTTTAGATATTTGTGTAATGATTTTTCATAAATCCTTGAAAGTAACTCATATTACCATAAATATTATATTCAAGCAACTATTTTCATTAGATATCCACCAAAATTTATGCAATTTCTTGTCATATGAATAAGTGCGGTATGAACGTATTGATAAGCCATGGTATTGTGGCAAAACCTATTTATAGATAAAAAATATCCATGGTTAAGAATTTTGTTTCATGTTTTTTAAATATATATATGTTTAACTTATGTATTAATTACTTTTACAAATAATTACTATTATTATTGCTATTTTAATTTTTTTTTTATCATTAAGTTAATTTTTATGAATTTATTTTAATTTTAGTAATGTGAAATTTATCATAAACAAAATGTTTTAATGCTTATTACATGCTTATTTGTATTTACTATTGATTCAATTTACATGAGTTTAATTATTTAAAACTCATTCTTAATTTTTTATTTTTAAATTGAAAATTTATTTAAAAACCTCAAATTAATAATATAAATTTTAATACATATATCAATATTTTAATAAAATATTAACTTAAAATTAACATGTATGGCCATATAATTTTAGTAATAAAAAAATAGGTAGATAACTAATGTAAAATAAATCCTCGTATCATACCTTTTTCATATAACTCTTGACAAGTTAATTGTAGTTTTATTTATAACCCTGTGAAAAAATAATTCTTAGACTGCATTCCCACATAATTAATGTCATGTAGTCGGATCGATAAGATGCTGATAGCTGGGATAATGCGACTTCAAAATCCCTGTACTACAGGTCATCATGAAATTCCACACTAGAGCATGTAGGATATCAGATGAGATCCACACTGAAGAAGAGATTACTTACTTAAGAAAAATATTTACTAGCTTAGGATACAATAATAAAGACATCTTCAAAGCCATCCAAAAAGCTAGATCCGGAAACAAAAAAGATAAATCTAATAACCCTCAAACTGCTAATGCCTACCTTCCATATATTCGGGGAGTCACTGACAAGCTAGCTAAAGTTCTCATGAAGAAATATATCAAAACTTCATTCAAACCCATGACGACCATTAAACAAAGAATGAAATCGGTCAAAGACAACCCAGAACACCTCCAGCAGAAAGGTGTGTATATGATCAATTTCTCTTGCGGGGAACACTATATTGGGGAAATAGGTAGGTCGGTCAAGATAAGGCTCAAAGAGCATGGTGCAGATATCCGTAATGAGAGAACTCGTTCTTCAGCTTTAGCTGAGCATGCAGGTAAGACAAACCACCACATCTGCCTCGAAGACACAAAGGTCATTGCCAATGAGAAACATCATTTTAAGCGTAAAGTACGAGAGGCACTTGAAATCATCAAACACCTGCATAACCTCAATAGGGACGGAGGCTTGGAAGTTAGCAGAAATTGGATTTCCCTTCTCACCCCCATTGAATAGAAGGCTCCCTCATTCACATTGACCTTACCATTTTTCGTCATACCCGTCCTCTTCACCCTTAACCTC
Organism: Pinus tabuliformis; assembly: GCA_031772625.1. NCBI lineage: Eukaryota > Viridiplantae > Streptophyta > Pinopsida > Pinales > Pinaceae > Pinus > Pinus tabuliformis. Next base: position 1,822,138,551 of record CM062819.1, on the reverse strand, counting down.
AGTTTCAATCCCCTCTCCTCTTAAGTTTCCCTTTCACCTTCTCATACCCCCCACCTTGGAATTTTAATTGAACCTCCCTTCTTTGACCCTATCGTAGGAGAAACCTGTTTCCCCTCTCATAACCTTAATAAAATATAATATCAAACATTAAGTAAGGAAATAATTCATTTATAATATAGCAACAATATGAAGTATAATTAAAATTCAATGTAGAACACATTAGCAATAAGCCAATTGCATAAAAAGAAAGAAGCAATATATTAGTATAATAATATATTAACACTTCCCTACAATCATAACATTAAAATTATAAATTAATTAGAATAAAATAAATTAAAACAAAAAAACACAATTTATAATCAAATCTTACTTCAATAAATTGACTTTATTTTAAACAATATTAGGATTCATTTTAATAAATACCTTAGGGACAAGCCAATAACATAAACGGAAATAAATCTAAAACCTATAGGCATTATAGCAATATTTTAACACTTTACCTATAATTAAATAAACCATTGAAATTTAATTAGAATATAATTAAATTTCAATAAATTAACTTTGTATTAAACAATATGGATTGACTTTATTTTAACACTTTACCTATAATTAAATTAACTATTGAAATTTAATTAGAATATAATTAATTTCAATAAAGTAACTTTATATTTTAACACTTTACATATAATTAAATAAACTATTGAAATTTAATTAGAATATAATTAAATTTCAATAAATTGACTTTATATTAAACAATATTAGGACTCATTTCAATAAATACCTTAGAAACAAGCCAATAACATAAACAAAAATAAATCTAAAACCTATAGGCATTATAGTAATAATTTAACACTTTGCCCATAATTAAATAAACTATTGTAATTTAATTAGAATATAATTAAATTAAAAATTAAAGAAACTAATCTTATTACAAAAAAGCATAAAGGTAGGAATATAAATAACATCATGAATTATTATAACCATTATGGATATATTAATAAAAATAGGTTAACAATTATGCTAGGAAATCATTATTATAACAAAGCAAATAATAGAGAAATTTATAAAATAACCAAGTATTTTATGAAAAAGATAATAATAAATAATTAAAATAAAATAAAAAATATTGAACTAAGCGGCTTTACTTTACAACTCTTTGATCATATTTATAATTCTTGTTTCTCTCATTTGAAAATCAGTCCTAATGATGAGTCTTGTTCTAGAAACGTAGACAACATAACATGAAGACCGTGGAATATCTGAATTCTAAACCTCAAATTCCAAATCTTCAATACCAAATGGCTATATGATATTTTTGTTTGTAGCGTTATACGGATTTGATGCAAGAGTAACCTGCGAGGAAATGTGGGATACTAAATTACAGACAAATATAAAGAGATTGATAACAACGTTAGTTTTTAGTTTTTTGGGGTGTATTTTTAGTTTAATTTTCATAAAATTTGACAGAAAATGGTTGAAATTACAAGTTTAAGCGTAAACTTTCTAGATATTTAATTGATTTTTAAAATATTAAATCCATATTTTCAATAAGAAAAGCCAATTGAAAACAAAAACTCGAAACTAAACCATGTCTCAACCCAAAATAAAACTCTAAGCTAGAGCATGTCCTTAAATGAAAAAGGTAATATCAGGAATCTTCTATATCCAAAGAACAAAGAACAAAGAATATATATATATATATATATATATATATATATCAAAGTTTTAAAAATAGTATGTTTTATTTTCAATATTTTGAGAAAAGTTTGTAAAGCAGAATTGGGGAGTCCATATTTGCTATTTAAATAGACGTTACTGGTGGAAGAAGTGAATCGAATCGCGGAAAGTAAATTTCCATTTATATAGACCTACAGGCCTTAGAAAGTCCATTTGGTTTCTATTAGCATAATGGAAAGAGAAACGCGAAACTAACTAAACTGTGTGCTCACTAATTTTATAATTCTACACAATTGCACTTCCTTTACACTAATGTAAAAATCTCAATCTTTTATAGACATCTCGGCACGTCAAAGTCAACATAGAGATAGTGATACTGTTTGCGAACGTTACTTCTTTACATTTTTCCCGCTAATGAATTATGAAAAAATCTCAATATGTAAAAGTCAACATAGAGACAATGATTCTGCTTTCGAACATCACTTCTTTTCATTTAAATAGATGGTTTAGGTAGTCAACAATCTTTATATATGGCTGAGCTTTTCATAGACTATAACACTTGTAAATGAATTGTTGAGTGTAAGTTGCGATTACCTAAAAGAAAATTGTAGCGTGAAATTCTTCCTAACGAGAATAGGGTTTAGGAGCCCACCTACACTGCTACCATTCTACACGTTACAAAATTTTATTATGAATCGTCATTTCCATTACCAAATTTTATCATATAATTGTACACAAATAGATTTCTTTACTTCCATTAATGTAAAATCATGGAAGAGGAAACCATTTGTTTGGCGGGACTCGGGAGTCTCAAATATAGTTAACATAGTGATCATATATATGTGGCTCATGGACATTGGAAATGAATTTAGTAGCCCTTATTAGTGCAAACCTGAACCTATATGCATATGATTAAAAGCTAAAATTTACGCAATCAAACCCCCAATCAAATTCTGCCAACTTCCAATCCAATTTTTATATAAAATCATCTCTACCAAATATAAAACATCCAACTAACCCCTCTTGGTGTGAACATAACTTGAAGAACGACCGCCTACAATTCGTTGCGGAAGTCGCACTTAGTTTGTTCCTTTGTGGATCCAATGGCCCACGTCATAATACATGATCTCCAGCCTCTTGGATTGTATTGTAAAATAGCCAAAACTTTTTCATCATGTCCAACAACTCGCTACTCTGATGAGTAGTTGTGTTGTTTATATAAACCCTCGACTCCTCTCTTCCTTACAATATTTTCATCCCATGCATTTTTTTAGAGATGGCAGGCACTATTCATCACCGTCTTCTTCTTTTCCTTCTGATATATTTTTCCATATTTTTCTCATTCACTTACTCTGACATCCCACATCCTCCAACTGCTCACCCACCTTTCCATCACAATGATAAGCCCTTTCCAGGGCATAATCCTTCGTTACCCCATACTCAGACAATAATAATTCTCCTACCCCTATCCGTAAACCCCCACAACATAACATGAAGGCACCTACTTCTCCCCCACATCCTCTGGATTTTGCCTACCCTTCATCACTGATTTTCAAAGCTGATCCTCCACTAGTTCAGAACGTAAGCCGCCCAAGTCGGGTACATTATGCACGCCACTCTTCCCCGACGGGTAAACCCCATTATCCCATTAAACCTACCTCACACTCTCCCCACTTCTACAAGTCTCCACCCCCTCATATTGACCATGGTGGCATCCACAACGCGCCTCCTCCCATTCATCACTAATACAGTGAGTTCTCTGGGCTCCTCTACTTCTAGACACCGAACACTCATATCTCTCTCACTCATTCCGCAACTTTTATATCTAATGCAAAACTTTTGTTTATTATTTCACAGGAGGACGACGGAGACGCAACGTGTGAACATTATAAATAATAAATTGAAATGAATGTAGGTGCATGAAATGAGGCTCGATTCTACTGAGATATATACAAATATTGTTGATAGACAGATCATGGCATCCTTCTAGTGCTATGATAAGATCAGATCACACTGCAAGAGCTGTCTTAAATAATTATGAATAAATGGGAAAATTATATAGCATATAGGGTAGGATAACTACATTGTTATGGTTGTTCAATTTTTCATTTAATATATCAGCTATCTGATCTACGTATTGCCTATAGTGAAAGTCTTTCATCTTCCTCCGGTGTGAATTACCTAATGCTTTGCTAAAAATGTTGAAGACAATCCGCCCAATTGATTCACAGCATGTCCCATGCAAAAGTGATGATCTTTATAAAATGTGCAAGACGGTTTATAAAATGTGCGATAGGGTAAATAGACATTAATATCAAATGAAACTGTCACTGGTTTATACTTAGCATATAATGATAATATTTGTATTACAATAGTATTTTTATTATTATTTAAATTGTTACATATTTATTAATAGTAGATACAAATAAAGCTTTCAGCTATATCAACCATATTAATATTTTTAATATACTCTTAATTTATACTTGAGCAATATACTAATTTACATAATTTTTTAAGATCTTAAGTGTATTATATTAAAATCATTTTGCTTCCCTCCTCCCATATTTAACATTCATAATATATTGCATCTTCAAATTTCATAATATCATTCGTAGTATATTGTATCTTCAAATTTCATAATATCAAAGCAAGATTGTGATTAATGTGAAAAAAACCATGTCTACGTTTGAATCAACTTATTTTGAAATATGCTAAGTAATGTTTTCATGTCTATGTGTCTCCATTATTCATGCTTGAAACGCATGTCTCATCAAATTTTGTGTTATTAGCACTGGTCGTTACACAACCATTATAGCTATCGATATATCTTTTAATTTCCATCGATTATTTTCGTTAAGAAGCACATTATTTTTGTCTTTAACCAAATTCTTTATTTTATTGAACTAAGACTTCTGTGATCCATATCAATTTTTACGAAGAATTTTCGGCGAAAATCACATAGAAAAAATTATGTCGACGCGCCTTCCAGTGCGGTTAAACAGAAATTCCAAAATATTAATTTATCTCCGAATATTTTTGGTTAAAATAATTATATCCACAAATATGCATGACAAAGATGTAATCCGCTTTGTTTTCATGAAATAAAATAAGAATAATCTCAATGCATTCTTGTAAAATCCCTTACACACCATCTCTAAAAGGTTCATAGTCATGGTACTCGGAATTGAAGCAATATTTTTAGCTTGGTGTCATTTGTTATCATCACAGTGCAAGGCAAATAGGAGCAATAAGGATTAAGGCTTCATTGTGTTAACTTGTCAATGTAGTTCTTTCTACGAAGCATCATGATGGAGTTTTCTTACATTTCCTCAAAAGGCTAAGTCCTAGATACTAGTTAAGAATGTTCAAATATTCATATTATTATGCTATCAGGTGTTGTTTCTAATGGGAAATAAAACATGCAGTTCCTTTACAATTTATGACAACTGAAGAACTTTTCAACAATGGGGTTGGACATAATCAAAGAAATTTATCTTCAATCTTTCAAACAACATCGATATATCATAAATACCATGGTCTAGTTCATTCAATAAATAGAAGTTCTTCCACTAATCAATGACTAGATCATTATCCAGTTTCTATAAGAAAAACTCATCACTATTTTTGGAGTGCCAACCTCTTTTTTTCGATAATGCTACTTATTTTTGCTCTTTAAAGTTAACCAAATTCACCTTGAACAAAGGTATTATATTGAGACACTATGTTAACTGTTATCACTAAAAAATGACCACCTAGCCATTTATAACTAGATGGATCGAAATACACCACTTAGATTTAATTTTACCATAGTAAAACCACTTTCACTGTGGAAAGTAATTTATTAAACAACTTTTATTAAATTATTTTCTAATTTATATTAAAAACCCCATGAGAATAATTATATGAATCATTATTTATTTGAATTTATTTATTTTTGTTATTAGAATAATTATTAAATCACTATTTAATAATTATTTTGATTTCACACCTTTCTTATTTGTCACAAAATAATTAATAAATCACTTTATTTGTTAATTATTTCTAAATAAAGCTATTTAACTATTTTAAATACTTTTTTCCTCTTCAATAAATATAATAAAGTATTCCAAGTAGTTAGATATGAATTTGGTTAACAATATTTTATTATTCTCCATTTTCGAGATTAACTCCATACTTTGCTATATGAAGGAGGGTTTTTTGATCATTCTTCACCATGATCATTATCATCGTCAACATTATCATCATTTTTCTTGAGCTCCCATTTTGAGTTCTTCACTTTTGTTTGGGTTTTCCACATTGAGAGAGAGCATCATTTCTCTAAAGCGTTAAGTATATCAAAGGACCCATCCCATGGAGGGAGACTTACAGACGAATATGTGGATCTCCTTCACGAGGTGTTATCAATAAAAGATTAATTCATTTAAAAATTGTCTTTCCAATTAAGTTATTATACTAAATATTTCATTTAAGTCAGTAGGTGAGAAGTGACCCTAACAAAAGGTTGATGACCATTGTCGTCTTAGATCTAACACACAAATAGAAAACTTGTGCTAAAAGAAGTTGTAATCCAAAATAGAAAGCAACAATATAAATTATCTAGTATAATAATGGAATTAGAGATACAATTTTTAAATGAATTAATATTTTATTGATAACACTTGGTGAAGGTGATCTACAAATTTTGTTTTGCAGGTCCCTCTTAGTGGGATGGGTCCTTTGATATCGTTGTTGCTTCAGAAAAATTATCCTGCCTCTCAATGTGAAAAACCCAAACAAAAGTGAAGAAGTCAAACTCGGAGCTCAAGAAAAATGATGATAATGTTGACGATGATAATCATCATGGTGAGGAATGAATGAAAAGACCCCTTTATATAGCAAAGTATGGAGTTAATATCAAAAGTGGATAATAATAAAATATTATTAACCAAATTTAAATCTATCTACTTGAAATACTATATTATATTTAATGGGGATGGAAAAATGATTTAAAATGGTTAAATACAATTATTTAGAAATAATTAGCAAATAAATTGATTTATTAATTATTTTGTGAGAAACAAGAAAGGTGTGGAATAAAAATAATTATTCAATAGTGATTTAATAATTATTCTAATAATAGAAATAAGGAAATTATAATAAATAATGATTTATTTAAATATTCGTAAGGGATTTAGTCAAATGTGAGAAGGAATAACTATTAAATAATGATTTAATAATTATTCCTAGAGAAATTAAATAAATAATGATTTATCTAATTATTTCCATGGGGTTTTTTGATTTAAATCAAAAAATAATTTAATAAAAGTGGTTTACTAAATTATTTTCTAGCGTGAAAGTGGTTTTCCTATGGTAAAATTAAATCTACATGGTTTATTTCAATCGGCCTAGTAAGAAATGGCTAGGTGTTCATTTTTTAGTGATAACAGATTGCCCCCACATGTACGAGTGTTAGGAGAAAATTGTATGACCAAAATACGTTGTAAATTACAATTTCACGAGCCAAAATGGCAGAGAGAGAGAGAGAGAGAGAGAGAGAGAGAGAGAGAGAGAGAGAGAGAGAGAGAGAGAGATCTGAAGCAAGTAAATGATGGACAAATAATGTAGGGGGTGAGACCTATAATATTGATAGAAGTCTCCTTTTATGTGGTAGTAAATGATATCAAATGAGGCAGGGGACGCATAGACATACCCATCGAGATAAATGAGTACAAAGAATAATGGTGAGCCCAGTAATGTGGGACTGAGATATAAAGTACATGATACAAGATACATTATACAGTGGCAATAACAGGCCAGAAAATAATACAACGAATCCCATATACATAATGCACCTGGAAAAAACATAAGCGAGGACTGAATAAAATAACATATGAGTACATGAGATCTGACATGGGGAGGGGGGATTACAACCAAGGAAGCCTTGCTAAATAGTAAAGGGATTTAAAGATCTAAATGGATCATCTAGAAGAGACATGCATGATGTGGGTATTGCAAGCGGCAGAAATTGAACCCATCAAATCTATAGAACTCCATCGGAGGTTGGATCAACATCTGTGGTCATCCTGGCATGTGGGGGCTACCTAAAGTTCCACCCCCTCATGAGGTTTGAAACATATCACACACACCCAAGAATCACTAGGGCAATCATCTGGATACCTGAATCATCAAGCGTATCAATCTCAGTCGTGTAATAAGGAGCTGATGTCGAGCACTTGAGAAGCAACCATGTTAAAGGGAAATAATGATTACCTTTGCCTTATTGGAGGCACCAAACAAATATGGAAGCTGGAACCAAGCTACACCACCGTATAGACTACGCTTCTAGAATAAATGAGCTGAGGTCAATAAATGCAAGCACTCCATAGTTAAGGCAATAAGGAAGCCTTAAGAAAGGCATGAGGGAATATAGTAGAGTGACTAATAGATTGACACCAAGGATAATGATAGAAGGAAATAAAATTAATGGCAGACTGATGACTTCCCTTGTCAAAGCTTAATAACAGTGGTTGACCTAGCAGTGACTGGATCGATTCTAAAGGGAACGGTTGATGACTCAAACGGGGGATCAGTAAAGATAGAAAAGAAGGAATGGAGGCCAAATATGAATAAAATGGAAGAAATGTGGTATGAAAATGAATGAAACACTGTAACAGGACACAATGGGGACTCATAATAGATTCCATATGTACCAGGGTGACACATCTTGGATGCTCTGAACAAGGGTGACTCAATGATGTTGCCACATGGGGGAGGCACGGTGGGGACCATGAAAACATGAGTAAATGATGGTTACTCATGACAAAAATCGACATTCGAGTCAATGAGTGTAAAGGTAAAGTGGTGTCAGAGTATGAGTGTCTTAAATGTATATATTTGGTTTTAAGAGGTGACAAAGTGAGACCTCATGGAAAAAATGGCTTCCCGAAGAAGTTTCAAATTACCAAAAACAAAGGGAGAACCATTATAGAGCTTAGTTGGATATTTCCAATGGTGTTGATGATTAGTCAAACAAAGCTACGGTTTGGTCGCAATGGGTGATAGAAAAAGATAGAGTTTTTACTATAAAAGGTATTTTTTTCTCCAAATCCAACTCATTTGCATAGTGAGTTGGGGAGAAATTGGAGAGGAGGAGAAGACCCTAAATATTATGGAGGTCGTAGCAAACAAACTAACCATCGGAATTAGGATCTACAAATTTTAGGCATGTGACCTTACTTGTTTATAAATGGCCTTAATGCTTATTGGAGGGATGATTCTTGGTGAAGAATCAAGGTAAGAAAGGAATACAAGAATGAATTACTAGATAATTTCTATAATCATCCCTACTTGCCAAGTCAAACATGGGGGCTAGGTGGTAAGTGTGGCATCATAGAGAGTAAAAAGGTTGAAGATATGGTATCAAGAATCTACAATATGTGATGTGTATATGGCTCGTCGGAGAGGCCGGTAGGATAAAGTATCCAAGTAATAAGAGGCTAATTGACCATACCTAGATCATTGTGGTCTAGTTGGAGACTTATTTTTATCAAGTGAGAAGGTGGCCAAGGGGGATCATCAAGCCCCCAAGAATGGCATGCTCCCCCCATCATATGTTATGGAGGGGAATAATCTCGTATGAAAAGGTGGGAATGGTGCCCCCTAATAGGAAGAGTTTTTGGAGCACCATTATGGTCCAAGTGCTCAAAATAGGGATTCAAGAAGCTCGACCCAAATGGCAGGAGATCCTCTAAAGGATGATGAATATATGTAGGGGAAAATGTGCCCCCCAGTAGGGATAGGCGAAGTATGTTATGGGCATACTGGATGTATTTAGAGTAGTGGAATCCAAACACATTTTGATGATGTGGTTCGCCATTTGTTTATCGTTCTATTATTATGGGAAGAATGGATAGATACAGTTAGAGAAAGGAAATGATGGATTACCAATCTTATTTGGTACTACATATATGAATCAAATGGACTGAATTTCTGGGTTTGCATACATGGTGTCACTATACCAAAGAGTGGCTTCAGATATAATGAACTGATGCTCACCTAAAAAACATGGTGGTTGAACAACAACAATGTCTAAGGGACTGGTTGTTGAGGTAAGATGGAGGGATGAGTAAGTGGATCATCCCAAGAGTGATCTGAAGTGATATGAGACTCTAGAGGTTCTTCTAAATGGGGAAGAATAATGGTACTAGAGTCGACACTACCATATACACTAGGAGGGTTGGGGATAATTACTTCTCTTGGACTCTTAAAAAGCGATGCCCCCTTACCCAAACATTGAGTGGCAATGTAATGGCCATAAGGTGGATGTGGTTTAAATTCATGGGTTCGAGGTAAGGGGGGATTGAACCAATCTACCTGACTATGGATGAAGTCATTGGACTCCACAACATATTGGTCATATGTCTGTTGTGGAAGGAAGTACACACGATGGTGTATATCATCCTAAGGGTAATCAAGGGTGGCCACGGCTTCCATGATGTCTATATCAAAATGGAAGATTGGAAGACTAGAGGAAGAAAGACCACATGTCGAGGAAGAGCTACTTGAAGCATATTGATTAGAAACTATGTTAGCATACACATCGTCAAGGTTGAGAGAGAGATGATTAGTAGATGGAGTATCTACTGATGCAGAGACCAATGTGCCCATTGAAGAACATTCAGCAGAATAAGGAGAGGAGACATCTAGGGAGTTCCTAGGGAGTTATCCCATGAATGATGATAGGTAGAGGATAGGGGTAGAACTGTCTATCATCTATACATCAGGGGGATGGATCACAATGGGTGACTCACAAGCCTCCTCTCTTGGAATAGGGGTTGTACTAGAATCTGCAGGTAAAGGAGAAGTGGCCTCATTACGAATGGCCTCTAATTCGTGAAGTACTTAAAGTGTATCGTAAAAATCTTCGAGACAGGGACAATGATGGGTATAGTGGCCATATTCATCACAAAAATCGCAAGGGTGGTTTGTGCATAACTAATCCAAAATGGATCCTAAAACCCCTCTAAGTCTTCAATACTTAAAAACTATCACAAAAGGATGAACCTTTAAAAATGGCAGAAAACACTGTCGGGAGAGAAAACATGAAGAAACAGAAGAAAACAGAGCCTATCGGAGGTCAAAAGAATGATGCACATGAGCCGTTGTATCGGGTCGATCAACGGTCCAGATCTGATCGGCATATCACAATCGGCGGTGGTAAGTGGAGTTAATCGGGTGCGGCCTTATGGAAATCGTGATGGCGATCAAGCGCGATTAGACGAGGACCATCAATCAAGTGTGTAGATCGACGGTCCAGATATATTTGTGCTATATCGCATCGCTTATATGCATGTATAAAGGGACTTAATTGCGGCCTGAGGGATTAGTGATATGCGATTACAATATCACAATATCGCTTTGCAACTGTATAAAGGGGTCATGCTAAGAGGCCAATGACCATGCGATGCGCTGATAGCCGCTAGGGCCGATCGACGCAATTGGCGATTGGAAGCCAAAAGAAATATGTGACTTGCGATATGGCCAGACCCGAAAGTGTTATGAATGTGACTTTATAACATTTCAAGTTCGATAAGGAGCATTTTTGTGCGTTTTCTGTGTATTTGAGATTTTTCACAATAAACCCAAATACTAAGAAACCCATGACCAAGTGACTTGCGATAGTGATTTAAAGGCGGACCTGATGGAGTTTAGGGTGGATTCCATAAAATTTCATGTCCGATAAAAGGCATTTTTATGGATTTTACATCATTTTACACGCATTTCTCTGTGTAAACAGAGAATGAGTATTTCGGGATTTTTAACACACCAATGGTCCCTTCCATTACAAAATAGGTGGCCACCATCCCTGAAGACGTTTAACAATGATTGTTTAATTCTCAGAGGGGATTTGAGTGAACAGAGGCTAGAAGCCAGAGAGCCTGAAGGCGAAAACGAACAGACAAATGCCAATTGGTTTAAAAGCCACTGAATGATAGAGATAGGGGCAAGCAGTGTTGAGATAAAGAGAAAATAGAGACAGAGAGTGAGAGGGAGATTCTGTGTACTCAAAAAGACTTGGGGGATCCAAGTAAAGCTTTGTTGTTTTATTCTTGTTGTGTTGAGACTCAACTTTAGCTCACATTTGTAAAAATTCTGCTCTTGAAGACATAATAAAGAGGTCACCACTGAAAGTTGGACCAGGAGACCTAGCCCAAGAGTTTTGGGTGAACTCCTTTATTATTTGTTGTTTTATGCGTGTATCTGTTATGTTTTTCTAACTACTTCATTAACTATATAATTCGCAATATTTTTGATCCGTTGCAGTAAGTTATATAGGAAAATCTTGCAAATGAGTCTGTAATACCTTAATATTAGTTTAAGATCTCATTTTCAGATCAAATGGTATCAGAGCTTTTTGTTTTTGGTTTTGTTAAGGTTAGACAAGCTTGTGCAGGATTTGAATGCTATCTAGGTCAAAGCTCAATTTAGGAGAATGAAAACTTGTTGAGACTAATCCAGAGATTGGAAGAGTCTATCCTCAGAGGAGAGTGGCAGAAGAAATTCCATTGTAATCAAAATCTCAGTTCATGGATAGTTTTATGGCCATGCGAGCCATGGGTGAAAAGATGTATCGGGAATTTAAGAAGGGTCGAGGTAAATCACATCAACACCCAAACAAGGCAAAGGAGCAGAGGAACCTCTTCTAGTTGCCCACCCAGAAGGAAAAGGGAAAGGGGAAGAGCCTCCTCCATCATGTCCTCCACCGTCAACTCCATCTAGCCCTGAACAAAAAAAAAAGAAAACTTCATTGATTAAATTATATGTAAAATTTGATTTGCCAATTTATGATGGAGAATTAAATGCAGAAAAGCTAGATAACTGGATTAGATAGATTGATGTATATTGCAGGGTGCAGAACATTGATTCAGAAAGGAGAAAGATTTAGCTGGCTAGCCTTCGCCTTGGAGGAACTGCCCTAGTGTGGTGGGAAGGCAAGACACAAGCTGATCTGAAGAGACATGGCAAAATTCTTTCTACCTGGAATGAATTTGTTTCTGCCATTAAAAAATAGTTCTATCCTCTAGCTTATATGCAACAAGCAATGATGAGTTGGAAAACTATTCGCCAATTAAAGGGCCAAAGTGTACAAAGTTATACCCTAGAATTTAGAAAAAGAGCTTTAACTTTAGGCATATCTCTAGACTCACCTGACACTTCGCTGAAGTATATAGGTGGTCTGCATAGCTATGTGAAGCACACCATTCTCATGTTTAATCCCACTAGCCTAGATGATGTATCATTTCAGGCTACACATCTAGAAGCTAGAGGCAAGAATGTGAACCCAAAGATTGGGGGATCATCAAAGCCCTCTACAAGTAAGAACAAGGAAAAGAAGAAGCTGAAATTGAAGGAGAGGAAGACAAACGTTGTATAGAAAGAAAAACCTTCATGCACTCATTGCAAGAAGGATGGAAACGACGATGAACACTGTTGGTCTTTTCATCCGGAGCTAAAACCCAAAAATTTTGGTGGTAAGAAGAAGAAGATTGCTGCTGCTATTCAGAAATACTTGGGGTCAGACTTAGGTGATGAAACAACAGTCACAACCACAGGTATAAAAGGTAAAAATTATAAAGCATCTACAACTAATTCTGTACAATCTATTGATAATGAAGATAATGAGAGGAAAAGGCATGACCTTTTTCATATTAGAGTTATTTCCAAGCACCAGAATATTGATACTTTATTTGATAGTGGTTCAAAAGTAAACTTGATTTCTGAAGCAATTGAAAAGAAGTTGGGTTTACTAACAACACCTCACAAGAAACCATATCCATTAGGTTGGGTATGTGACAAAGCAAAGCTACAAGTGACAAGGCAATGGAAACTTAGGTTTGCTATTGGGTCAACATTTGTAGATGACGTTGAGTTATATATAGTTCCCTTTGATATATGTGGTATTGTTTTAGGAAGTTCTTACTTGTATGATAGAAAAGCCATTTTCTATAGAGTTGAAAATAAGTATCAACTCACTAAAGATGGAATAGAATATATAGTAAGAGCTCATAAGCTCAAAAATAACTACTCTCTCGTAAACTCAGGGCAGATGAAAAGAATTGTAAATTCATGCAATCAATTTTTACTAATGGTTGTAAAGGAAAAGAACCCTCATAAAACCAATGTAATTGAAGGCTTTGATGCTAAACGGAAAGCCGATTTAGTTAAAGTTGTTTCAGAATATGATATCCTATTTCAAGAACCTAAAGGTCTGCCACCCAAAAGGGAAATAGTACATGATATTCATTTGCAGCAAGATGCTCCATTACCTAACATCGGAATGTACAGGTTATTGACTTTAGAGAATGCAGAGATGAAGAAATAGGTACAGGAGCTACTCGATAAAGGGTTCATAAGACCAAGCACATCACCATGTGGGTCTCTAATCGTACTGGTGACAAGGAAAGATGGTTTATGGAGGATGTGCATTGATTATAAAGCACTGAATAAAATAACAATCAAGAATCATTATCCTCTTCCTCGCATTGATGATCTATTAGATCAGTTGAAAGAAGTAGTTTACTTTTCCAAGTTAGACTTGCATAGTGGCTATCATCAAGTCAGAGTTGCAGAACAAGATGCATGGAAGACTACTTTCAAAACAAAGCAAGGGCTGTATGAATGGTTGGTTACACCTTTTGGCTTAACCAATGCTCCTGCCACTTTCATGAGAGTTATGAATGAGGTACTCAGACCTTTTATTGATGATTTTGTAATTGTATATTTAGATGACATTCTTGTTTTCAGTAAAACATGGGAAGAACATTTGAAGCATGTAAAGTAGACTTTAGATCTTTTGAAAAGAGGAAATATCTATGTGAAGTTATCAAAATGTGAATTTGTCAAAACATATTTAAGTTACTTGGGTCATATTGTAGGGGGTGGTGAGTTGAAGATAGATCACTCTAAGGTTGAAGTCATTGTGAACTAGCCTAAACCCAAATCTGCTACAGAAGTTAGGAGTTTCCTAGGAGCAGCACAATACTGGAGAAAGTTTATTGCTAACTTTTCCTTGATTATAGCTCCCTTACATGCTTTAATAGGATTGAATAAGGTGTTTTAGAGGGGAGGCAAATAGCATAAAGACTTCGACACCTTAAAAGAAAAAATTAGTACAACACCAGTACTAGCACTGCCAGATCTTCAATGACCATTTGAGATTGAAACAGATTCCAGTGACTATTCCATGGGAGCAGTGTTGATGCAACACAATGAACCCATATGCTATCATTCTAAGACATTTAATTCTACAGTAGTTAACTATCCCACATATTATAAGGAATTTTATTCTTTAGTATAGAGTTTGAAAAAGTGGAAACATTACCTAATGGGCAAAGAAACAATTATACATACAGATCATCCACCACTTCAATATTTGCACTCACAAACTAAATTACAGCAAGCAGGACACTATAGGTGGATGGGTTTTCTACAAAAATTTCATCTTGTCATCAGATATAAGAAAGGCATACACAATAAGGTTGTAGATATGTTATCCAAACCAATCATAAATCCATCTACCATACTTAAGCATAACTCAGGAATGCATGAAATCTACATTGAACAATATGTTCAAGATGTAGATTTTAAAGATGTATATACAACTTTAAGTCATGACAAACACGTAGAAGAATTGGATTATTAAGTTAAGGACCAACTCTTGTATCATTTGGCAAAGTTATGCATTCCAAAAACTGAAAGTGTTAACTTAATCTGAGAAGCACATACTTCTCTTATATCAGGTCATTTTTGTATAATTAAAAAAGTTGCACAGTTGCAAAGGTTCTGTTATTAGCCAAGAATGCATGAAACAATTTCTAGATATATTAAAGGGTGTACTATGCGTGCTAAAAGCAAGCCGAGTAATAGAAAATTAGGCTTGTACACTCCACTTCCAGTTCGTTCTCGTTCTTGGGAAAGTGTTTCCATGGACTTTGTTGGGGGATTGCCAAAATCTAGAAAAGGTCATGATTATTTATATGTTATTATGGACAGGTTCAACAAAATGTGTATTTTAATACCTTGTAACAAGCATATTACAGCTGAAAAAAAAGCAAAGTTGTTTTTTCAGCATGTATGGGTTCATTTTGGGTTACCCACTTCCATTGTATCTGATCAAGATTCCTGATTTGTTGGTAAATTTTGGTCAAGTTTGTTGGAATTGATGGACACCAGATTGAAGAAGAGCACAACATTTCATGCACAAACAGATTGCCAAATAGAGGTGGTCAACAGGACAGTGATCTAGTTGCTCAGAGGCTATTGCAGTAAGCATCCCAAGCTTTGGGATGAACATTTGTGTTATGTGCAACATGCTTACAACTGTGACAAGCACTCTTCTACTCAGAGATCTCCTTTTGAGACTTGTTTTAGTTTTATACCAAAGTCTCCCTTGGACTTTGTCTTTGGTAAAGACATAGCAATTGATGAACACAGTGATGTGGACAAAGCAACCAAGTTCATTAAACAGATCCAAGAAATTCACCAGGCAGTATAGGAACGACTGGAAAGAAGCTAGGCCAACTACAAGGCAAGGCATGACAAGCATCGAATTGAGCATAGCTTCCAAGTTGGTGATCAAGTTTGGCTATACATCAACAAAGATAGAATGCAAGGTGAAGGTAAGAAGTTGAAGCCAGTAAGGTATAGGCCTTTTAATATAGTTGAGAAAATTGGTGAAAACTCTTTTCGCCTTGATTTGCCAACTTATATGCATATATATTCAGTCGTTAATGCATAGAACTTGATTCTGTATGAACCTTGATTGATTAAAGATTTCGAAGAGAGAAGTCAGTTGCTGTCTATTGATGATCTGTTGCATGAATATCTCAATGAGTTGCAGGAAGGCATAGTTCTGGATAGGAAGGTGAGAACTACATGCAGAGGGGGTGTTAAGTACCTGAGAATTGGACTCAAAGGTTCAAAATCAAGTAGTGCACTATGGATAGAGATTGGACAAGTGAGGAAGTTGTATCCTCACTTGATCGATGCTTAAAAACCAGCTTTTGGTGGTCCAAAATCTTTTTAGTGGGAATGCATGATCCAAAATGGATCCTAAAAACCCTCTAAGTCTTCAATACTTAAAAACTATCACAAAATGATGAAGCTTTAAAAGTGGTGGAAAACACTATCAAGAGAGAAAAACATGAAGAAACAGTGGAAAATAGAGCCTATCAAAGGTCAAAAGAATGATGCACAGGAGTCGTCGGATCTGGCTGATCAATAGTCTAGATTTGATTGGCATATCGCAATCAACGGTGGCAAGCAGAGTTAATCGGGCGCGGCCTTATCTAAAAATCGCGATTAGACAAGGACCATCAATCAAGTGCGCAGATCCGATGGTCCAGATCTTTCCACGCTATATCACATCGCTTATATGCATGTACAAAGGGACTTAACTATGGCCCGAGGGATTAGTGATATGCGATTGCGATATCACAATATCGCATCACAACTGTATAAAGGGGTGATGCCAAGAGGCCAGTGACCATGTGATGCGTCGATGGCTGATAAGGCTGATCGGTGCAATCAGTGATCAAAAGCTGAAAGAAATATGCGACTTGTGATATGGCTGGACCCGAAAGGGTTATGAATACGATTTTATAACATTTCAAGTCTGATATGGAGCATTTCTGTGAGTTTTCTATGTATTTGAGATTTTTCATAATAAACCCAAATACCAAGAAACCCATGACCAAGCAACTTGCGGTAGCGACTTAAAGGCAGACTCGATGGATTTTAGGGTGGATTCCATAACATTTCAGGTCCGATAAAAGGCATTTTTACGAATTTTACAATGTTTTACGTGTATCTCTCTATGTAAATAGGGAATGACTATTTTGGGATTTTTAACGTGCCAATGGTCCCTTCCATTATAAAATAGGTGGCCACCATCCCTGAAGACGTTTAACAATGATTGTTTAATTCTCAGAGAGGATTTGAATGGACAGAGGCCAGGAGCCAGGAGCCCAAAGGGGAAAACTGACACACAAACGTTGATTTTCTTAAAAGCCATTGAATGACAGAGACAGGGGCAAGCAATGTTGAGACAGAGATAAAATAGAGACAAAGAGTGAGAGGGAGAGTCTGTGTTCTCAAAAATATTTGGGGGATCCAAGTAAAGCCCTGTTGTTTTTTTCCTATTGTGTTGAGACTGAATTTGAGCTCACATTTGTAAAAAATCTACTCTTGAAGACATAATAGAGAGGTCACCATTGAAAGCTGGACCAGGAGGCGTAGCCCAAGATTTTTGGGTGAGCACTTTGATTATTTGCTGTGTTATGCATGTATCTATTATGTTTTTCTAACTGCTTCATTGTATATATTATTCGCAATATTTTCGATCTGTTCCACTAAGTAATATAGGAAAATCATACACATGAGTCTGTAATGCCTTAATATTAGTTTAAGATCTCATTTTCAGATCATCAACAATCAGATCTTCTTAGCTGACTCAGTTAAGGTGACATGGACCTCAGGAAGGTTAGAATCAGGGAAGGTATCAGTGACCACATCCCTAACATGAGGGAGCTCAGGATAGTTATTGGTGGTGTGACCAACAACAACACATAAAGCACAAGGAGGAAAAGGCTTCGATGGCTTAGCAGGAGCTGGAACTATAGGGGCAGGCTTGTCTTGGGTTTCCTTCTTTCGGTATTCCCCCCCTCACTAGATGATTTCGCAACGATAGTAAGCTCATGTTGAGGTTGCTGAGGACATGAAACAAAGGCAGGGGTAGGAACAACCGATTGGACCAGGGTCAAAGCGGTGTAAGGTTTCAATTGATCAGGTCATGTGTTTGTGGGGGGATCGATGTACCAGACTAGGATCCCTAAGTTAATATTAGGCAAAACGAATGTATTCATGAAAGGTGTAGAATAGACTCCAGGGGGTTGGAATAATAACTGTATCTGACCAAATAGATAATGGCCTGGGGAAGAACTCCACAATGGTGAAGGCCTAGGGGAACGGTTCCAGGTAGAAATGGATTCGGAGAGACACTAGAAGAAAGAAGTTATCCTTGAGGAGTTGTACAAGTAGGCAGAGTTGAGTCAGGCACAATAGGTTGTGAAGGTGCAGACTGTTGTGAATGCATAGTGGCCCATTTGTGGGTAGCCCACAATGCTTGGAACATGCAAACACTCAATGAGCTAGGCTCAGAAGGATTAGGCAAGGGGCCATATTAAGCACCAATTAAAGAGGAATCTTTATAGACTCCTGGAGAAAGAGACACGATAGCCTTATTGTGAGCCACGAAATAAATGTTGGTCTGAGGTGAAGTCTAGGCTTTTGGATCATAATATTTCAACTGATCAACGGTGATGATATTTCCATTGTGAGGAAAGCACATCTTATGGTGAACCACAATGGTGCTCCACAAACTCCTCCTATTAGGGGGCATCATTCCCACCTTTGGATACCAGATTAGTCCCCTCCATCACATATCCTTGGCAGAAGTATCCCATTCTTGGGGGCATGATGGCCCTCTCTAGACACCTTCTCACTTGATTAAAATAAGTCTCGGCCGAGATCCCAATGATGTAGGTATGGTCTATTATCCTCCCATTCCTTGGACAGTTGGTCCTACCAGCCTCTCCAGTGAGCCATATACACATCACATATTATAGATCATTGAGACCACCTATTCAAACATTCTACTCTATGTGATGCCACACTTACCACCCATTCCCCTGCTTGAATTGGTGGGCAGGGATCATTCTAGACCCTCTCTAATAGTTCATTCCCATGTTCTATCTTACCTTAATTCTTCACCAGGAACAATTCTTCCAATAAGCATTGAGACCATCCTTATACGATTTAGGCCACCTACCTGAAAGTTGTGGATCCTGATTCTGACAGTTAGTTTTTCTACTACGATCTCCACAAGATTTAGGTCTTTTTCCTTTTCTCCAAATTCTCCACAATGCACTATCCAAATGAATTGGATTTGGAGGCAAAAATCTCTTTTATAAGAAAACCTTAGTTTTTTTCATCACCCACTGTGACGAAACTGTAGCTATGTTTGATGAACTGTCAAAACTGTTGGAAATATCTCCCTGAGTTCTATAATGGGTCTCCCTTTATTTTTAGTAATTTGAAACTTCACCCAGAAGCCATTTTTTCCATGAGGTCTCGCTTTGCCACCTCTTAAAATTGAATCTCCTCATCTTAACCATCCCTACTTAGGCATGTCTCCACCGGGCTTCTTACACATCGAAGCGTCATCAAGTCACCATTGTTCAAGGAATCTAAGATGTGTCAACCCTGTACTTATGTATTCTATTTCGACACCCCATTTAGTCCCATTATAGTGTTTCATTCATTTTCATTCCAAATCTCTTCCATTTTATTCATATTTGGCCTCTAGTCCTTCTTCTTCATCTTTGTTGAACCCCTGTTTGAGTCATTGACAATCCACTCTAGAATCAAGTGAGTCACTTCGAGTGCAACCACTTTTTATTATTCTCTAACAAGGGAAGTCCTCAATCCACCATCCATTTTTTTCCTTCCATCATTATCCCTCGTGTCAATCCATCAGTCACACTACTATGTTCCCTCGTGCCTTTGTTGAGGATTCATAATTTCCTTAACTCTGACAGACTCTCTTTTTTCTACCTCATCACGTTTATTCTATAAGAGTGGTATAGAGGGCGATGTACCTTGATTCTAGCTTCCATATTTTTTCACTGCCTCGTATCAAGAGAAGGGACTCATTATTTCCCTTTGACTTGGTTGATTCTCATGTGATCAACATCAACTTCTTATCGCATGATTGAGATTTGTACACTTGATGATTCAGTGATCCAGATGATTCTCACAATGATTCTAGGTTGTACTTGATATGTTTTCAGACCTCCTAAGGGGGTGGCCCTTCAGGTAGCCCCCCACATGCCCGGATGACCATAGATATTGATCCAGCCTTTGATGCAGTTTCCTAAATTTGATGGGTTCAGTTTTTTCCGATTGCAGTGCCGACAACATGCATGTCACCTTTAGATGATCCACTCATATTTGCAGAGCCCTTTCCTGTTCATCAACGCTTCGTTGGTTGTCATCCCCCCTCCCCATGTCATATTGACGGGCATTATATCTCATGTACACATATATTATTGTATTCAGTCCCGACCTATGTTTTTGCCAGGGGCATTATGTATATGGGATCCATTGTGTTATTTTTGGGCCCATTGATGACAGTGTATCATGTACTTATAGCTCAGTCCCACATTGTTAGGCTCACCATTATTCTTTGTAGTCATTTATCTTAGCGGGAATCGGCATGCCTCCCTTGCCTCATTTGAAATCATGTACTACCACATAAAGGGATTTTTCTATCAGAATTGTAGGTCTCTCCCCCTCCATCATTTTTCCATCCTTGACTTATTTTAGATATCCCTCTCTCTCTTCGACTCCCCTTATGGTGTCTCGTAAAAGTGTAATTTACAAAGTATTTCAGCCATACCATTTGCTCCTAATAGTCATATGTGTGGGGGAAATATGTTATCACAAAAAAATGATCACCTAGCCATTTCTAACTAGGTGGATCGAAATACACCATGTAGATTTATTTTTACAATAGCAAAACCACTTTCACTGTGGAAAATAATTTAGTAAACTACTTTTATTAAATTATTTTCTGATTTAAATAAAAAAACCCCATGAGAATAATTAGATAAATGATTATTTATTTAATTTTCTCTAGGAATAATTATTAACTCATTATTTAATAATTATTCCTTGTCACATTTGATAAAATCCCTTAGGAATATTTAAATAAATCATTATTTATTTGAATTTCCTTATTTCAGTTATTAGAATAATTATTAAATCACTATTTAATAATTATTTTGATTTCACACCTTTCTTGTTTCTCACGAAATAATTAATAAGTCATTCTATTTGTAAATTATTTATGAATAAAAGTATTTCACCATTTTAAATGCCTTTTCCCTCTCCCATAAATATAATAAAGTATTCCAAGTAGTCAGATTTGAATTTGGTTAATAATATTTTATTATTCTCCATTTTTTAGATTAACTCCATACTTTGCTATATAAATGAGGATTTTCCATTCATTCTTCACCATGATCATTATCATCGTCAACATTATTATCATTTTTCTTGAGCTCCGATATTGAGTTCTTCACTTTTGTTTGGGTTTTTCACATTGAGAGAGAGGATCAATTTTATGAAGCATCAAGGATTTCTAAAGACCCATCCCACAGAGGGGGCCTTACAAACCAATCTATAGATCTCCTTCACCAAGTGTTATCAATAAAAGATTAATTCATTTAAAAATTGTCTTTCCAAATGGGTTATTATACTAGATACTTTATAGTGTTTCTTTCTGTTTTGGACTATATCTTCTTTTACTCTAGGTTTTCTATTTTTATTTCATATCTAAGACGACAACAACCATCAACTGATTGTTAGGGTAACTTGTCACCTAATGACTTAAGTGAAGAATTTTTGGTACACCTTCCAATAATTTCCACACTAACATTAACTACTACCCTCATGGCAACACAATGGTCAAATCTAATAATAAAACCATGATCTACATCCTGAAATAAACTACATTTGATCAACAAAGAAACTACCAAAACTCCTTACACAACACCCTATGGGTAGATCATGTGACCCCAAATCCTATTTAGCAACATCCCTTAATATTTTATAAAAAAGAAGCCATAATTTCACAAAACATATTGTTTTCTCTCTACTACTCTTAACATTCTCTAGGTCAACATGCCAATTATGAAAAGACAAATCAAAGCTCTCCTCAAACCAAAACAGAAAAGAGATAAAGCCAAAAAAAAGGTTCTCCACACACCAAAAATCTATTAGAAAATGGTTTAATGACAAGTTTGTGAGTGAGAAAAATTTCCAAATAGGAAAACTTGTACTAAAATAGGATACATTTCATGAAGAAAAAGATAGAAACACCAAATTTTAGGAATGCTAGATCGATCCATATATCACAAAATAATTGGCCTTGGAACATATAGATTGCAACAACTAGAGTGGGTAGCAGAGTCCCTCACATTCAATAGTCAAATCCTGGAAAGGTAATCTTCCTAAGTACATCATAAGAAACTATTGTGCACATAAATAATGTCACTCCCTTTTTTTGTTCTCACTAAGTCATGTTTCTTTCAAGCATCATTTATTTCCATCCTTCATTTTTTATTTTTGTTTTTGTTGCCAAAGAAAACATTTTATTTTGATATAATCCTTCAACAATGTTTTCCCACGAAATCCTCCTCATGTTTGGCACACTCCTTCATAAAACGTATGGCATGGGTTGAAACCATGGATCGCCATGTGAACTTTAGGACTAGGGTATAGTCATTCCATGTCTTGATCATACATTCAAGGGATGTTGTGACTAGTACCACATGTGGAACTCTATAGGAAAATTTAGTTCCCTTTAGTGCACTATAATCTCATCTAACCTAGATAGTCAATTGATCTCCAATACATGGACCTCTTTTGGGTCTAGCTATGGTATTTATTCTAAATTAAAGCTTATGAAGTTCTCAAAATTGATATCAAAGGATAATTAACAATACGTAGGAAACTAATCAAGTCTCGAAAAGGGAAACATCCCACCTATACTATAAAGGTATGTAAATGATCCCTCATCCACCTTTTGAGCTATAAACAATAAAGACAAGAAATGATTTATAGGTACAAAAGAAGTTAAATGCTTGAGAAAGGCTTCCTCAGTAGGTTGGACATGTAGGTACCTTTGTAGGGATATTGACGCTCATTGGAAATGAAGTGATAGCTTTGATGCCAATTTGTATTTTTTGATGTTATGGATACTTGCTAGAAATGGAGCAACACAAATGTTTCAAAATGACAACCTCGTATTTTCGTGTCCTAAAAAATTGCATACTCTACAATGTCAAAGAAACTATGGAAGGGATTGAGTTGGTGACTAATAAATTCCTTTTTCTCTTTTCCTTTAGGGTGTAATCATCATTCAAGAAAAATGGGGAAAATAGGTAACTCAACATCGCTCAATCTCAATAGTGTTATCCATGTTGGTACACCGGATCTCCTAGATATATAAAATTATTGTAGACATTCCATAATCAATTCATAGTAATAAAAAAAACATTCAATATTTCTCCACTACATCACAAATTATTTTGTTAGCATGAAAAAATCCCTTTCATTTCATTTTCAAGTGTTTTCATGCTCAAAATAAAAGAAAAATATAAAGAACAAATAATAAAGGTTTTGGAAAAGCATAGCAATACTTTTGCATGGGACTATGATAACATGAAATAGATCCATCCAAATTTGTTCACTCACCACATCCATATCAAGGAGGAATCCAAGCCCATATAAAAACTATAACAAAGAATGAATTTTTCTTTATGAGGCATTCAAAAAAGAGTTTCAAATTTTAAATTCAACTAATTTCATTTACCCCATTTCTAAGAGTGAATGGGTCTCCCTTATTTTCATTGTTCCTATAAAGAATGGAAAGTAGAGGATTTGTGTTGGTTACAAATAACTTGAAAAAACCACCCAAAATCATGAGTTCCCATTCTCGTTCATCAACTAGATACTCGATACATTGTCAAGAAAGAATTACTTATCTTTCATTGATTGTTTTATTCAATACAAATAAATTCAGATCGCTTGAGAAGACTAAGAAAAGACCATGTTCTCTTGCCCTTAGATGAAAGTTTCTTATTGTGTTCTACCATTTGCACTCTATAATGTTCCTGGAACTTTACAACAAGCTATAATTGTTATATTCAATGGCTTAATTCATGATTGCAGAGAAGATGGCCTACTTGTTCTTTAATCATGTCATTGTGTGATTTGGGTCCCCAAGGAATTAGTATTAACCATGGAATTTTTTTGAAAACAAGATATTCGAAGAGTTATCTCATCTCCTTAGATTCACCCACAAATTTACCTCACCATACTACCCCCAATATAATGGTTAGTTATAAATTGTTAAGAAAGTCATCACAATAATGCTACAGTGTATGGCGAACAAATATAAGACCAACTAGCACCATATGTTATTTTCAACCTTACGGGAATATCACATAATCACCAAAACATCCATGATATTCACTCTTTTCCATCTCACACATGGGCTCAAAGTAATATTCCTAATCGAGTGTGATATCCCCACACTACACACTGTAGTTGAGCTGCAACCTGACAATCCTCCCCTTGAGAAGCACCTCATACAACTAGAACATGTTGATGAGAGTTAGTGAGTTCCTCTCCAGCATAACAATGCCACTATTAAGAGTTTTAATTAGTGATTTAGACCTCCTAGCATTAAATTATTGACCAAGACTCGTAAGCACAAGTTGTACTGCATTTTTGGTTCAATATTAAGTTTAGAGTACATAATTTTCCTTGATCGTTAAGTACATAATGATGGAAACGAAATATTACTAATTAAGAAAAGTAGCACAAATCTCATTCTCAGAAAACCTAAGCAATCTAAAGGAAGTCAACTTTACTCAATCCATTCTGTTCCTTATTCAATCAAAAGAAAATATTATTGAAACCAAAGGATTAATGAAATTATCTCTAAGCACATATCTTAAGCGAGGATTTAAACTTCTAGATATTAAAAGGATTAAGAATCTATATGCTTGTAACAAAATATGAAAAGGAGGCTGAACTGTAAGTCTAAGATCAAATCCTAATTTGTTATCTTATATCCATTCAAACCAAACTACCTTTACGTGGGAATGAGACACCTTCAAAACTTCACATTGAATTTCTACTGAAACTGACTCTAAGAAAATGAAACCTTTGACAGAGTTATCTAATCTTACTCCTACAAAATCAAATCCTATAATTTTGAATTTAAAATGAAAATCTAATCTATCCTAGAATTAAATATTTTCAAATAACTCAAATCAATGCAAGGAATCAAATCATGCTAGGAATGTCAATCATACAGCTCAATGCTTGAAATAATAGTTTATACTACAACACTCGAAATGGAAATCAGAAATATTCTATTATGTGAGAATAGATCTTAAACTATCCTGTGATAATTCAATAACTCAAATTGATACTCTGAATGAAATGATTTAAAGTAAATCACACTGCAAAAAGAAAATCATAATGCTTGAAACAAATCAAACAATTCAAATTGTGGAAATGGAAAATGCAACACCTATCGCTACCAAACTCGAATTTGTTTTAAAACACAATCAAAACCTCACACCATAAATCAACCTCTCAATTATAGAAAAAGCATGCTTCACCACAAAAAAGACGATCAGCACAGAAAACCAAAGCCATACAGAAAAACAGAAATGTTTTCCAAAGAAGTAATTTGCTACAACTGCCAGAAGAAAGGACACACTGCTAATAAATGTCCTGAGAAGAAGAAAGAGTTCTCTAAAAAGAAAATTGCTTATAAGAACAAAAAGGGTAAAGTAAATTACTTTGACCTTCCAAGCAGTTGTGATGAGCTAATCTCCTCTGATTCAGAATCAGAGAATGAATTGAACTTTGCAGATGACTCTTCCTCAGAAGAAGAAGAATACTGCAGAGACCCCTATTGCACAAATTGCAATGATTGTAGTTATAGTGACCTTGATGTTTGCTAGTGCAATATGATAAGTATGACGAAAAGTGAAGATGATGAGATTAGCAGAAATCTCTTCACTCAGATGATGGCAGCTAGTAATCAACAGCTAAAAGAAATGTACAGATCTATGCTAACTGATCATCTTTCAAAGAAAACCTCAAAGTCATCTTCAAATCGAGGTTATGTTCCCCCTGCATCATTATTTTCAGTAGAAGCACTAACGAGACAATTCAAGAATGAAGAATTTGGCGAAGATCTACCACAGACATTGCCTACTATGCATATGGCTATTAAAGAACTGAGGAAAATAGTAAAAGAAAATAAAAGACTATGCATAGAAAATCACAGAGATCTTTCTGTCAAATTACTTCATGCAAATACAGCTTCTACTTCATATTTTAAACCAGGTTCTGAAAGGAAAGATTCAGATGATGAGTCTGAAGAAGAAAGATCGGGTTTGAGTTGTCGCTATGTAAACCAAGATGTAATGTATTGTGTCAAACTAAAGGTACAAATTGGAAATCACACAGAGTTTTGGAAAGTTTTGATGGACACTGGATCTCACCTAAACATTTTCAGTGATAAAGTTGTTCCAGCACATTTAAGGAGGCCTACAGAGTGTCCAAAGGTGATAACTGACAGTGGAACTATTCCTACAAAGCATGAAGCAGATGTAAATATCTTTTTGACATAAGCCACTGGAGTTCATCTTGTCTGTCGAATAGTCCCGGGAATAGACTATGCCATTTACCTTGGGACTCCCTTCTTCAAAAATTTTGAGAAGCATGGCGCCAAGCTAGATCGAGCATCGGGAAGGTATGGTTATTTTGTTAGCTTGGATGAAAAAGAAATTTTCTTTCCTTTTATTAATCCTAATTCTCCAAATAGAATATCTAGGATTGAAAGGATGGAACATCTCTTAGCCAAAATGGAGGTGAAGAAAGAAGTTCTAAAAGCAGAAGAACTTCTTAACAATGGAAAATACGCCAAAGAAATTGCAGATATAATAGCCAAATTCAGAGAATGTTGCTCTGATGATCCAAATGCATTCTGGCATATAAAGAAGCAAGAAATATTCTAATGGCAAGCTCAGAAGATCTAAAGCTGTTGTTATGAATGAACAGAAACTAAACACATGTAAAGCAGAAATCAAAGATCTCTTAAAAAAGGGATTAATTAGGAAAAGCAAGAGCCCTATAGCTTGCTTTGCATTTTATGTAAATAATCATGCTGAACAGGCTCGGGGTAAACCAAGGCTAGTTGTTAATTATCAGCCCCTGAATTCTATTTTTGATTATGATGCTTATCCATTGCCCAAACCATCAAGAATTCTGGCACAGATTTCGAAATCAAAAATCTTTTCTAAATTCGATATGAAGTCTGGATTCTGGTAGGTTTGGATCAAATAAGAAGACAAATGGAAGACAACTTTCTCTGTTCCTGAAGGAAATTTTGAATGGAACATTATGCCATTTGGCCTGATCAATGCTCCATCTGCCTTCCAAAGAATTATGGATGAAACCTTTGAAGGTATGGGTGAATTTCTAAAGAAGTATATAGATGATCTTCTGATTCATTCTGATAACATCCCTGAACATATCAAGCATATAAAGATCTTCTATAAAGGAGTGAAAGAAATGGGAATAGTCCTCTCTGCGTCCAAGAAGAAGCTTTTCAAAACCATGATAGACTTTCTTGGATACAATATTCAGTATGGTTCCTACAGTGTGATACAAAGGAGTCTCAATTTTGTTGATCATTTTCCTGATGAGATAACTGATAAAAATCAGTTACAGAGAATCATAGGCAGTTTAAATTATATCTCAAAGTTCCTGAAACATTGTGCTTAGGAAAGAAAGTTACTAAATAAACGTCTACAGAAAGATCCTATTCCCTGGAATAAAGATTGCACTAAAGCAGTCCGAAGAATTAAAGAAAGAGTGAGAAATATACATCCCCTTTCACCTATAAGAGAAGAATGGAAAAAGATCATAATGACAGATGCAAGCCATGTCGGCTGGGGTGCAGTCTTATGTTAGGAAAACCCCACATATAAAAAGGCACTAGAATTTTGTCAATACTCCTCTGGTCTTTGGGCTAAGAACCAGCTGAACTGGTCTAGCCTTAAAAAGGAGCTGCGAGCAGTATGCCTTGGCATTTCCAAGTTTAAAGACTTTGTCAATTACACACAATTTACAGTAAGAACAGACTGTCAAGCCCTGAAGTTTGCTATTCAGAAGTGTGAGTTTGAAGACGCAGCCATGGTGCACTGGGTAATGCAACTCAGCCAATATTCTTTTGATATCGAGTTTGTCAAAGGATATAAAAAGAACTTTGCTGACATGCTTAGTAGAGAATTTCTTGAAGAACATTCAATGCACGCCTTATCCCTAAATTTTATCCGAAGAAATCAAGAAGAAGTAGAAATTGAAACATCCACTAGATGGGTTTCTTTCAATTTACAGAAGAATCTGTTTGACCATGAGCATAACTGGATCCCAATCAAAGAAGTCAGACAAAGAATTGGTATACCATACAAATGGATAGATCCACTTCAAGATGAAATGAATGAAGAAGCTTTATAGGCTCTTAATTATCTCAGACATATTGGAAGCATAGCCTATAGGCTAGAAAGAGATGAAGAAGATAGTACACAGATCACTAGTTGCCACATTACTCTAAGAAGATTTTGCAACTTTCTGGATCGAGACAACTTTGATGAAGAATGGCAAGAACAAACATTCTACACAGGTATGGGATTACAAAATTTTGTAACTAATTTATTTTACTCTGTGAGGTTCTCCTTTTGGTATGAGCACATGCCAGTTGAAGATATGGAAGAAGAAGATCCACTTCCAGAGTGGTTCTCAGATTGGTGGAAGATTTATGGATTATCTCCATTAATCTTAAAACCATATTCCTTCACCTTATTAAAGATTCCTAACTTCACTCCGCAGACACCATGCCTGACAGATGTCCTAAGAAAAACAATCAATGATCTTGTCAATCTGAGTGATCTTGATTTTCTACAATGAGTACAAAGATGTGGCCATGTACGCTGGTTCGTAATGAATCACTACAAAGAAAGAATACTTTACACTAGCAATAATTCCAATTATAAAGATTTTCATCAGCAGATAAGTTCAGAACACAATCCTTATCTTCATCTTAGCTACTTGGAATTACCAGATCCCCATGACACGAATATTTGGGAAACAGAGAAAGAGATATGGGTCCAGTACTATTCAAATTACTTGATTGAATGGTGGAATCTCCAACACTACATCTGGCCTCAAGTAGATTACTACACCATGATGTAAAGTCTTTCCAACCGACAATGGAGTTGGACGGGTCTTGCGTAGATTCCCCGATCAAGAATATCTACTGTGTAAATAATGAGATATGCAAATCTCATATTTTCAGTCTTTCGAGGGTTCTCTTGTACGAATCTCCTCTGTGTAAACATAAAGTAAATCCGGTCCCCATATGCCTCTGGCTTTCCGTATCCGAATAGG
Organism: Pinus tabuliformis; assembly: GCA_031772625.1. Classification (NCBI taxonomy): domain Eukaryota; kingdom Viridiplantae; phylum Streptophyta; class Pinopsida; order Pinales; family Pinaceae; genus Pinus; species Pinus tabuliformis. The sequence continues at coordinate 1,822,108,734 of CM062819.1, read as the reverse complement.
GATGAGATAACATGAGTAGTCCGCTCATGCCCGGATTTGGTCCTTTCAAAGCATCTTGCTTTTGCCAGTCTGTACATCCTACTGTCAGCAAAAGCATCTTGCTTTCTGCCAATCTTGTTGATGACTCATGAGATGCTTGTTCCCTCATGAGTCCTATAAATAGATGAGACCTGAGAGAGGAGGAGGCATTCGGGTCTGAAGAGTTGAGAGTCTTGTGAGTCTGGAGTCGAGTGATTTTCCTGCTCTACATCTGCGGACCATAGTGTCTGATCTGCTTGCATCACAAAAAGTTCACTCTGGTCTTATAGTATATGTTTGGAAGCCTGCACATCAGTGTGCTTGGCACTGGTGAGAACCTAAAGTGGCTGAACCATAGGAAAAGTCTGAAAGTCTGTCATAAGATTTCTGAGGCAGAGTCTGTCCATCGCCAGGTAGCCTCCGGTAATACTTGTTCCCAGCGAACGGTATGAAGTCCGGTAAAAGCGACGACAGTCGATCTCTGTAAAGAAATAATCCTTTTGTAATATCTGAATCCTATTTCTGATAATATAAATCAAAGCCTCTGGCTATCTTCATTTACTTTCCGCATCTATGTTAATGGTCCTATTTTACTTGTTCCCAGCGAACGGTATGAAGTCCGGTAAAAGCGACGACAGTCGATCTCTGTAAAGAAATAATCCTTCTGTAATATCTGAATCCTATTTCTGATAATATAAATCAAAGCCTCTGGCTATCTTCATTTACTTTCCGCATCTGTGTTAATGGTCCTGTGTTAATGGTATCAGAGCCTGAGTTGTTGTTCAAAAATTTCTGTTGGGAAGATATTGTCTGAGTGGAAAATTATTGGTAACATATCGTCTGAGTGGATCACTAGTTTCGTTGAGGCCGTGAATAGTGCGTAAAGCCCGTGCAGAGCCACTGAAGGCGTTGAAGGGTAGCATTCGGGGTAGAGCTAGAGTCGAGGAAGCCGTGATTTGTTCGTAGTTGAAAGCCGCAATTTCTTCACAGAAATCAGCAAGCAATACTCGTGTTGTGAAACTATTTTACGGGTATTTTTCTTTATATTCCTAAATGGATTCTGCAATTTCTAGTTCCTGTGCATTTATGGGACGACTTGGTTCTAAGCATTTAGAAAAAAATCAAAATGAAGACGAATTGCATAGTGGTTTAAATATTTTTTCTGAAGAAGAAACCCCTACAAATTCTGCTCTCATAGAAAAAGAAGAACCAAATGCTTCTGTCAATTGGAGACTTCCTCCTGTATCTCCTTCTGAGGTTTACCGCGGATTAACTCCTTTTAATCTCCACGCGTACAGTCAAATAAAGATTAAAGAAAAATCCATAAAGACTGAGTTAAATCTCAATACTATGATGACAATTCCCATGTTTGAAATTCGCCATATACAAGCAGTCCGCAAGGCAAGTTATCAGTATTCCCATCTAGGGATGGTGAGAGTCGGTCTGAATGCACTCCATCAAAAATGCCAAAAAGCCTATGTCTTCTCAGCCCTGTTTGATAATAGATGGTCATCCTTTACACAAGCCTTGATAGGTGGAATAGAAACAAGTTTGTCCAATGGCCCTATACAGTATGATGTTTTTCCAGATTTTTCTCTTGCACTTGATGATGTAAATATTCTACAGTGTTTGACTCTTGGTATACAGACACAAGGCTATGAGAATTTTAAGTCTAAATCCAAAAATCTAGCGAGATTTTATATTACTTGTGTTCGGTTTTACAATACAACTATTCCTGCAGTCTTGCATACTCTAGACAAGGATGATGGAAAAGTTACTCTTATTCAGTATGATTCATCCTGTAACCCATTTGCCCTAGTCTCTGTTTCAAGAAAACGTTTGTGTCCTCCAGATGATTGGGTTACTAACTGGAAAAAACCTACAAAAAGGACAGTACATGCTGGTCAATCTGTAATAACCGAGATGGATGACAAAGTTGTCACAAGATTTCCCAGATCAAATCCTTCTGACACTGTTGTCACTTCTATTCCTATTGTAAATACAAATCCTTCAAATATCATTCCTTCTATACAAAGTCCTCAGCAGATTGTCATTGATCCTGTTGTTTTTGAAGCTTTAAAAAATATGTTCAGCAATCCATCCTCTTCTTCTCAGAATGCCTTATCTTCAATTTGCGATCATCCTCACTGTTCCAAGACATATTTTCAGTTTTAAAATGATCCTCCTAACCCTCATGGAAAGTCATCTCAAGACTTTCGTATCAATATGATCAAGTTTATACCAGCTGAAGACTCTGCTTGTCCTGATAAGAGTTATACTAAAGTTGCATTCTTCAACCCTTGTGAAGAAATGCTTGTTCAGTCAGTCAGCCCAACCTCTACTTCAGGATTAGGCTTTGTACATTCTTCTCAAATTCCAGAATATAGAAGACATCTTGTAGACAAGATTCCAAAGTCAGTAGTGATTTCGTCCGATGAAGAAATCCTCTCTTTTCTGAAAATATTTAAAGGAATTGGCCCTTATGACCCAGCTGATCCTTTGAAAAAGAAAATGTTCATATTTTTACTCATGAAAAAGAGCATCTCTATATGCAAGAAATGTTACTGCAAGAGAAAAATGATTGCAGGAAATTTAATGAGCAAAATAGTGAGTCATGGAAAGCCTGGATGACTATTAATAATCAGTGGATATCATTCTATTAATGGTATTATCCTTCAATTAATCAAGTAGAAGATGCCTTGATGAAATCTTTCAGAAATCAAGCAAAGCAGAAAAGATCAAGTGATCCAGAAAATTTTGTTGATGAAAAAATGGCTGAAAATGTTGTAATAATTCCTTCTCCTATAAGGATTCCAATGTTTGATCCAAAAGTTTAGAAAATGATAAGTAAACCAAACACCCCTAGAAATTTGGTTTATATCAGACAAAAGGGAGAAGAACTAGTAAGAGAAGTTTGTTCTAATCTTAGAATAAACATGATAAGATCAGGAACCCCTGCAAAGCATAAATGGGAGCTCCTTGATGGAAATATTTTTGAGACAGAAAATGATTTTCCTCCTTGGAAAAATTTGGTCATTAGAGGACAAGATGGGAAATTGTATAAACTTTTGCCTTCCCATCCAGATGATCCAAATTCTTCAGCCAAATATATGATAGCTGCTACTAATTGGACTAATCTTGCTCTATCTAGCTTGGAAAGATTTGCTAAAGCTAAATTTGATAATTTAGAAAAAGCAAATAGTGAAATTAAAGCACTTCTGGATATAATTTTGCAAAAGCAAGATTACAATACTATGTACTTAAATGAGCATGTAAAGACCTCGGCTGAAAATGATCAGACTATAGCACAGAGTCTTGATAAGCTGTCTTTAAAGACAGAAAAGTAGATCCATGATGTAGCAATTACTCATGCCCGAGAGATTGTTAGAGTCAATAAAAATCTAGATTTGATAAAAGGACATGTGAAAACTGTTTCTTCAGATTTAGCTACTTTAAAGAAAAATCCAAATACTGAAAGCTATAAATCTGCAACTTTGTTTTCCAATCCAGTTACTACTGTTCCTTATTCTATTTCTCCTTCTGTGGAAAGTTTAATCAAAACTCCAAGCATTATAAAATTTCCTCCTTCCACTTCTTCTCATCCATACTCTCTATTTGCTAATCCAAGTTTCTTTGCACCACTTCCAAAGCCGATCCCTAAAGACACTCCCGGTTCAAAGAAAGAAGAAGCAGAATCTAAAGAATTCAAAGGAAGTTTTTCAGAGTTCTTTGCTTCATCTAGTCATGATGAAGAAGAAGAAAAATCAGATGCAGCAATTACCAGTATCAATAAGATAGATGATACACCTAAACTTGAAGAACTAGAAAGCTGCATAAATAATTTTTCTCAACAGGATAAAGAAAAATTTGGTATTTCAGAATTGGATCCTTCTGAAGAAAAGGAGACTTCTGACATTGACCAGAAAGTCCATGCTACTACCTCTAGATCTACTTGGAACCCTGCTCCTGACCGTCGTGATTTAATGAAATCAAAATATCATAAGGATTGGTCAGCAAGATCCACTTATTCATGGAACATTGACAACTGTACCAAAGCCGAAGTAATGTCTGTTCTGCATTCTATGCTTGTATGTTATCGTACTTATCTTGTAGATGAAATTGGTCCAATAAATGCTACAGGAAGAATAATAGCTGGCTTTGAAGGTACATTAGACTCTTGGCTTAAAGCTGAGACTTTAAAGTTACCTACTCTGCTTTCACAATGGGAACAATCAGTCATTCTAAATGTAGATGGCACTACATACATGGAACTCGTCACTACTCTCCCTGTAAATAATATGATAGGTTGTTTGATTTATGGCATCACAGTTAATTTCATTGGATTTCCTTAGATCACCAATGATATAACTGTCATTACTCTGCTTGCAATGAAACTGCACAACATGCAGCACTTTGATGAATATTTCAATGAATATTTGCATTGTCTCCATACTCCTTCTCCTGATTTAATTCTTGAACCAAAATGGAAAGAGATTTTTGTTGCCTCTCTACCTAACTGGGTTTCTTCAGCAATTGTAGCTAAACTCCCCAGCAAAATTGGAGACTACAAATTTGGCATTATTCGTCAAGAAGTTAAGGCAGTCATTGTTGAACTTTGCTCTTAGATGAAGATTTCACGCGCCGCCACTAATCCTAAGAAGCCGCATGGCTATCAGCAGCTATGTAAACAATGGCATTTGGGCAAAGCTGGCAATTCTGAAGGGGTGAGAAGAAAGAAAAAGAGATTCTCCAAGAAGAATTCCCCACTTCACCACAAAAAAGACAATCAGCACAGAAAACCAAAGCCATACAGAAAAACAGAAATGTTTTCCAAAGAAGTAATTTGTTACAACTACCAGAAGAAAGGACACACTGCTAATAAATGTCCTGAGAAGAAGAAAGAGTTCTCTAAAAAGAAAATTGCTTATAAGAACAAAAAGGGTAAAGTAAATTACTTTGACCTTCCAAGCAATTGTGATGAGCTAATCTCCTCTGATTCAGAATCAGAGAATGAATTGAACTTTGTAGATGACTCTTCCTCAGAAGAATAAGAATAATGAGGAGACCCCTATTGCATAAATTGCAATGATTGTAACTGTAGTGACCCTGATGTTTGCGAGTGCAATATGATAACTATGATGAAAAGTGAAGATGATGAAATTAGCAGAAATCTCTTCACTCAGATGATGGCAGCTAGTGATCAGCAGCTAAAAGAAATGTACAAATCTATGATAACTGATCATCTTTCAAAGAAAACCTCAAAGTGATCCTCAAATCAAGGTTATGTTCCCCCTGCATCATCATTTTCAGTAGAAGCACTAACGAGACAATTCAAGAATGAAGAATTTGGCAAAGATCTACCACAGACATTGCCTGCTATGCATATGGCTATTAAAGAACTGAGGAAAACAGTAAAAGAAAATAAAAGACTATTCATAGAAAATCACAGAGATCTTTCTGTCAAATTACTTCATGCAAATACAGCTTCTACTTCATATTTTAAACCAGGTCCTGAAAAGAAAGATTCAGATGATGAGTCTGAAGCAGAAAGATCGGGTTTGAGTTGTCACTATGTAAGCCAAGATGTAATGTACTGTGTCAAACTAAAGGTACAAATTGGAAATCACACAGAGTTTTGGAAATTTTTGATGGACACTGGATATCACCTAAACATTGTCAGTGATACAGTTGTTCCAGCACATTTAAGGAGGCCTACAGAGTGTCCAAAGTCGATAACTTCCAGTGGAACTATTCCTACAAAGCATGAAGCAGATGTAAATATATTTTTGACAGAAGCCACTGGAGTTCATCTTGTCTGTCCAATGGTCCCGGGAATAGACTGTGCCATGTACCTTGGGACTCCCTTCTTCAAAAATTTTGAGAAGCATGGCGCCAAGCTAGATCGAGCATCAGGAAGGTATGGTTATTTTGTTAGCTTGGATGAAAAAGAAATTTTCTTTCCTTTTATTAATCCTAATTCTCCAAATAGAATATCTAGGATTGAAAGGATGGAACATCTCTTAGCCAAAATGGAGGTGAATAAAGAAGTTCTAAAAGCAGAAGAACTTCTTAACAATGGAAAATACGCCAAAGAAATTGCAGATATAACAGCCAAATTCAGAGAATGTTGCTCTGATGATTCGAATGCATTCTGGCATATAAAGAAGCAAGAAGTAGAGTTGCCACTCAAGAAAGATTTTAATGGAAAGCTCAGAAGATCTAAAGCTGTTGCTATGAATGAAGAACAACTAAAGACATGCAAAGCAGAAATCAAAGATCTCTTAAAAAAGGGATTAATTAGGAAAAGCAAGAGCCCTATAGCTTGCTTTGCATTTTATGTAAATAATCATGCTGAACAGGCCCGGGGTAAACCAAGACTAGTTGCTAATTATAAGCCCCTGAATTATATTTTGGATTATGATGCTTATCCATTGCCCAAACCATCAAGCATTCTGGCACAAGATTTCCAAATCAAAAATCTTTTCTAAATTCGATTTGAAGTCTGGATTTTGGCAGGTTGGGATCAAAGAAGAAGACAAATGGAAGACAGCTTTCTCTATTCCTGAAGGACATTTTGAATGGAACATTATGCCATTCGGCCTGATCAATGCTCCATCCACCTTCCAAAGAATTATGGATGAAACCTTTGAAGGTATGGGTGAATTTCTAAAGAAGTATATAGATGATCTTTTGATTCATTCTGATAACATTCCTGAACATATCAAGCATCTAAAGATCTTCTATAAAAGAGTGAAAGAAATGGGAATAGTCCTCTCTGCGTCCGAGATGAAGCTTTTCAAAACCATGATAGACTTTCTTGGATACAATATTCAGTATGGTTCCTACAGTGTGATACAAAGGAGTCTAAATTTTGTTGATCATTTTCCTGATGAGATAACTGATAAAAATCAGTTACAGAGATTCCTAGGTAGTTTAAATTATATCTCAAAGTTCCTAAAACATTGTGCTCAGGAAAGAAAGTTGCTAAATAAACGTCTACAGAAAGATCCTATTCCCTAGAATAAAGATTGCATTGAAGCAGTCCGAAGAATTAAAGAAAGAGTGAGAAATATACAACCCCTTTCACCTATAAGAGAATAATGGAAAAAGATCATAATGACAGATGCAAGCCATGCCAGCTGTGGTGCAGCGTTATGTCAAGAAAACCCCACAGATAAAAAGGCACTAGAAGTTTGTCAATACTCCTCTGGTCTTTGGGCTAAGAACCAGTTGAACTGGTCTAGCCTTAAAAAGGAGATGCAAGCAGTATTCCTTGGCATTTTCAAGTTTAAAGACTTTGTCATTTACACACACTTTACAGTAAGAACAGTGTCAAGCCCTGAAGTTTGCTATTCAGAAGTGTGAGTTTGAAGACGCAGCCATGGTGCGCTGGGTAATGTAACTCAGCCAATATTCTTTTGATATCGAGTTTGTCAAAGGAGATAAAAATAGCTTTGTTGACATGCTCAGTAGATAATTTCTTGAAGAACATTCAATGCACGCCTTATCCTTGAATTTTATCCTAAGAAATCAAGAAGAAGTAGAAATTGAAACATCCACTGGATGGGTTTCTTTCAATTTACAGAAGAATCTGTTTGACCATGAACATAACTGGATCCCAATTAAAGAAGTCAGACAGAGAATTGGTATACCATACAAATGGATAGATCCACTTCAAGATGAAATGAATAAAGAGGCTTTAGAGGCTCTTGATTCTCAGACATATTGGAAGCATAACCTATAGGCTAGAAAGAGATGAAGAAGATAGTACACGGATCACTAGTTGCCACATTACTCTAAGAAGAATTTGCAACTTTCTAGATCGAGACAACTTTGATGAAGAACGGCAAGAACAGGCATTCTACACAGGTATGGGATTACAAAATTTTGTAACTAATTTATTTTACTTTGTGCAGTTCTCCTTTTGGTATGAGCACATGCCAGTTGAAGATATGGAAGAAGAAGATCCACTTCCAGAGTGGTTCTTAGATTGGTGGAAGATTTATGGATTATCTCCATTAATCTTAAAACCATATTCCTTCACCTTATTAAAGATTCCTAACTTCCCTTCGCAGAAACCATGCCTGACAGATGTCCTAAGAAAAACAATCAATGATCTTGTTAATCTAAGTGATCTTGATTTTCTACAAGGAGTACGAAGATGTGGCCATGTACGCTGGTTCGTAATGAATCACTACAAAGGAAGAATACTTTACACCAGCAATAATTCCAATTATGAAGATTTTCATCAGCAGATATGTTCAGAACTCAATCCTTATCTTCATCTTAGCTACTTGGAATAAACACATCCCCATGACACGAATATTTGGGAAACAGAGAAAGAGATATGGGTCCAGTACTATTCAAATTACTTGATTGAATGGTGGAATCTCCAACACTACAGCTGGCCTCAAGTAGATTACTACACCATGATGTAAAGTCTTTCCAACCGACAATGGAGTTGGACGGGTCTTGCGTAGATCCCCCGATCAAGAATATCTACTGTGTAAATAATGAGATATGCAAATATCATCTTTTCAGTCTTTCGAGGGTTCTCTTGTACGAATCTCCTCTGTGTAAACATAAAGTAAATCTGGTCCCCATATGCCTCTGGCTTTCCGTATCCGGATAGGGATGAGATAACATGAGTAGTCCGCTCATGCCCAGATTTGGTCCTTTCAAAGCATCTTGCTTTTGTCAGTCTGTACATCCTACTGTCAGCAGAAGCATCTTGCTTTCTGTCAATCTTGTTGATGACTCATGAGATGCTTGTTCCCTCATGAGTCCTATAAATAGATGAGACCTGAGAGAGGAGGGGGCATTCGGGTCTGAAGAGTTTAGAGTCATGGGAGTCTGGAGTCGAGTGATTTTCCTGCTCTGCATCTGTGGACCATAGTGTTTGATCTGCTTGCATCACGAAAAGTTCACTCTCGTCTTATAGTGTCGGTTTGGAAGCCTGCGCATCAGTGTGCTCGGCACTGGTGAGAACCTAAAGTGGCTGAACCATAGGAAAAGTCTGAAAGTCTGTCATAAGATTTCTGAGGCAGAGTCTGTCCATCGTCAGGTAGCCTCCTGGAATACTTGTTCCCATCGAACGGTATGAAGTCCGGTAAAAGCGACGACAGTCAATCTCTGTAAAGAAATAATCCTTCTATAATATCTGAATCCTATTTCTGATAATATAAATCAAAGCCTCTGGCTATCTTCATTTGCTTTCTGCATCTGTGTTAATGGTCATGTGTTAATGCTACGTTAACACTCATACCATTCATTATAAACTTTGTTATAGAGACAAGCACACCAAAATAAACACACAAAAATCATGTTATATAGCTTCAAGAATTGATTGATTATCTTATCATGGTCACTCCAATTATAAAGATGAATGAATGTGAATTTGAATGAAAGAACAGAAAGTGACTCTATATCAAAATACAAAATTAGTTTATATATTGAATCGTATCTCTTGAACACAGGAAATAAGTATTTAAATTGTATAATATGTAAAGCAACAAACCACACATATCATGAAATCATATATCAATATTCAAAATATAAAATTACATGCACACACCTAGCTATCTGAACTGTTAATGGGGCTTATTTATAGAGGTGGTTGGTCATCCCAAACATCGAGTAAACTAGTCTAATGCAGTAGAAGAACCGTCTAAAACATCAAAGATATAGGTCGCGATCGACCATGATAACAATGCTTTTGTCTCACAACTTGAAAGCGATCATATATGTTTCTAAAATAGAGTTTGAGAACCAATTGACATAAGTCACAATGTATCAACAACAATAATTCTTAACTAGCTAGCTTGACTAGCATTTTCATTGTATTACAACAACCTTTAAAGGATACTGTATAAATGTAAAAATAAAAATTTAACTAACTATGTAAACCTTAGCAACTAGGAACTAATCTAAATACTGCTCGATCCACTCCAAATTGCATTGATTTTACTTAGAACAAACAACTCCCTTCTAGAGTAACTAACTTCCATTACGAGAGTAGTCTACTTTGATTCTCATCTAGAGGATCTTTGACCTTGGAATTATCACACTTAGCATAGAAAATAAGTCCTGGAAGCATCATTCTTGTCCTCACATATCGTTTTGTAAATTCGATGGTCAAAACAAGAAGAAGGAGCCCACCTGGCTAGACCATCTCGAACTTGGTCAAGGATCAGCTATTTGAATATCACTGCTCAGATCGATGTGGATGAAAAGACATCCTTCCATTCATGCAGACCTATCAATCCTGTCACCAAACGTATAGCTAAACCCACGAATAAATAGTTAACATATAGGGACATGACTGAAAATCCACTTAAATTCAATCACAAATAGAAAAGCAATCTCAGTTAAGTGCATTTACCTCTTAGTTATGTACTAGTGAGGTTTAGGGAGTGATGTAGGTGATACAGTAGGTAATAAGAGTAACTTCATAGGAAAAAGATGTTGAAAATAGGGATGAGAGGCAGAAAATTGGGAACAAAGATGGGCGCGAACACCCCCCCACGCCAATTCGAATGCATGTCCTCATGCATTTTGCCATAGTATGCCAAAAATAGAACTGATGTTGTAGCAAAAGAAACTATATTCAAAGTCCAGTGAACTTAACAAATACCACTAACCGATGCTTAATTGGAATAGAACACTTCTTAAACTACAGAGCAAGCTCTTGACCATCAGCCTTTTGGTGGGTTTCACCCTGGAAAATTTCCAACATAACAACTGCTTGTTCCTCTGCTTCAACTCGTCATTCTGGGAATACAACTGAAGATTAGTTTCTATTATCTGATGGTTAACTTCTATAACATACTAAAATAAGACTCGATACTTGTTTTCTTGCTTATGAAGATCAACAACCTTTCTTTGCAACTTCACTAAATGAAACTTCAGGTTTTCTTCTACTATAGGAATTAGAGTTTTAATGGGTGTTGTCGATTGTTGAGAGGCACTACCTCCTCCAATTTCACTATGACCTTTCCCTCATGAGGAAGCTTGCTGAACTTCTCTGTTGACCTTTTGACTAGGATTCTTGCTGGGCAAGGACTAAATAGGGGACTGTGTTTCCAAATCTTGTGCAATGTCGAAGGGGATCTCTACTGTAGATACTAAGACATGAATTTCTTCAAGGGAAGAATGTAATTCCTTTCCATTTGAGTCAGGAGAGGAAATAACATCAATACACTTAGAACTTATAACTTTAGGAGTCTTAAGCTTGTTCATGCTTCTAGTTCTTCAATGACCTTGGATCGAAGTCTCTCCCTTGGACATTGCTAGAACTTGGGGGCTAGAAAAAGAGCTTTCCTCCACTTAGGCTTTGGTTTGGTCCCTGCATGAGCTTCAAGAGCTTTCGATGTAGGTTATTCACCTTTTGACCTGATAATATTAGCTGGTTCAAGTCAGTCTTTACTACTCCTGCTCTGCTTATTCCTTCGCTTATTTACCCTTCGGCCTTTTGAAGATGTCCCCTCTTCCATAGTATTAGAACAGGGTGTCAACTTGTGAGTGGTTTCGTCAATAGGAGAGTCATGGTTATCTGTAGGGTTAGGTGTCATTTGGCAATGTTGTGAGAAGGTCTCCCTCCTATGCTTAAGTGACTATCCCACCAACCATTCCTGGCCTTTGAACTGAGTCTCTTCTCCAGGAAAATTTTCAATCAGGAAGTCTTCCCAAGACCTCCGCCACTTTGTAAGCTCAGCAACAACTACCATTTTAATAATAGTATGGTGATATAAGGATGTCTTAGGGTTCCTACTCGTTAATTTCACCCCTTTAGATATTTTGTGCAAGCTTAACCTTAAGAAATGCGAGAAATTGATCGTACTATCTTTTGCAAAATGTGATAACAAGTGAATTATAAAAACAAAAATGCATAGCTTCCCTCACAGGTAACAAAGCACTGTAACATGGTGATCAAAGGGTTCCATTTCTCTTCGATACAACTCCATAATATACCTTTCGTCAAGTTGATTGATTGATAGGCCGGTTTGAGGAATGAGGCACAATTTGGAATATGTAATTGCCCACCCTTGAAGAATGGTTCTCCCACAAAGGGTAGTCCTATAGCACGGCTAAGAGACTCCTTTGTAACCTTAAGATTTAAATTACCAACTCCAACGTGCTCTCCATCAAATTTATGAGAAAATGCCAACACTATTGTATCATTATAGCCTTGAAATTTTCTTACAAATGGAAACCATCCCTGCTCTTCACGAATTCCTTTGCATTGTTGATACTTAGAGTTGCAAGAAAATTGACCAAAGTTCAGCTCATGGAGATCATCCCCCATGCCTGTGTAAAGACACAATTCTTGAATCCAACTGAAAACTTTTTCTCTATGCTAGCAACATTGAAAAACAAATACAATTCCCTTATGATTGAGAAACAAAATGGTTGCTTTGATTTTGACGAGAACTGCTCCCATCGTGTTGATTATTCCACCCTCATCTTCCTAATGATTCCACCCTCATCTTGCCAATGGTTCCACCCTCATCGTGCCAATGATTCCACCTTCATTGTGCCTCCATGGGAATGGTTATCACGACGGTGGGGCTGTACAAGGCTGAAGGTGTGATAATAGCCACAGTTCATATGAGATTTAAGTGGGGAAGTTTGGTAATGATTAGGATGATAGGGAGGATTTAACATGAAATGGGAGGGTTGATAGGGGTGTTTTAGGAATGATGATATGGAGAAGGTAATGATTGTAGGAGAGAGAGTGTAAGAGCTTGGATATGAAACCAAGGGTAGAAAAGATTATGGAGCCAGAGGTTACATATCACTTGACAACATTTTAGCTATTCAAATTTGAATATAAACAAATTATGATAACATACCTTACTAACTCAAATAGCATAGGGTGTTGAGCTACAGAAATTGACCATCTTTGGTTGATGGTAGAAGTGTTGACATGGCGAATTTCCGCTATGCCAACAAGGGGAACTAACCCGATCGCAAGCCCCAATTAGACCTAATTTTGTTTGGAATGGCTAGTTCCAACGGGTTTTAAGGGACCCCGTAAACTGTTAAATGAATTGAGAGATTGCTTCTGGGAGGAAGACTTCAATTAAATAAAAAAACAAAACAGCTAACCTCTATGTATTAAATCTTATCTACACTACTTCTAACTACTCTAATCTAGTTCTATCTATCCTAATCTATCCTATAGGAGCATGACGAAAGAGAGGTTAAACATTATATGAATCCCAAGTCCAAATGAATCAATTACTGGTTCACATAAGAACACGGCTGCATCAATTCTAAATTTCAATCCAATCACTCATACAGGAATATACATTCCTTTTATGGAATTAAAGCTTGCAACTGATGTTTAACATAGTTTCAAATCAGGGACTACTCATGAATTAACTATGATGAAGAATCACATTCAAACAACCAAAGCTAATCATAAACTGTAAGTCATCAATGGGCACAAACACAAATCACATTCATATTTATGCTCTCAACAACATCCTGATTCTTAACATATAAAGAAGAGGAAAATCAATATGAGAAAAGGCTCCTTCTCTGACCCAAACAATCTTCCTTACTCACAATAAACAAAAGTTGTTCTGCCAAATGAAAAAGCCCTTCTCTCATTTATGGAGGTAATATTTATTCCCTCCCAAACTGACTCTCCTGTCCCCCATGACTTCCACTCCCCTTTCTTTTCACTACGTGGATCAAAAAAATGTACAGAGGAGAACGGTCGATGAGATTTTTGACACATCGAAGCCACCTTTGCTCGAGCTTGCTTCATCCTGGAGAAATGAACGGGTGTCAATGAAACAGAGAATGGTCGCGTATCATTTTGTTGCACCAGTGTGGAGTGGCTATTATTCCCTATCATTTCTTGTAGGAAATAGAAGATGTCGTTCCTATCGTCTCACATCTGGCATGCTTTGAGGTATTTCTGGAGAGAGTTACATCTTGATGGATTAGGGTTGTGATTCCCTTTTGAGACAGATCAAGCCTTCATTATGCGTTATGGCGGTTCATACCCCTTTCTGCAAGCTTTGCCTTTGTATTATTAACACAAGAGGTGCAGAGGTGTGATCTAGACATACAATGCCTTTATCTGCTACCAGATCCACTCGAACTCACCTGCAAAAATAATTCATATTAGCCTTATAATTACGAACAATATAACAAAAATTTTCAAACAAAACATAAACGTTGCCTTCATTAACTTTTATAAAACTATAAGAACAATTGTGAAAAGGATTTATGCACAAAACACAAGCAACACACCATTTCCCACTCAATCCATAGGCTTGGCATGGTTTTTGAGGGCTTCACTTAATTGCAATCAGGTATCGGCCCCTCTGCGGGTCGCAGTACCCATGCCTTCCACTTCCCCGATGTGTGACTACACTATCAGGACTCCACAGGCCCGCCTTTTACACTAAAAACCCGCTCCCTTTGTTATATCGGGAATTTTGGAAAACACGGGAAAACAAAGAAAATCCCGCCCTGATCATTGAGGGCAGACCTCAAATTTTATATATCAGGGCCTATAAATATTGCGGGGTCTGTCATATCGCATATTGCAATATGCAAAAGCCTGGGGCTCCATCGATTGCAATATGCGACGGGACTTTCAACCTAAAAATATATATATCATATTTGATAAGCTGGGCGGGTCCACCATATCGTCGCGCACATTGTGTATAAGGCCCAGGCTCCGCCGATATGCGATATGTGATTGGGGAACCAGACCCGATAATGTATATCGTGTGGTTAGTAATGTTGTCATGTCTGGAGGCCAGTGGTGCCCCATATATATATAAACCTTGGACCTTGGCCGATTGTGATATGCGATGGGGCTTCGGACCTGAAAATATATGAAGTATGGTTAATACTACCGTTGGGTCCAATGCCTTATGGTATGCGTTATGTGCCAAGTTTGAGTGTGCTAAGGGAAAAGGGATGATTTATGTATCGTTTTGAGGTATTTCCATTATAATGAGTCATAATGGGAATAAAGATGCGATGGGAGGTTTTGAGGGGTTAAACAAATCCTGTTGAGCATATGAATGAAGGGCTTAAATGAGGTTATATGCGAGGGATTTGTTAAGGGGATTTAACCATTTGTGAGTGGAAGATTTGGCTCTTCATAAAGTTAAAATCACTAGGATGAAACAGATCATTCGGAGAGATGAAAGATCAGACTTCTAGGGGACCCATTAAAGATTGTCACCATGGCAAGTTTTAATAGGGTGGTGGTTGTGGCCACAACAAATCGCGAACTACTGGGAGAACTAGTTATCTCTGTTTCTAAATAAACTTTGGATCAATAACACATCAGGTTATTAAGATAAACTTGAAATGCAAATTGTACAGATGGAAAGGCATGGGTTCCACTTCAACATTAATTGCTTTAGGTGCGATAAAGATAAATAGCTTCTACTAGTTGATAGAGTTTTGACAGGCATTCTCCAATTGTAGTATTATGGGATTTATTGACCTTCCTTTACCCATTTCCAACTTTCAAAATCCTTTTAGGGCCATCACTGGTCTGCCAATACCTGTTTTAGCTGGGTACCTCAGCTCTTTATGTAGATATGTTTATCTGCACTTTGTATAATAATTTCAGTGCTATATTTTCATATGATTGAATGGGGTGCCATCATGGATCATGCCATATTTTTAAACCTCTTAAGAAATGTTGGGCTTGTTGTGTCAACTGATACTCTGAGCCCAGCAACAGTCCTACTCTAACCGGATTCCCAAACAACATGTCCTTACAGATTGGCACAAGGACTTGACATTTCATTTTCTTTTAAATAAGTCCTTCGAGTTTCAGGCACAAGGACTAGAGCACAATTGGATTTTCCACAGGGTGTATGAAATTGAGCTTAGCCCATGAAAGGAGGTATACTTGTAGATGATAGGTATTGGAGAATTTAGTGTGGTGGATGGGACCAATGGAGAATAACTGCAAACCTTACAGGCAAGTATAGGCTAGGTCTGAGTGGGATTTATTAAAAATGCAATGTTCCTCCATGCCAGTCCAGTTGTAGTTACACATTTTTTTTTATAAAGCTGCCCCTGCATGCTCCAGATATCGAGGTTATCAATGGATCTTCCCCAATTCTCAACAGATGTCAATGAGTGTCTTCGATTTGCATTCCACTGCTCATTTTCAAGTTCTCATGGGCTTATTGAAAATTTGTTTCATTTGTAAGGTAATGATGGATTTTGGGACAACAGAGTCATCAGCTGGTTAGTGAGGAAGGGAAAGGCTAAAGGTGGTGAATGAGGGAAAATTTGAAGGGTAAAACGAAGCTGGACGACTGAAATTAGTTGGCTTGAAAAGGGGTGTAATTCAAAACAACAGGAAAATAAACTTTGCAGAAAATAAAAGGGAAAGACAAAAATACAACTAAACTAACAGCAAAAGCATAATGAATCCTATTCTAATCAGGAAGTAACCACCATGTGGTCGCTACTAGAAGTATCTCTTAAGATTGTGGCCATTAACAGGGAGTTTGTCAGTATCTCCCTGTAGAGTTTTCAATCTGTAAGTTCCCTCGACAATTTTTTCGTCAACTTGGAGTGGGCCTAGCCATAAATGTTGTAATTTCGTGTGCCCGTACTTTGGGGTGATGCTATCAAATGAGGGCACATTTATTAGAGAATTGTGCCAATCCCCTTGGTTATCGGTGGCAAATGCACGAATCACATGGATGGATTTTTTATTTGAGGGTTCTGCGACTCTATTTCCCTGGGGGTAATAGCTTGATGCATATCTTATGCGAATTGATTTATCGATAGCGAATTCAGTTAGCTTTAGTGATGAAAAATAGGAAGCGTGATTACACATGAGAGAATTAAAGATGCCAAACATGTTGACAATAGAATTCCCAATGAAAGATATTACCTCATTTTTACTCTTACTCATAAGCCTGTCGTGCTCCCTTTTAACGACGAGTTCATTTCTGAATGTCTTCTCGCAATGCAGGAGCTCAAGGATCTGCTTGTCCCATTTGAATGCCTGCGAATTTGAGATGTTATCATGTATGAATGGCCTAAAAATCAATTCAGCATAATATTTATTCTTGTTTAAGCTAAGATCAGGAAAAGGTTTTGCAGCCAAACCAGTCATCAGATCCGCATATTGGTTTTTCCATTGAGGTATGTGTATGATATTAGAAGAATCAAAACTGTTAATTAAACTCCATACCTGATGTTGGTATCTTTCCAAGTATGGTGAATTGTGATGTATCCTTTCCCTCACCTAGCCCATGGTTATCTGTGAGTCACTAGAAGCTTTGAGATTTTTCACCTTCATATCAAGGGCCCTTTTCAAGCCTTGTAGCAAGCCTCTATATTCTGTCGTGTCATTGGTGCACGTAGACTCCAATCAGCTAGCCATCGAATGTTGGTTCCCTTGTGGGTCCATAAGAATTCTCCCAGCACCTGTGCCTTCAAGGAAATTAGAACCATTAAAATAGAGTGTCCAAAAATTAGAGTCTAACGTTACATTAACTAAATTTCTTCCCACGAGACTAGTTTTATCATCTACTATATTACGGGGTGGTTTGTCAGTTGGACTACAGGGGAGAGCTCCCAAACATGTGTTTATTGTAGTTCCTTCACTTGCTTCAGCATGGAACTTCCCAAAATAGGTTTCTGCAGCACAAACATTGAAACTGTAATTCCCAAGGATAGAGTTGGTAAACATTACAGGTTCGTTGGGACCATTTAGCTCCGTCGCCACATACTTCATGTATCTTTCACGATCAACTCTCAACATATCACCTTTTCCCCTCCAAGGCAACAAGAGATGGGACCAATCAGTTGGGAAATATCCATTCTAATTTGATGACCAGTCCCTACTGAGCAACATTCCATAAGCCTCGGGTATGTTGACTACCACTGTGTCAATGACTTGTGTATCTTGTGGTTTAGCAACCAACCGAATCAACACATCATTTAACTCCCCAATTACTTTCACATTTTTCCTATCCAATTGTATAATCTGAGTCCCCGTTTTCTCAAGTATAGCATGCAGTCTTTTGGCAACAACATGAGGTATAATAGTGGATGAGACACCAGAATCTACCAAGAAATTTTGCACGTTCATGTTGAGGATTTTGAATGTGATAAGGAAGGGTGGAGTCATGGATTTCGATTTCCTCCCCACCATGGTTGTGCTAACATCTTGGGAAGTTTGACTCATTTTGGACAGAGTGGCTTCGATAGCTGATGGCATTTGGGCTGAAACGGAGGTGTTGATAAGTTTGGACATTGACTTCTTGGTTTGGCTACTTGGGACGGTGGGAGTTTTGGAATTTATCTCATTCATAGCTTTCAAGAGCAAATCTTTTTGCTACATTAATTTCAAAAAATCAAAGTATGTGACATTAGCCCTAGATTTCTTAAGATCATCCACAATGTTGTAGTCAATGTTATAAATAGGATAGCGAAGAGTAAACATACCGGTTTTGCCATTCTTAGGTGGGGGTTTACCACCTTGAGTACCCTTCATTGCAGTGGGAGATGCATTTTCTTTCTCAAGATGGTTCGCAACAGGGGTATTCTTGGATTGAATGTTGGGTATACTCTTCTCAACAGGAACTTTGGGAGCAGGTAACTTCACAGGGCGAACATCTTTCTTGGTCTGATCTATAGGATTCATCACACCTGCAAGTGGCCCTTTTCTTCATGTGTGGATTTCATTAGTGTGGATTTCTGCCATACTATCTCCTTGGTCATCATAATTCTCATTTGTATAGAAATCCCACAGTATGTTGATTCGGGATTCTTCTTCCAAGGGCTTTTCTACTTTGTATTCTTCCTCATCTTCTTGTTTTGGCTCTAGCTCCACTATAGGTTCTTCTTCGTTGAGTAGTGATCCGATAAGAGCCAGCTCTTCTATGTTTAAATTCCCTTCACTGGGTGGATCGGCTAGCACAAGTTAACCATGACCACCTTCTGCTTTCTTATGATAGAAAGACTTGAAGGGATTTTTGTCGTTATATTGTCCTCCACTACCACTAGTACTCTCTCCATGATTCCTTTTCATATCGATGACTTTGTTTGTTAGTTTTTTAATGATCCGATGCAAACCTTCCACATCTGTGGTGTCCTTGTCTTTGGTTTCAGCCCCTTTGTTATCTACCCCATTATTCTTCTTGGATGCTTGAGAGGTTTTCTTTTCTCCAGTTGTAGTGTGGCATGTTGCGAGACTGAGCATTTCACTCTCGACTTTTACTGCCTCATCGATAGCACCTTGTAAGGTCTTTTCATTACTCCTTTTGACCCACATCACAGTAGGGACAGGGAGAGCTTTGATGTAGAATTCCATGAGCACCACTTTTGTAGGTCTGGCAGTAGCTGAGATTCTATTGAAAAAGGTGTTGAACTGGATATTAAAATCCTTAACCTTTTCTTTGGTTTCCATTTTCAAACGGGATAGTTCTAGGACTAAGGCAACAGGGTTTTTTCATCGCCATACTTGTCTAAAAAGGCCTGTTGAAAGGTAGCCCATGAGGTGATCGATCTGGTTCTCAAGCTAAAGTACCATGTGGAAGCTACCCCAGTGAGGGTAAAAGGGAATAGGTGATAGACTATATCTTCATCAGCTACCCCCAGCATGCGCACAGCCAGGAAAAACAAACTGATATGGTTTTCAGCGGTTTATCCCCACTTAGGTTCGAATTTGGGAAATACCTTTTCTGCATTCTTGGGTAAGGGATGCTATTGCCCAGGTATCGCCACGACATCCTGAGCAAGCTAGGGAGGCAGTGCTCCCGAAGGAGGTGGGAGTTCGTTTCCACCCGGTGGAGGAATATTAGCCATATCGAGGATAGGGATGTTCTAGTTGAGGGCTTCTTCATTAAGATTTTCCAAATCAGGCCAAGTATTGCCATCAGACGGGGAATCCTCAGGGATTTCTTCCCAAGGAGAGTTGATACTCTGCAAAGAATCAAGCACAATATCTTTAAGAGAAGGGGTTGTAGAGGTTTCTTCATTTATGTGATAGACCCTTGGCTTTATTTTTGCTATTGGAGGTAAATATTGAAAGGTACGGAGTTGTGATAGGGAACGAGCATAAGCCCGAGTAAGTCTTCTGACTGGTTGCTCCTGAGTGACAAAATACTCCCACAGTGTCTCTTCTTCAAAGTGAGGCTTCTCCAAATGAGAGGAAGGATCCTTTTGACCTTCACAATCCATGCATAGCACTTATAAATGAATTCTTGAAAAGTTGTGCACAGCAATTCAGGCCCCCCTTCTAGCACCAATTTGTTGACATGGCTAATTTCTACTGTCCCAACAAGGGGAGCTAACCCAATCGCAAGCCCCAATTAGACCTACTTTCGTTTGGAATGGCTAGTTCCAACGGGTTTTAAGGGACCTCGTAAACTGTGAAATGCATTGATAGATTGCTTCCAAGAGGAAGACTTCAATTACAAAATAAAAGAGCTAACCTCTATGTATTAAATCCTATATACACTACTTCTAACTACTCTAATCTACTTCTAGCTATCCTAATCTATCCTGCAGGAGCATGACAAAAGAGAGGTTAAACATCATATATGAATCCCAAGTCTAAATGAATCAATTACTGGTTGACATAAGAAAAAAGTTGCATCAATTCTAAATTGCAAACCAATCACTCATACAGGAATACACATTCCTTTTATGGAATTAAAGCTTTCAACTGATGTTTAACATAGCTTCAAATCAGGGACTGCTCATGAATTAGCTATGATGAAGAGTCACATTCAAACAACCAAAGCTAATCATAAACTGTAAGTCATCAATGGGCACAAACACAAATCACATTCATATTTATGCTCTCAACAACATCCTGATTCTTAACATATAAAGAACAGGGAAATCAATATGAGAAAAGGCTCCTTCTCTGACCCAAACAATATTCCTTACTCACAATAAACAAAGGTTGTTCTGCCAAATGAAAAATCCCTTCTCTCATCTACAGAGGTAATATTTATTCCCTCCCGAATTGAGCCTCCTGTCCCCCATGACTTTTCCACTCCCCATTCATTTCTCTACATGGATCAAAAAAATGTACAGAGGAGAATGCTCAATGAGATTGTTGATACATCGAAGCCACCTTTGTTGGAGCTTGCTTCATCCTGGGGAAATGAAAGGGTGTCGATGAAACAAAGAATGGTCGTGTATCATTTCGTTGCACCAGTGTGGAGTGGCTATTACTCCCTGTCATTTCTTGGAGGAAACTGAAGATGTCATGCTTATCGTCTCACATCTAGCATGCTTTAAGGTATTTCTGGAGGGAGTGTCATCTTGATGGATCAACGTTGTGCTTCCCTTTCGACACAGAGCAGGCCTTTATTATGTGTTATGAACGTTCATACCCCTTTCTGCAAGATTTGCCTTTGCAGTATTGACACCATAGGTGCAGAGGTGTCATCTAGACATACAGTGCCTTTATCTGCTACTAGATCGACTCAAACTCACCTGCAGAACTAATTCATATTAGCCTTATGATTACGAAAAATATAACAGAAATGTTCAAACAAGTGTGAAAGGATTTACACACAAAACACACACAGCACACCATTTCCCGCTCGGTGCATAATCTTGGCATGGTTTTTGAGGGCTTCACTTAATCACAATCAGATATTGGCCCCTCTACAGGTCGCAATACCCATGCCTTCCACTTCTCCAATGTGCGACTACACTATTGGGACTCCACAAGCCTGCCTTTTACACTAAAAACTCACTCCCTTTGTTATATCGAGAATTTTGGAAAACAAGCGAAAACAAAGAAAATCCCACCCCAATCACTCAGGTCGAACCTAAAATTTTATATATCGGGGCCTATAAATATCGTCGGGTCTGGCATATCGTATATCACATATGCACAAGCCTAGGGCTCCACCGATTGCAATATGTGATAGGGCTTCGGACCCAAATATATATATATATATATATATCATATTTGAAAAGCTTGGCAGGTCTTCCATATCACTGTGCACATTGTGTATAAGGCTCGGGCTCTGCCAATATACGATATGTGATTGGGGAACCAGACCCGATAATGTATATAGTGCAGTTATTAATGTCGTCGGGTCCGGAGGCCAATGGTGTGCCATATATATATAAACCTTGGACCTTGGCCGATCATGATATGTGACGCAGCTTCGGACCTGAAAATATAAGTATGGTTAATAGTGCCATTGGGTCCAATGCCTTATGGTATGCATTAAGTGCCAAGGTTGAGTGCAATAAACGAAAAGGGATGATTTATGTATCGTTTCGAGGTATCTCCATTATAACAAGTCATTATGGGAATAAAGATGTGATGGGAGGTTTTGAGGGGTTAAATAAATCCCGATGAGCATATGAATGAAGGGCTTAAATGAGGTTATATGCAAGGGATTTGTTAAGGGCCTTTAACCATTTGTGGGTGGAAGATTTGGCTCTTCATGGAGTTAAAATCACTGGGATGAAACAGATCATTCAAAGAGATGATAGATCAGACTTCTAGGGGACCCATTCAAAATTCCCACCCAGACAAGTTTTAATAGGGTGGTGGTTGTGGCCACAACAAGAAGCAAACACTAATCATCAACCGATGCTTATGAAAATGAAGCATAAACACCAAATGTGCTCTAAAAATGTTGTTCCCAAAATATATTCACAATAGAAGTCTTTAATTTTTACATATTAGAGTACAGAAAGCTGCTAAGTACATAAAATTTGGAGTACAAAATCTAAAAGTTTCTCCTTGAGTTCTGTCATGAAATCTGCTGAATGTTTCCTTCAGAACATGGTAAACCTGCTCACCATCCCATAGATTTTAACCAGGCCAGGGATGATAACTGCCTGAGGAATTTCATATTTAGAGAGCTTGAAATGACCAGAAAGAAAGCTCTAGGGGGGTTTATTTTCCATAAATATTCTGCTCATCTTGGAAAGGAATAATTCTATACCTAGTAGATCCCTAACTACTGCTACTCTATAATTTTAATGAGCCTAAAGTAGCCACTACTCGAGGTTGTCATATTTAGAGAGTTTAAACCACCCAAAGAAGACTCCAATGGGCTTCTTTTCTTTAAATATTTTCTTAAGGTTGGAAAAGAATAAATCTGTACTCAAGGAATCCATAGGCTACCATTGTTCCGTGTAGTTTTTATGAGCCTCGACCAGTTACTGCTCGGGAATTTTAATTTTTGTGAGTGTAAAAACATCCAAGGAAGAATTTGAATGGCTCCTTTTCCATAGTTAATCTATCAAGTCTGGTTAATGGAATAAACCTACCCAAGATAGATTTCTCCTTTATTCTACATGGGATGTGGGGAGAAACACCTAAAGATATGGAAAATTACAACCCACTGATTATTCTCTCTCTCTCTCTCTCTCTCTCTCTCTCTCTCTCTCTCTCTCTCTCTCTCTCTCTCGCTCTATATATATATATATATATATATATATATATATATATATATATATATATATATATATATATATATATATATATATATATATACATACACATAAATAAAAGAAATTAACCAGGTGAACCAACAACAAGTTGTTCATTTTCATGGACCAGCTCCATCTTTGGATCTCTTCTTATCACCTGCAGAAATTGTTGTTGGGAGAGCGGTTGGTGATAAATCTTAAGTTGGCATCCATATACAATGAAAGAGGTCTAACTTACATCAATAGTTTTAATTCAGACTAAGGCATTGTCAAAAACCTCATCCACCTCATATGGACCTAACCACCTTGTGGAGAATTTGCCTTTTAACTATTTGAACTTACTGTCATAAAGCAAGGCCCAATCTCCTGGACAAAAAAACTTCTTATTAATAAAATTATCACACCAATGAGCTCTTTTATATTTCATCAACATGGTTCAACAAAATGCATCCTCTCTAATCTTGGTCAACTCATTCACTTGGATTAACCTTTGTTCTTTGGCTTCATTAAGATTCATCCCAAGTTGAGTGGCAGTCCAAAATGTTTTCACTTGGAACTCAATAGGAAGCAGCACATGTTTACCATAAACTAACTCATATGGGGTGTGCCCTGTCACATTCCTCCAAGTTATGCAGTAAGCCCATAATTCCTCCAACAAATTGACAACCCATTCACTATGATGTAACTAAATGGTCTTAGTTAAGATGGATTCTAATAATTTGTGCATGGACTCCACCTGCCCATTTTCTTAGGGGTGATAAGGAGTAGATTTCCAATGTTTGATTTGGTTTTAGTGAGAGCTTTGAACAATTTCAATGTGAACTGTGTGCCCTGGTCAGTAACAATCTCCTGGGGCACTCCAAATCTAGTGAAAATGTCTTCCGAAAGGAATTCCACTACTACCTTCTCCGTTGCAGCATACAAAGCCTTAGCTTCCACACACTTCATAACATAGTCGATGTAAACTAAAATATACTTTTTATTATTTGACATGGGGGAGATAGGCCTACAAAATCTAATGCCCATTTCTCTAAATGCTCTATTGATATTTATGTTCGAACGGGCATCCCTTCAGAAGGAACTGGCCTCCCCATCCTCTGTCAAGCATCACAATTGGATACAAATTTTTTGGCATCTTTGAAAAGCGATGGCCAATAATACCCAGTACCAAGGACTTTGTATCCATTCCTTTTGCCTGCAAGGTTCCCCCCACAAGGCTCACTATGGTAGGTCTTCAACACATCAAATATCTCATTTTCTCGCACACATCTCCTCGTGATGAAGTCGCGTCCAGTGTAGAACAAGTCTCCATCGATCGAGGAGTAGTTGGCACTATGCTGTATAATGTTATGTTTTTCCCTGGTAGACAGATTCTGACAAAATTTCCCTCATACCAGGTAGTTGGCAACATCTACAAACCAGGCAGTAATGGTAGATATAGCAAAAAATTCTTCATCTGGGAAATCATCTGGTACTCGGTTTGGTAGATTTCCCTACATGAAATTCACTCGAGAGAAGAAGTCAATTTCCAAATTATCTCATACATGCCTATCAATGATAGTTATATTAAATTCTTGTAAATGAACAGCCATCTAGTAATTCTACCATTAGTGATGGGTTTGATCATAAAAAATCTAATGGCAGAATGATCGGTATGGACAAAAGTCTCATAACTGCTTATGTAATGTCTAAATTTACTAATGGCATGAACATATGCTAACAATTCCTTTTCAGTAACTGTATAGCTTAGTTCAATAGGGGAAATATTGTTTCGAACAAACTAAATAGAATAAGGAGAATGATCTTCCCTTTGTCCTGAAACTGATCCAAGTGCTGTATTTGAAGCATCTCTGAACATGTGGAATGGTAAGGACCAGTTTGGTCCCGTCAATACAGGAGCAGTGGACAACTTGTCCTTTAATACTTGAAAATCATGCTAAAAATTTTCATTCCAAACAAAGTCAATGCCCTTAGTTAATAATTTAAATAAAGTTGATGCAATTCTTGTAAAATTTTCAAGAAATTGATAATAGTAACATGCATGTCCCAAAAGGCTCCTTACCTCTTTTTGTGTACTAGTAATTGAAATACGGGAGATTACCTCAATCTTGGCTGGATCGAATTTGATTCCTTCAAATGAAACATGACGGCCCAAGACTCTCCCCTTAGTTTGCATCATTTTACATTTACTACTGCTAAGGGCTATGTTGGCTTCTTGACATCTAATCAACACTTTTTCTAGATTTTCCAGAGCTTGGGAAAATCCATTTCCATATACTGTGAATTTGTCCATATAGACTTCTACACAGTCATGGATCAAGTCAGAAAAGATGGCTAGGACAGCTCGCTGAAAGGTGGGTGGGGTGTTGCAAAGGCCAAAAGGAAGAACTTGATAAGCATCAGTACCCCAAGGGTAAGTGAAGGCACTCTTCTCTCAGTCTTCCTCAGTTATTTGAATCTGGTTATACCCTCTGTACTTGTCTAGAAAAGAGAAATACTTCTTACCAAAGGGTGTGTGAAGTACGTGATCAATAAATGGTAGCGTAACGTAATCTCCTAAGGTGGCTTTGTTTAAATCCTTTTAATCAACACATATGCACCACTTACCATTCTTCGTCGGGACCACAAACAAAGGTGACACCCATATGCTATCTGAAATAGGATAGATAAAGTTTGTAGCCAATAACTTTTGCAACTCATCTTTTACAATTTACTTCAAGGTTGGGTTCATGTGTCTTTGTGGCTGACATATTGGTCTCATCTCCTCGTTGGTGTAGATGTGGTGGATGCATGTATCTAGGTGTATTCCTTTCATGTCCAAATAGTCCTAGGCAAAAACTCCATATTTTTCTTGAACCATGCTCAACAATAGCTGTTTTTGTTCTTCACTTAGTTCATTGCCAATGTATAAAACTTTTTCTTCATTGATTTCAACTAGTTTGGTACTGAGCTCATTTTTGTCCTCTATTTTTGTGAATGAAGAAAATATAGCGGGATGACAAGCTTCCTGAAACTCATTACTAAATACATGTTGATAACTAGTAAAAGAAATAAGATAATCAATATAAGAACTATCAAATAAAAATTGCTACAAAATATGATATTTTGATGGTTCCTGGAGTCCTCCATATTGTTCTAATGATAATAAAGGAAACATAGAACCCTCCCCTCCATAAGGACTCTCTAGTCATAAGGGTACCTTAGTAGCAATTTGAGTAGGGGTAAAAATTGACAAGGTTTGATTATATGAACCATTGGAAATTACCATTTCTCCACTTATACACCCTATCACAACATATGTAGTAGCTAACCAAGGGTGTCCTAGGAATACAGGGTGTCCTAGCTTTTTAGGAGAAATGACAATGAAATCGATAGGATATTTCTGGGAAGAAGTTGTGACTACTATGTCTTCTAGAGGTCCCATGGGTTTAATAATGGATTTGTTTTCCAATTCTAAAATAATAGTTGTAGTTTTGATCCCTTGCAATTGTAAAGATGTCATAGTTTCAAAATTCACAGCATTAATTGCTTCTCCTAAGTCTACAAGGGTGTCTGGCAGAAGTATTCCATTGATTTCGATGGTCACTATTGGATTTCTTGGGTCACTATATTTTAATGGAAAATCTAAGATCATCTTGGACATTTCACTCGTGACTTTTACATTCTGATTCTTGTGTCCTTTCCTTCCTAGTTTCCTAATACATAGGTATTTAATGATTGTAGTGTAGATAGGAATGTCCCTAATGGCTTGTAATAGTGGAATTTTAATACAAGCATTCCTTAATTCTGATTCTAAATCATATTAGATTGGGATCTCTTCCTTCTTAACAAGTAATCTTTCCGAGTATTGAGTTTCATTTGGCTCTTCCTTTTGTTTTTGTTTTTCTTGTTCAATATGATTTTCAGTTTGTTCTTGAGGGGCCTCTTGTTAAATAATTACAACAGATTTTTCCTTATTAATTGTTTTCCCAGATCATAGGTAAATCTCATTTATTGTGACAACAATGATCATATAGGTAGGAAAAGGTTGTACTTATATATTTTGTACAACCCGAGGTTTCTTATTATGGTTTGGATTAGCTATGGGTTGTGCAGGAAATAAAGTAGGACGAGGCGGGTTCAATGATGATGGTGCATGTAAGGGTGATGGGTTAGATGGTGAAGCTAAAAGTTGGTGGAAAGGAGGAGGAGGCAATGATCGTTGTTGATAATGATTTGGGTTGTACCCCTGCTGATAAGGTTGAATGTTCGAATTGTAGGACGTACTAGGCATGTTTGAGTATGGAGGATAGGATTGGTTTTGGGGCTGAAAAGTGTTTCCATAAGGATTTCCCCTCCAATACTGATTCCAAGGAGTGTTTTGTGATTGAGGATTAAACCAAGGAGGATAAGATGGCTAGAAACTCCAGGGTTGATTTTGACCATAGGCTTGAAAACTAGGATCTTGAAACATGTTTTGATTTGGGCTCCTCCAAGAGGGTTTCTTGCTTGTTTGTGGAAAATCATTTGTTTTAGCATTACCCTTATAGATAGCCTATAAAATGGGAAGAGATGGACACTTCTCGATTGCATGTTCTAAAGCACAAATCCCACAAACCTAAATAACATTAATGGGATACTCCATCTTAGCACGCTTATTTCTGCATTTAGGACAAAAGATTGCCATCACAACCCTCTCATCTTCTTGTTTATTTTTTAGTGGTATTGTGTCAAGATGGTTGCCAATAATGTTTAGGATATTTATTTTGAAGTTTTCCAATAACTTTCCTAATTCCACTCTAGTGACTCCAATGGGTACAGATTTATGATTTTTTGACACATAATCTTAGGAATTGTCACAGAGCTTCTTGCCTACTTTAGCATGACTTCGTGAGTAAGTGAGACCTTGTTCAACCACTTTAGCAAAATGATTTTTACAAACATTCCCACCACTTGGAAGATTTAGGGTTTCGATGCATTCATCCCTCAACCCCATTAAAAATATAGTTCTTATAGTCTTCTCATCTAGATGTGCCCCCCGGGATTTATCGAAATTATAGAAGAGGTATTCAAGATATTTTTCTAACTTCCTGTCTTCTAATTGCTGCATCCTAATAATATCGTTCACATCCCTACTTTTGCACAATTCTTGGTATTTCTTCAGAAAAACGGATTTCATATCATCCCAGTAGTAGATGGTGTGTTCACCTAGGCTCATAAACCATCTAAGGGTTTCATCTTTGAGGGTGGTTGGGAATAGCTTGATCTTATGTGCATCCTTGTAATAATTATAACACCTACATAAAATGTCAAATTCAAATAAGATGGCGTCTGGGTCTTCGGAGGACTTACCGTAGAAGAGCAAAAGAGATGCCATTGGTATGTTTATCATATTGATATTTCGAGTTACATCTAGAATATGAAACCCAAAAGTGGTTTCTTCTTCTTCTTCCAGTCCTCCACTTGTTCCTTCATGGTTCCCTCAGAATAGATTATGATGTGGGTCTTATCCTTCCCCTTGACGTTCCTCAATGTTTCGTCCTAACATGTTACTACGTTGACCTTCTCCTTCTCCCATATTTCCCTCATTGTTTATGTTCTCTCCTCCCTAGTTGGTCATGTCTACTACATGTTTGTAAAGAGGTCTGTTAATGATTGGCTGATCAACAAGAGGTACTGAAGTATGGTCTTTGATATTAGTTGATTCTAGGTATGTGACTGGTTCTTCTAATACAATTCCTTCTGTACTCCCAAAAATAATGTGTTTAATTATTTCCTCACCTTGATTCAGAATCTCCCGCTCTGAAGCCACTTTGCTTTCAACACCTTCTTCTTCTTGTTTTATGTCTACATATTGACTAATAGGATTAGTGATTGATGTGGTTGCTAGACCAAAAGTTGTAGGAAATTTTTAACTAGCAATAAATCTTCCTTGACTATCCCTAGGCCTACTTCTACTTCTATGCATAAAGAAAAGGAAACTAAATTTCAAATATAAGCAGAGACAATTAGACTTTGGAGCAACCCCACAATAGTGGATGTGTTGCTCTTCGCTCATTCCTTTCCATACTCTTTCTACCCTCTGACTGCCTGCAATACCCTTGAAACTTTGTAATAATAATCTTACCTGAAACAAAATACAACTGTTTGACAACGGAAACAAAATGTTGAGAGTTTTAATTAGTGATTTAAACCTCCTAGTATTTAATTCTCGACCAGGACTTGTAAGCACGAGTTGTACTGCATTTTTAGTTCAATATTAAGTTCATAGTATGTAATTTTCCTTGATCGTTAAGTACAGAATGATGGAAATGAAATACTACAAATTAAGCAAACTAGCACTCATCTCATTCTAAGAAGACATAAGAAATCTAAAGGAAATCAACTTAACTCAATCCATTTTGTTCCTTATTCAATCAAAAGACAATCTTATTGAAACCAAAGGCTTAATGAAATTCTCTCTAAGTAAAAATCTTAAGCGAGGATTTAAACTTATAGCTATTAAAAGGATCAATATTTACTTGTTACAAAATATGATAAGCAGGTCGAACTGTAAATCTGAGATAAAATCCTAATATGTTATCTTCAATCCATTTGAGCCAAACTACCTTTACCTGGGAATGAGACACCTTCAAAACTTCAGTTTGAGTTACTACATAAATTGACTCTAAGAAAATGAAACCTTTGACAGAGTTATATGAGATTACTGCTATAAAATCAAATCCTATGCTTATGCATTTAAAATGAAAATCTAATCTATCCTAGAATTAACTATTTTCAAATAACTCAAAGCAATGTGAAGAATCAAATCATGTTAGGAATGTAAAGCATATAGCTCAATGCTTCAAATCAACCTTTATACTACAACACTAGAAATGGAAATAAAACTTATTCACTTATGCAAGAATATATCTTAAATTATCCTATGATAATTTAATAACTCAAATCGATGCTCTGAATGAAATGATTTAAAGTAAACCACACTGCAAAAACTAAATCATAATGCTTGAAACAAATCAAACAATTCAAATTGTGGAAACAGAAAACGCGACACCTATTGCTACCAAACTCAAATTCGTCTAAATTCACAACCAAAACCTCAGACCATAAATCAATCTATCAATTATACAAAAGGAAATCTACATTCACACTCATACCATTCATCATAAACTTCGTTATAGAGACAGACACACTGAAATAAACACACAAAAATCATGCTATATAGCTTCAAGAATCGATTGATTTTCCTATCATGGTCACTCCAATTATAAACATGAATGAATGTGACTTTGAATGAAAGAATAGAGCATGGCTCTGTATCAAAATACAAACTCAGGTTATATAATGAATCAGAGCTCTTTAACACAAGAAAGCAATCTTTAAATTATATAATCTATAAAGCAACGAACCACACATATCATGAAATCATATATCAGTATTCATAACTGTAACACACAGGGTTCAAACTATAAAATTACATGCACACACCTAGCTATATGAACTGTTAATGGGGCTTATTTCCAGAGGTGGTGGGCCCTCCCATGCTTGGAGTAAGCTAGTCTACAACAATAGAAGAAAGGCCTAGAACATCACAGATATAGCTCGCAACCGACCATGATAACAATGGTTCTGGCTCACAACTTGAAAGCGATCATGTATATTTCCAAAACAGAGTTTGAGAACCAATTGACATAAGTCACAATGTATCAACAACAACAATTCTTAACCAGCTAGCTCAACTAGCATTGTCTTTGCATTACAACGACCTTTAAATGCGATTGTATAAATGTAAAAATAACAGTTTAACTAACTATGGAAACCTTAGCAACCATGAACTAATCTAAGCATTGGTCGATCTATCCCAAACAGTATTGACTTTACATAGAACAAATGGCTCCCTTCTAGATTAGCTGACTCCCATTATGAGAGTAGTCTACCTTGATTCTGATCTAGAGGATCTTCGACCTTGGAATTATCACACTTAACATAGAAAATCGGTCCTGGAAGCATCGTGTTTATCCTCAAAGATCGTTGTGTAACTCCAATGGTCAAAACAAGAAGAAGGAGCCCACCTGGCAAGACTGTCTCGAACTCGGTCAAGGATCAGTTGTTTGAATCTGAGAATTGAGATCGATGTGGATGATGAGGCATCCTTCCATTCATGCAGGCCTATCAATCCTGTTACCAAGATTCCAACTAAACCCATGAATACATAGTTAGCATATAGGGACATGACTCAAAATCCACTTAAATTCAATCACAAACAACAAAATGATGACAACTAAGTGCATTGACCTCTTAGTTATGTACTAGTGAGGTTTAAGGAGTGATGTAGGTGATAGGGTAGGTAATAGGAGTACTTTCATAGGCAAAAGATGGTGAAACTAAGGATGAAAGGAAAAAAATTGGGAACAAAAGTGGGCACCAACAACCACCAAGAAACAATCCAAATCAACCTTCAATCTCACCATAGCTCCTCACTCTTTCAATAGGGAAGATCTTGTCTTATGTTCGGATGTCTTCAATGAAGTCTTGGCTCCTAGGAAATTTGAAATGCTATCGAAAGGAAGTTACACAATCATACATTATCTTCCTAAATGAGGATACATTTTTGTTGAGCCTAATGGAACATGTCTCAAAGACCCATTAATGAGCTCTATCTCAAAAGGTCTCATCAATGAATATGACACTTGTTACTCCCTACAATGTTTTATTTTACTTTATTTTCATTTCTTGTGAGTTGATACCCCTTCCGTCACACTTTCTAATATGTATCCATGTCCTTATGTCATCGAGGGATCACCCACTATATTACTTCACTCGGTTTGTTGATGGCACCTCTTGATCATTGAAAAGCCTAGCGTTTGCTACCTCGACCATTTACTTTCCTAATCAAGCCACTCTACAGAGAAATGGTGTTTGTTTTATGTCAACCACCAATAACCAAGTCGAATACAATGGAACCATAGGATTTTTGGTTGATTCCACCCACCTTAGTATTCACCACCTCCACATGTTCCTTGATTCTTAGCATGTAGTTACACAATTGAACCATACCTTATAGGATAAAAATTCTCATGAGTTTCATAAATACATGTGTGCCAAGTTGTTAGTATGAGGCTCTAATCATGTTACCCTTTCATGCATACCAATAAATTCACACCATCAATAGTAAAAGGAACCATATACTAGACTGACAAGCATCACACTAACCATGGAAATGTATTCATAAAGTAAGTCAAACATACATAGTATAATAAATATATTCATCACATCATGAGATAGAATCATAAGCATACAAGTAATAATGTGACACATCATAAGAAAAACATGATGATGATGATGATAATCATATATATATATATATATATATATATATATATATATATATATATAGACACACACACACACTCATATAATTTCAATAGATTGGGGTGTTATTAACCATTGAAAATAATAACAAAAATGTTTAGTAGCATCTTCATAATCGGGGCTTCCTATGGCACATATACAACATCTACAGAGGACATAGTGCTAGAGCACCACCTTGTCTCCCACTACCGCCAACAAGGGGATCTTGTGCCCCCTCATGTCCTAGGACCAACATTATCCATGTTGTCAACACTGCCACTACTAGCATCCGTAAAGTTTTCTACCACTCATGATGTGGTATAACCACAACATCTATAGTATCCTCATCAAGAATTCCCCATCTATCCTTGAGGATATCCTTCGAAACAATCGTCATCCTTTGGTGCACATCCATGTTCCTCACCTCAAGGGACACTAATCACTCCCACAAAATGAATTTCTCCTTGTAAATAATTTCCTAAGCCTACCCATCCTCAGGGCACGTCAAACCTTAGGTGAAAATGACCATGTTTTCGAGGTCTCTGGAACACCTCTAGCTCCCACTCAACCTGGTATACTCACCTAACCTGCACTATTCCTCTTGCATGCTCTCTGATGCAAGGATGATCTCACATGATCAATATCTCCCAACTGTGACGTGTCATATTTACTAACACAACAAAACTTGGCATCAACATCATCATATAGAAAACAAGCTTAAAAAAAACTAATGCAAATATAAAATATTGTAACTCATACCTAAGGGCCCCCATCTCTCTCCTAAGGGAAGACCCATATCTAGGTTGTCGTGGAAATCCCTTCCCCCATAAGGGAACTCCAAACAAATACGTGACATTGATATCCATCATGAAAAAATAGTATTGGCCTAGCAATGTCCTACCTCTCCACTTGCACCCCATGGTATCACTATTTCCCCCCATTTCATGATTTGGAGAAAATGGGGAGGTGTCACATGTGCTTTGATATGGGGTCAAAATGGAACAATCCAATTAAAGAAGAAACTACACATGAGAGTCCCAAAAGTGAAATCTCATAGCTAACCCCCCATTGTTCGAGTCATCTAAGAAAATAGGCTCCGATGCAGTAGGTGATACCAATTACAAAAGGTTCCCCTATGCACCTAGTCTAATACTCCTATCTAATGGCCCGTAATCCTATTTGGGGCCATCATTTTAAATATCCTCACAATGATATCAGTGGTGACATGAAGCCCCACATCATGGATCGATGCAATATAGACAACCCCACCCTCTACAAGATGGGTTCTACACCACTGACTAGCTCACTCCCTCAATACCATGACTAATTGTGGTAGATCAATAGGTACCTCATGTCTTTGTAGC
This sequence comes from Pinus tabuliformis, assembly GCA_031772625.1. Lineage (NCBI taxonomy): Eukaryota > Viridiplantae > Streptophyta > Pinopsida > Pinales > Pinaceae > Pinus > Pinus tabuliformis. The sequence goes on along the minus strand of CM062819.1, from coordinate 1,822,074,589 downwards.
TTCATTCTAGTAAAATAATATATATATTCGCTTTAGTAGATCTAGCAAGGTCAAACCATTAAATGTCAAACACTCCATGGTGAAGCTAGCACAGGCTCACTAAAAATTGCAGAAGCTCCCCCTGTGACCAAATTAGGGGGTTGTTAAAGTACTTGAGTAACCCCCATTGAGCTAAGTTTGCCCACGCCTATGAACTATATATGCCCACAAACCTGATTTTTGCATAATCTCACTCTCTCTAATGGACGACTATTGACATTGATATTTCCAAGTCTAATGGGAAAAGGTATAAATTATTTCCTTCTTTTTTCATTAAACGAATGCCCCTCGTACTTGTACTATCACCCCACTTCTTCCTGGAAAAACTTGTCACAAACGTAGATTCCAAGCCTCAGAGGCTTCCATTCAAATCAAAATAGGAACAAAAATGAAAATTATTGTTGTGTTTGAAATATTCCCTTTCTTACCAAGAGGGTCAAGGATTAAAAGGATAATTTGGTAGCTCAAGACTAACAAACACGGTTTTACATTGTACAAGGAAATAACTATATATGTGATAAAAGTGAAACTCAGTTTTATGCTTCCATAATAATGGATACTAGAGCCATGTTGGGTCAAAATAGAAAATTTAAATCCATAGCTTTGGCAAGCCATTGAACACATTGCAAAAAAAAAATCATAATCAAGTATGAAGACATATAAAACTTCCTTTTCAGAGTGAAATTTCCAAGCTAGTACTAAATTTTGCTAGAACTTATATGACCCTACTAGAAAACGGTTGTCTCTTGGAAAAGATAATGTAGAATATAAAGAAAATATCTAGAAAGAAAAAAAATTAGATTCTTGACCTGGAATCCTTGCAAATAACTAAGAAAAATCCCTATACAAATTATCAAGTGTACATACCTTAATTTTGTTGGCATCAACCAACACCTTGGAAGGTCATTTTAAGAATTTCTTGGAAAGAACCTTTCCTCCATTTTGGTTGAGGAAGGCATCGACCTATGCTATCTTAAAAACTTAGTTAGATCTAGGAAGTAGAAGCATCTTTTTGAATAGAGAGTTATAGAACTAGGGTTCTTGTGAGGTATTGTGAGTCCTATATGTATCTTCCTAATATTGAATTTATCAACGCACAAGGGAACCAACTCTAAAAATTTAAATACTTAAGGAATACACCCAGTGTGTAGAATTGATGAAGTCTAGCGCTTACTAGTACTCTTCTCTTTTGGATAAAGCTATGAATACCATCAGTAATCCATGTACCACTGGAAATTGTGATATTGTCTCCCAAGTCTATTAATAATATCTTTAGAAAAGACCTCCCTTATTAAGTTTGACATCTTTGTTTGGTGCTTATAGGAATGTTCAATGAGTGAATTAACTGAGATCAAGCGTATTAGAAACTTTGCTATTGTTAAGTGTCTTATTAACTTATTTTATGTGAATGAATGCAAGGAAAGGTGCTTCATTAGTAACAAATACTAATTTAATTAAGAAAGATAACAATATCTCAGTAGAATACATACCTCATTTAATATAATAGAGATCTTTGGTCATGTGAATTATGCACTTTCCTAACAATTTAATATCTTGAGAAAAGGTGGCATGAATATAACGAATTTGAAATGTAGGATAGGACTATGGGATAATGTCAAGCAAGGCCTCCTGCATGCGCATTTAAGAGGAATGGTTAAGTATGAAATGAATAAGTACGGCTCCATACTCAAGAGATTCATGTAGACTTCATGATGAAGGGAAATAAATAAGAAAATATTTCCCATGACCTATGGAGAAAAAAAAGTGGCTAAGTATAGAAAGGGGATGTGAATTGTAGGTTGTGGAAATGCAGGTGCAAATTGAAGAATTCAAGATGCAGGTGCAGGATGACTTTGGGAAAAAGATAGTCTATAAGTAGCATAGATTAAAATGAATAACTATGGTAGATGTGTTAAGTATTGAATAATGTTGGCAATAACTATATAAAAATGTCTTATGTCAGCCACATTTGTGAAAACCTGACTAAGTTCTCTAAAAGAAAGAAATTTGTTTGTAGTAAGGGGTCAAAACGGATAGAATAGAATTGATCAACAAATGTTGGTTAACACCAATCAACAAAGGAGGTATGAATTAGAGCCCTTCACAGAATTTTCTACTTAAATTACATACATGAATAAGGTTTACAAGATCGACCAAGTTCAAAGCCATTTAATATTTATATTCATATTAGATTGAGCTTAAAGAAATTAAGTAGAAAAGTTATTCATTATAAATTAATGTGAGATAAACTGAGAGATTATTGAGAGAAGGAAAAACTTAGAGTGAAAAAATATTTTATATGGGTTTGCATTAAAAGAAAATAATAATAAGAAAAATTGTATTATGGTATTAAAGGAAAAACTTACTAAATGTAGGATAGTTATTGGTTTATGTTGCAAAAACATTCATGGGAATTAAACTAATTTGTGAATTGCAATTCTATCGCTTTATTTTAGCTTTAGATTGGAGGGTGATGAATGAGATGCAACCATAAGTGTTGTTGTGGAGATATCCATGTAGACATTGGAAAATAAAAAGCACTAAAGAAGAGTCTTGAATAAGAAGCATACAATGAGGGTGCAATAATAGATGGTGCATGGAAAAACATAGTGAAATGCAAAATGATGCAATGATAGTGGGAAGAAGTAAGACTTTGCAAGGACTATGGGAAGAAGTAAGTGAAGGCTTAACCAATGCATTAAGGGCTTAAATGGATGAGGTAGTGGTTTGTGAAACTTACCATGTGCATAAAAATACACAAACAACAATTAGGTGCATTAAGTGGTTTATCATGTAGCCTTTCATGCGAAGAGAGTAGTGTACATTACCCAAAAATTAATGTAAATCACAATTAACACACACATTATTATCAAAGATTACATCATTGGTCGAGAAATACGATCTCAATATTTATAAGCAATAACATCAAAAGGAATTCAGCGGTTTTCCTTTTATTTTGATTTAAAATCCCTAAAATAAACTTCAACTTATTGAATAATCGATCACTTTAATACCCTAGACTAACAACAAGGACTAATAATAAACAACTATATGGTACATGGTGTAGCTCTCAGGTAAATGTGAACAGAATTGAAAAGAAAGAGATGTAGCTCTCAGGTGTGGCCTGCACCTGGAGACTACACTCACAAAACTTGAGAGATCACTCTCGTCCACTCTATTCATCAATCAATGAAAGATTACATCATTAAATACAATACTAGGAAATAGGAAGTTGCACCCAAACCCCATAATTATAGGAACTAATCCTAAACTAGGGAGAAAGTTACAACAACGTAACTATTATCTCCATTAATAACAAAATAATATTAATTATTCTCAACTCCCCCCCTTAATGGAGAAAGGGTTCTCCCGGACTCCTAGCATCTTTTTAAACAATTCAAATTTCACTCGTGCAAGAGGCTTTGTAAAAATATCAGCCACATTGTCACAAGTTTTACAATATTCAACGGCAATTTCTTTTGACTGTATTTTTTCTCTAACAAAGTGAAACTGGGTGTCTATGTGTTTGGTGTTTTTATGAAACACTAGATTGTATGCTAATTTGATAGTGCTCTGGTTGTCGCTTTTGATAGAAGTGGGTTGCTTCTGTTCTTTTCCTGCATCGTTAAGAAGTCTCCTCAACCAGATTGCTTCACATGTTGCTGCACACAATGCTTGATATTCAGCTTCACATGACGACAAAGCTACAGTACTTTGTTTCTTGCTGCTCCATGCAATTACCCCAGAACCTATGTTAAATGCATAACCTGTGATGGACCTCCGATCATCCAGGTTACCTGCCCAGTCTGAGTCTGAAAAACCTGCTAGAGTAACATCAGATACATCAGTGTATAAAATACCAAAATGAACAGTACCACAAAGATACCTCAACACGCTTTTTGCTGCTGTCCAGTGACTTTCACGCGGTTTTGACATGAATTGGCTTAATACACTAACTGAGTATGCCAAGTCGGGTCTGGTTGTTGTAAGATATATCAGGCTGCCAACCAGCTGTCTGTACATTGTGGCATCAACCTCCTTAGTGCCATCATCACTGCTCAATTTCAGATTCTGCTGCAAAGGTGTCGCTGTTGTTCTACACTGATCCATACCAAACTTTTCCAACAGATTTTTAGCATACTTCCCTTGGGTAAGAAAAGTTTGCCCAGTATCTCTGAATACTTCTAATCCCAGACAATAGTTAAGACTTTCGAGATTTTTCATCTCAAAAACTTGTGCCATGAGCCTTTTGATTCGTCTAATTAAATCCTCTGCATTTCCTGTTAAAATCATATCATCCACATATAGAGAAATCAAAATAATCTGCCCCTGATTATTATACTTGGTATACAAATTTGGGTCATTTAAGCTTCTATGGAAACCATACTCTATAAAGAAAGAATCAACATTTTCATACCAAGACCTGGGTGCTTGCTTTAAACCATATAAAGCCTTTTTCAATCTGCAAACAAGATGTTCCTGCCCTTGCTTTACATATCCTTCTGGCTGTACTAAGTAAATTTCTTCTTTTAAATCACCATTTAAAAATGCAGATTTAACATCAAGCTGGTGTAATTCCCAATTACATTTAGTAGCTAAAGCAATAAGCATTCTAATTGTATTTAGCTTTGCTACAGGTGCAAAAGTATCATCAAAATCTATACCTTCCTTCTGTGAATATCCTTTTGCAACCAACCTAGCTTTTAACTTATCTATACTTCCGTCTGCATTCATTTTTGGTTTAAACAGCCACTTGCTTCCTATAGGTGTTTTATTTTTAGGCAGCTCTACTAATTCCCAAGTATTATTTCTAAGAATTGATTCCATCTCCTCATTCATTGCAGCTCTCCATTCCTCAAATTGACTAGCTTCTTTGTAATTAGAGGGTTCTACAATGTTCAAAACTTTTGACATCAAAGCATAGTTTCTCAACTTCAATGGTAATTGAGTCTTCCTACCTGACCTTCTTGGTAGGGGACTTACCTCAAATTTGTTTTCTTCTGCAATAACTGGGCCTGCTCTTTCACCTTCTTGTTGTTCTTCTTCATTCTCTTCTTTCTGCTCCTGTTCCTGCTCCCTTTCATCCTCGCTGCTTTCCTCCAACAGTGATGGAATGTGCCAATCATCTGCAACATCAGCTTTCCTTTCCTGTACCTGTTCATGAAAGACTACATCTCTACTTGCAAATGTCTTATGAGACTCAGGATTGAACAGTTTGTATGCTTTAAACTCTGTGCCATAACCAACAAAGATGCATTTGACTGCCTTAGGGTCTAGTTTCTTTCTATCAGCTTTGGGTACATGTGCAAATGCCTTTGAACCAAAGACTCTTAAGTGATTTACTGCTGGTTTAAATCCATACAAGGCTTCAAAAGGAGTTTTGAAGCCAAGAAACCTAGTAGGACTTCTATTTTTCAAATATACAGCAGTATTTATCGCTTCTGCCCAAAAAGTATTAGATAGACCCTTACCTTGCATCATGCTCCTTGCGCACTCTACCAGGGTTCTGTTTTTACGCTCTGCAACACCGTTTTGCTGTGGTGTGTGCGGCACTGTATACTGCTGAACAATCCCATGAGAATTGCAGTATTTCATGAATTCCTTTGATTTGTATTCTCCTCCTTGATCAGATCGGAGAATTTTAATACTTTTTCCAAACTGTCTTTCCACCAGGGTTTTGAAATCTATAAAACATTGGAAAGTCTGACTTTTCTTGTTTAAAAAATAAATCCATGAATACCTAGTGCAGTCATCAGTAAACAACAAAAAATAGTATGCTCCCCTTAGCGACCTTGTCTGCATGGGACCACATACATCAGTGTGCACTAGCTCTAAGATTTCTGTTTGCCTCCTATCATGCACATGGAACTGTTCTCTGTGCATCTTTCCTAAGGCACAACCTTCACAATTTAACTGAATGTTACGAAAGATGGGGAGACCTTCGACCATACCTTTCTTCTGTAACAACATGAGATCTTGCAGATTCAGATGACCAAACCTCTGATGCCAGAGTTGTTCAGCTGTCGACTCTCCTGCAACCATGCCTTGCTTTGATATACTTTTTGCATCCAGTCTATATAGGCTTCCAACTCGCATGTCTGTTGCAACAATTTCATTGCTGCAATCCTTTATCACACAGTGAGTCTTGAAGAATTCGACATTCATATCTTGGTCATCCATCATGGATACAAATATCAGGTTTTTCTTTATTCCAGGTACATATAAAACATTTGAAAGGTGACTAATTTTTCCATTTGGTAACTTAACTAAAATCACCCCATGACCTTTAATCTGATATCCATTATCATCCCCTAGATATATTTTTGATCCATTTATAATTTCTTCAAGACTATCGAGAAATTCTTTATTCCCTGTCATGTGAGAGGATGCTCCGGGATCGACATACCAGATGTCATCTTCATTTGATGCAGAAAGGGCCCAGTCGACTGTGAACAGTCGAAATTCATGACTGAAGTCTTCTTCTTCAACAAAATATCCTCTGTGTTTTGGATTTACCTGTCTCCTCCTTGCCTCATCAGTCTGCTTCTTATAATAACAATCTCTCTGTATATGACCCTTCTTTCCACAGTAAAAGCATTTCTTTTCAGAATGATTTGCAAGCATACCTTTATGACAGTGATTTTTATGTGTTGTTCCTCCTTTCTGGATTGATTGCTGCTGTGACTGCTTCCCTTTGGATAGTCGTCATTTTGCCACCAGCGCAAGATCATCACTTTGGGGGTTCAGATTCAGATTCTACCGTCGCTCTTCCTCTTGCTGCAAGATCTCAGTGAGATCATCAAACATGGGTGTTTTCTCCCTTGCCGAGACTCCAGTGATGAAGGTTTGAAAATCATCACGCATCCCATTCATTGTAATTGCAACAAGATCTTCATCAGCCACCGCCACTCCAATGGCCACCAATCCATCTTTAACATCCTTAATTCGCGCGACAAATGCAGTAGCAGACTCCCTTTCATCCATCCTCATTGAAAATAGCTTGCTTTTCAGAGCCAAAAGTTTGTTTGTATTCTGGGTCTCATACAAATTCTTGATTTTCGTCCAAATCTCTGCGGACGTTTTACAGTCTGATGTGTGCAATGAAATTGTCTTTCACAGACATCTTTAACAGGATCTTGGCCTTGTTTTCTCGTTTTTCCCAGTCTTCCTTCTGCGTGCTCGCAGTCGGCTTCTGCTCATCGCCTGTCACTATAGTCCAAGTGTTCGCACCTTCGAGCAGGGTCTGGATCTTAAACCTCCAATTCGTGAAGTTAGACCCGTTCAGTTTACCAGACTCGTTAAGGTAAGATTCCATCGTATTACTCATTGTGAATCTACTTAACAACAACAAAAAACAATACCTGTCAGATCGATCTGTCACCTCTGCCACCGATCTGCAGTGTCTGGCACTCCCGCTCCAATGAGAAAATTCGGTGTTTCCAACACAGCCGAAACAATGATCTGAGCACAATTGATCCGATCCACCACTCCCAAATTGATCTGCCACTTCGCCGATCCTGCTCTCCCTGCAGATCGCCAAACGAAGTCGAGGTTTCTCGCAGATCTCCTCTGGCGCTTTCCTGATCTGTCTCTCCCGGACGGATCTACAACTCTGCCGATCTGCACCGTTTGCAGACCGCCAAACGAAGTTCATGCTATTCACAGATCCCCTTGGCGCTACCCCGAGCGAAAAATCCGCGCTAATTCAAAATCGCTTAGAGTATTTTAATTGGCGCGACTTTCCCGGTAAAATCTTGCGCCAATCGGGCTTTTTGGCGCTCTGGCGCAGTTTATTCCTCAATAACCGCGCTAATTCCTCTTCTGGTGCGACTGTCAGCGCAAAATCCACGCCAAAATTTTCGAGTCCGAGCCAGGTGTTCTGCAGTCCACCTGCTCAATCGAGCACATAGCTCTCGTGTACACACAGCCACAAAGGCACTTCGAGCCACACAGGCTATTCCAGCCACACAGGCAAGCTAGCTACTACAGGCACTTCAGCCTCACAGGTGACAAAAGATCAGGCTCACACAATCTGAGCTCTGATACCAAGATAAAATGTGAACAGAATTGAAAAGAAAGAGATGTAGCTCTCAGGTGTGGCCTGCACCTAGAGACTACACTCACAAAACTTGAGAGATCACTCTCGTCCACTCTATTCATCAATCAATCAAAGATTACATCATTAAATACAATACTAGGAAATAGGAAGTTGCACCCAAACCCCATAATAATAGGAACTAATCCTAAACTAAGGAGAAAGTTACAACAACGTAACTATTTTCTCCATTAATAACAAAATAATATTAATTATTCTCAACTTTTCGTTTGTAGGTTTGAAGTGGTTAGTCGATCACTACAGTAGTCTAGCCTAATTGCAGGACTAACAATAGATAGCTATATGCTATCTTATATTTTTTAGTGGTAGTTTTAAAAAACATAGCAAATTAAGGGAAAACGTGTAATAATACATTAATAAATATCAATAACATTTGTATTGAAACTTAAATTTGAATCTTTAAATTTTGGTTATAATTAAAATTTTAAGTTAAAAAGTTATTTAATTATAAAATAATTATTTAATTATTTTTTTAAGTTAACATAATTTAATCAAAATTTGTATTATAATGTAAAATTATAAGAATTTTTATATTTTTTCAGTAATTAGTTAATTATGTAGATAATATCATTAAAATATTGCTCATAATAAATTTATCTATCTGGATTTTATAAGAATTTTTATTATAATTTGATTTTACTATAACAATAATTTGCAACAAATTTTTATAATTAATTTCTAAATTCAAGTTAAGTTTAATGCTTCTTAGCCCACGGGGCTTTGGATTGACGGTGGATGGGTGTTCTGTTAAGGCACTCCTTGCGATAGGTCACTGGTTCAAATCCCCCATGGGTACTTAGATTAGTCTTACCGAGAAAAAAAAAAAAAAAAAAAAAGTTTAATGCTTCTGTGCTTAGTACTAGTTGTTATTCCAATTATATTGGGTTATATATTGAGAGGCATGTTTAAATTGTCATGGATAATTTTGATAGTAAAAAGCATATAAAATAACTATCTTCATATTTTTCTAACCATAACTAAAAACATTGTATTGATAAAATATGTTCCTTTTAATGCAATGTTACATCAACTCTACAAAATTTTCCTTCAAGGCTTATTGGTATCAACTATTCAAAATGTGAATAGTAATGATAGAGTTGTAAAACCAAAAGAAATAATTAAAAAAATGAAACTAAACTATAAATCCAAGTAGTATAAACACACAAAATACCCCTAACAACAGAGAAAATGGGGCTTCCATGTAGAGGAGTAGTTGGAATTAGACCTTCTATGAGAAAATCATAAGAATTTACAAAATCAATTACATATACAAATGATTGGGTACCAACTTCACTGACATGTTGTAGTTCTCCAATTTTCAATCAAAGGTTGTTTATCTCATCTCCAGCTACTTGGTGATTCAAGTTATGTTTCATTAAGATATACATTGTAGAAGTGATCCTCGAGACTAGCTGGCTGTGTACTATTTGCAGTTACAACATGGAAATCTTGAGATGTAAGTTCCTATTCCAAGGGAAGGGAAAATTTATCTCTGTTAATACTAGTAGAAGGGGAAGGGTCCCGTAAATCCTTGACAAAGAGGTGCCCGGAGAGAGACATCTCAAACTGAGTAGTGAAGACCAAAGACCATGTCTATAGAGAATATAAAATATCGACCAACAAATTGAAAGGTCCATGATAGGAAGAGGCTAGAGTAGGCTTTTTTTACTATCCCTAGTGGTATAAGAAAAAACATCTCCACACCAATCAAATTTCTTTGTCTATACCCGAAAAGACACTATGTAATAGATAACAACCCTTTGCAAATAGCTTTGAACTCTATCCTTCCTTGCCAAAGTGTTTTGGCATAAGCAGCTTCAACAAAAAGAAAAAGAAAAATTCGGTATACCATAAAATTGCAAAAATATAATCTATTATACCATTAAATTAACAAAGGATATTGATTTCGAATTCCTACCCTATTCAAACATGAATTTTGTTAAGGAAACAACAAGTTCCAACTAGTATAAATTGTAATATAGTTTGGATACTTCAATTTAATATGTCAATGAAATGGAGGGCCAAGTAAGATTATATCCAATATTATTAGGATACCTTGTAGCTAATACAAAGTTGGGGAGGAGGTGAAGGAATTCCGTTCCCAACGACCACAATGTGATCATTCACCATAAATAACTATTTGATGTTGTACTTATTCAATAATGTAATGAGTTGAACATCTTTGTATTAAGTAATCCTTGCTGCATAAATGCCACCCTTTTGTAGTTGTATTCTCACAATTGTTGTACAGAGTGGTACTAGGCAACAAAAAGTATTTCACCAGATATGTAGATTGTGTCAAATATTTTCATAAATTTTATTTAAAAAATTAATTAAAAATTATTAAAATGACATATTTAAATTGTTAAATTTATATAAATTGAATGTCTCAAAATTTATTTATAATTCCATATCTATTGTTATATTTAAAAAAATATTTTAAATAAAAAAAAATAACAATTTCATACTTTTTAGTTTATCTTAAATTATTAAAAAAAACATAGATTTCACTCATAATATATCATGTGGAAGGAAAAAGATAATACGTTGAATAAGGTGTAAATAGATTTCCAAAGACAATAACATTGTGATAAAGAAATCAAATGATGAACTCAATAACAATGTGTAAATAGATTTCCTAAAAACAGCAACAGTGTGATGAAGAAGTAATTATTATAATATATATTGTTCAGGGGCAGAGCCAGTAAGCTCCGTAACAACGTGTCAATAGGTTTATAGATTTCCTCAAAACAGTAACATTGCGGTAAAGAAGTTATGAGCTTTAAGCATCCTTCAAAAAATTTAAATGAAATTTTAAAATGGAAATTTTGTTGTATCTAAGATCTAAATAAATAAAAAATGGTCATTTTCAGTTTCTTTCAGCAAAACTTGTGAAATGGAATTGTGGAATCCATATTTGCCGTTTATAAAGACTTTAGTTGTTGAAGAAGTCAATTGTGGAGTCCATATTTGCAGTTAATAAAGACTTTGGTAGCTAGAGAAGTCCCTTGTGAACGGCATTGTCGATTCCGTATTTGCCGTTTATAAAGACTTTCGTTGGAGGAGTGAACTTTGGAGTCCATATTTGCCGTTCATATAGATTTTAGTGGTTGGAGAAGTCAATTTGGATTCGGTGGAGAGTGACCGTATAAAAATACGAACTTTTGTCCGACGTTTTCTGAAAGCAAAACCAATTTTATTCTCTGTTCTTTTGACTTGTGCAGTAAAGTCCCAATATTTGTATCCACAAACGTCGTGCGTAATAGTTGACATGGAGATAGCGATACTCTTTCCGAACACGACTTCCATTTGAATAGATTACCCATGCAGTAATTCGTCTTTTTAAATTTCAGTGAGGTCTTTTACAATTTCTATCAGATTTGTAAACAAATTGGTGAAAGTGGAAGTTTTAATGACCGAATTGTAACGTGGAATTGCTGGACATTTCTAAATTACAAATTTTATTACTAAAATTGGTATTTTAGTTATCAAATTCATCATATAACCTAAGTTCGTCCGGAATGTGGAGTTTTGATCGTTGGAAAACATTAATTCCAACGACCTGCAATAAATGCAGTAGTTAGCCTTTTTTGGAGAATTTGGCGGATGTCTTGAGAGACAAGACACCCACTCCATAAACTTCTCTACTGTATATAAAAACCTAGACAAGCCACAGACTCCAGAAACTTCTCTACTGTATATAAAAACCCCTTCAGCAATCGAATGAAGACAGTGTTCTGAGTTTTGTGTTCAGTATCTGTGTTGGGTTATCTGATTTGGTATCAGAGCTCAGGTGAGCTGTGAGAAGAAAGAGCTCAAGTGAGCTGTGAGGAGACAGAGATTAGGTGAAAGGTGGATTGTTGTGAAGGGCGAATTGTTGTGAGTTGAAGTGTTGTGTTTGGCCTATCGGTGTTGAAGGTTGAAGGAATTGTTGTGAGTTGAAGTGTTGTGTTTGGCCTATCCGTGTTGAAGGTTGAAGGCCTTGTGGAGCTGCCTGGAGCAGAGTAGAGCCACGTAGCAGAGTAAGCTGGGGCCGCTGTAAAGTGTTTTTGGAGGATGCCGAGGGTTGCAGCGTTGTGGAGCTGTGACGCTCTATGTAAAGTGGAGGTCAATTAGTAAAGAGCAGCGTGAAGCCTGCCTGAGATTTGGAACTTGGATTGTTTGTTTGATACCTTATTTTTCAAGTGCATAACCCTGTGTTTGGTGAGGAGGACTGTGTTATATGATAGAGACCGTCGTGGAAGGTAAACTCCTGCACTGTTTGGTTTTTTTTGGTTTTTTTTTTTTTTTTTTTTGTCCAAATGCAGTTGCAGGGATCTATGTTTTTTTGTCCAAATGCAGTTGCAGGGATCTATGCTGGCATGGCCGTAGGAAGCCGAGGTTTGAGAAAGGAAGTGGATGCTGAGAGAGTGTGAGCGCTGCCTGGAGATAATACTTTGCAGAAAACATTGGAGCTGTTGCTGCCGCTGTTTGATGGGCGTGTTGTGAGTCCTACAAAGGTGGAGCCTCTGTGAACACTAAAGAAGTTGAAAGCTTGAAGGTGAGTGTTCTGTTGAAAAAATTGTTCATTAAGTGTTGTGTGAAAGCGAGAGAAGTAAAGTGGCATGAACGTTAAAAAAAAAAGGCCAAGCTCATTACGTGTTTGGTTCCTAAAGTAAAAATAAAATAAAATTGTGCTATGTAATTTGTGTTATTGTAACGTGAAACCAAAAAGGAAGGAGGGTCGATTTAAATAAAGGAAAGAATTTATTGCATTTACATAGGGACATTAAAGTTGTAAAAGCACCTTGCCTCAAAATATTTATTTAGTGGAATATTTTTAAGTGGGTTTATTAGAAAAAAAGAAGGAGGCAGCCATATTATCCAAGATATTGGATAAAATTTATGCTTGAGGGTTTATATTTATAAAAATTAGTAATTTTTTTGGTTATTGGTACAGTGAAAAAAAAAAGTAACATGGCTAATGTATTGGCAGAATCTTATTTATCTGACTCTAACAAGTTAGATGGTGAAAATTATGCAAATTGGAAGTTTAAGTTGCAGACTTTAATGGAAAGCAACAATGCATGGGCGATTTTTTCCAGAGCTGAAGTTAAGCTAGTGTCCCCTCAAGCCATAGATGCTGCAATTCAAGATTGGGAGCGACAGGAAAACGAAGCAAAGGTGATTTTGCGGATGACAGTTAAGGATAACATTATTCCACACATTAAAGAGTGCAAAACATCCAAAGAGACATGGGACACTCTCAAAATTTTGTATGAGACAAAGACTATAAATCGAATAGTGTATTTAAAGAGTAAGCTTCTTTCAATTAAGATGGAACAAAATGAAAATGTTAGTAATTTTATTTCTAGAATTAAAGATCTAAAGAATAAATTAGGTGACATTGGTAAATCAGTATCTAGTACAGACTTGGTTACTGTGACATTAAATGGAATGCTTGATGAATATCAAATGTTTATAACTGGTCTTTCAGCTAGAGAGAAGGCTCCTACTTTTGATGAGTTGGCAGGTATACTTATGCAGGAAGAAGAGCGGAGAAGAAGCCTTAAACAGAAATCTCCCAATTCATATTTGGCATTGATGGCCAAAGGGAAGCATTCCTTCAAAGGCAAACAGTGGGAGAAAAATAAAGGAAAAAAGCCACAGGTAAAATCATTTCAAGGTACACCTTTACCAAGGACAAATGCCAAATCAAGTAGAGATGATGTGTGTTATCATTGTGGAAAAACTAGTCATTTTGCTAAGAATTACATGAAAAGGAGGACTGAGAAATTTAAACAAAGAAGGCATTCAGGAAATTATGTTGATAAAGATGAAGCAACTAGTCATGACGTTAGCAATCTTAAATTGTTTGTGTCCAGTGTTTCTTTATCAGCAGAAATTGATGATGATAATGCTTGGTTTATAGATTCTGGTGCCTCAATCCATATGTCATGCAAAAGAGATTGGTTTGATACTTATCATGAGATTAATGATGGTGGACACATCTATTTAGGGGATAATAGATCACATGAAATTAAAGGATATGGTGATATAAGTGTTATGATGCCCAATGGACAAGAAAAACAAATTCAAAATGTGGTGTATGTTCAAGGATTAAAAAAGAACTTAATTTCAGTCTCTACTATCATCGATCAACATTTAAAAGTTGAATTTGTGAAATCAGATTGTTTGGTAAAGGATGTTTAGGACAACTATAAGGTTGTTGCAAAAGGAATGAGAGTTGGAGGCTTATACAAATTGGATGTAATGAAGAATGGGCATCAAGCTTTGGCATCAACAGGCATGTCAACTATAGAGCTTTGGCATCAAAGGTATGGACACTTAAATCATAATGACCTAATGTTACTACAAAAGAAATTGATGGTAGAAGGTCTTCCAATTATTAAGGGTGACCACTTTGAATGTGAAGGTTGTGCTCTAGGAAAACAACATAGCAAGAATTTCCTGTGCATGAAAATAGAAAAAAACGTGAAATACTTGAACTGGTGCATACTGTTGTATGTGATCCAATGCAAACTAAATCACTTGGTGGAGCATATTACTTTCTTATATTTATTGATGATAGCACTAGATACACCTGGGTATACTTTATAAGAAACAAAAGTGACGTGTTTGAATACTTTAAAGAATTCAAGAGTATGGTTGAAAAACAAATAGGAAAGAGCATTAAAATTCTTCGATCAGATAAAGGTGGTGAGTACACTTCAGGAGCTTTTATCAAATATTGTAAACAAAATGGAATTATGCAACAATTTACAGTACCACATACACCTCAACAAAATGGAGTAGCTGAAAGAAAGAATAGAACATTAGTTGAATGTGCTCGAAGTATGTTAAAAAGTAAAGGACTTTCTAATAGTTTTTGGGCTGAAGCCATTAACATAGCTGTATATCTTAGAAATAGAAGCCCTACTAAGTATCTTGAGAATAAAACACCATTTGAAGCATTTTATGGTTTTAAACCCAAAGTTAGTCATTTAAGGATATTTGGATGCAATGCCTTTGCTCATATTTCTAAAGAGGATAGGAGAAAGTTAGATGCCAAAGCCATTAAATGTATTTTTATTGGATATTACACTGATCAAAAAGCATATAAAATATATGATCCAAGTACTCAGAAGGTCTTTGCAAGTAGAGATGTTATATTTCATGAGCATGTAAATAAACAAATAAAAGAAGATGAACATAATATATGGCAGTCTCCTTATGAAAACTTTAAGGAAGAAGAAGAAGTTGTGGAATCAACTCAAGTACAAGAACACATGGACATTCCAAAAGACACATCAAGGAATCAAAGTCCACAAAGAAGTGATGAAGGCACTCCACAGAGAAGAAAAGGAGAAGGTACTCCACAAAGTAATGAACCTCTAAGAAGGTCAACACGACAGATTCAAGCGCCCATCAGGTATAAAGATTATGCCTTAATGTTTCAACTAATGACTATTTTTGAGCCCTTAAATTATGAACAAGCCAAAAATCATAAAGAATGGATGGAAGCTATGAAAGAAGAATATGATTCTATAATGTAAAATGAAACTTGGGAATTAACAAAATTACCTGAAAATAAATTCCCTATAGGATCAAAATGGTTGTACAAGACAAAATTTAATGCAGATGGTAGCATAGAAAAGTATAAGGCAAGATTGGTTGCAAAAGGTCATTCACAAAAAGAAGGTATAGATTATGAAGATACCTTTGCTCGGGTTGCAAAAATGAATACAATCAGAATAATGATAGCATTGGCAACTAAATATGATTGGAAGCTACATCAATCAGATGTAAAGTCAGCTTTTCTAAATGGGGACTTAAAAGAATAGATTTATTTTGTTCAACCAGAAGGATTTGTAAAGAAGTGTCAAGAACATCTTGTATGCAAGTTAAGAAAGGCCTTATATAGACTAGAACAGGCCCCCAGATATTGGTATGACAAAATCGACAAATTCTTTTTCAACAAAGATTAAAAAAAAAAGATGATCCTAATTTGTATGTCAAGATAGATATAAATCGGGATATAGTATTACTCTCTATATATGTTGATGATCTAATAATAACATGGAGTGCTGATAAATTGATTATAGATATAAAAATAAAGTTATCATAGGAATTTGAGATGAAGGATCTTGGTGAGATGCACTATTGTCTAGGTCTTGAAGTATGGAGAAATGATGGAAGAATCTTAATCACACAGAGCAAATATACAAATGAAGTACTAAAGAAATTTCATATGAATAGATGTAAAACAGTGAGTACTCCATTGGAACAAAATATCAAATTAAGAAGTGATGATGGAACAAAACAGGTGAATGGAACATTGTATCGACAATTAGTGGGAAGTTTGAATTATCTCACTACCACTACACCAGACATTGTTTATGCAGTAAGCATACTTAGTCAATTCATGGCTAAGCCTCATGAAAGCCATTGGATAACTGCAAAAAGGGTCCTTCGATATTTAAAGGGAAATATCAATTTTGGTACTGAATATACTAATGCTTGTAATGTTCAATTGATAGGTCATTCTGATTCTGACTGGGCTGGAAATCCAGATGACAGGAAATCCACCATTGCGTACGTATTCAATATATGATCGGGAGCTATATGATGGAGTAGTAAGAAATAGGCAATAGTTTCCTTGTCATCAACTGAAGCAGAATATAAATCATTATGTAGTGGCACCTGTGAAGCTATATGGTTCAGAAGAATACTTGAAGATGTTGGTGAAAGTCAACAAGAACCTACAGTGATCAGATGCGACAATCAAAGCACCATCAAACAGGGGAACAATCCTATATGTCATGCAAGGTCAAAACATATAGACACACAATAACATTTTGTAAGAGAAAATGTCCAATCAAAAGAAATTTCTCTAATATACTGTAATACAAATGAGAATGTAGCCGACATATTCACTAAGCCTCTTGGGAAGGCAAAATTTGAGATTTATAGAAGTAAGTTATGTGTTGTAGAAAATCAAGATTTATTGTAACCTTGGCTCAGACTTAAACCAGGCATGAGAATTAAGAGTATGTTTACAGTATCTTATGTATTGTCATATGGTTGGAATTAAGGGGGAGTGTTGGAAAACATTAATTCCAACCACCTGCAATAAATGCAGTAGCTAGCCTCTTCTGGAGAATTCGGAGGATGTATCGAGAGATAGATAGCTTCATGGAGAAGCCACTGACTCTAGAAACTTCTCTGTTGTATATCAAAACCTCTTCAACAATCGAATGAAGACAGTGTTTTGAGTTTTGTGTTCAGTATCCGTGTTGGGTTATTTGATTCTGATATGTTAAAGACATCGTTTAGGCGCAAATGACGGGAATTTCTGGTTATTCCAAACAGAATACAGTGGAAAAATCCTCTGTTTCCACTGTTCAGAATTTTCTGATAAATTCCGAAACAACAAAAATATGAACAGAGAGCAATACTCTGTTTTCTGATAATTCAAAAACACAAAACCGAGCATAAAATAATACTCTACTTTGCCTCAGGATCACAAACTGATCAAAATAACATTCTGGTTTTGACACAGGAAAATACTTTGTTTTTAATTCAGAAAAACAGAAAAATTCGTTTGCTGGAAACGGTGTTTCAGCAACGTAAAAAATTTTCAGTTGCTGTTCGTGGTGTTTCAGCAACAGGAAATTTTGACGTCAAGTATTTTTTGAGTTACGAGCTGTTTCAGCAACTAAGAAAATTTTGACGAAATAACTTTTGGTGAAACAGAAACGCACAGAAAGAAATTTCTATTTATGAAAGTAAACCAACACATAAAACTAAGTCTTCCTCACGTAGAGGGATCTTCCTAACAGATTACAACAGGAACACTTCAGTTCCAGAAAACATTTATCTCAGAAAATTTCAGCACTGCTGTGCAATACAAAAAAAAACTTACAAAACTGCACTTCTGTGCATTTCACTGTTCTCGAAATATTTTTCTTCACGCTGTTGCGTGCTCTCATCCGCTCTCTATCTCTCTCACATATATTTTCTACTTCTGTTTCTGTTTCTATTTATAGTGCGGGAAAGGGTCTTCACCGCCTTAACTTGCTGATGAAATATCTGCTGCTCATAATTAACAGATTTGATTTCTTGTTGTATTTCTTGAGTCGGTTGTGCTGAAACCCAAGACTGATAAATGCTGTTACGGCTCGAGGCTGGTTCTTATCTCTTTCAGCCGTCTGCTCATTAATATGGTTGCTGTAAAGTAACGATGTGGCGCTGAATCTGATCTTCTTCATTCAGGCAACACAAAATTAATTAAAGAGTGAAAAGATGGTAATAGCGGTGATTTTAACAGATCGGGAAAAAAATGTGGGGCGCCGGATAAAGACAAATGAATAAAGTAAAACAGCTGTTGCTGCACAGCAGTTGGAATTAATATTCCAACACTCCCCTTTTAATTTCAACTGCTGGGTTATCAGTCATACCCAGAAGTTTCCTTAAAAACTCAAAACTTTTCTGATCCAATGGCTTTGTTAGAATATCTGCAACCTGTTCCTGAGTCCTGCAATGTTGTAAAATGATTTCTCCATTGTTCACCAATTCTCTGATGTAATGAAACTTTGTGTCTATGTGTTTTGTTCTCTTGTGGAATACAGAGTTCTTAGATAATGCAATAGCTGAGCTATTGTCACAAAAAATAACTGTTGCTGTTGCCTGCTCCTAGCATAGACTTCTCAACATTCTCCTCATCCAAACCGCTTGACATGCTGCTGCTGTAGCTGCCACATACTCTGCTTCTGCTGTAGACAATGCCACAATTGGCTGTTTCTTGGAAGCCCATGAAATGGCTCCTGAACCTATGTGAAAAATGTAACCAGATGTGCTTTTCCGGTCATCTACACTTCCAGCCCAATCACTATCTGTGTATCCAACTAAATCTGAACATTCTGAAACAGTATAAAATATGCCATACCTTTTTGTACCTTTAACTTACCTCAGAATTCTCTTTGATGCCTGCCAATGTGTTTCTTTTGGCTTCTCCATGAATCTGGAAATTAAACTAACAGCATACATTATGTCTGGCCTAGTTGCAGTCAAATACATGAGGCTGCCAACTATGCTCTTGTACACACTAGGGTCAAAATCTTTGCTGCTGTCCTCTTTGCTGAGTTTCAATCCCATCACTGTGGGAGTAATTGCTGCCTTGCTGTCCTGCATGTTAAATCTGCTCAACACTTCATTTACATATTTTGCCTGTGAAATAAAAATTCCATTTTTATTTTGATCTACTTCTATTCCTAAGAAGTATCTCAGCAAACCCATGTCAGTCATCTCAAATTCTTCTTTCATGACTGATTTGAAATTTTCAATGAGGTAGTCATCATTACCTGTAAAAATCACATCATCAACATATAACACAACAATTAAAATTTTACAGTCTTTTTCTTTGATGTAAACAGTGGGTTCTCCCTCACACTTCTCAAATCCATTCTCCAGTAGATAGGAATCTATCCTACTGTACCACGCTCTTGGTGCTTGCTTCAGCCCATAAAGAGCTTTCTTCAATCTGCAGACTTTGTGCTCTTGGCCTTTCTTCTCATAGCCTAGAGGTTGCTCAATGTAGACCTCTTCCTTTAATACTCCATTCAAGAATGCTGACTTCACGTCCATTTGGTAAACTTTCCATTTGTTTTGTGCTGCTATGGACAGCACTGTTCTTACTGTTTCCATTCTTGCAACTGGTGCAAAAGTCTCCTCATAATCTCTCCCATATTTCTGCTTGTATCCCTTGACAACAAGTCTTGCCTTATGCCTTTCTATCTTGCCTTCAGCATTACTTTTGGTCTTGTAGACCCATTTAACTCCAATGACTTCTTTACCTTTTGGTAGATCAACTAAATCCCATGTCTTATTTCTTTCTATGGCATTCATTTCCTCATCCATAGCTTCTCTCCATTTCTTATCTTTAATTGCATCTTCGAAATGAACAGGGTCATCAACATGACAATACAAAGCAAACAAAGAATTCATTCCTTCTTCATAAATATCACTCAAACTTCTGAATTTCTTACCTCTTTCATTCGGTGTGCAAGTGCTTGTAGATGCACTTGAATTTCCTCCTTGTGGTGTGCTTGGAGAAGCACTCTCATTTCTCCTCAAGGGTGTCTCTTGCTGTTCTGTTGTTGGTGCTGTTGTTTGGGGATGTGTTTCAGCCAACTCTTCATCATCATCATCATGAGACAAACAGTTTTTAACATTAACTGTTTTCTCTATGCTTCCATCCCAAGCTTCTTCTTCAATAAATTGAACATCTCTGCTCACAAAAAACTTCTTGGTGGATGGGATATACAACCTGTAAGCTTTGGATTCTTCACTGTATCCAATGAAAATACATTTCTCCCCTTTGCTGTCCAATTTCTTCCTTAGTTGATCTGGAATGTGTGCATAAGCCACACAACCAAAAGCTTTCATGTGGGTGACTCCTTGCTTTCTCCCACTCCATGCTTCTTCTGGCACTTTGTTCATCACTGCTTTTGTAGGACATCTATTTAAAATATATACTGCACAGTGTACAGCTTCAGCCCAATAATCATTTGGCAAATGCTTTGCCTTCAACATGCTCCTCGCCATATCCATGATTGTTCTGTTTTTCCTTTCAGCAACTCCATTTTGCTGCGGGGTGTACCTTGATGTAAATTGCTTATGAATTCCATTTTCCCTGCAAAAACGTAAAAATTCTTTGGAGATATACTCACCTCCTCTGTCAGTTCTCAAAACCTTGATACGCAGCCCACTTTGATTTTCTACAAGTGCTTTGAAATTTTGAAATTTTTCAAACACTTCACTCTTATTCTTCAGAAAATAAACCCAAGTCTTTCTAGTAAAGTCATCAATAAATGTTAGAAAATATTGGCTACCTGCAAGTGATGGAGCTTGCATCGGTCCACATAAATCTGAGTGGATAATTTCTAAGGGTGCTTTTGCCCTTATGCTTTTCCCAGTTGGAAAACTTTCTCTGTGTTGTTTTCCCAATATGCAACCTTCACAAAGGCTGTCTGGCTTTTCTATCAGTGGTAATCCTCTTACCATTCCTTTTCTACTTAACAAATTAAGACCTCCAAAGTTAAGATGTCCAAACCTCAAATGCCACAACCAATTTTCATCCTTTGGTACGCTTTGGAGAGCCTCTTGTGTCACTGCTGCAACTACTTCTTTATTTTTCAGATCTGCCCTTATTCTGAGAGGGAACATCCTGTTCCTTGTCATCTTCACTTCAGCAATACAACGTTTGCTGGGTAATCTGTCCATGATGGTGCATACATCATTCTCAAAAAAAACATTGTAACCCTTCTGAATAAGCTGTCCAATACTCAAGAAATTACACTTCATTCCAGGAACATAATAAACATCTGCTATGGTTTTCTTTTCACCTTTCTTTGTAAATATCTTAACTTCTCCTTTTCCCATAACACAAATTTTACTATCAGTCCCAAGTGTGACTTGTGACTGCATACTCTCATCTAAAGCAGAAAACAGGGCTATGTTTCCTGTCATATGGTTGCTGCAACCAGAATCTAGAAACCATATATCTTCACTGTTTGTTTCAGCCATATTACAAACTAGCAACACATTATCTTGACTGATATTTTCTCTAGTGATATTTGCACTAGATCTATTACTCATATCATGCTGCTTTTTCCTACATTCATTTGCATAGTGCCCATATTTTTTACAATAATAACATTGGACATTGGATTTTTCATACCTTTGTCCTTGAGCATGATGTTGTCCACTTTGATGGCTGCTGCCATGGCCTTGGTTCTGATTTGGGTTGCTACCTCTTCCTTGAACGTTTGCTGGACTGTTTCTTCCGCCTCTGTATTGGCTTCTGCCTCTTCCTCTCTTGTTTCCTCTGCCTTGACCTCTTCCTCTTCCAAATGACATCTGGGTTTTGAAGGCTTGCTCCAGAGATGAGTTTTCATTTCTACTCAACCTCTGCTCATGTGTTATCAGTGATGCATGAAGCTCATCAACTGAAAATTTTGAGAGATCCTTTGTCTCTTCTATGGTGGTGACAATCACATCAAACCTTGAGGGTAGGCACCTCAATAGTTTCTCTACAATCCTCCTTTCTTCAAGAGTTTCTCCATGAGACCTTATCTGTGTGACCAAACCAATTGCTTGTGTGAAGAATGAGTCAATATTGTCTGACTCCTTCATACGCAGGTTCTCAAAATCTTTCCTCAGCAACTGTAGTTTTGCTGTCTTCACTTTCTCCATGCCTTGATAGGCTGTTTTGAGAGTTTGCCATGCTTCTCTGGATGTCTTGGCTGCTGCTATCCTCGGAAACACACTCTCATGCACTGCTTGATATAAGAATACAAGGGCTTTTGAGTCCTTCTTCTTATTGCTCTTCAACAGCTCTTTCTCTGCCTGAGTTAATCCAATAAACTCTTCTTCATTCGCTGGTTCTTCAAATCCATATTCAACAAGTTCCCATAAATCATGTGAAACAAACACGGCTCTCATGGTTATTGCCCAGTAGTCATAATTTTTCCCATTGAACTGTGGGAGCTGGGTATTAAACATACCCACGCTGGTGCCGGCCATTCTTTCAATACTTGACTGTAAAAAAAAATCACTTAATTGTCTTCAGCAGCTACACAAAAAACTAATCTGAAAAATACCTTGACAGCGTTTTCGCTCTGCTGGATAATTTGCTGCAGCAACAAATCTTCTTTCAGCTTCTTTGATGTCTTCAAAGAGCCTGAACAAGCTCTGATACCATGACGGGAATTTCTGGTTATTCCAAACAGAATACAGTGGAAAAATCCTCTGTTTCCACTGTTCAGAATTTTCTGATAAATTCCGAAACAACAAAAATATGAACAGAGAGCAATACTCTGTTTTCTGATAATTCAAAAACACAAAACCGAGCATAAAATAATACTCTACTTTGCCTCAGGATCACAAACTGATCAAAATAACATTCTGGTTTTGACACAGGAAAATACTCTGTTTTTAATTCAGAAAAACAGAAAAATTCGTTTGCTGGAAACGGTGTTTCAGCAACGTAAAAAATTTTCAGTTGCTGTTCGTGGTGTTTCAGCAACAGGAAATTTTGACGTCAAGTATTTTTTGAGTTACGAGCTGTTTCAGCAACTAAGAAAATTTTGACGAAATAACTTTTGGTGAAACAGAAACGCACAGAAAGAAATTTCTATTTATGAAAGTAAACCAACACATAAAACTAAGTCTTCCTCACGTAGAGGGATCTTCCTAACAGATTACAACAGGAACACTTCAGTTCCAGAAAACATTTATCTCAGAAAATTTCAGCACTGCTGTGCAATACAAAAAAAAACTTACAAAACTGCACTTCTGTGCATTTCACTGTTCTGGAAATATTTTTCTTCACGCTGCTGCGTGCTCTCATCCGCTCTCTATCTCTCTCACATATATTTTCTACTTCTGTTTCTGTTTCTATTTATAGTGCGGGAAAGGGTCTTCACCGCCTTAACTTGCTGATGAAATATCTGCTGCTCATAATTAACCGATTTGATTTCTTGCTGTATTTCTTGAGTCGGTTGTGCTGAAACCCAAGACTGATAAATGCTGTTACGGCTCGAGGCTGGTTCTTATCTCTTTCAGCCATCTGCTCATTAATATGGTTGTTGTAAAGTAACGATGTGGCGCTGAATTTGATCTTCTTCATTCAGGCAACACAAAATTAATTAAAGAGTGAAAAGATGGTAATAGCGGTGATTTTAACAGATCGGGGAAAAAATGTGGGGTGCCGGATAAGGACAAATGAATAAAGTAAAACAGCTGTTGCTGCACAGCAGTTGGAATTAATATTCCAACAGTATTGTCATATGGTTGGAATTAAGGGGGAGTGTTGGAAAACATTAATTCCAACCACCTGCAATAAATGCAGTAGCTAGCCTCTTCTGGAGAATTTGGAGGATGTATCGAGAGACAGATAGCTACATGGAGAAGCCACCGACTCTAGAAACTTCTCTGTTGTATATCAAAACCTCTTGAACAATCGAATGAAGACAGTGTTTTGAGTTTTGTGTTCAGTATCCGTGTTGGGTTATTTGATTCTGATATGTTAAAGACATCGTTTAGGCGCAAACCTTGAACCTAGAAAGAAATGATAAAAGCAGAAATTTGCGCAAACAAACCGCCAATCAAAGCCTGCCAGCTTCCAATTCAATCTTTACATAAAATAATCTGTACCGAACACAATACGCTCAGCCAACCCTACCTGGTGTGAAGACAAACTTGAATAGAAGGCGCGCCTAAAATATGTTGGTAGTTCCTTTGTGGATCCAACGGTCCACATCATACATAATCTCCGGAATCATGGATTGTATTGTCAAACGGCCACAACTTTCTCATATCTCCATCAACTTCCTCCTCTCTCTGGCCGTTGTCTTTTCTATATAGACCCTCGACTCCTCTCTCTCTTCACAATATTCTCATCCTTTGCATTTTAGTTGGATTTCGTAGAGATGGCAGGCACTATTCCTCATCGTCTTCCTCTTTTCCTTCTGATCACTTTTTCCATAATTTTCTCATACGCTTACTCTGACATCCCAAATCCTCCAGCTGCTCACCCTCCCTTCCATCACAATGATAAGCCTTTTCCAGGGCATAATCCTTCATTACCAGCACAGTCACACGACAAGCCTTCTCCTATCCCTATTCGTAAACCTCCTCGACACCACATGAAGCCACCTACTTCTCTCCCACATCCTCTTGATTTTGCCAACCCTTCATCACTGATTTCCAAAGCCATTCCTCCTCTGGTTCGAATACATCAGCTCCCCAAGCCGGTACATGATGGACGCCACACATCTCCACCGGGTAAACCCCATTATCCCATTATACCTCCCTCACATTCTCACCACTTCTACAAATCTCCACCCCCCTATATTCGCCATGGTGGCATCCACACCGCCCCTCCTCCCATTTATCACTAATACAGTAAGTTCTCTGGGTTCCTCTACTTCTACACGCTAAACACTCGTATCTCTCTCACGCATTCTGCAACTTTTATGTTGCATGGTATATCTAATGCTAAACTTTTGTTAATTATATTGCCGGAGGATGATAGAGATGCAGCATGTGTACATTATATTGAATAAAATGGAGTGAATGTAAGTGCATGACATGCGGCTCGATTCTACTGATATAAAGACATATTTGATAGACAGATCGTGGCATCCTTCCAGTGCTATGCTAAGATCAGATCAGACTGCAGATCTGTCTTAAATAATTATGCTAAAATATTATGCATAAATGGAAAATTTATATTACATATAAGGTGTCGTAACTGCATTGTTATGATACCTCAGTTTTTCATTTAATATATGAGTTATCCAATATACCCACAATCGTCCCTGTTATTCACTTCCGCGCAAATTATATCATGCATTGCTAAAACTGCTGACGAGAATCCATGCAATTGTTTCACAACATATCTCATGCGAAAGTGATCATCTTATATAAAGTGTGAGAGGGTAGATTAACATTAATATCAAATGACAACATGACTGGTTGATACATGAACAGGCTGGTTTTACATTTAAGCGCTTACTAAATTTGGTGATTGCATGTATTTTTAATATATGATGTCTGCGGTGTTAAGGTCATTTTGCCTCCCTCTTCCCCTCTTTTCCTTCTATAATATCCAAGCAAGATTGTGAATAATGAGATGAAAAAAAAAATACTTATACACGTTTGAATCAACCTATTTTGAAAAGCGCTCAAGAATAACGTGTTTTTAAGTATGTGTCTCCATTTTCATGCTTGTATTATTTATATATATGGTTATGCTTACTATGCGTATGCAGAGCTCTATGTACATAAAGGAAAGAGGGTAAATGGTTATGAAATAGTTGAAAGAGCCCATTATGTGATATACTCGTTCCAATAGCATCAGGCACATAGCGTCAACGAATCCTATGGATGTTGAAGACCTAAAAATTCAAAGTTCTAAGGTAACCTAAATTTTTAAAATAACCTTCCATTGCATTTCAAAAGTTCGATACAACATAGCACTTACTATAATTCAATATCCATAGCACTTACTATAGTTCAATATTTCTCTATTATAGGAAGAGGATTATGAGATCATTAATGTCTACATAATTCCTCACATCACTTATTTTATTTCCTTAAAGAAACGATTGCAGTTACTTCTTTCATAAGGTTGCTTACATTGTTTTTCTGCATTTCCACTTAAAATGTCTATTTTGAATATTAAATAAATTTGTTATTTTGATATTTAGTGTACCCACCGTTAAATTGGAAGAAACGATCCCTTAAATTTGCAGTTACTTCTTTCATAAGGTTGCTTAGATTGTTTTTCTGCATTTCCACTTAAAATGTCTATTTTGAATATTAAATAAATTTGTTATATAGAAATAAGTGGGTTTATATAAATAAATAATTTATTAAAATAGATATGGTAAAATAGTTTAGTCATTGTTTAAAAAATTGAACAATATATAAAAATTACTCCTTTTAAGTATTAATTTAACATGAGTAGAGACAGAACAAATTTCTTAAAGTGCAAATTTTTTTAGAGTGTAAAATATAAAGTGTAATTTTTTGTTATTTAAATTGTATTTTTGAATATTGAAACCACTTAAAATGTTTTAATCATTGAAGGTTATTTTTTCTATGACATAGACATAATTTTTTAAAACAATATATAATATATAAATAGTTGAGATTAAAATATTTTACATAACATGTACATATTTTTTAAAATTATAAGGTTTAAACAATGTACTCACACTTTTATTACTTTTAATTACTTTAGAGTAAATTAATTTAAATGATAGCATATTATATTTTTTAATTATAATTGACATTATTTCTCTACTTAGAATGTATTTTATTTTTATTTTAAGAGACACTCCAATTGAGCACGGACATACTTACACTTCACTTCATACTAAATTGTCCCATAAACCTCTTGGCTCAATAAAATCTAATATATATAAATACATTTTATAAGAAAAAAATCATTCATTGAATAATATTATTATTTATTATAAAAATATATCATAATAATATAGAAAAAACTACACAATAACATATCCATATTATGCGGGTTTCGGGTGGAACCTCGCTCAGGTCACGGCTAAGAAACTGCAGGCAGGTTTCCGCGTACAGGTGCAGGCGCAGGAGGACACCCCACGGATGACTGGCAGGTGGAGGTGGCTGTCTTTCTATGTTTGCGTTTTTTCTGTGAAGGAATATTTTTAAAGTTGAAGCTGCAGTTCCCCGTTTTCCGTTTACTAGTTTCTCGGGTGTGGGCGCTCGTCATCTTGTCTGCTTGCTGTCGCTTTCCTCGGAACGCACCTCTAAACCATGGTTAATTCGAATGAGTTGGTGGACTTGGACCCGGAACTGGAGGATATCCTTTCTATGTGGGGTAAGGATCCCACAGTTCAAAATGTGGAGCAGTATTTCGGAGCATTTGAGCTTTCGAGGCAGGAGGCTTTCTCTCAGGAGGTAAAACCATCGTTTTTAATCCAAGGCAGTGGCTCGGGCAGAGAAACCATCAACCCTCGTAACCAGGTCTCTTTCAAGCCGCCGGATAGGGAGGCTGTGGCGGATGGGTCGTCAACAGGCGCAATTTTCTCTGAAAACAAGAGTAACCTAGGGTCTTTCCGGAATTTCTCCTTGAAGGGTTTTGAGGATACAACAAATTTGGGGCTTTCCTCTGGTCTTGGTAAAGGTAGGGCTTCTGGTGGGGTTTCTTCGCTCTCCAGGGTTTCGCTGCCGAAGATTTCCCCTCTCTCAAAAGAAATTCCAGCTGAAGGTTTCGTGGGTCAATTCGACAACTCTGCGGGAGAGCCGGGAGGTTTCGATGACACGACTTATGGTCCTCATTCTTCTGGGAGCCCTGTCCATGTCATCTCTGCCCCTGTTCAGTCACAGCCAGAGGTAGATCTTCCCGCGGATTCGTTCCAGGAGGGTCCAGAATGGACGGGCGGTGCCGGGGAAACCAGGGTTACTGCTGAAGATACAAGGAAGAAAGGTGAGAAACGAAAACCCCAAAGGCCGATTGGTTCTCAGGAAATAGAAGGGAATTTAGTCCTAGGCATGGAAATCTCCATTGAAGAAACATTAGAAGTTGCTGACAGTACCCTTGTTGGAAGGGCCAGAGGAAAGAAATTTTCTTCAGAATTTATTCAAGCTTGGGGAGAACAGTGCTTCGTTTCGGACAGACCTCTTCGGTTTGAGGCCCAATGTTTAGCCAAAGGCTGGTTTATGTTCCGTTTCGAGGATAAGAAGGCTGCAGAATGGGTGTTGGAACGGAATTGGAGCATAGGGAATATACCGGTTTTGATGAAGAATTGGAGCCCCCTCTTCGATGCTCTTAAGGAGAGAACTGATGAATTTCTGGTGTGGGTGAGGGCTCCGGGCCTTCCTTCGTTCTTATGGACCGAAGCTGTGTTCAAAGCAATTGGTAATAGACTGGGCTCTTTCCTGGAGGCCGATATGTCCTTTTTGGAGACGAAGAACAGGGCAATGGCCCGCATTCTGGTGAGCCTCACTCCGAGCGGTGGCCTCCCTCAAAAGATTAATTTACAGTACAAAGATTATGTGTTCGAGCAGCTCCTCGATTACGAGCACTTGCCCTTTCGGTGCCATCGTTGTCATGAGTATGGGCACCTTGCCAAGGACTGCCCACTGTTCAGAAGAAGGCGAAGATTCCGAAGGACCCCTGTTTTTAGAGAACCAGCTTACAATCGGGTTCCTCCTCCTCAGGAGAGAGAAGGAAATGCGAGCCAGGCAGTTGAAGAAATGGAGATCGAGGGGAACCAGAAAGAGTCAGCGGCGGAAGAACCCCAGATCCATGAGGCGACTCAGATCAATGAATTCCCTTCGGCGGTAGCAGTGGAGGAGAACGCCAAGGATGCAGCGGCAGATCAATTCCCCAACAGCGATCAGGATAAGGGTATGTGCTCAGGCTCTCCTCCTTTCTCTCATCAAAATCCTGAGCATATTTCAAATTCTATGCATAATTCGCCATCTATTTTCCCCTCTCATAACATGGGCCAAAATGAAAAAGCTGAAACTCCAAAAATCTTGTCTGATATTGACACAATTTCGGATGCATTACCGTCTCTTGATTTGAATAGTGAAGAAAAGTGGCCTCCTCTTGCTCCCCCGTTAATCCATACCCCGTGCCCATATAACTTAAGATCCATGGGGGGAAAATCTGGTTTACCTGTTGCTGCTGGGGGTTTAGGACAGTCCCTTGCCCAAAGCTCTGCCAAGAACAAGAGAGGTAGGAAATCGGACCTTTCAAAGGCAAAGCTGAAAGCCAAGCTTGACGTGGCCGATGGAAAACAACACTCTATCCCTGGGGTTCTTAGAGCTGTGCAGACCCCCGAACAGGTTATCAAATGATTTTGTCCTCCTGGAACTGTAGAGGTTTGGCCAGTAAACCTAAAAAATTGGCCCTGCGAGACTGGATTCTAAACTCAAAAGCAGACATTGTATTTCTTCAAGAAACTTTGGGGAAAGGTGCTGAGGTGGAAGCTATGTTAAAGGCCCTCTTGCCGGGATGGGCCTTTACCGCTATTGACTCAACTGGCCACTCCGGGGGTCTTGCAATTGGGTTTAAAGAAGGAAGAATTAAAGTCATCAATCAGTGGGGGACGAAGCAAGTTCTGGGTATGGAGGTCCTCTCACCTGTTTTTTCCCTCCCCTTTACTATTGTAAACATCTATGGTCCTTGCCAAGGAAGAGAATTTTTCTGGGTCGATCTGATGGCAAAATCTCTAATGAAGTCTTCTATGCTGATTGTGGGAGGAGACCTAAATTTTTCTATAGGAAGAGCTGAGGCATGGGGCCCTTCAGCCAGGGAGGATCCCCTGTCGGATTTCTTTCATAACTTCCTTGTGGACAACAATCTCACAGATCCCTCCCCGGTAAAACTTAAGCCTACCTGGAGGAATAGAAGAGTAGGGGAGGATCGGATTGCCAAGAGATTAGATCGTTTTCTTCTTTCCGAGGCCCTCATATCAAAAGCTCCTATTTTTAGACAGTGGGTGGAGGAAGTAGGCAATTCTGATCACTTTCCTATTTTTTTGGATCTATCTTTTCCCCCACCTAAGCCTCCGGCCCCCTTTAAATTCAACCCTTCCTGGCTTCAAGATCCATCCTTCAGCACTCTTTTTAAGGATACATGGATCCATCCGGGCAATAATGTAAGAGAGGACAAAAGTTTTCTGTTCATGGAGAATC
This sequence comes from Pinus tabuliformis, assembly GCA_031772625.1. Taxonomy (NCBI): domain Eukaryota; kingdom Viridiplantae; phylum Streptophyta; class Pinopsida; order Pinales; family Pinaceae; genus Pinus; species Pinus tabuliformis. Next base: position 1,822,044,198 of record CM062819.1, on the reverse strand, counting down.
TTAAGAGACTAAAAAAAGCAACTATAACATGGGCAAAGGACAGGAAGCTGAAACAAAATGAAGAACTATCCAAAATCAGGGAGGAATTGAAGCATTTGGAGAGCATTGAGGAGGATGGTTATCAGTCGCAGGCTTCAAAGGATAGAATCCTTCACCTGGAGAAGCTTCAAAACAAAATTCTTTTAGACAAGGAGGAAGAATGGAGGATCAAGAGTCGGGCAATATGGTTAAAATCAGGAGATGAAAATACTAGCTTTTTTCATAACTATGCAAAAGGAAGAAAATCTGTAAACACCATTTGGAGCCTCAAAGATGAAGAAGGAAGGGAGGTCAGTTCCTTTTCAGATCTTTCGGGCTTAGGAAAGAGACATTTTGAGAGAATCTTCTCTGATCCAGGGGAGGCCACCATAGCTGAAGTCCTTAGGACAGCTCAATGCTTTCCGAGGTTTGTAGAGGAGGAAGAAGCAGAAGAGCTTTCTATTCCTGTTACCAAGGAGGAGGTTGAAGCAGCGATGAAAATTATGGCTAAAGACAAGAGTCCTGGCCCTGATGGGTGGACTATTGAACTCTTCCTTTTCTTCTTTGACCTTATAGGCTCTGAAATCACTGATGTAATAGAAGAATCAAGACAGAAGGGAGAAGTCTTCAGGCCTTTTAATTCTACCTTCATAGCACTCATTCCAAAGAAAGATGACCCGGAGAATTTTGAAGACTTTAGGCCGATTTCCCTGTGCAACTGTATATATAAAATCATAGCCAAGGTGATTGCTATCCGAATCTTTCCTATCTTGTCAAGAAACATTTCAATGGAACAATTTGGGTTTCTAGATGGAAGACAAATTCATGAAGCCATTGGGGTAGCACAGGAGGTTATTCACAGTGTCAGACAAAAGAAAATGAAGGGTGCGGTCTTAAAAATAGACTTATCCAAAGCCTATGATCGCATCAACTGGCTTTATCTCCGGATGCTGCTGACTCATTTGGGTTTCAACTATTCTTTCACCAGCTGGATTATGGGATGTATTACAAATGTCAGTTTTGCTGTTTTGATCAATGGCTCAGCTTCCCCCTTTTTCAACAGCCAAAGAGGTCTTAGGCAGGGCTGCCCTTTATCACCGCTCCTGTTCTTGCTAGTGGCAGAAGGTCTGAGCAGATTGATCCACAAAGCCAGAAGAGAGGGGAAGGTAAAAGGTATCGAGGTAGCAATTAACCTCTTTATCTCTCATTTGCTTTTTGTTGATGACATTTTGATTTTTACAAATGGTTCATCTAACGAAATTAAGGAGTTTAAAAGCATTTTTGATCTCTTTCTGAAAGCCACTGGAATGCAGATAAACACTAGAAAATCACAAATCTGTGTGGCAGCCCTTGACAGAAGAGAAAGAGCCAGAATGACCAATCTTTTTACTTTTCCTCTTCAGCCTCTGGACACTCCTTTTAAATATTTGGGGTTCTGGTTAAAGCCAGTAGCATACAAGAAAGAGGATTGGAATTGGCTCATAGCAAAGATAGAAGCCAGAATAAATCATTGGAGTTTCAGGTGGCTTTCCAGAGCAGGCAGATTGACCCTCCTCAAATCAGTCTTGTTAGCCATCCCAGTATACTGGGCAGCTCTAACTTGGGTCCCCAAAGGTGTGATGGAGAAAATCAGGAAGATTTGCAGCAGATTTTTATGGGCAGGCTCAGCAAAAGAATCTTCGGTTCTTCCCTGGGTGGCATGGGATAAGATTGCCAGGCCAAAAGAATGGGGTGGATGGGGAATCAAAAGACTCCCTGAGTTCAGTTTATCACTGGCAGCAAAGTCCGGGTGGAGGATAATCTCGATGGAGAATCTCTGGACAAAAGTGGTTAAAAGGAAGTATATAGACCCAGTCCCCCTGGAAGACTGGATCCGGAGTCAGGAAAAGAAAAAGAAGAATATATCAGTCATTTGGAAGGCTACGCTGGAGGCTTTCTCTGTGATAGAACAAGGCCTGGCCTGGAAAGTGGGAGATGGCAGTCACATTAGAATCGGCAGGGACCCCTGGGTAGGCTGCAATGAAGCTTTTGCTTTGTCACCTGGTCTCCTCAGACACCTTGACAGCAAAGGAATAGTCACACTAAACCAGGTGGAGAAAGCAGGCCACTCCACCTTATGGGGTCAGGCATGGAAAAACGATGAAGATTTAGGTATAAATATCAGATGGAAGAACGAATGGGCCTCCTTCATCCAAGAACTCCATCGTTCTCATGTCAGACTCAAAAACGAACCTGATATGCTGATCTGGGCTCAGGGGAAAACTGGAGAATACTACCCCAAAGATGGATACTCCTTCTTAATGAAACAGAAAGGGTGGGATAATCCCGAGTGGTGGTCTAAAAGCATTTGGAAGCTTCAAAGCCCAGCAAAGGCCAGGATTTTCCTATGGTGTTTGCTAAAAAGAAAAATCCCAACTTGGGACATTTTACAAGCTAGATACCTTGTTGGTCCAGGAAGATGCCCTTTATGTAAATCTGATGAGGAAACTATAAGACATCTTTTTACATCTTGCTCAGTTTCTTTAAAGATTTGGGAAGAGCTTACAGTTTTGCTTAATGTTAAAGCTCAGTGGGGGTCAGAACCTTTGGAAGAAGCATGGAGAAAATGGTGGCAGAACTACCCGGATGGAAATATGAGAAACCTACCTCTAATTTTCTTTTGGGGTGTATGGCTTGCGAGAAACAAATGTTTATTTCAAGACAAAATCATTCCCTCATCTGTCATTGCTTCTAATTGCGCAGCCATATACTATGCTATCCCGGCCCCTGAAGCAAAAAATCCACCTAACCGTGACAAGCCTCTTATTATCAAGGAAGGCATTCCTTGGGCCTTTTTTGATGGAGCATCCCAGAATAACAGGGCTGGTGCTGGGATAAGCATTCATTTAACCTCTGATCATTTCCTAAAAGCTTCTGTCGGACTAGGTTCTGGGTCAAACAATTTTGCTGAGTTGTCTGCTTTACATCTTCTGCTTTGCTGGCTACTTCAGAGGAACATCTCCACTATTCAAATCTTCGGCGACTCACTGAATGTTATAAAATGGGTCAATGGAAATGCGTCTTGTCAAAACCAGATTTTAAAGCCTCTGTTAGAAGAAATTTTGTTATTAAAGTCCTCTTTTAACAGTTTTCACATCTGTCACATTTACAGGGATAAAAATGAAGAAGCAGATCAGCTTTCTAAAGCTGGTTTACAACAGGATTTGGGCTGCTGGTCAATAGAGGAATACTACCAGGGGCAGCAAAACATTTCACAACAGGCCCCTTTTGCTCCTCCTCAATGAGCGAGGATCCCTCTCCTTTCTTTTTCTGCATACAGTTTTTGTTCTCATGGTCAAAATGTTTTTATCTTTTACAGTCATTTCTCATATATATTTTGTAAAATTTTGCTCGGGCAACAAAAAACAGTCTATCAAAACTCTTTATATATTCTCAGATGTATAGTTTTATGGACAGCTTGATGTAAGGGGTTGTTTTCCTTCACGGAAGGAGACCCCAAGACGTGCACCAGAATGGAATGTATTTAAACCTCCGGAAGAGGGGAAGACGAGACAGTCAGTCATCTCTAGACTGAGTTCCGTTTTTGTTTTTTTAATGCTTTTAGACAGTCCAGATCAGCTCCAGATGAGCCATCAGCTCTGAACAGAGATCCTACAGAATGTAAACTTTTTATTATGTTAATAAAAAGTTTTGTTTTTTCTTCGGAAAAAAACATATCCATATTATTACATATAATAATTTATTAATATTTATATCCATATTATTACATATAATAATTTATCAATATTTATTTATATCTTTGTTGAGAGATAATGAAAACAACCAGAAACGAATAGATATGGGCATCACTATTGTTTCTAAAACTCAAGCCTAGCATGCTAGCTTTCTTCCACACAAACTAAGCAATAACATTTATTAATGAAGTCACGTAATATATATGGGTTTCAATTACTATTAATTTCTTTAAAATTATATGTGTGAGACATAATCTATGTCTATAATATCGTTTCGGAAACTCATCCTCAACATGGTAGCTTTTCTTTTCACTTATTAAGAAGTGACATTTATTAATGGATTTCCGTAGTATATAGGGTTTTTGATCTTTCCTAAAGTTTTTGAAAATATCAACATTGCATACATCAGATCTATACTCATTCTTATTAGTCCTTGCCATCTGGCAATGGCCAGGGACTATAGTAATCGAAAACGAGGTGGTTGGAATTAATTGAGCTGTTTATTAGGCAGGTTAATCTGGTATAATCAAACTTTTCAGGAATATATTCATCTATCCTCTTATTTAGCCTCTTCCCGAGGCAGAGGGAAGAAACCACATACTATATTTATAAATTTGCTTGCATTTGCTTGCATTTTGATGCTAAGGTAAAGCTTGGTAAATTAATGCTAACATTAGTTAATGTTAGTTTTCATGCATTTAATGTTATGTTAGATATATATGATCTTGTGAATTAGAGATATATATCTCATTCTGTGAGTAAACCATAAAAATACTCACATACAATTTGCATGAGTAAACAAGTGGCATGTGAGTGAACAAGTGGCGAGTGATAGGAGGATGTAAGTGGCTAGTGAAGCCAACGCATGCAGAGGTAGGTCTTTAGCAGGCTTTTTATTATCAAACCTGCCTTCACAATTACAATTATATTTCTGGACTGCCTCACAATTCTTCACTAGTCTGTTTCAGAATTCTTCCCGAACTACTTCACAATTCTTCCTCCACCGCTTCAACTGTTTCAGAATTCTTGCCTGGCTGCTTGGACTGCTTCACAAGTCTGTTTCAGAATTCTTGCCTGGCTGCTTGGACTGCTTCACAAGTCTGCTTCACAAGTCTGTTTCAGAATTCTTTCCTGGCTGCTTGGACTGCTTCACAAGGTTGTTTCAGAATTCTTCCCCGACTGCTTCACAATTCTTCATCCACTGCTTCGACTATTTCATAATTCTTGCCTCACTGCTTTGACTATTTCAGAATTATCCGTTCACAATTTTTCTTTTGCTTGTTTCACAGTTTCACAATTATTTGCTTTATGCACAATATAGTAGCAAGATTCCTGTGAAATTACTCTCAGAATGTGAAAGAGTACAAAATTTGAAAGAGTAAGAGACTATTTGAGATAAATCACTAGTGGAACAAATCAAGAATTCAGGTTCATAAAATGAAAGCAGTTTTTCTTATCCAAGAAAAAAAAAAAAAAAAAAAAAAAAAAAAAATATATATATATATATATATATATATATATATATATATATATAGAATTCAGGTTCATAAAATGAAAGCAGTTTTTCTTATCCAAGAATATATATATATATATATATATATATATATATATATATATATATATATATAGAATTCAGGTTCATAAAATGAAAGCAGTTTTTCTTATCCAAGATATATATATATATATATATATATATATATATATATATATATATATATATATATATATATATATATATATATTTGTTGTATGCAAGAAAATATTTTTCCTTTTCTTTTTTGGTTGTATGCGCCTATGCCCAACCACTGTTAATTTCTGGTTTTCCAAGTTCATAAAATAAACCTCTACTAATTACTTGTTTTCTAGGTTCATAAGATAAAAGCAGTTTTAAATAAGAAAATAAAAACCCGTAATTGAAATTCACACTTTCACCTTTTCTTTGGGCACTGCCGCTGTCTATTTGCCTTTACTGAACTGTTACCAACTCCCACCGCTATGTGCCTTAATACTTATCTTTGGAATTAATGCCCCAAACTGCCACGTTCACCAACTTCTCAGAGAGCTAGCTTTTCCACTGCCTTCCAGACAACATTCACTGGAATCGCACTTGCTTTATTAATCTTACCTTTGTAGGCACTTTGACCTTTTTGCTATTTATCTTCTGAATGATTCCCCTGGTTTTCTTATTGGCTTTCTCTTCGACCCTCTGCATGCCATCACTCCTTCCTTAGCATCTTCGGACAACGAATTTCTTTGCTTCCATCCTCAACGAACTTCATCACATACCCTGATTGGAGGACAAGGTTGAGCCCACAGGAAGACAGTCAGTTGGACAGGAACAACCAGTCGTTTTCTAGGTTCATATTAATCACTAGTTTTTTAGGTTCATAAAATAAAAGCGGTTTTACCTAAAATTCTAGGTTCATAAAATAAAAGCAGTTTTAAATAAAAAACTGTAATTTAAATTCAGTATTCTGCTAGGTTCATAAAATAAAAGCGGTTTTTCTTATCTAAGAAAATAGAAAACTGTAATTTAAATTTAGTGTTCTGCTATTTTTCAAGTGATGAGATTCAGGAGATGAAAGCAATTTGGCAATTCTTCTACTGTTGTGCAAAGAGCCCTATCACAGAGATCAATATCAAGAATTAATGGATTATGAATATTTATTCCCATCCAACAGGCTCAAGTAATTGATTAATTTGATATAAACCTAAAAAATGCTACATAGAATTCAATTTTCAGAAACTATTGGCCTAAGGCGTGCAAATCAGCTTAAAGAAACATGCAGCTATGATAAATTAAATTGCTCTTACTCTGCACATCTTGTTACAACACTATTTGCTATAGCAGAAAGCTCCATCTTGCTCCATCTTTTCATGCGTTGCAGTTTCCTTAATTCTCTGAGCATAATGCTGCATGATGTTATTATTTTTCTCTACCAGTCATGGCAACCTCCCTCTCTGTAACAGGCAATGGACAACAACCTTCCCAGCCACGTGTCTCTTGCATGCACATCGACCAGCTGAGAATGAAACAACATACACTCAGAAGAACACTCTTAAATATATTTGAATGTTACTAATAAAATATTTATATTTAAAAAACATATTCTGTTGAACTTAATGGTAAACTTTATTCGAATTTTATTGGAAAATTTGAACTCAAACTGAACTTTATCCTTGCCGAACTTGAATTCGAACCCAATCCGTGTCACTTGGTTCCTGCCAAGTGCCACTTCACTCACTTTGCATTACTACAATATTGTACACTTTACAACGCACATCAGGTAAAAGGGCAAATTGAATTGACTACTTGCCTAATATGATCCATCATCACACTGCCCATGCTTTTATGTCTTCACATAATGGCCTGAATGGGTATACTGACTCACCTTAAGTCTTGATCTTGACAAAATTTTTGTTGGGAAAATTGATTTGATGAACATGGAAGCTTTCTAAAAGTTGTTGAACACAATTGCATACACACCTTCAAGCAAAATATTATGTATGAACAACAGTGCCCAGAAGATCAACCTATGATCTCTTATCGCAATCACATAGAATACCATCAAAGGAGTACTGGGAAGTCTGGGATCTCTGCACTCACAAAATTAACCATACAAAGAACCTCTTTGATCAATTCAAATGCAGCTCAACTCTCAGACCCCAGTCATTAAACTAAAGGAGGTGAATAAAATGAAGAAAATCATATGCACAAGCACAAACTAGAGGTAGAAACTACAAAAAGAAAGCCACGTCTCGAGAAATCAATTAGGTGCCTTGCCTCTGAAAGTGAATATCTCAGCAATTGCAACCAAATATTCACGATCTCTAGGGCTGATTTCTGTGGATCTTGGAAAAAGAGGGTGGCAATATCCTCGGTAATAAGATGACTGAGCTGGTGGATGACTGGGTCGATTATGGTGTTGCGTGCTACCCTGGTCACCATCGCCATGGCTTTCTTGCTATTGGGGGAGATCAGCACAGAGAAAAACGAATAAGAGAATGTTGGGCTTATATCTGTGGCAGAAACTGCAGAACTGCTGAAGAGAGACTATGACGGAATGATGGATTGTGCGTATATCTGCAGCTCATGGGTTGCCTGGAGCTAAAGCTAAAGCGAAAGCATTGAATTCGTCGATTCAAGATTAGGGATCAATCAAGAAGGATATTGCGGCCTGGACCGACTTTCCGTGTGTGCTGCTTACTCCTTGTTTGGTCAGTTGGACCCGCGTAAGTCAATATTTCAGTGATCCTACTCGCCCCACAGGAATCACGCAATGCGCTTTCTTCCCCACCATCCCTGCCTGTGAGCCTAGGAGCACTTAGATTTGATACTGATGGTAGCATAACATATTCGCGTAGAAGACACCGAGGCAAGGAAGGGAGGTAAGAGTAGCAACGACGGGGAAAGAGATAACAGCAGTGGCAAAGAGAGTTTAAAAAATTATTGCATGTTTAGACAAGTGGAAAACATGCACGTCTTAACCTGGCACAACCACGATTACATACATATATCTTGGAAAGTCGCTAAAATTCATTGCATGTTAGCCCATTCTCGAATGATATTTAGAATGATTAAGTAGGAACTCTCACGGGTTTCGGGGTAATGGTAAGTAATCTTAGATGAGTCCTTAAACTCCTAATTACCAGTTTGTTATGGCGAGGATAGAAATTTTTATCAGTCAGGTGCGCGCCTAGTCACATTTCAAAAGCCATTTGTTAGAGCATAGGTATACTTTTCTTTGCCAGCTGGATGTTAGTTCACTGTATTATTTCTCTTAGGAGGGATTAAAGGAAAGTTTCACATGGAATCATTCATAGGTCAGATAGCCTCAGATTTTTTATGCAATTTGCCTCCACCCCTGTGTCTTTTCCAACTCGGTTAGTGAGCTCTGCTTACTATCTCTAAGAATATGCTGCTTTGGTGGCAGGGACTTGCTACCTTCGCAGCCATACTTGTTTTTATTAGTTGTTGCTTTCAGCGCGATTATAGCGGGATTATAGTGGTCAGTAGATTGTTGAAATTCAATTAAATTTTGGGTTGGTTAATTTTTTTAACAGTTAAATCAAAGTTTTATAGTGGTTATCTTTATCAACCCATTTTTTAGCAAAAAAATTGCTGTAGAAAGATAGACCTCTTATTGTAAGCCTAGCTTATGAGATGCAATAAAATGTCATTGTTATAGACATTTTTGTGCCTTGCAGCTATAAGCATGAAATGTCCATAATCTAAGGGATCCAAAGTCCCTAAACATGTTGTCCCTACCCCTAGAGGAACAAGGCTAATAAACCACAGCAATTCACAGAAGTTCTCCACCAGAAACTGCTCAAAAACAAGTCAATTCAGGATCAATTCAGAGGCTCCACTAGCTGTCTGCGCTGAAATGCAAAGTCTGCACTGGCTACCTGCACTGCAACGCAGGTAGAAGCACTACCAGGGTGCGTTGAGCGGGAATTGACAAATGGCAAGTTCATTCAACGAGGTGTCAAGACCCTGGAAGCTTCCAGAACCTTCCTCAATGACACTTGCCTCAGTGAATTCGACTAGTGAGGAGTAAGAGGTTCCCAACCTCCAAATGGAAGCAAGAACCTCCAAGTGGAAACAAGAACTGACAGAGGGAGAGGACACTAGTCAGGTCTCAAGCTGACTCATCCTCTCTCCAAACATCTATATATGGATCTCTCCTCCATGAGATCTAGAGGCTGGAATTTTGTTATTGCAAAGAATTGCTGTTGGTTTGAGGTTGGAATCATTGGGTGCTTAATTCTTTGAAGGAAGTTGAAGATAGGAATTTCATTTGCTGGGAAGGATATGCTGGATTGGAGCCCTCTGGGTTGTATCTCTTCCTGAACCTTGTTATTCATCAATAAAGCTATCTTGGTTTCTCCTATATGCTGATGTGTCTTTGATGTATGATTGCATCAGTATGTTTAGTTTATTTCTAATCCTGAACTAGTTATGAATATGAATCTATGTCTTTGTGTAGTGTTCTCTTCTTGTGATCTTGCAGGAACATGTTGAAGCTGGGCGAGTGAGAAGGCAAGTAGCTGGGAACTCTCAAAGAGAAGAGAAACCGGATCAAGGGACAAACGGAAGACACCGGTTAGTCCATCCATCTCTCTTCATTCTTAATTCATAAAGGAAGAATACTAGAATAGCTGTCTCTGTTTGTTGCTAAGGCACTGTCACACCTTAGGTGGATAGGATCGTCCTGCATAGGCATTTTTTCCCACAACAAATTGGTGACTCCACTGGGGAGATCTGTTTAGTCATTTTATTCATGTTTCCATCATTGTTTGTTTCATAGACTCAACAGCAACAATCGAACTGCATCTACTATTCTCAGATGCAAAGTAGACAGCTGCTGCTTTGATCTAATCACTGGATTTGTCTATGATCTGAACAATGGACTCAAAAATGATTTGATGATCCTTTTTGATAGATCTTAGCCCTCCCACAAAGCATCCCTTTGATTGTACCTTGCTTGTTGCTTTTATTTGGCCTGAAACCGTAGATTAATCAGCAAACTGTGACCCAGAACCCAGTGAGAAACTCTCGTTTCTCCTTCAGCGCAGACCATGTGAAGAGGTTCTACATTTCAACGCAGGTCCCGTGAAGGCTACCTACGCTGAATGTCAAAACCCTTGTGTTAAGGGTGCGTTGATCCAGTTAGGCCTTGTGCAGCTGGGGTTCTCTGCTCTGTTTTGCCTTGTTTTGATCTCTGATTTTTGCAGCCTGTAATCGGCATAGGTACCTGTCTGATAACTCCTTTTCTCTGCTTAAATTCCTCCTCCTTTTGTACAAAAAGACTGTGAGTGTTTTTATGTGTTTGTGGCGTCATTTACAGTTTTCCTTTGCAAGAGTGAAATAATCATCCTGTAGCCCTTGATTCAGATCTGTTGATTGTGATCTTAGGAGAGATTTCATTGGCTGTTTGCAGTTGATTGTACATTTACTTTTGCTTTTTGTTTGAGTTTGTCTCTTTTAAATGTCGAAACAAGTATTCATTTCGAAAATCGTTAAGTGTTGTAATCTCTTCTACCCTTTCTGATTTCAAAAAAGTAAACTTGTTTGTATTTGTCATTTAAAAGCAAATTCAAAGTTGTTCAAAAAGCTTTCTTTTTAGGCATCAATACTAAGAAAGCGGAAAACAAACACCTGCATTGTGCATTTGCATCTTGATAGTTTGCATGCTTGATTTAGGAAAAGTGCATTAGAGTGTGCTGATTTCTCTCTGAGAAAAGATGGTGTCTTTATTTTCCCTTTGTAGCTAGGATTTTCATTGTCGAAAAGATAGAAAAGCTTGCTTATCATCTTTAGACTGCATTTAGCAATTGTATCATACATCTCGTGGTGAACCTCAAAAGGCAAACTTCTAAAAAGATCAACCTAAAATAAATTGAATGAACTTAACAATGCTTTGTAACTTAACGTACAAAATAGAGGTCTAGGCTAGAGACGTGTTCCGACGTCATAAAGCCTGGTGACTGTCGATCTCGCTGATGGTGGGTGATTCCTCCTGAGGGACGTGTTAGCGCTTGAAATTTCACCTCAGGCTGAGAAAGGTAAATCTCAAGGCTACATCAAACCATTTAGCCTCGTAGCTAGCCCTACGGGGCAGGAGAAGGCTCTCTCCGGTCAATCTCGACAGATCTTCAATGGGATGAGATGACCAACAAGGTAACACTGATATTAGGCTAGTAAACTGATTAGAAAGGTTGATTTGGGGTTTTTTGGGTTTTTTGGTGGCAAATTGAGGAACTGCAATTTAGGGTGCGGGGATTTGACCTAGTTTCTGCAGGGGGGTCATTGGGGCGAGATAGGATCTTGTATTGATGTCTTTAGATGGAGTGGGTGATTAGGAAGAAAGATAAGAAAGCTAAAGAGAGCAAACAATGAATTTGAATTCTCTCTAGACAGTAGAAAACATAGAGATTAAACAAATTTAAAAGTAGAGCATGGCAAGCATGAATTCTAACTTTATCACTTCATTTGTTTAATATGCAGCAGTATAGAAAGGAAATGAATCACATAACAAAGCTTACAATAACATGAAGAAACACACCATCAACACATGAGTCAACAAGAATCCCAAAGATGACTGCAAAACCCTGGTCTTCCTTAGCCAAAAATTGCAGAGATACAATGATAGCTTCTCCCTCAAGAGTCCAACCATGAAAATGAGCATGAAAGTACATAATATAGGTGATCTAACCTCTTCCCTACCTCTAGGGGTCGAGCTCACCATCCTAGGAGTTGTTTGAACAACTCCTAAACTAAGCACTACAAAATAGGCAGTCAAAACAACTTGCCTCTAAAAACTTGGAAACCAGTTCATACAGTCAATTTTACTCTTTTACATGAGAGAAACTTCTAGAAGAGTAAAACAAGAGTAAAAGTACCCAAAAAGTGCCACAAGTACAGTCAAAAGGATCATCATCGACCTCAGCAAGTCAAACTGGTGTTAATCTGCAAATTCTGGGCTGAACTGGTCAAATCTGGCCAAATCTGCTCAACGGGTCGCGCACATGCTGCTCAACGGGTCGCGCACTTTGGAGGCCTATTTGGAGGCATTCGCGGTATCAGACTCAGGTGAAGGATAGCTCGTTGGAAAGGTCTCTGAGTCTACCTTCCAACCCAATTGGAATATTTGGATTTGGAGGTCATTTGCCAAGTCAAAAGTCAATTCTCCCAAGACTACTTCTGCAGCTCAAAAAAGGGGCAGAAAGTCAAAATTTGACTGTATTTTGACCTTTTGGAGGCCCAAAACTCCATGAAAAGTCAAGGTAATGGATGGGCATATGTAACTTTGCATGAAAAATCCACCAATGCAAAGTTTCCGCAAAACGGAGCTACGAGGACAAAGGGTCTCACCGGGGGTGAGACCCGTTGAGAAGCCAAAACCTATAAATTGCCCAAAAACGCCAAAAATGAGCCAAAACTTCCAAAAATTTTTGTGCTTGGTGCTATGGAGATGCTAGTGAGTGGCATGATGAGTGAGAGAAGCTTCCGCCAAGATGCGGAGGGGGTTGGTCTTCTTCTTCCTCTTAAGAGCCTCGGTCAACCTTCTTTGGAACATTTTCATCTTTTCTTTACAAACGTGCATCCTAGCCCAATAGTGGTTTCTCATATTCCTCAGCAGCCTCTTGTCTTGGTTGGCCTTCGCCAACAGCTTCTCCAAGTGTGCATTCACCCGGATGAACATTGACTCTCTCTCCTTAGGCAATAGGTCACCGGGCCTCCTACGGTTTATGACTCGGTCGCTACGTATCCTCCATAGCTCATCAAGTTCCTTTTCCTCCTCTAATTGCTTGTTGCGCTGCTCAAGATAGTTGATAGTCCATTGAGCCATGTTAAGCTTCTGCTGTAACAAGCGGTTCTCCGCCTCTCTCTGCCTGATAATCTCATGAAGATCTGAATGTATATATGCAGGGATATGGGAAATAACGGAAATACATGTGTGGACAAAGGGAAAATCATGGGGATTGTTTTGGGAAGTTTGTCCACAATGTCCTTTGCAATTTCATCAACTTTTCTTGTTTACAATATGCTTATAGTGAGGCCAACTAGGGTTTACAGTTTTGCTGTTTTAGGAGGGGGTAGGGATTTTCAGTTTTTGGTGACTAGGGACAAGGGATGGCCTGCACTTTTATTTTCAACATGGCATGGGAAAATAGGGGCAAATGAACATGTGAGTGATAAGGGAAGGGAAAAACAATGTGCAAAGGGAAATCTCTTGAAACCACATAAAACCCTAGCAAATTTCAAACATCAACAACAGCCATATTAATCCATTCACTTGCAAATTTAAATGATAAAACCATGACACACATCATTATTTTCACCATCCTTATCAACATTCATGAATTGAGTGCCTACCTCGATCAATTTAGCAAGTTTGAAGAGGAAGGAGGAAATTTATTTGCAGTTTTGGAAGCTGGCAGACGAACGGGTCACGCACACCCCTGGACGGGTCGCGCACAGCTCGACGGGTCGCGCCCGTTGTGTTTTTGCACTACCGGAATCTGCTGGACGGGTCGCGCCTGTTGTGTTTTTGCACTGCCGGAAGCTGCTGGACGGGTCGCGCACCACCCAACAGGTCGCGCACGAGCCTGGACGGGTCGCGCACCTGGAAACTGCCCGAAACACTTGTATCTTCGCCTTCTTCGACTTGCACTCTCTCACAATCACTCTTAGAAGCTCGAAATGCACAATGAAAGTTAAAGGAGGGAGAGTTACCTTTTATAATCTCACTTTTGAAAAAATTTCATCCAAAACCCACTTTATAAAGTCTATTTTGTCACTTTTTAAAAACACTGATTTTCTTGGTTTCCTTTATCCTGAAGTTGACTTTTTGAGTGCTTTCACCTGATTCTTTTTGCAGGGATATCATCTGAAGGACTGTGGCAAGGGGACTAGGGTTGTTGCTGCCTTTCTGGAGATTTCTTGGACACTTATTCTTTTTACAAAAATTATCATGACCTTGGCTTTAAAAACAGGGTTTTTAAATCCAAGGTTAAAAATGAGCTATACATGATGAAAATTTCAAAGGAACATGTTTACCATCCTCCCTCTGGCTTGCTGGTCACTCAAGGACTCTCAGAAACATGACCTTGCTAACCTTGCTAAGACAACTGACCAAAACCCTAGACCTAGAATTTTGACATTAAGACCAAACAAGAGCATTTGAAAAACTCAATGACCTGATATGACCTGATCCAGCAAAGCCAAAAGGGATATGAATAGACCAGCTCCTCCATCAGGGTTATGGCATGCCTAACGGGATGCAAATTTTGACACTGATGAGACACCTACCAATGCAAATGCAAAGAGCTTTGATCACTGATGGAGGGCTTTCAAGACCGACACTAACAGGACGATAGCGCCAGTACAGATTGTGCTCCCACGTACCATCGTGTATATATTGGGAGACCCCTATAGGCATAAAACCTTTATCCTTAGGAAGCCGTGTCGGTCGCCCTACTGATCGCAATGCACTGAACACAACATTCAGGAAGATCGACCGCCCGTACCCTAAAAAGTATTCTGCGGTTTTGCGAAAAGTTTGGCACACCCTCTGCCTAGAACTCCAGAGCAGTTCCTTTTGGCCTTTTTCAGACTCTATAACAGAAAAAGTCCATCCAAGCATTTGTCACTTCGGGTTCGTTAAAACATCGAAGGAGACTAGAGTCATCTTTAGCTTTTTCTCGACTCTTTAAAAGTGAAAAAGCAAGTTGTGTCTAAAGCGTCTAAAAATTCATTTAATTTGGAAACACACTTTCCCCTTTTTGTATTTTGGTTGATCGAGTAATCCGCAATCGTGGAAGAAAGTCAATTGAAACCCCATCGTTTGTGGAGGCTTACGAGTCAACCATCTTTGTCTCCGGAATCGAAAACAGTACGGACAAAGCGGACTCGTTTAACCGGCTCGAAATCTCCTATCAAAGTTAGAACAAGTGTTCCAACAACATATGAGATTCCGGTTACTCCAAAAATTTCTGGAAACCCTGCCTCTATAGAAGAAGTCCAACAGCCACAGAGGGACAGTAACACTGATCCTAGTCTGAGAGCAAATACTTGCGTTACTGAACCAGTTCCATCTGCGACCGGTTCAGAGAGTCTTGCTCCTCATACAACTGTCGCTACCGAATCAACCCCTTCTTCGGCACCAAAAATATTTTACGGACCTGACGGTCTTCCTCTTCCACCTGGTTTGATTGCAATAGAGGAAATTGTAGAAGATCTGCAAGCAAGTACTCCAACACATTTTGGAGTCGGGGTCACTCTATTTCCTTCTACATCAGAAGTTAGTCTATCACTAGTGGAAGTTCCTGTAGAATCGCTAGGCAATCTATTGGATAGACTCAAAATGTCTGAACAACCGTCAACATCTAGGACTATGTCGAATGACACAGCGACAACAGAACTCCCTGCCGCCACCCCGACAATGTTTGCCGGCATACCATCTGTCCCGACTAGCTCACAACCGCTAGAAGGAGTCCACCCAAGGACTATTTTGACAGTGTGGTCCGTTCCAGTTTGTTCCTCCGGAATAATATCCGGCAACTCTTATGTTGAAACTCGCCAGATTGATCCGTTTGGAGGACAATTTGGGCAATCCAGTCCCCAAGGACAAACAATCCCCTTGAGTTCCGGATTGCCACCGTATGAGAGGCAGTATGCCCTTTCATTACCCCCTCCGGGAGGGTATCCATACGGGAGTTCACAACAGTATTCAGGTTATAATGGAGTTACATCAAGTGGTTGGGTACCTATGCTACCTCAACAACCAAGGGTTGTGTATTCTATGCAACAATGTCTAGCTATGTCGAACATCCCGATCACATCGGCTATTGTGACAATGTCGCAAGTTCAAACGTTGCCTGTTGTATGTCAACCTCAGATTTCTCAGGTTGTAATGCAACAGCCCCTTGACCCTGTGACTCAACCACAATCGCCTACTCGTGGGGCGACACAAGTCCAAACGGGTACAATTACCCCACACCTTGGTCCAACAGTTAGTATAGCACAACAGGACATGGCTTCGCAACCGTGGCTGGTGCAATATCAACAACCACAATTCCAACAAGTATACCAAGGTTCTGAGCAGCAGATCTTTGCGAACAGCAGACAACCGTACATTCAAAACGGTCAAAATAAACCACTTTACGGTGGTCATGTCCACCAACCGTATCAGTCATACCAACATCAATTACATTATGCTGGTATGCAAAGGCCAATTGCTCAGGCAATCCCATCGTATCCTGGGTATGCTTCACCTAACCTGAATCAACAGTTACCATTCGTGGCAACTTTAGAGTTACCCGATTTACACCGGTTAACAAACGATCCAATTGCTTACGCCCCTTGGTGGCTAGCGATTCCTCACAAACTTCCTTCAGACATTCCTAAATTTAATGGAAATCCAGGTGAAGATCCATCGAATCACGTGATGACCTTTCATCTATGGTGTTCGTCAAACACCTTAAACGATGATTTGATAAGGCTTCACCTCTTTCAGAGGACGTTAACGGGTCCAGCGGCTAAATGTTATATTGAATTACCTAGAGCTTCGTTCGACAATTTCAGCACCTTAGCCACGCCATTCTTAACCCATTTTCAATTACCGATAAGGTATGAAACGGGAACGGAAATCTTAACCAACTTCAAACAGACAACGGCCACTCACATATCTGATCATATACATGAGTGGCGACGTCATCGTAGGATGGTAAAAACGTACGTTCCCGATCAGTTATTAGCTTAATGGTTTATCAAGTCGTTACTTCCTGCTATAACGGAAGATGTGGCAAAGGGGGAGTCGTAACAGAAGAGCAAGTTATCGCTCGTGCGTAGTATCTAGACTTATTCTATACTCAGTCTGGCACGCTCTATGACAAAATACCTAACACCCCTAGACCGGAATTTTCAATTCCTCCTCCTCCCAAATCAAACAATGACTCTCATGCCGGCGATGGCGTGATTGGCACGACAAATGCGAAATCGACAAAGGCCAACTCCAAGAAGGCCCGTAAGATTTCAGATCAAAATGCAAAAGAAGAAATTCTTACTTCGGAATTAAATGCTGTATCGGCAGATAAAGGCAAAGAAACCAAACAACCAGGGAGCAATAAAAAGCAAAACAAACAGAAGAAGAAGAAACAGGGTGAGTCATCCCCTGAAAAAACTTCTTCAAACCCTCCTGGAAATAAGAAACGCCCTACCACAGGGTGTCACATATGTGACGAGCGTCATTGGACAAACGAATGTCCATACAAAGCTGAGCTTAAAAGGTTCTTCAAAAGTTCGCAAACCTCAGTTGTGTTAACTGATCCGTTTCCAAATCCAGGTCAAAATCTGGTTGATAGTGGAAATGCTTCCCCGTCGCAAGTGCTTATGTTGTCAATTTCCAAGCAACAAAATGATGCTTTGATTTCGATAAGGAACAAAGATTACGGGAATCTGCAGCTGTCGAACGGTAAGGAAAAAGATCAACCAAGCAGTTCGACAACAACTTCGACAGAAGTTGTACCGCCCATCATCCCTGAATTAGCAATAAAACCGCCAAAGGGAGTAGTACACAAGTCGACATTTAATCCTCGCACCAGAGCAACGCAGCATTATAACATAGTGGAAGATTTGGCCCAATCGCCATCCGCTATGTCGACTCTTGAAGTACTACAAAATTGTCCATCCCAAAGGCAGGCTTTGTTATTAGCCATTGGTGGGGTTGATCCTAAGGATTCCGATCTTGTATCCTTTGACCACAAAGGATACAATCCTCAGTTACCAGCTCAACTAGCTTTCCTTATCCAAGTGAAAGCCCTCAACAAAAATGTTCACGGAACAATTATTGATGAGGGGGCATCTACATGTATTATGTCGATGAGTTGCTGGAAAACTTTAGGATCTCCAACCTTGTCGCGATCTTCGACAACATTAAAAGCATTCGACGGAAGGACATATACCCTGTATGGTATCCTAAATAACTTGAAGGTTGAACTAAGGGGAAAAACGGTAGAAATAGATGTTGAAGTCATCGATGGGAATCTTGATTACAACATCCTACTAGGAAGACCGTGGATCTATGCCATGGCATCTGTTGTGTCGACCTATTTTAGAAAGATCGCATTCCCCTTTCAAGGAGCGATTACGATCGTCGACCAACAAAACTTCCTCCCTAATGGTTCACAAGTTACAGGAAGCATTCCTATGATCCATGGTAGCAACCATTCGCTTCAAGATATTGGAGTAGGCCTACTGAAAGACTCCACATTAATGGGAACTTTCGCACTTCCACCTCCAATCTATATAGGAGAAGTAGCGTTGGTAGGAGCCTGTAACATGATATCTTCCACGAATATCTCAGAAGACGATATCGACATGGATCATGCAATGGTTTTACCCCCAAGCCCAATGGAAATATTGTAGCAATCAATGTTTCTGGCATGGGAGGCGAACCCAAATCAACGCTCATCAAGCGTTTGGGTAGACAGGTCTAGAGAATATGGTACCCCATTAGATCCTTGGTCGCGAGTGCATGGAACCGACGAAGGAATTCTACAATCAATGTTGATTGAGGGGGCACCATGGAATGATAGCCACCATCGTTCCTTTCTTCCAGATTATGAAGAAGATACTCAAGATGACCTTTATCACCCTTCAGTCTTTGAATTCCTATCAAATACTGTAAATACGGTGGATTCCGAGCGGAACCTATCCAATATTGAAGAGACTATAGCCATAAATATCTCAACCAAAGCAAATGTTGTAGAGAATATTTATGTTGGCAAATGTTGTTCTCCTTCGGAACTTGAAATATATAACGCTCTTTTCCGCAAATTCAGAGATGTCTTTGCTTGGTCATATGATGAAATGCCAGGCATCGACTCGAGTATCGTTGAACATGAAATTAAAATGTATCCTGATGTCAAGCCAGTAAGACAACGGCTTCGGCAGGTGCACCCCAAGAAAGCCGCTGCAATTAAAGCAGAAGTTGAAAAACTTCTCCATGCTGGTTTCATCTACCCGGTTCCTCTAACTGATTGGGTATCGAATATTGTCCCTGTTATGAAAAAACAAGGAACGATTAGAATGTGCGTCGATTATAGGGATGTAAATTAAGCTTGTCCAAAAGACAACTACCCTACACCCTTCATCGACCAGATAATTGATGAATGTGCCGGATGTGAAATCTTTTCATTCATGGATGGATTCTCCAGGTATAATCAAATAAATATCCGCCCACAGGACTAGTCAAAGACTGCTTTCATTTGTCCGTGGGGCACATTCGCATATCGAAAATTACCCTTTGGTTTGAAGAACGCTGGGGCGATGTTTCAGAGGGCAATGAATTATGCCTTCCATGACATCAAGAACATCGTTCAACCATACCTCGATGACCTTCCAGCTCATTCGCGAAAGCGGACTGATCATCCGTAGCATCTAAGAGCGATATTTCTACGTTGCCGACACTACAAGATACGACTCGATCCACACAAATGTGTATTTTGCATCAGATCTGGTCATTTACTTGGCTTTGTAGTCTCCAAGGACGGGATTCGTCTCGACCCTTGCAAGGTTCAGGCAATCATGAATTTGCCTCCACCTTCAAATTTTGCTTCAGATTCAGAAACTCCAAGGGAAAGCAAACTCGTCTTTTGAAAAAGGATGTACCTTTTGTCTGGGATCAGGTGGCGCAAGCTTCTTTTGATGCTCTGAAAGAGTCTCTAGTAAAAGCATCATTAATGTATGCCCCGGACTATCAAAGATATTTTAACCTGTATCTGGCTGCAGCGGATACAACCATTGCGATGGCTTTAGTTCAAGAAGTCGATGGAATTGAACATCCTATATATTATTTAAGTAAAAACTTGAATGATACAGAAAGCAAATATTCTTACGTTGAAAAGCTAGCACTCACTGCTGTTCAAGCGATACAAAGATTTTGACATTATGTCCTCTTTCGGAAAACTACCATTCTATCAGATTACAACCCCATGACTTATATATTGTCGCGACAGTTGCTGGGGGGCAAATATTCAAAATGGATAGCGATCCTTCAAGAGTTTGATCTGGAATTTGTAAAATCCAAATCAAAGAAAGCTTTAGTTTTCGCGGAATTATTGTGCGATCTCCCATCGTCGTCCAATGATGAAACATCCGAAGAATCAATCATGGACGAAAGTTTGTTTCTGATATCCACAAGCGATGAGTGGTATGGAGATATAATCGTTTATCTCCAAACCCAAAAATTCAGGCCTAACACCTCTCACTCAGAACAGAAACGTATACGATACCAAGCAAAAGACTACATGGTCGTCGGTGATACGCTTTACCGTCGTGGTATCGATAAAGTTCTGAGAAGGTGCCTCACCCATGAGGAGGCCGAAAAAGCCCTGAATGAGTGTCATTCAGGCGCGTGTGGGGGGCATCAATTTGGATATGCAACAGCACAAAAAATCTTACGAGCAGGATACTTCTGGCCAACCATGTTCAAAGATTGCATAACCGCAGTCAGAAGTTTCCATGCTTGTAAAATTTTTGATAGCAAAACCAGAAGACCACCCGCACCTTTACAGCCAATAGTTGCTGTTGGGCCTTTTGCCAAATGGGGCATCAATTTCATGACATGTAACCCCACCTCGACCGGGGGGCATGGGTATATCATAGTCGCCGTTGACTATTTTACCAAATGGGCCGAGGCGATGCCTACATTAGATAACACTGGTGAAACAGCTGCCCTTTTCTTTTTCAATCATGTAGTCACCAGGTTCGGCGTACCACAGGCTATAGTTACAGATCATGGATCGCATTTTCGCAATCACATGATGGTTGAATTAGCTGCCAAGCTAGGGCTATCTCACGACAGCTCTAACCCATATTATCCACAAGCCAACGGACAAGTTGAAGCGATCAACAAGGTCCTGAAGCGTATGTTGCAAAGGATGATCGGAGTTCACAAAAGAAGGTGGCACCTAATCCTGTACTCAGCCTTGTGGGCTTACCGAACATCGGTAAGGAATGCGACCGGGTTCACACCCTTCCAACTGGTGTATGGCCTGGAGGTAGTCTTGCCAGTCCAGTGTGAAATCTCGTCTCTTAAACTCGCAATTGATCTCCTCCCCGAAACTTTAGAAGAAGAGGCCCGTTTCTTAGAATTAATCCAATTGGATGAAACCCGTCGTGACGCCGCTTTGGCTAACGAAGCCCATAAGAAACGAGTCAAGGCGCAGTTCGACAAAAATGTCAAACCCCGTGTCTTCTCAGAAGGTGACTTGGTCTTGCTTTATAACCAAGAATCCGATAAATTGGGAGCGGGTAAATTTAATTCTTTATGGATGGGTCCCTATATTGTTAAATGAGTGTTAGCAAAAGAAGCCTACGAGTTAATGGATTATGACGGAATTCCACTGGCGCAGCCCCGTAATGGGTTGTACCTCAAGCGTTACTATGCTTAAATAGTAACCTGTATGCTTTTGTTGTATTTTTTTTTCGCTAAAGTGTTCATTTTGGTCGAGTAATCCACCTTTTTACATTCATTGTAGATGTCAAACCTTTTGGAGATATGTGTTGGATATGCTGACGGAGCGAGTCGTAGTTCGCAGAACCTGTCCTCCGCAGCCTGGGCCATTTTTGATCCAAGCGGCGAGTTAGTAAGTTTCAGAGGTGTATGTATTGGGCAATCAACGAATAATATCGTTGAGTATAGTGCGTTGATAGAACTACTCTCTGATGCCATCACCCATGGTATATGCCGACTAATCGTCAGGCTAGACTCACAACTCGTAATTCTACAACTCAATGGTATATATTCCGTCCGCAACCTAGCTATTTATCGTATGTTCCTAAGGGTTAAGATTTTGGAAAGATGGTTTGATTCAATTCAATACCAACATATTTCCAGAAACTTAAACACATTAACCGACTCATTAGCAAACTATGTGTTAGACAGACATTTGCGACATTTATAAAAAGAAACACATCATCAATGTTGTACATATGGATCATATAACTCAACCAGAATAAACCCCGAAAATCAATATATATATATATATATATATATATATATATATATATATATATATATATATATATATATATATATATATATATATATATATATATAAGTTGTTTATCGTTTACACATAATGTTCTGTAACCAAGACAAAAATCGGTTGCGTGACCCAAAAACTCAAAATGCTAGGGGGCACCCTAGCCTAGTGATGCTCATGATAGCACGTCACGGCCTGTGCAATCATGCGTAAGAGACGAGTCCATCGTCTAGGCACACCAGTAGTATGTCGCTGCAACTGTAGAGGTAACTCATCGATCCTCACATCCGGAATGCCAAGAGTAAGGCTCTCCACCTGCTCCTACACAGCTGTAAGGGTCTCGGCCACATCATGGTCGCGAAGAATAACCCTCCCAGCAGTCTCCCCTGCTGGGGCAACGACTGGCGCTCTCGGGCGAACTGCTGGACGAACAGGACCAACATCTGTATGCACACATGAGTTTTATTAAAGTCTTGATAGAATAAAGCACAAGGACATTACAAATAAAAACAGTAGACAGTGATATGGTCGAAGATTTTACCAATAGCGCCCCACTGTTCACCATCCGGCAGTACCAAATCCGGATCACCTCGGAAATCCATGCCAACATATGGATACTTGGAATAGACCATCTCCTGACGCTCGAACCACCTAAAGAAGGTATCAGTGAAAGAAATCTGAGAACGACCAGCATGCCTAGACATGTGATCAACCCATCTCTGCATGCGTGGCTCGGTAGGAGAAGGCAAGTCGAGTGCAATGTACTGAGGCTGCATAAGTGGTATCTTCTCCAAGGCAAAGGCAGTCAAAATAGAACCGAATCCAAAGTTCTTCAACTTCACGTCCTTTACCTTGGTCAACTGACTTTTCATCTGAAGAAGTACTGCATCACACCAGTTGAATATTTTCGGTTGAAGGCACTCCAAGGCGTGCTGCACATAGGATCTGTTGGCAACATGAAGAGATGCACTACCGGCCATCCTACCAATAGTATACAGAATGGACCTGAGAGACCTGTCAGCAATCTCACGGATAACTATCTTGCCATCTCTGCTCGGCTGAGATCCTTCCCTGCAATACTGGCGGACATAATCTCTCACAGAGTCACTCTGTCGGGCCGAACCTGACAAAGAAATGGGGGCACCCTGCCTCGACAAGCCAGTCAAGAAGTAAATGTCTACCACAGTCAAAGGGATAGATTTGCTCCTAATCTGAAATACTTGGTTGATAGGATCCCAAGCATCAAGCATATACTGCAATAAGGAGATCTGTTGTCTCATACTAGAAATACGGAAGAACTTCAGCAGACCACAGTTTCGCAGCGCGTTCACCGTGACAGGGTCATGTAAGGCAATCATGTCCTCTTCTTCATGTTCTCGTTCTCGCCATGTAAGGGTCATTTTGCTCCAATAATCTCTGAAAAACAAACATGAGAGGAGTTAGATCCTGGATTTGATGAGAAACTGGCAAAATTTTCATCAAAAACTGTGCAACAAAACTATTTTTCTGTGCCCAGCGCAACTAGCCAGTGTTCCACCTACGTTGAAGGTCAAACTGCCTTCATGGAGCTTGACATTCAGTGCAGGTTTCGAGTGAACCAGGTGCGCTGATGGCAGAGCGACCCAATAAAACCCCAGGAGCTCAGGAAAACGGGAAAACAAGCACAGAATGCAGAAAAGAAACCATGAAATGAAAGAGCTCAAGTTTAGCTTCTACCTGGTCCAGACGGCGCCGAAAATCGTCTGCATAATCTCCCGGAATCAGCTGATGAAAATCAAGGGGAAAGAGGCACCTCCAAAGCTCCAACAAACCAAGTTCAAATGAAATGGTAAAATGAGAGGTAAAAACACTTTTTAATTGCTTTTTACGTAGTTCAAAGCGAAATATTAGGGTTTAATCTCATTTTCAAGCAAATGTTATTCATTTCTAACTAGTTTGATGCAGCAATTGAGGATACAGTACTATCTTTGAAAAGGGCAAAGCTAGTCATGGTAAAAAATCAAAATTTGACCATATAATCGAGCAGTTTTAGCACACAGTTCATGCTCGTTAAAAAATAAACGCAAGATTCGAGCAGTTTTAGCACACAGTTCATGCTCGTTAAAAAATAAACGCAAGATTCGAGTAGTTTTAGCACACAGTTCATGCTCGTTAAAAAATAAATGCAAGATCCGAGCAGTTTTATCGTATAGTTCATGCTCGTTAAAAAATAAACATAAGATCGAGCAAGTGTTTCAATCCACGTTTAAGCTCGTTAAAAAATGAACTACCCGGTAAATAACCACTGCGAACGTAAATTATCAGCCATTAAAGCCTTGGTCGTGTTTGCACCGTCACCTCCACTTTTCCATTGGCCGATCATTCACCTCCATTTGATTGTTTACCCATTTTGAGGAACAGCTGCGAAGAGTGATTTCACTTAGCCATCCTTGTGACACTGCCGTGATTGGAAAATTCCAAGCCTTACCTGGAATCAACTGCTAACCCGTTTCATCACTCGTTCCTCAAAAGACGAGTCTTCTTTAAGCTCTTTTCATCTGACTCGTAAAATATGAAAAGATTGCTGAGTTTTGGCCTTCCAGCTCGTTAAAGCGACCGGAAGTGCTATCCCTCCTCTAGATTTTAATCTTTTTGGACCTGAGGGATTATTGCACAAAAAGATCGAGCGCTTGTTTTGTTCGGCTCGTTAAAACTATCGAAAACTCATCCCTTCTGTATTGTTTTATACTTTTTCGAACTTAAGGGATTAGATGACGAAAAAGGACTTTCGGAGTTGACTTTACGTACCTTTTCAGACTCTCTAAAAATGAAAAGGACCGAGTTATCTTTGTCGTTAGACTCGTTAAAAGCATTAAATAGCGACAAACTTGTCTTTAGACGAGAACGAGTTTCACTATCGCTAGGCTCGTTAAAACATAGCGATGGGCTTGCACGAAGGGCAAGTTATAGAACAAGCATATGTTATCCTCGTCAAGCTTGACAAAAATAAAGAGGTACTGGTCAGCAATGACTGGGGAAAAATTGGGAGAAACTCAAGAAAACTTTGATGGTAGCAAGTCGCTCTTGAACATGACACTTCCACTCTGTGCTTGAGTCGGGTTGGGTTGTTTCATTCACCGGTCACATCACCATGGTCTCGCCATACCATCCATATTTGGGGTAATGCTACCGATCCATTGCATAAGTGTTGCCATATGTTCAAGAGAAGTCGTTCAGAGAAGTCAACCGTGTCCCATCCACTGCCATACATTATCCTTCATCCTTTCATGACCGCCACCCTGAATCATATGTCATCAGATCATTTTCACCTCCATCAAAATCATTTGCTACGTTCCGTGTCGCTGATGTGGGATTCATTAAGGCCCTCCTTTGACAGATCGCTTCTTGTCGACATCAGCTCATTATCCAAGAAGTTGATCTAGGAACAACCCCTTTAGTACTTTGAAGCTTGCATGCCTCAATGGCAAGTTTCTCACTTCCGGTGACAGGTATACATCAATGACCTTCGACCGAAAGATTTTGCATGGTGTTCGACGCCAAGTCCTTTATCCACACCACGTGAATTGTACTGCAGTACCTTGAGGGTCATTATCATTATCGGCGATTCCTCTTGCGCTTGTTAACGGTTTACCTCATTGACCGGTAATCAAGCGATGTCTTTCCATGTTCGACTTCAGAACATTTATCACATGGATCGACTTGAACTTAGAGTGAAGATCGAACGAGTTTGAAGACCCTGGATCTAGTTTCATCCATCTAGGCTGCGATATATATTGAGGAAAAATAAAGACATTGACATGTACATCATTGCAGCAGATAATCATCCTACCCAAAGGATGATAATTTCATCAAAATTATCAGTCTACCATCAGACGATTGTCTGTTCTATGTACATAAAAATGAATTTATAAAGCTGAGCATGGGAATGCCCGCGTCAGCTAGATCATGAAAGCAGTATGAAAAATAATGTATTGTATTGTATCTTATTACAGGTCTCCTCCCAACAATGAATGAACTTCGGATCCTCCTGATAAAGCATTTCACTCGATAAACGGCCTCATACTTTAGGGGGAAGCTGTTATAGACATTTTTGTGCCTTGCAGCTATAAGCATGAAATGTCCATAATCTAAGGGATCCAAAGTCCCTAAACATGTTGTCCCTACCCCTAGAGGAACAAGGCTAACATACCACAGCAATTCACAGAAGTTCTCCACCAGAAACTGCTAAAAAACAAGTCAATTCAGGATCAATTCAGAGGCTCCACTAGCTGTCTGCGCTGAAATGCAAAGTCTACACTGGCTACCTGCACTGCAACGCAGGTAGAAGCACTACCAGGGTGCGCTGAGTGGGAATTGACAAATGGCAAGTTCATTCAACGAGGTGTCAAGACCCTGGAAGCTTCCAGAACCTTCCTCAATGACACTTGCCTCAGTGAATTCGACTAGTGAGGAGTAAGAGGTTCCCAACCTCCAAGTGGAAGCAAGAACCTCCAAGTGGAAACAAGAACTGACAGAGGGAGAGGACACTAGTCAGGTCTCAAGCTCACTCATCCTCTCTCCAAACATCTATATATGGATCTCTCCTCCATGAGATCTAGAGGCTAGAATTTTGTTATTGCAAAGAATTGCTGTTGGTTTGAGGTTGGAATCATTGGGTGCTTAATGCTTTGAAGGAAGGTGAAGATAGGAATTTCATTTGCTGGGAAGGAGATGCTGGATTGGAGCCCTCTGGGTTGTATCTCTTCCTGAACCTTGGTATTCATCAATAAAGCTATATTGGTTTCTCCTATATGCTGATGTGTCTTTGATGTATGATTTCATTAGTATGTTTAGTTTATTTCTAATCCTGAACTAGTTATGAATATGAATCTATGTCTTTGTGTAGTGTTCTCTTCTTGTGATCTTGCAGGAACCTGTTGAAGCTGGGCGAGCGAGAAGGCAAGTAGCTGGGAACTCTCAAAGAGAAGAGAAACCGGATCGAAGGACAAACGGAAGACACCGGTTAGTCCATCCATCTCTCTTCATTCTTAATTCATAAAGGAAGAATACTAGAATAGCTGTCTCTGTTTGTTGCTAAGGCACTGTCACACCTTAGGTAGATAGGATCGTCCTGCATAGGCATTTTTCCCCACAACGGTCATGACAAACCTATTTTAACCAAAGTTCATTTTATAAATAGTGACAAAATTATTTTAGCCAAAGTTCATTGAAAAACTTATTTTAGCCAAAGTTTAGTGAAAAACATATTTCTAAGCCAAGTTCATTATATAAATAGTTTACAGCTTTATAAATAGTTTGCAGCCACATGTTGAGGGAGGCAAGGGAGGCACATGCAGAGGGAGGGCATGTAGAGTTGCAGCTGGTGCAAGGATTAACTCACATGATTTTCACACCACAAGTCTCTGAAAGCTATAGGAAAATTAGAGCACCCCATGTCTTACCTGGTGAATTACAACACTTAACAAATGTTCCATTCCTGAGAGATATTACTTTGATGGAAGTGAGCACTGGGGTATGTACAACCATAGGAAGATTGCATATAGTTTCCCATAGAAGAGCAAACAAAACAACAAGAGGATCATAATAGTTGCACCGCCTTGTCTGTGTGATTCATTGGAGTGAATTGGATGATGGACAAACTAGGTTGGGGCTTTGCTCAGTAGGCAGAATTGTTAATGAAAAGGCCCTAGAAGGCATATTTTCGGGGAGAATTGGGCCTAACAAAAGCGCGTAAAGTACAGAAGGTGGAGCTACAACATACAAAGAAGGACCCGGTTGCTGTGGGCTGGAACAAAGAATGAAAAGGCAAGAACGAGCACATATGCACATCTCTATCTGTAGGAAGAAGAAAACATAATTAACGACATGGATACACTACAAATGAGGTGCATTTAAAAAAAAAAACCCACAAAATTATGTTGAAAAACACACAAATTGTAACGAGAACTAATTGTGAGGTAGTGGTAGTCATTGTATTAGCAGTGGATATCAAAAGGGTACAAGCGGTATATTGATGAAAACTCTTGCAGTAACGCTCAATTCAGTATCACTCACCTACCTAATGTAGGGGTTGTAATCAAATGTACCTAATGCCCTAACCTCACTGAATGTGGGTATGATCAGATGAAAACTTAGGTAGATAAACAAATAGATTCTATTGTTTTTATTCAGTACAACCAATAGTACAACCAAACACAGGAAAAAGTCTATGTTACAAATGGTTCAGATAAATTAACTATTTTCCCTAATGTATGGACTTACTGCTATGCAACTGACTCATGGACTAATCCATTGACTAAGCCCACTAGAGGGTTTTCGCTATAAGAGACTTTGATCCAAAAGCAAGCAACTTGGCTGTTATTTCCAATTTGTATTTTCCACACCCTAGGAGTTGTGAAAATGAAGGGTGAATTTGAATGTAACAACTCACTTGAGAAATCCCCAGAGAAACACCAATTTGAGCTTAAAATATTAAGGTAGCGTAGTCCAGAACCACCAGCTTGCACAATCTTAGTCAATAGGTCCTAGCCTATTAATCCTAAACTAGGGTTTTAGGGGCAAACCAAACACTCGAGCTTTTATTGATTCAAGTTGAATAATCCAGTTCGAATCAGCTGATACAAACTCCATGACGGTGGGAGACGCAGTGGGAGATTTTCCCATTGTGTTTCTATTGTGTCATGTGTCTCTTATTATTTCCTTGGTCAGCCTATTAGGCAAAGAAGGAGTTAGGGGAATGATGATAGTTGTTATCTACCATTTCTCGCTCTTATCAATACTCCATTCCCTCTAGCCTCTCCAATAGATATGGCTATCAACATCATAGGTTCAATGGAGGATCCTCCTCTATTAATGGAAATTCCACTTCAGGAGCATAAAAATGAAAAATATGATAGATCAAATTGGTTATGAATAGGTTGCCTTCCTATGTAGGGCTTGTGGCCTTATTTCTAGGCTTGGCCACATATCCATAACCACCTAGCTAGGAAGTAGACATGTAGAGCATGCAATAGAGATGAGTAATAGCTAGGAATTAGACACGTTGGGCATGCAAGAAATATGAGTAGTAAGGTAGTAGGCCCTAGGTCCACATAGGCAGATAAGTGGGAAATTTGTGGACCCACGGGGTTTTACGTGTTGAATTATATTTAATTTAATACCTGAATTTTTTTGTATGTGACATTTTTGCATATCTTACAGGTTTCTTTTCCAGAAGTTCTGTCTTTACCTCCATTTTGCTACCTCTTTTGAGTGTGGCCTCTTACACATTTCTTTCGTTAAAGTTATGTCTTTACCTCTTTTGAATGTGGCCTTTTAGGTGGTTTTAGGAGTATATTATTTATACATTAGAGTTTCAGAGCAATGAACTGTTATAGCCTTTGAAGTCCAGCTTTGTTTGAAAGGTCCAACTTTGTTTTATAGGTATGTGGATATGCCATTTATATTATAAAAATGCCATATATGTGTTTCTATCCCTTGTATGCAGATTTGTAGTTACCTAAATGTGAGGCAATGAGTAGCTTACATGGTAGTTGCCTCAACGTGAGACATGTTATGGTTAGAACATGCATTTATAAATTTCTTAAGGAACTTAAGAAATAAATCTCATCTCTCCTTTGTTCTTCTATCAAGCACCTGGGACTAATTCTTGGCTATTAGGCTATCATCTACAAATACATATTTCAACAGACCCTCCAAATGACATACAAATGCCCTCGGAACTTTACATCACATCCCTATTGCAAATTTTGGGTAAGATGCCTGCATCTTCCATGTCATATGTTTTTCTTTCATGGCTATAAAATCTACATAATCATATATTCACCTAGAGGAAAATGTTGTGATTGAGGGTTTAGTTGTAGGAATGAGTGCCCCCTTTTTGACTATGTACATGAGTTTAGCATGCTCCTTCTTAACTATATCTTGCAAACCCTTGAAAACATAGTTCCCTTTCTCTCAATCATACCATTGAAGGGAAATATAGAAGTTTTCTCGTGACTGTGTAAAGGAGTTTAGCATGTTTTTCCTTAATTGTAGCCAACAAACCCTTAAAATAATAAAAATATAGTTTGCTTACTCTAAATGATACGATTGGAAAGAAATATAGAAGGCTCCCCATAAAAGCCATGAATTGGTAGCCTAAGGTCAGCATAGCAAACAACCATGGCTGATATGAAGTACCTCCTCATGGTTACTAAAACGGCATGGTCTAAGAACATAGTTGTATGACCACCCAACTAAGCAATATAACAAACAATCATATATAAAATCCAACCACCAAAAATATGTGACATAGGAATAAAAGATATTATATTAATGCAATCCAAAAATCCCCTCTAAGCTTCCAATAGTAAAAAATGTTGTCATAATGCAATAAAAAATCCACGGAATAATGAATGTTGTCACAAAGCTTTAATTTCCTGATGCCCGAGGGGGCGGCTTCACTAGAAATGGTGGAAAACAAATAAAGAAAGTCTCCTACAACACACCATCCCCTCTGTTATAACACCATTTACCACACTTGGTAGATTTGATGCTCTAGGATATGGCCTAGGGCAACCCTTCCATACCAGACTTGGTCCTTTTTCTAAAAAGCAATGTTTTAAATTTGATACACGATTATGCCCTATCTAAAGAGCGTGTACATGTGTGTCAGATTATACCAAACCCCTCGTATATGTGTTAAAACATTAAAAAATATATAATACCCCTTAATTTGGGCGGGGTTTATGGGTTTGACTGGATACCCACATACTATACTTTATGGCCCAACTATTTCCCAATTGAAAAAACCAATTTGGAGAAGTATAACTAGATCTCCATTGGAAGGCCTAAGGGAGGAGAAAGGATTAGATATTGATATTATAGTCGATAACATCCTTGATCAAGTCTAAAGACATCCCTGTGCCTTCTGCACTCCCAGTCATAGGAAACCCATGTTTCCTTCTTGAGATGTTCATCATCCCTTCATGACATCCTTTTGTATACTTGTGGAGGAAGATTGCTAAGGCCTGGGCATGACGGATCTGGATGAAAGTTTTTCTTCGAGCCGACGGACAACCTAGGCTATAGTTCTTCTGTATTTTCTTTAGCTTATATTAATCAAGAGGCGTTGTCTTATTCCTGATGCTTATGGTCTTTATGCATTAATTTATGTCATGATTTGCTTATAAAATCTCACGTTAATGCTTATTTTCTTACACGCTTATTTGATCTAACCTTGATATTATGAAAATTCTTTTAGTTATTTTTGGTGTATATGATTTGTCTTGAATGAATTGCAAGTCTTAAAGTGCAAGGAAAAATGAGAGGGTTTGAACCCTACAGGAACGACCTCAAACGTAGGACCTATGGGTAAGACCTTCTATACCAAAATTATCTGTTTAAGTATTAGGACTGCTTGTCTGTGTGTCTCTTTATGTTGTATGCCTTCCGATCTATTGGTGTTCCCAACCCAAGACCCTAGGGTGATTCTACCGGAAACAGAATTGGCGACTCCACTCGGGAAAACTTTCTTATTTTTACTAGATTGGGTTGTTTCTTCTTGATCAGGGCTTTCTTCATTGATTTATTGCTTTTACAGTATTTGTGACTAGTTTGCTTCCTGGGAATCAAGTCTGATCTTCTGGATCAGGCCTAGATTTCTTTTTTCTTTATTAAGCTTCATATACATGATTTTCAGAGGATACAGTAGCATATACACGCTAGTTTCTTCAAAGAAACTCACGTATACGCGGGTTTCCTTTGTTTCAGTTCTTTGCAAAGTTGTGTATACCTTATTTTGAATAAAATTTTCAAAATGCCTAGTGGTTTTTTTATTTCTGGTCATTCACTATCACTAAAGCTCTTCTTTCATGCAAGTTTTCAGTTTCTAATCTTCTTCTTGTTGAAAAACCTAGTCAACCTATGGTTTTCTTTTTTAAGGGATTTAGGTTCAAGGCTTCTTGTAGAAGTTATTCGTTGTTCTCACTTTGCGGAACAAGAAATTGGTTGTAGTTTTGTTTATAACCCAACATTCAGATTTCTTTGCTTTCCTTTCCTTTTTTGGTTGACCTATTTTGTTTTTCATGGTTTTTGAGTGCCACTTTGGCGATCTTGAAAGTATTTCTTGACATTATTTTGGTTTCCTGAAGCCCTTTATACTATAGTTCAGATCAATCTATGCAAGCATGTAATCCTTTGTCATTTCAAGTTTTATTATATTAATGATGTACATAATTTGCGAATTTTTGGAATCTTTATGCTTGTTTTTGGTCTTGGAATTTTAGTAGTCTTTGTGTTCTCAAAAAATTCTTTGTGTTCTCTAAAAAATAAAAAGACAAAAACATCATCCTTTCGTTTCTTTTTATTTTTAGTTTTTTATTTTTGGTTTCTTCATTAGTTTTGAGCAATTGCAAGCTTTTTTCAATTTGTTTTGCTTGGTTTCAAGGGAAGTTTTTCATTGAATTTGTGCCCTCCTTGTAGTCAAGTTGGCTTATTGATCTTGCGAAGGAACACAATTTAATATTATATGAGCATCCATAGAATACTGCACCATCGTTTGCATTAAGTTAGTTCACACTGCACACATTTTAGTCTTTTTGTTAGATTTTGAGTGTGTGGAGCATGTTTTTTGAAAAAGAAAACAAAAAAAACTTTTACAATTTTATTCGTACAACCTTATAGAAATATCCTTTCATCGAAGAAAAATAGATTTATTTGCATATACCTAACTTTCTATTGATTTCTCTTGCATCAAAACACCACAAGTTACACTCTCATTTTACCCGTGAGCTAAAGAACAACATTTTAAAATCAAGCGCTTAACTAAAAATAACTAGAACATTTTTTTATTTGTCATTAATTACATCAAGAAGACTAGCTCTTTAGGGCCTTGGAATTGGTGAGTGGAGAGTTAACTCTCCAAGGCCACTAAAACTGTTAAACATAGATGTTGAATAATGAGTGAAATCAAGTGTCATTAGAAGGACCGGGAAAGCTCCTTTCTACTAGGAGTCAAGTACAAGGGAGAGTGAAGACAAAGAAAAAGAGATACCCCCTCTCCTACTTGATGGATCCCACCCCCAGAGTGTTCCGCCTGACTTTTGATACGAACTGGTATCCATAGTTTCTATTCTGAGGGACCATATCGGTCGTTGTTGAGGGGAATCCCATGGCACCTGAGGAAGACATTGCGTCAGGTTCATTAGTACTTTTGGAGGATACCCTTGTGAAGCTTGGGTACTTGCGCCAGAAAAGACTTTTGTCTGGCGGTCAACATAACTATTTCTTTTACCTTCACTAGTAGGCTTGGGTCGTAATTATCCCAAAAAATCTTCGGAAGGTCCATTACTTCACTTTATTTTATTTTAGTGTCCTGTCCTCATCACCCAGAGCAAAAATACTTGGAAATTGCTTTATTGGTTGCATATTTAGGGAATTTACAGTCGAGTGCTCTTTGATCTATATATTTAGTTGGCTTTGGGTAGATTTGTCTTGTCAAGTTTGGATTTTAGATTCTGAGTGACTGACCAACCACTCCGTTGTTCTTGAAATTATTTTGATCTTTCTTTTGAAAGTTTTGGAGTTTCCTCCCTAAGGGAAAAGGTTTGATTGTGAATCTCTCTTCCTTGTAACATCATTTGTATAATCCCGTAAGGGAAGGATTTGCATATAAGTTGGGTATGGCCAATATTCCTACAGAGGCCACGAAAGGGACCCTTTCAATGGGCTTTTGACTGAGTGGTTTCCCTTGTGTTCAACATCATATTTCATCATCTTGTGTAATACCTTGGTTTCCATTTTACCACATTAGTGGATTCTTTGCCTCTGTGTTAGATTTCATTATTGGTTCGTAAAAGGGGTTTCCGTTGTGCGCTAGCTACATTTTGTGTACACTAGAAACGTGCTTCGGTTTGGTTACTACATCTTTCTTCATCTGAATCCTTCCACATTATGGGTCTGCGGTTTACATTCATGTTGGATTGATTAAAGATGCCTTAATGCCTTCCTTCTAGCAGATCTTTTCCCAAAGACTTCAACTCATTTCTCTAGGAACAGGGTCTACTGCCCATTTGCCAGTACCTTAGGGTTTGCAGTCATCAGTGGAAGATTCGTTGGAAATAATACTGAGAGGGGGGTGAATCAGTATTATCAGATCTATAATTTTATTTCCCAAACTGATTTATGTACACTATTTCAGTGAAGTGAACTAGCATTTACACACGACTGTACTTAAAGAAACCAATGTATATGTAGAGAACTTTTGATTTAGACAATTTATCATGTATTGATCTTAAACCAATATATCAGAGATTTATTAGATAGTGAAATAAAATCATAATAAAGAATCACGCATAAGCAACACACATGAACACCAAGATATAAGGTCGAACCCAATGTGGGTAAAAACCACCTGCTACTATTGTCTCTGTCTTTTTTTAATAATAAGAAAATCTGTTTACAATATTGTACTGGGGCAGAATCATACCAGTACACAGGCACCCACCTGTAGAAGGCTACAACCTTCTCTCATTATCCAGCTACTACTGGAAGGGAGATACAACCCCCTAGCTCTTGTACTAGCCAATATGTTTACTACTACATAGGTGCCAGCGTACAGAAAACTCCACTCTTCCACCAGGGACCATGTTTCATGAATTTTTGGACTAGATACTCCTGGAACACAACACCACAATCTGAAGGCCACATTTCATCCAATTTTCATACTGGACCCATCAACAACATTTAAACTCAGAAAATCATAACTGCAATAAAACCATCAAATATAGCTGCATCAACCAATCGCTGAAACTCAATCATCACATTCTGAATCAACCACAACTGAATCAATCAATCACTTGACAACCCATCATCACTGTAGCAAATCACAATCAATCAATCTGATCATTCAGAATAGTGTCACCAAAATACAGTCACCAGAACCCAAATTAGAACCTAGAACTTTGCAACAATGAACAGAAACAACTGAAGCATACTTCATAAGGTATATGCTTCTTCCATCTGTCGAACCAGCGTGTATATGCACTTTTACCAAAAGGAACCAATGTATAGATCTGCAAATTCAAATTTATGATGTATACACTACTTTGATATGCTAAACCAGCGTGTATACGCTCTTTTACTAAAGCGAACATGCATACAGATCTGTAAATGCTAACTTAAAACATCACAACTTTTCCAGCCTTCAATCATACCTAAATCATCACATTTACAGAATAAAACATGCATCAGTATTTAGATATAGACTGTTCAAGATCAAACCAAATAATGATAATACTTTTAATCCTTTATGATCCCAGTCCATCAACCTTCATCAACCATATAGGTGCATCCATAGATCAGATCAAGCAAACCATCAGAAGCTCATTGACCTGCATATATGATCCAACACATCATAAGATATTCAAATCCTTGCACCCTTCTAGCCTAATGATCTTCTTCTCCTTCTATAGTTTTAGGCCTTTCTCAATACCATGGACCAAAACTACTTAGGACCAATACCTTGGACCAAATACCTCAGACCAATTACCTTGGGTCAAATACCTTGGACCAAGAAATACCTTGGACCAAAAACTTTTGGTTTTCCAAGATATACACGCTTTTCCTTCTATGAACATGCGTGTGTATGTATACACTCCTTTTGTTCAGTAAACCTACGTGTATATGCAACTTGGACAAGGTGAACCTGTGTATACCTCTCTTTCTTCATTCTTTGGAGTTTGATCTGTAATTCTTTGTTGTTGACCTACTGCACTATGATCTTTCATTTGAGTGAGCTACCATCAAGGACAACAACTATATCATAATGCCAAAAATCTCCCCCTTTGGACTTGATGGCAACAACAACACCAAGTCATTGTCCCCATTTGACATCAAGGGCAAAGGGTGGACCAAGATATTTTCTCCCTTTGACACACATTATGATGTTCATGCTCCCCCTGAGTACATGTTGAAATCTCTGATTGAGCTCCCCTTTTGTACATGCTGAGATGCACTGAAACAGTCCATGCTCCCCCTGAGCACAAGCAGAGGCTACATAAATATTTTCTAAAAGAATAACATAACTCTATAACTCAACTATGTGAGGATGACCTCCCTATCACTAGTGACACATACATACATCCATCTCGCAACCAAGTGGGGATATACCAAATTTGTTTATACATGACAAAAACAATAAATATTACATCATCCATCCCATGTAAAGTGGGGATACAAATTACATTATTTGTCAAAGAGGACTCATTCAAATGTATGAGAAGACATGTCACACCCTAGAATTTTACATGACTTAAGCAACAAATGGTATAAATATCTAAAGCCATAGCTGGACTCAGCAACCATAATGCCAACAATGTTGAATGTACATGAAGGCTAATGCTCCCCCTGAACCTGTTCTACCTGTGCATTGTTAACAGGTCAATGATCAAGGCATCCTTGTCAGTCAGATAAAAATTAATGAACAAAGCATATCGCTAGACATTAATCATCAATATCAGTCGGAGCACCCATATCAAAGCCTGCTCCACTAGTTTTCTTGTCTGAAAAGCATATACGCTCCTTGACCCATAGAAACCGGTGTGTGTACGTGACTATACTTCATGAAACATGTGTATAATAACCTTTCTCTGAAAAATTGGATTTAATAGTGTTATAGACATTTTTGTGCCTCGCGACATGGAGCATGAAATGTCAATAATTACAGGGATCCTCAGTCCCTAAACATGTTGTTCTTACCCCTAAAAGAACAAGGTCATCGAACAACAGCACTTCCAATCAGTTCTCCACCTGAAAACACTTCAAAACAGGCTAATTTTGGATCATGTGAGCTGCTCCACTGAGCATCTGCGCTGGAATGCAACTGCTCCTCCTTGTACCTGCACTGGAAGTCAAATCTAATGAAGGCTACCTGCGCTGGGCGAGATTGGCCAAGTGACACAGTCATTCTGCAAGGTGTCAACTGCACAGGAAGCTTCCAAACTGACACTTGGTTCATGAGATTCGCCCTGTGATGAGTAAGAGGTACTTGATCACCATGTGTAAGCAAGGATCTCCAAGTGGACTTAAGAACTGAAGATTAACTGAAGAGGGAGAGGACACTAGTCAGCTCTATGCCAGCCTCAAGCTGACTCATCCTCTCTTCTTCTCTCCTATATATAGAGCTCTTCTATGAGGTCTAAGGAGGCTGGAATTTTGTGTAAAGTAAGGAGGTGCTGTTGGTTTACAGTTAGAGCTATTGGGTGATTGTTTTACTAGAGGTGAAGAGGAGAGTTCTTGCTGCTGGGGAGGTGCTGCTGGATTGGAGCCATTATTGGTTGTAACCTTCTCAGAACCCTGTTACTTCTATCAATAAAGTTTTGCATGTTCTCCTATATACTTGTATTGCATTGATGTATTGTATTTACATGTATATTTGATTCATCCTAATCCATGCTTCAGTTATGAGTACATGTATCTTGTAGTTTGCTCTCTTTTTTGTGCAGGATCTGTGTGTGGCTGGACCGACAAAGAGAGCAAGGAGCTGGGAACAAGAGACAAAGAGAGAGGACACGGATCGACTAAGCGAAAGACACCAGGTTGGTTAATCTTTCTTCATTCTCTCTGTACTTTCATAAAGGAAATCATCAAAACTTTACTTTCAGTTGTTGCTAAAGACTGTCACCTTTAGAGTAGGGATAGGGTCATCCGCATCGGATACTTTTCCCCACAACAAACTGGCAACTCCGCTGGGGAGCCTAGTATCTTGTTGGTGTTTGTAGTATATTGCTATTCATTTCTTGAAGAAAAGAGTACCAAATCGAAAAGCTTTTGACTATATCAAAAGCGAAGTAGAGGGACTGCTACTCTTGCTCATTTGTTGAGCAAATTCAAGATTTGAAGAGCCTATCTACAAAAGACTCTTTACTCTTTGTGATAGATCTTCATCCTCTTGATCATCCCTTAGCCTGTACTTGACCTATAGCTTTTTATTTCAGCAAAAACAATGCATTTTTGAGCTTTTTATGACCCGGAATTCTTTATAGACGAAACTCTCGTGAGTCAGTGCAGGCTGTCCACAGGCAGTCTGCATTACAGCGCAGGTACTCCCTTCGGGAACTGCGCTGAGAGTCAAACTGGCAGACTAGAACCTGCGCTGGTCCAGTTAGCCATTGTCTTGCTCAGCTTTCCCTTTGTGTCTTGGCCCTGTTTTCACTGAGTTTTAGCTGATTGCTTGCTGGTCATTGTACTTGCTGTAGACCGCTTCTCCTTGACATTATTCCGCCTCAGTTGTGTGATGAAACTATGAATGTTCTTTCAGTATTTCTTGTTTCAGTTACAGTTTCCATTGTGAAAAGCGAACTAGTATAGCTGTGACCTCTTAGATCCTGAACTGTAAAAGTGTCTTTGTGATCTTATGATCTAGTTTTATTACTGTTCATGGCTGTTTGAGTTTGTTTGCTTTTCATTTCATGGTTTGAATCTATACATTTCCTGTGTTTTAAACAAGTCTATCATAAGGTGTCTTTTTGATTGTGGACAAGCTTGTTTATTTCTACTTGAAATTAGATTCAAAATTATACAACAGTTTCCTTTCTGTCTAGCATCAACATTAAGGATAACGAAAAGAAATACATGCATTGTGCATTTTGCATTTGACTGTATGCTTGACGATTTAGGAAGATGTGCATTTTAGTGTGTGTTCTTTGATCTGTGGAAAAAGTTGTGTCTTTCTTTTCCCTCAAGTAGATTAAGGTTTTCAAAGTTGAAAGATTGAAAAGATTTGCTTCTCATTCTTAGATTGCATATAGGAAGTTGTATATATACATCTCGTGGCGAACCTGAAAGGCAAACTGTTAAGAAAGATCAACATTAAAATAAACTCAATTTACATAACAATGCTTTGGAATTTAACGCAAACATCTAGAGGTCTAGGTAGAGACGTGTTCCGGCGTCGTTAAACATAGTGACTGTCGATCTCTACGAAGGTGGGTGATTCCTCCTGAGAGTCGGTGGCACTAACACGGACTTGAGCTCCCGCGTACCGTCGCGTATATTGGGAGACCCCTATAGGATTTTATCCTTTATCCTTAGGAAACCGTGTCGGCCGCCCTACTGATCGCGATGCAGTGAACACAACATTCACGAAGATCGACCACCCGTACCGTAAAACGTATTCTGTGGTTTCGCGAAAGGTTTGGCACACCCTCTGCCTAGATCTCCAGAGCAGTTTCTTTTGGCCTTTCTCAAACTCTATAACTGAAAAAGACCAACCGAGCATTTGTCACTTCGGTCTCGTTAATACATCAAAGGCGACTAGAGTCATCTTTAGCTTTTTCTCGACTCTTAAAACATGAAAAAGCAAGTTTGTGTCTAAAAGTGTCGTTAATAAAATTTATTTTAAGTGGAACATAATCACCTGTTATTCCCACGTTGATCTTTCAGTTGAAAAGTATGGAGCCCACCAACCAAGGAAGTAACCTTGGCGGAAGTCCAAATCCCTTCTCCTCTTGGGGAGATGTTGGTGCGCCTCATATGGCTACATTGTCAATTCCAGGATTGACAATCGGCCTCCCTGTATGGCTCTTTTCAACTAATGTAGTCCAGATCGCCACTAATCCTGAGCAGTCGAATCAACAGTCAGAACAATCTAGAACTACCCACCAGCCTTCCACTTCTTATGATACTTCCTCTGATCCTTCATCTTCGCAAGGTAGAGCCGGTAAAAGTCAGCCTCCCAAGGAGAAGAAGGAAAAGAAGAAGAGAGAAAAGAAGCAGAAGGAGCCTCTGGCGAAGGCGACTGGGGGCAAGCAGAAGAAAGCTGACAAAAACCCACACACTGCACCGACCGGGCCTAAATCGCCATGTGTCATTTGCAAAGGGACCCACTTCCATCGTGATTGTCCTTGTATTCCCCGGATACTAAGGGACTGGTCCCCAAGGTTGCACAATCCGGTAGCATCAACCTTTGGTTGTCATGTTGATTGCAATCCGTCAACTAACGAGAGTGAAGGACGAAGAAGGGGACCAAGATCACCCTGTCTATTGTGTGAAGGCAATCATGCCATCCACAAATGTCCATTCTTAGAGGAGGCAAAGAGAGTTTTGGAAGATCGTCCGGTATCACCGTTACGACTTCCTCTTGGATACCAAAACCTCGTGCCTAATCCCTCGATAGTTGAAAATCCAGCTGGCCCGCTCAAGTGGTCAGCTGAAGTGTCGGTCATTGAGAATGAACCTACTG
This sequence comes from Pinus tabuliformis, assembly GCA_031772625.1. Lineage (NCBI taxonomy): Eukaryota > Viridiplantae > Streptophyta > Pinopsida > Pinales > Pinaceae > Pinus > Pinus tabuliformis. Next base: position 1,822,003,665 of record CM062819.1, on the reverse strand, counting down.
AATCCAGACCAGACGAAAGTCTAAAGGTCGAAACGGCAGTTGACCCAGTTCTTCCTTCGGAGGTTCTATCGTCCAATGACTCCGTCATTGAAGACCCGTCTTCAAATGACACCGTCGCCGAAGAGTCGTCTTCATGCGACACCCTCACTGAAGAGAATAAAGATGACACCATCCAGGTTCTTTTCATCAGCACCAACTCCGATGAGCATCAGGGCAATGCGCCCATTCCTTTATCGCAGGAAGGAACATCAGCAGAGTCATATCCGGCCGTATATTCGGTCCCACCACCAAGCAACCTGGTTGTATCCTTTGATTGGAATCAACTAGGCAGACCCCGGTTACCAGCCAGTATACCATTCAGAATCATTGTCCAGATCTATAGAATGATTATGGCTGGTACTATCATTGATGAAGGGGCGTCTGTGAGTATCCTTTCCTCTGTTGCTTGGAAAGCACTGGGTTCCCCAGCGCTTTTACCTGAGTTGAGAAATCTCTCAGGTTTTGATAAAGGAACTAGTCGACCATTAGGGATCCTCCCCGATGTACCTGTTACATTGAAAGGGAAGACCGTCAGGATGAACGTGTTGGTAGTTCAAGGACCCTTGGATTATAACCTACTCCTTGGACGCGACTATATTTATTGCATGGGAGCGATAGTCTCCTCACTCTTTAGAGTAATGTGTTTTCCACACGAAGGAAGGGTGGTCAAGCTCGTAGACCAACTTTCGTTTCCGGGATCTCGCATCGCAAATAGTCAAATGCCATTCCTAAATGGTATGTTCACTCAAGATTCGCCTCCACCCCCGGTCCTCCTTCCCGATGAGCGCGAGTGATTCAGAAAGAAAGACTAGGACCCAAGGGGCATGCACCCTGGTCTGCTTCGGGCAGAAGAAACCCCGGGTATAAGAAAGAATTTCCGCAGAAGAATATGACTAGTCCGTACCCCGTCGGAAGGAAGTGGGGTTGTTCTAGAATAATAATCTTTTGTTAAAGTTATGTGTTTGACCAAAGAGTCATTCACCTTTGTCTAAAAAGTGGGCAATGCCCAAGTAGGAATTCCCTTATTGCAACAAGTAGTAACCATCTTTGAGTTCAAGCCTCGCCCATCGAAACATATGTTTTGAAGGATAAGCAGGGGCAGTCTACGAAGAAGGAGACCGTATTGTTGTGACAGAGGGTAACCATCTTTGGACAACCCAATGATAGACACCGCCGAAGAAAGAGATTGATTTGCGGCAGCAAATCGAACCGTCTTTGGAATAATAAGAAAGAGGCAAGCCTCCCTCAATAATACCAATGTTTTGTCTTTGAGTAGTGTTCTTCTATTGTCACAAATAGTTGTTTATTAAAAGTGGGCAAGACCCCTTAGAATAACGAGAAGACAAGTATCGTTAGCATTAGATTGGCAAGATGACAAGTAACTGTGAACACCCAAAGAAAAGCAGAGGTAGGGGAGAGGAGGGGCAGCCTCGAAATTCTATCCTATACCTGGGGGCATGCAAACCTTCTGGAGTGCAAGCTAGGGGCGGTTATTTATCTGGTTTTAAGATTAGCCGTTTCCAAACTTGCATGAAAGAAGCCTGTGGGGCAGAAGTAAAATTTGCCAAAGTGAGCATAGCTGTGGTAAGGCATAAGCTCTATAAAAATTGGTCCTTACGGGAGGCGTTCTTTTTATGACTGGTATATCGAGCAGTTTTAGCATATAGTTCATGCTCGTTAAAAAATAAACGCAAAATTCGAGCAGTTTTATGACTGAATCTATGCTCGTTAAAAAATAGAAAAGTGTGAGCAAAAGTTTCCCCCAGAGTTCAAGCTCATGGAAAAAATGAACCGGTAAATAACCTTTTGAGATCGTAAATTCATTAGCCATAAGAACCTTGATCGTGTTGTCATCCATCACCTCCACTGTTCATTTGGCCGATTATTCAGTTCCATTTGTGTGTTTACCTCTTTTGAGAAACAGCTGCGAAGAGTGATTCCACCTAGCCATCCTCGTAACACTGCCGTGATTGGAAAATTCCAACCTGTACCTGGAATCTGATGCTATCCCTGTTTATCACTCGTTCCTCAAAAGACGAGTCTTCTTTCAGCTCTTTTCACTGACTCGTAAAATATGAAAAGTTTGCCGAGTTTTGGCCTTCCAGCTCGTTAAATGACCGGAACGCTATCCCTCCTCTAAATTTTAATCTTTTTGGACCTGAGGGATTATTGCACAAAAGGATCGAGCGCTTGTCTTGTTCGGCTCGTTAAAAGTACCGAACAGCCATCCCTTCTGTATTGTTTTATACTTTTTCGGACTTAAGGGATTTGCTGACGAAAAAGGAATTACGGAGTTAACTTTCTGTACCTTTTCAGACTCTCTAAAAATGAAAAGGACCGAGTTTTCCTTGTCGTTAGACTCGTTAAAATGATTAAATAGCGACAAACTTGTCTTTAGACGAGAACGAGTTTCCCTATCGCTAGGCTCGTTAAATCATAGCGATGGGCTTGCCCGAAGGGCAGGTTATAGAACAAGCATATGTTATCCTCCTCAAGCTTGACAAAAATAAAGAGGTACTGGTCAGAAATGACTGGGGAAAAATTTGGAGAACATCAAAGTTTAATGGTAGCAAGTCACTCTTGGACATGACACTTTTCCTCCGTACCACATCGGGTTGGGTTGTCTCATTCACCGGTCTCATCACCATGGTCCTCGCCAAACCATCCACATTTGGGGTAATGCTACCAATCCATCGCATCAGTGTCGTTATATGTTTAAGAGGGGTCATTCTGAAAGTGTCAACCGTGTCCCATCCACTGCCATACATTATCCTTCATCCATTCATGATCGCCACCCTGAATCATATGTCACAGTTTGTTTTCACCTCCACTAAAGTCATTAGCTCCGTTCCGTGTCATTGATGTGGGATTCATTAAGGCCCTCCTTTGACGGATCGCTTCTTGTCGACTTCAGCTCATTATCCAAGAAGTTGATCTAGGAACACCCCCATCAGTACTTTGAAGCTTGCATGCCTCAATGGCAAGTTTCTCACTTCCGGCGACAGGTATACATCAATGACCTTCGACCAGAAGATTTTGCGTGGCGTTCGACGCCAAGTCCTTTATTCACGCCACGTGAATTGTACTGCAGTACCTTGAGGGTCATCCTCATTATTGGTGATTCCTCTCGCGCTTGTTAACGGTTTTCATTATTGACCGGTAATCAAGCGATGTCTTTCCATGTTCGACTTCAGCGCAATTCTCACATGGATCGACTTGTACTTAGAGTGAAGATCGAACGAGTTTGAAGACCCCGGATCTAGTTTCATCCATCCGGGCTGCGATATATATTCAGCAAATATAAAAGCATTTGTCATGTACATCATTGCAACAGATGATCATCCTATTCAAAGGATGATAATTTCAGCAGAAAATTATCAGTCTACCTTCAGACGATCGTCTGTCATATGTACCAAAATGTATTTATAAAAGCTGAGCATGGGAATGCCCGCCTCAGCTAGATCATGAAAATAGAATGAAAAATAATGTATTGTATTGTATTGTATTACAGGGCGCATCCTCAGCACTGGAATGAACTTCGGACCCTCTAGATAAAGCATTTCACCCGATAAACGGCCTCATACTTTAGGGGGCAACTGTTATAGACATTTTTGTGCCTCGCGACATGGAGCATGAAATGTCAATAATTACAGGGATCCTCAGTCCCTAAACATGTTGTTCTTACCCCTAAAAGAACAAGGTCATCGAACAACAGCACTTCCAATCAGTTCTCCACCTGAAAACACTTCAAAACAGGCTAATTTTGGATCATGTCAGCTGCTCCACTGAGCATCTGCGCTGGAATGCAACTACTCCTCCTTGTACCTGCGCTGGAAGTCAAATCTAATGAAGGCTACCTGCACTGGGCGAGATTGGCCAAGTGACACAGTCATTCTGCAAGGTGTCAACTGCCCAGGAAGCTTCCAAACTGACACTTGGTTCATGAGATTCGCCCTGTGATGAGTAAGAGGTACTTGATCACCATGTGTAAGCAAGGATCTCCAAGTGGACTTAAGAACTGAAGATTAACTGAAGAGGGAGAGGACACTAGTCAGCTCTATGCCAGCCTCAAGCTGACTCATCCTCTCTTCTTCTCTCCTATATATAGAGCTCTTCTATGAGGTCTAAGGAGGCTGGAATTTTGTGTAAAGTAAGGAGGTGCTGTTGGTTTACAGTTAGAGCTATTGGGTGATTGTTTTACAAGAGGTGAAGAGGAGAGTTCTTGCTGCTGGGGAGGTGCTGCTGGATTGGAGCCATTATTGGTTGTAACCTTCTCAGAACCCTGTTACTTCTATCAATAAAGTTTTGCATGTTCTCCTATATACTTGTATTGCATTGATGTATTGTATTTACATGTATATTTGATTCATCCTAATCCATGCTTCAGTTATGAGTACATGTATCTTGTAGTTTGCTCTCTTGTTTGTGCAGGATCTGTGTGTGGCTGGACCGGCAAAGAGAGCAAGGAGCTGGGAACAAGAGACAAAGAGAGAGGACAAGGATCGACTAAGCGAAAGACACCAGGTTGGTTAATCTTTCTTCATTCTCTCTGTACTTTCATAAAGGAAATCATCAAAACTTTACTTTCAGTTGTTGCTAAAGACTGTCACCTTTAGAGTAGGGATAGGGTCATCCGCATCGGATACTTTTCCCCACAACAAATAGCAGGATGATGTAGCAACTACTCCCAGCTTTTGTCTAAGATATTAAAATGTATCTCTGGGCAATGGTTTAGTGAACATATCAGCAACCTATTCTTTGGAGGGAACATACTCCAATTCAACCTTTTTTTCAAGCACTTGTTCACGTAGAAAATGGTATTTGATGGGTATGTGATTGGTCTTAGAGTCCATGACTGGATTCTTTGAAATACTAATGGCGTTTGTATTATCACATAGAATGGAGATGGGTGGAGTACATGTGATCTGAATGTATTGCAACATTTGCATCATCCAAAGTAGTTGTGTGTAGTAAGATGAAGCAGCCACATATTCTGCTTCAGCTGTAGATAACACAATTTAACTTTTTTTCTTGCTGAACCAAGACACTAACCTGGAACCCATATAGAATGCACCACCACTAGTGCTTTTTCTGTCATCAACACTTCGTGCTCAATTTGCATCTATATATGCATGAAGAGTAAGATTTGTATCTCTAAGGTACCATAAACCAAAGTTCTGAGTTCCTCGAAGAGATTTGAAAATTCTTTTAACTGCCTAAAGATGTGATTCACTTGGGTTTGCTTGGAATCTTCCAACTATTCCTACTGCATGCATGAAGTCAGGTCAGGTACCTATTAGATAAAGCAGACTGCCAGTCATGGATCTGTAAGTTGGTTGATGTACTGCTGCTAATTCATCATTTGAGCTGAGACTACATCTTGTTACCACTGGGGTACATACATGTTTAGAATCTTCCACGACGTACCTTTTCAAGATCTATTTGAGATATTTGGTTTGTGAAAGAAAAATACCATCTTTATTTGGTTGAACTTGTAGACCAAGAAAATAGGTAAGTTCACCAAGCAAGGACATTTCAAATTCTTGCTACATTACTGAAGCGAAATTCTAACTCATGGATTCTTCATTGCTACCAAAAATTATATCATCAACATAAACAACAATAATTAGCAATTTATCACTTTCAATCTTCATATATAGATTGCTATCTGCTGAACCTTTTGAAAAACCTTGTTGGTGTAGATATTCATCAAGGTAGTAATACAAGGCCCTTGGATCCTGTTTCAAACCATAGAGAGCCTTTTTGCCTTTGCATACAAGTTTTGCATCATTTCCAAGAATGAATCCTTCTGGCTGTTCAATATAAACTTCTTCTTCTAAATCTCCATTAAGGAAAGCATATTTTACATCCATTTAGTATACTTTGAATTTCTGAAAGCTAGAAAGAACAAGAAACATCCTTATGGCTTCAAGTCCAGCAACAGGTGCAAAAGTTTCTTTAAAATCTATACATTTTTGTTGAGCATACCCTTTACAAACAAGTCTAGCCTTTTTTCTAATGACTTCTCCATTTTCATTCATCTCGTTTTTGAATATCCATTTAGTTCCTATAATATTTTTATCATGAGGTCTAGGAACTAATTCCCAACTATTATTCTTTCCCATTTTCTCAAGTTCTTCATTCATGGCCTTGACCCAACATTCATATTTGCATGCTTCATTTACATTTTGAGGTTCGGTGGAGGATAGTAATGCTAGATAGGTTGAGGTCTCTGTGATAGTTCTTCTTGTCTGTACACCTGCCTCTTTTTCCCCTAAAATTTGAGTTTTTGGATGATTTTTCTGAACATACATGGATGAAGTCTTTTCTTCTATCGTTATCTCTTCTTCTGGTGCTTCATTGGTTTCTTCTTCAATGTCGTTGTGATTTGATGTGGGAAAATAATCCCCACCTTCTTCATTGTTATAATCTTCTGATTTTATCTGTTTTGGATTTTTTCATGCTTCATCGACTACAACATCAATACTTTCAACAATTTTCCCAAGTCTTTTATTATAAAATTTATATCCTTTACTTCAGGAAGAGTAACTAAGAAGAATGCCTTCATCTGCTCTAGACTCCAACTCACCAATTTTTTCATCAATCCTTTTGATATAACATTTGCTTCCAAAAACTTTAAAGTATTTTATAGTAGGAGTCTTACCATACCAAAGTGCATGTGGCGTTTGAGTGCTATTTACCTGAACATTTGCTTGGTTAAGAATATTTACGGCAGTGAATGCAACTTCACCCCAGAAAGTTGCAGGAGTTCCAGATTCATCTAGCATAGCTCGAGCCATTTGTTGAACAATTATGTTCATTATTTCTACCACTCCATGTTGCTGAGGAGTCCTTGCGATGGAGAATTTCCTTTTTATTCCATGTTGTTCACAAAAGTCAAAGAATTCATCCGAGGTAAATTCTCCTCCTCGATCAGATCTGAGGCATTTGATTTTTCGATCTGATTCATTTTCAACAAAAGCTTTGAAGGCTTGGAACTTTTTGAATGCTTCATCTTTATGCTTTATCAGACCTATCCAACACATTTTGGAAAATTCATCAATGAACAAAATAAAGTATTCTTCTCCACGAGGTGACTTTTTCGTTGATGGTCCATAAAAATCAGTGTGGACAAGTTCAAGAGGCTTACTAGCTTACCCTTCTTTTTCCATGAAGTGAGCTTTGGTTTGCTTACCGATTTGACATGGTTTTCATATTGTATTTTAAGGGATGTTGATATCTGGAAGATCATGAACAACCTTGAATGTGCATGCTTTTCTTATTCAAGAAAAGCTTAGATGTCCCAATCTTCTATGCCACAACTAGTTTTCATCATTTTTGCTTAGATAGCATTATTGTTGTCCTCCCTTGAGTATGTATAAATTGTTTGGAGTTCTTGTACCTTTGATCACGGTCTCTCATGTATCAAGTTCACAAACAATACATCTGTTTGATCGAAACACCACTTCATTTCCTTGATTACACATTTCACTCACACTCAATAGGTTATGCTTTAAACCGTCTGCATACATATCATTTCCAGTGTTAACCTTTTCTTTCAAGAAAAGAGAACCTTTACCTTTTATGACAGTAGGAGTGTCATTTCCAAATGAGATATTCTTTTCCTCGTCTAAGGAATTATATGAGTGAAGTTTTTCTTTGTCACCTGTCATGTGTTTGGAGCATCCACTGTCGATGTACTACTGATTTTCTTGTCCTTCTACATATAAGGCTATACCACATGTTTTTGTTTGATATTCTTTCCTTCTCCATATCTTTGGATTTAATGGTGTTTGCTTCTTTTGATATGTTTGCCATATTTTAATCCTACATTCAAATTCTTCATGACCAAAGTTGTTACAGATTGAGCATTCTATTACATTTTCAAGAGGAGAAAAGTTATTATAGGAACTTCCCTTGATCCCTATTACATTCCTGTGATTTCGTGCTTCTCTAGTCATGATGGTTTTGTATGCAATGCATTGAGCAACTTTGGGCCAAAAATTATGACATGAAAAACATTGCCCATTAAAGAAGTTCATGCGACTATCGAATCTATTAACCTGGTGATTGATATTTATGTTTAGAGAAAATTGAGTATGATTTTCCTACAGTTGGTTGTGGCTTCTATTCATCCTTGGAGTAAAGTGAGTATGATTTACCTGATGATCAACTTTATTCCTTTGCTGACGATTGTCATACTGTTCACTGGTCTTTGTTGCATCAAGATAGCTTTTAGTGGAGGTTGACAGCTTCTGTGATTGAGAAGCTTCTTCAGTATACCCAAGACCTGTCTTTATCATAGGAGAACACTACATTTTGATAATTTCATTTAAATTTTCTGATCCTTTAGAAAATATAAGATTGAGAAAATCTAAGATTGAGATATTTCATTTTCTCAAGATCCTTTCTTAGACCCACAATTTCACACTCTAGTTTTTCATTGTGTTTTTCTTTTTTAGCAAGTTGGTATGTCAAGGTATCTATAATCATATTCTTTTATTCTAAACAGATTTTGAGTTTTGAGATTTCTTCATGAAGGTCATCCTCTTCTAAAGCATCCCAAAAATTATCATCGTCATAAGCCATTAGAAGTCTATAATCATTACTATTTTCATCTTCATCACTATTTGATAAACCATCATTATCTTCATGAGTATAGTAACTCCTTTTATTTACAACCTGTTTTCTATTCCATTTTGCATATTCCTTTCGTTTTTCATATTTATCTTTATGAGGACATTTGGCAACATAATGACCAACTCTACCACAGGAAAACCATTTAAAGGGTAGCTTACCTCTAAATCTTCCGGAACCCTGTTGAAGCTTCTTGACAAAGTTTACCTCATCTTATTCTTCTGAAATATGTCCCAATTCATTGTGTTCTTCCTTTCCTTTTGTTGAAGCTTTAAATGTGGCTTATCTCATATCTGATGGTCCTCCTTTTCTCATCTCAAAGGTAGTTAAGATTTCGTGAAGCTGTGTCATAGTGATAGTCTGCAAATCCTATTTTTCTTCTATAGTAGACACTTTTGATTCAAATCTAGTAGACAATGATCTCAAAAATTTCTCAACTAAGGTAACTTCCTTTATTTCTTCACCCAGATTCTTCATACAATTAACAACCTCATCTATATGTAAGAAGTAACTAGCTATACTTTCATCATTGTGCATCTTAAGATTTTCATACTGAATTCTGAGAGTTTAAAGATTATCATGTTTTACCTGAGAGTCTCGTTCGTAGCTCAGAATGATTTTGTCCCATAGTTCTTTGGCTAATTTGAGCTGCATGACTTTGACAAACTCTGATTGTGACAGACTTCCAAATAAAGTATTGACAGCTCTGCTATTGGTTTCATATTGCTTTTTACCTACCGTATCTGTAGGAATTGCTATTGGAAATGTATATCCTCCTTGCACAATTTCCCAAACATTCATTCCAAGTGATTGTAGATAGGTTGTGGTTCTTATTTTCCAATAAAAAAAGTTGCTACCATCAAAGACTGACGGTCTCATGGATCCCACACTTTCTTGATTATTCATGATGATGGATCTCCCTTCAAGTGATCAAGCTTCTTCTAAAGGACTTGCTCTGATACCAATTGTTGGAAATAATACTGAGAGGGGGGTGAATTAGTATTATCAGATCTATAATTTTATTTCCCAAATAGATTTATATATGCTACTTCAGTGAAGTGAACTAGCGTGTACACATGACTGTACTTAAAGAAACCAGCGTATATGCAGAGAACTTTTGATTTAGACAATTTATCATGTATTGAGATTAAACTAGTATATCAAAGATTTATTAGACAGTGCAGTAAAAGAAAAATAAAGCATCATACATAAGCAACAGACATGAATAACAAGATCTAAGGTGGAAACCCTATGTGGGTAAAATCCACCTGTGGTTGTCATCTTTGTCTTATGAAGAAAATATGTTTACAATCTTGTACTAGTGCAAAATCATACCAGTACGCAAGCACCCACCTATAGAAGGTTACAACCTTCTCTCGTTCTCCAGCTACTATTGGAAGGGATCTACAACCCCCTAGCTCTTGTACTAGCCAATATGTTTACTAGTACATAGGTGCTAGCCTACATAAAACTCCACTCTTCCACTAGGGACAACGTTTCATGAATTTTCAGACTGGATACTCCTGAAACACAACACCACTATCTAAAGGCCAAGTTTCATCGAATTTTCATACTGGACCCATCAACAACATTAAAACTCAAAAAATCATAACTGTAATACAACCATCAAATACATTTGCATCAACCAATCACTGAAACTCAATCATCACATTCTGAATCAACTACAACAGAATCAATCAATCACTTGACAACCCATCATCACTGTAGCAAATCACAATCAATCAATCTGATCATTCAGAATAGTGTCACCAGAATACAATCACCAGAACCCAAAGTAAAACCCAGAACTCTGCAACAACAAACAGAAACAATTGAAACATACTTCATAAGATATAAGCTACTTCCATGTGTTGAACCAGTGTGTATACAAACTTTTACCAAAAGGAACCAGCATACAGATCTGCAAATTCAAATTTATGATGTATATGCTACTTGGATATGGTGAACTAGCGTGTATACACTCTTTTACTAAAGTGAACATGCGTATAGATCTGTAAATGATAACTTAAAACATCACAACTTTTCCAGACTTCAGTCATACCCAGATCATCACATTTACATAATAAAACATGCATCAGTATTCAGATCTAGACCGTTCAAGATAAAACCACATAATGATAATTCTTTTAAGCCTTTATGATCCCGGTCCATCAACCTTCATCAGCCATATCGGTGCATCCTTAGATCAGATCAAGCAAACCATCAGAAGCTCATTAACCTACAGATATGATCCAACACATCATAAGATATTCAAATCCTTGCACCCTTTTGGCCTAATGATCTTCTCCTCCTTATATAGTTTTAGGCCTTTCTCAATACCATGGACCAAAACTACTTAGGACCAATACCTTGGACCAAATACCTCAGACCAATTACCTTGGGTCAAATACTTTGGACAAAGAAATACCTTGGACCAAAAACTTTTGTTTTTCTAAGATATACGTGGTTTTCCTTCTATGAACATGTGTGTGTATGTATAAACTCCTTTTTTTTAGTAAACTTGCATGTATACGCAGCTTGTATAAGGTGAACCTGCGTATACCTCTCTTTCTTCATTCTTTGGAGTTTGATTTTTAATTATTTGTTATTGACCTACTACACTGTGATCTTTCATCTGAGTGAGTTGCCATCAAGGACAACACATATATCATAATGCCAGCAAGATTCATTCACTATCAACAGTGAAGATATATCATTTTATCTTGATTCATAGATTCTTCCAAGTGTTCGACTTCATATCATTTATTCACACTTGTTAGATTTTACTTGGTACCTTGGCTCTCAACATCATTATGAATGAGTAGTCTTGTGTTTGTTAATGGTATACATCAACGACCAGTAATCAAATAGTTTCTCACATGGTCAACTTTAGTTCATTTATTTACATTGTGTAGAAATGTACCACGACGGTCGATGAAGACCTTGGGTTTGCATCATCATTTTTTGGTTCACTTGTAAGTTCCTCATGTTTCTGCTAGTGACACCATCTACCTTATATCTTGCAGTTCATCACATCAAAGTCCTATACGTTGGCACCCAAGTTTCATGTAGTACCAATGGTTTCACTATTCGACTTGGTACTTTTTGGATCAGCTTTATGACTTTAGTGATCACCTTTGTACTTCAGCATCATTGATCATTTCTTTATATGTGATATTGTGACACGTACTTTTATGGATATGATCAGATGATCCACTATGTTTTTTCAATCATTTTATACTTGTATACATTTTGGATTTTCTTTCGTATTTGATATGTGGATATTATTTATCATCTCTGAGCATGGGTATGCCCACCAAAGATAACAACTTTATTTCTAATCTCTTCCACTCGTTTAGCAGGGTGAAATCTAGCGAACTCCTCTTAGGTCCTCGCATGATTCTTTCTATACACTTAATACATTTCATCCATCATCTACCCCTTCTGACCTCTTATATTAGGGGGCATATGTTATAGCACTATTCACCACCCTTGGTAGATTTCATGCTCTATGATATGGCCTAGGGAAACCCTTCCCTACCAGACTTGGTCCATTTTCTAAAAAACAATGTTTTAAATCCCATACACGATTATGCCCTATCTAAAGAATTTGTACATGCAGGTCAACCTCTACCCAACTCGTGTATATGTGTTAAAACATTAAAAAATATATAATCTCACTTAATTCAGGTGGGGTTTACAGGTTTGACCGAATACCCACCTACTATATCCCATGGTCCAATTGTTTCCCATATGAATAAACTAATTTGGAGAAGTAAAAATACATCTCCATGGGAAGTTCTTAAGGGAGGAGAAAGGGTTAGATATTGATATTATAGTCGATCACATCCCTCATCAAGTTTGAATATATCCCTATGCCTTCTACAGTCCACATCATAGGAAACCACTGTTTCCTTCTTGAGATGTTCATAATCCCTTCATGAAATCCTTGTGTATACTTATGGAGGAGGATTGCTGAGGCCTGGGCAAGACGGATTTTAATGACAGTTTCGCTTGGAGCTGGTGGACAACTGAGGTTGTAGTTCTTCTATATTTTCTTTAGCTTACATTAATAAAGAGGCGTTGCCTTGTTCCTGGTTATTATGGCCTTTATTGTTATCTTCTTACATGTTTATATGATCTAACCTTGAAATCATGAACATTCTTTTAGTTATTTTTGGTGTGTATTCTTTTCCTTTAATTAATTGTAGGTCTTAAAGTGCAAGGAAGAAGCATAGGGTTCGAACCCTACGGGAATGACCTCAAATGTAGGACCTATGGGTAAGACCTTTTGTACCAAGTTTAACTACTTAAGTATTAGAAATTCTTGATTGTGTGTCCCTTTATGCGTTATGCCCTCTTCTCTATTAGGGTTCCCAACCGAAGACCCTAGGGTGATTCTATCCAAAACAAAATTGGCGACTCCACTGGGGAAAGCATTCTTGGTTTTCCTAGATTGGGTTGTTTCTTCTTGATCAAGGCCTACTTGATTGATTTCCTTCTTTTACAATGTCCGTGACCTGTTTTCTTCCTGGGTGTCAAGTCTAATCTTTTGGATCAGGCCTGGATTTTTTGTTTTTCTTTATTGAGCTTTATATACGTTCTTTTCGTAGGATAAACTAGCGTATATATGCTAGTTTCATCAAGGAAACTCGTGTATACGTGAGTTTCCTTTGTATCGGTCATGTATACACACTTATTTGTCTTTGCACAGTCCCGTATACATTATTTTGAGTAATGTTTTCAAAATATTGGACCCAGTTAATATTGTTGCATGGTGGTTTTTGCTATTTTCTGGTCATTCACTATTAGTAAATCTACGCTTTCATGCAAGTTTTCTGTTTCCAATCTTTTTCTTGTTGAAAAACCTATTCAACCTAGGGTTTGATTTTTTAATAAAGTTTCTATTTGGGCTTTGGGTTCAAGGCTTCTTGTAGAAGTTCTTGGTTGTTCTGACTTTGTGGAACAAGAAATTGGTTGCAGTTTTGTTTATAACCCAACTTTCAGATTGATTTGATTTGCTTTCCTTTTTTGGTTGACCTATTTTGTTTTTCATGGCTTTTTCATGGCTCTTTGGTGATCTTGAAAGTCTTTCTTGATATTATTTTGGTTTTTTGAAGTCCTTTATTATGCGGTTCAGATCAGTCTATGCAAGTCTCTAGTCCTTTGTCATTTCAAGTTTTATTATATTAATGATGTGCATAACTTGCGAATTTTAGGAGTCTTTATGCTTGTTTTAGGTCTTGGAATTTTAGTAGTCTTTTTGTTCTCAAGAAATTCTTTGGGTTCTTTAAAAAATAAAAAGACAAAAACATCATTCTTACCTTTCTTTTTCTTTTCAGAATTTTTTTTGGTTTCTTCATTAATTTTTAGCAATTGTGAACTTTTTTCAATTGGTTTTTCTTGGTTTCGGGGGAATTTTGTTATTGAATTTGTGCCCTCCTTGTAGTCAAGCTGTCCTATTGATTTTGTGAAGGAACACATTTTCTTATTGTATGAGCATCCATAGAATCTTGCACCATCATTTTCATTAAGTTAGTTTGCACTGCAGGCGTTATAGTCTTTTTGTTATATTTTGAATGTGTGGAGCATGCTTTCGGAAAAAGAAAAAAATTTACAAGTTTATTCATATAACCTTATAGAAATCTCTTTTTGTCGAAGAAAAAGAGATGCATTTTCATATAGCTAACTTTCTATTGATTTCTTTTGCATCAAAACACCACAGGTTACACTCTCATTTTACCTAAGACCTAAAGAACAACCTTTTAAAATCAAGCACTTAATTAAAAAGAACTAGAACATTTGTTGATTTGTCATTAATTACATTAACAAATATAGATCTTTAGGACCTTCGAATAGGTGAGTGGCATGTTAACTCTCCAAGGCCAATCAAATTGTTAAACATAGATGTTGAATAATGACTGAAATCCGGTGTCATTAAAAAGACCGAGAAATCTCCTCTCTATTGGGAGTCAAGCACGAGGGAGAGGGAAGACAAGGAAAGAGAGATACCCCCTCACCTACTTGTTGGATCTCACCCCGAGACTTTTCTACTCGGCTTTTGATACGAATTGGTGTCCATAGTTTCTTTTCCTAGGGATGACATAGGTCACTCCAGAGGGGAATCCCGCAGAACTCGAGGCAGACATTGCATCACATTCGTTAGTACTTCTGGAGGGTAGCCTTACAAAGCTTGATTACTTGCATCGGAAAAGGCTTTTGTCTGGGGCACAACATAACTATTTCTGTTACCTTCACTCATAGGCTTGGGTTGTAATTATCCCAAACTATCTTCGGAAGGTCCATTACTTCACTTTCTTGTAGTTTGGTGTCTGGTGCTCATCACGTGTAGCGGAAATACTTAGAATTTTCTTGATTGGTTGCATATTTAGGTACTTTATAGTGGAGTGTTCTTTTCTCTATATATTTAGTTGGATTTAGGTGGATTTTTCTTGTCACTTTTGGACATTAGATTTTGAGTGACTGACCAACCACTCCACTATTCTTGAAAGGCTTTTGATATTTCTTTTGAAAGTTGTGGAGTTGACTCCTTGAGGGAAAATGTTTGATTGTGAATATCTCTCCACTGGAACGTCATTTGTACAATCTGGTAAGGGAAGGATCTGTGGATAAGCTGGGTATGGCTAATATTCCTATGGAGGCCAACCAAGGGACCCTTTCAAACAAGAATCCTTTTGCGTTTCCTCTCTTTGGAAACGTTGGTACCCCCTTGATGGTCACTTTGAATATTCCTGGATTGAATGTTGGACTACCAGTTTGGCTATGATCCACTCTGAATATTTCAAATGTTCTTGAATATTCTCAGATGAATGCTTTATTTCAAGGGCATCAAATGGGTGTTAATTGTTGATCTTCTTCAAAAGGAAAATGTAGGATTCCTCTTTCTCCTCCCTCTTTTAATAAGAGATCTAAAAATAAGAGGAAGAGGAGGAAGAAGAAGAAGAATAGTTTTAACCATGAATCATAACCAACCCCTGCAAATCATGTTGGAGATGAGCTTTCAGATGCTGAAAGTCACATTGGGGGCATAAATCTAGTCACTACAAGTCATAGTAGCAATTGGTCACCTACCTCTATGAGTCATATTTATTTTGACTCACCTGCTTCTGTGAATAGGGCTGGGGGCACAAGTTCTATCTCTCTTGGGAAAGAGTCACTAACCCCTACGAGTCACGTTGGGGACTCTCCACCAACCGATACAAGTCATGTTGGAAGAATGGATATTGGTACCCCCTTGATGGTCACTTTGAATAGTCCTGGATTGAATGTTGGACTACCGGTTTGGCTATGATCCACTCTGAATATTCCAAATGTTCTTGAATATTCTTAGATGAATGCTTTATTTCAAAGGCATCGAATGGGTGTTAATTGTTGATCTTCTTCAAAAGGAAAATGTAGGATTCCTCTTTCTCCTCCCTCTTTTAATAAGAGATCTAAAAGTAAGAGGAAGAGGAGGAAGAAGAAGAAGAATATTTTTAACCATGAATCATAACCAACCCATGAAAATCATGTTGGAGATGAGCTTTCAGTTGCTGAAAGTCACATTGGGGTCATAAATCTAGTCACTACAAGTCATAGTAGAAATTGGTCACCTACCTCTGTGAGTCATATTTATGTTGACTCACCTGCTTCTGTGAATAGGGCTGGGGGCACAAGTTCTATCTCTCTTGGGAAAGAGTCACTAACCCCTACGAGTCACGTTGGGGACTCTACACCAACCGATACAAGTCATGTTGGAAGAATGGATTTTGATCAGAGACCTAGGTGTAGAATATTTAAACATAAGTTTCCTTCTAAGATATGTAAGGGAGACCATGTTAATCATTTATGCCTCAGTATTCAGGTGGTACAAAGGATATGGTCCAAGTCTGAAGGTTCTTCCAGTACTAAATATGTTATGGTTTCTCAAGAGTCTCATCAACCATTGGTTGATGAAGTGGTCAAGCCAGTGCAATCTCTCGCCGATTCCACTCTTGTTTTGGGGGGTGAAGTGCCTAACAACAAATTCTTCTTAATTTATAGTACATAGTCTTCTAGTCTAGGGGACATTCCAATCTCTTCAAATGTACCCCCTCCAAGTTCTAGGAGTGTCACCTTTGATTTGGATAATCTTTTCAAGCCTCGTCTTCCTTCTATGGCACCATTCCAAATAAGGGTTAGAGTTAGTTCCATAAATGTATATCCATGTATGGTGGATGAAAGATACTCTACAAGTATTATATCCTTCTTGACTTGGAAATCTTTGGGTTCTCCAAAAATGTTTGTAGCTGATAATCATTTGTTAGACTATGATAGAAGACCTAGTGAATCTATGGGTGTTCTTCCTCAATTGCCTATTACTTTAGGTGGGAATACTGTCTTAATAGATATGATGGTGGTTGATCACCCTTTAGAATTTAATATGCTACTTGGGGATGATTTTTTCTATGCTATGAATGATGTGGTGTCTTCATTCTTTCGAGTGATGTATTTTTGAAAATATTCATGATGACGAAGAGTGTGAGAAGAGAGGTTATGAAAACAATGAAATGACCATAGAGGTTATAAAATATTTTAAAATATAGATTTAATTAGAAGTAAGTGGTGATAATAGCATGTCCTAGCAAAATGAAATTTTGGACATGGAAATTGACACGATGATAATACTAGTGATGAAAGTGCATGAGAAATTGCACACTAATGAAACAAGGGTAGTCAACTTCAAAAGGAAAATGAATCTAGAAGAGTACATCACCAAATAGAGTGGACAACTATAACATAAAGTTTGGAAACCTGGGAGCTTGAAGAAGACAACAACAAAAAAAATAAAGAAACAACATGAAGAAGGAGGTGATTGGTTACAATACAAAGTTTGGGATGTAGAAGGATTTGAAAATTAATGACACATGACCAAGAGGTGATGAATTCTTTCTAGCTTGGGATTCTGATGCAAGAGCATTAGAGCTTCCAAGCCATTAAGTCTTTGATGTGTAAAAGCTTAAAAAGGGAGCCTTTTTATTTTAGAAGAATTTATATTCTTCTATGTAAATAAATTGTATTTTCGAAGTTAGTATATTTTATGAGTTTTAGAACTAGATGATTCATAGTTTTAGAGAAACTTTCGATAGGTGAGATTTTTCCCATAAGGAAAAAGTTATTTTTCCTTGAAAAGAGTGAGGGATTACAAGTATATATTGGGTATTTTTTAGATTTAGGAAAATATTATTTATGGAATGATTTATGGGTGGTTTATGGAGTGATTTTATGAGTTAAAAAAGATATTTCATTTCTTAATTCGACTTATTATAAGCCTATAGGAAATGAGAGAATGGCCAAATGAATGTAGAATCAATTCATAGAGAGTGAATGAAATGAAAAAAATGTTTTGAGTATTTTTTATGTATAGGTTTTGTTAATGAAATGAAATTTCATATCTTATGTGTATGAAGTATCTATGTGCAGGATTATTGAAGAATTCATAAAATCTAGAACTAATAGAATTAAGTGCCTACATGAGTGAATTGGGAAAGGAAATATTATTTAATATTTAGTGAAATTAAATTCATTACATGTATTGAATGTGTTGGGTTGTGTTATATTCTTTCCATGACTACCTCACATAGATATATTAGGTGGGCGGACCTATATATGGTTTTGTTCATGGATTTCACATATGGTTTTTGGCATGATGGTTTACCTACAATGGTATTTTGTAGATCTCTTTGAGGGAGCTATGGTTATGTTCTAATCCAGGGTCAATGGATTGGGGTTTATGAATGCTTCGGCATGTATATATATGTATTGTAGCAATGAAAGGAACATAATGAAAAATCAATCTGGTAGTTCCGGTTTTTGGATCCAAGGGAAAATATTTGTGTATATATGTTTAATGTTTTATGCTCTCGCGATTGCTTATTTTCTGTTTTTTAGAATCAGTATGCAGGTAATTCTGTACGGGGTTAAAACCTACATTTGGTATCAGGGTTGTTTTGGCTTCAAGGGGACACCTTTGCTATTGAGGGGTTTCTGCTCTAGCCTATGGTAGACCCTATTTAGTGGGAGATCTATGAGATAGATTCTTTTGGTGAAAGAATATGGCAAGCAGTGGAAAGACAGAGATCTAGAAATTTAATGGTCAGAGTTTTAAGTTGTGGAAACCTAAGATGGGGGATCTGTTCGTGGATAAATATCAGTGTGTCATGGTAGATCCAGGTACTAAACCATCAACAATGTCAGCTGAAGACTGGGCGAAGTTGGATCAGAAGGCAGAGAGAACAATACAAATATGTGTCTCATATTTAGTATTGCTGAATGTATTAGGGAAATCTTCGCCAAAGGATTTGTGGGAAAATTAAGGACTTTGTACCAACCTAAGAATTAAAGATGGAGACTCAGTGACAGAGAATCTAAACGCATTTAATACTGTGGTAAGCCAGTTATTATCTGTTGATATTAGAATTTTAGATGAAAATAAGTGCATCGTTTTGTTGTGTTCTCTACCAGATTTGTGGGATAGTCTGGTTGTTTCAATAAGTAGCAATCCAACTCCGTTGGAGTTTGATGAAATAGTCTCATCCTTGTTGTCGGAAGGGATGAGACTTTAACACATGTAGGGCCAGAATGGTGATGCCTTTTTTGTATGCGGACGGTCCCAAAAAAAGAAACAAAAATAAGTCCTTGAGTGGGAGATCTAAATCTAGAGGGAGATCTAAATCTCCACGAAAACTTGTGAAGCTGTGCTGGAAATATGGAAAGGAAGGGAACTTCAAAAAGGATTTTAAATCTAAAGTTCTTGAGGAAGGAAAGGGATCTGATGATGCTCCTTCTACAGAGGTGAATACCACCTCATATGAAGGTGGGGATGTGTACTTGGCTTCTTCTTCAAGTACACATGTAGATCACGAGACATGGTCGATTGAATCATGTGTATCCTTTCACTTCACTCCCCATAGAGAGTGGTTTTGCGACTATGAGAAATATGATGGCAGTGATGTGTTCTTAGGGGATGATAGGAAGGCTAGAATCATTTGTCGTGGAAAAGTAAAGTTGAAGTTATAAGCTGGAAGGATTAGAGCACTTCCAAGTGTTCTGCATATTGCTGCATTGGCCAGAAATCTAATTTCTGTAAGCAAGATGGATGATGCATGTGTAAAAACAGTGTTTGAGAAAGATAACCACAATATGGTTTGGGGAGCACTAGTACTGATGCAGGGAGTTCGGAGTAGAACTCTGTACAAGCTTCAAGGTAGGATTGTTATTGATGGGTGCAACAGTTTTGTGGTTCCTGAATGTGGAGCAGAAAATCTAGTTTTCTCTGGAGAAAAGGCCATGCTATGGCATCAAAGGCTTGGACATATTGGAGAGAAGAGCCTTCAAATACTTCATGGTAAAAGTATGATAGAAGGTATGTCTAATTTCTTTCTGGATTTTGATTTCTGTGAAAATTATGTATATGTGAAGAAAAATTGGGTGAGTTTCCCCTCTCGTGGTAAGATGGTGAAACACATATTAGATCTTATGCACACTAATGTGTTTGGACCTGTGTCAGTTCCATCACTAGTAAATTTTGTGTACTATGTATCATTTATAGATGACTTCTTAAGAAATACATGGATATATTTCCTCAGGAAGAAAGTTGATGTCTTTGATAGGTTTAAATAATTTGAGGGTCTAGTGGAAAACCAGGTAAAGAAGAAGATAAAGGTAATTAGGATAGATAACTCTGGAGAGTCTTGCAAGAAGGAATTTGAATAGTTATATAAGTAGTGTGGTATAGCATGGCAGAAGACCATTCCATATACGCCTAAGAAAAATAGAGTTGTAGAAAGAATGAACAAGAGATTGATGGAAAGGGCAAGAAGCATGCTCAATGGTGCCAGATTTGGATAGGAATTCTGGGAAGAGGCAGTCGAGACCGCATGTTACGTGGTTAACAGATCACCTTCATCAACGTTGGAGGATAAGACTCCACAAGAGGTATGAACTGGTAAGAAACCTTCTCTTTCACATATGAGAGTATTTGGATGTGATGCATACGTACATGTTCCAAAGGAGAGAAAAACAAAGTTGGATAGTAAATTTGAAAAGTGCATATTTATTGGGTATAAGGATGGTTTGAAAGGTTATAAGATTTGAAACCCAAAAATAAGGAAGGTTGTGTACAACCAAGACGTGGCATTTAGAGAGGTGAAATATGTTATTAAACATGAAGTCCTACCAAAGGAACCTTAGAAGATAGAGTTTGAGCTAAAGTAGGAAGAATCAAACTCTACAACAGAAGAGGAATCAGAAGATGAAGAGAAACAAACTCGGGTTGTGAGAATATCAGTTCGAGAAACAAGGCAGCCAGAAAGGTATAGTCCATCCACTTTCTGTTCAAATTTCTCTTTAACTATTATTGATGATGATCCGAGAACTATGAGGGAAGTAGTAGATTCAGAGGATGTAAAACTTTGCAAAGAGGCCATGGTTGATGAAATGGCATCTTTGCACAAAAATGAGTCTTTGGATCTTGTGGAGTTGTCGGTTGGAAGGAAACCCATTGGTAGCAAATGGGTGGTTAAGAAGAATATGAATATAGAAGGAAAGGTGGACAAATACAAATATCAGTTGGTAGAAAAAGGTTATTCCCAATTGTTGGGAATTGATTTTGGTGATATTTTTTCTCCTACTGCCAAGGTAGCTTCTATTAGATTACTTTTATTTGTTCTTGCTGCTTTTTATTTTGAGGTAGAAGATATATATGTGAAGACAACATTTCTTCACGTGGATTTGGAAGAAGAGATCTACATGAAGCAACATGAAGGCTTTGCAGTGAAGGGTAAGAAATAATTGGTATGCAAGTTAAAAAAAGTATATATATGGGTTATAACAGTCACCAAGGATGTGGTAACATAAATTTGATAAGTTATATAGGGACTTGGGTTCACCAGAAGAATAGAATAAATTAATTGGTGACCGTGTTATTTATCTGGTCTTGTATGTGGATGATATGTTGCTAGTTGGAAATTACAATGAAATTATCTAGGATTTGAAGGCTCAATTGTCCTCCAAATTCGACATGAAAGATATTGGTGCTGCAAACTATATTTTGGGCATGAAAATTAAATCAAATCGATCAAAGAGGAAGCTATGGATAAACGAGAGGAAGTATGTCGAGACAATACTGCAGAGGTTTAATATGCAGGATAGTAAATCAGTGAATGTTCCTATTCCTGTAGGTGTAAAGTTATCTGTTGAACAGTGTCCTAAGACAAAAGAAGAGGAAGAGGACATGCCTTGTGTTCCATATGCAAGTGTAGTCAGTAGCCTAATGTATGCAATGGTTTGTACCATAATAGACATTGCATACCTAGTGGGATTATTAAGTAGGTTTATGTCAAAAACAGGGGAGGAGCATTAGAGAGCAGTGTAGCGGGTTTTCAGGTATTTGTGTGGCAGGAGTGAATATGGTTTGTGCTACCAATGAAGACTAGGATTGGACAAATTTTTTGAAGTCCATGGATTTTTTGATGCATAATGGGCTATATATCTGGATCAGAGAGGATCTACAAGTGTGTATGTGTTTAACCTATTTGGAGGTGCAATTAGTTGGATGAGTAAGAGACAATCGGTAGTGTAACTTTAAACTACAGAGGCAGAATACATGGCAACCACTCATGCAAGCAAGGAAGCAGTTTGGTTGCAGAGATTGTGTTCAAGTATGGGCTTAGTACAACGAGTTATAAGGATAGACTGTGATAGTGAAAGTCAAATTTTCTTGGCAAAGAAACCTGCTTATCATTCAAAGACAAAGCACATTGATGTTCAATATCACTTTATGAGGGATATGGTTGAGGACAAAAAGGTGTTGCTGGTAAAGGTGGACACTTTGAATAATAATGCATATGCATTGACAAAGTTTGTAAGCACTAAGAAGTTCTCTTCATGTAGAGAAACAATGGGCATTGATGAGCTGGATCAATGACTAAGCTCTCATGTGGCCCCTTGTGGAAAGAAAACAACAAGTGGGAGAATGTTGGGTTGTGTTATATTCTTTCCACGACTACCCCATGGGCCTATATTAGGTGGGCAGACCTATATATGGTTTTGTCCATGGATTTCACAGATGATTTTGGGCATGATAGTTTACTGTCCATGATATTTTGTAGATCCGGTCAAGGGACCTATGGTTATGTTCTAATCCAAGGTTAATGAATTGGGGTTTACGGATGCTTTGTCATGTATATATATGTATTGTAACATTTAAATGACACCATGAAAAACTAATTTGGTAGTCCTGGTTTTGGGATTGAGGGGAAAATCTCTGTGTATATTTGTTTTATGTTCTATGCTCTCATCATTGATTATTTTCTATTTTTTAGAATTTGTATGCAGGTAATTTTTGCATAGGGTTAAAACCTACAAAATGGTGGAGACCAAGAATCGATGGTAAATTTATAATGGGATATGTTACCGAATGAAGGTGTGCATGGTAATTATTCATGCAAATACTACAAGAACTTTAATGGAGAATTTTTAAGAAACAGAAAAAGTGGATTTACCTATCTCAACATGCTCATGTATTGTGTTGCTCCTCCACCTTGAGATATGTTTCTTATCAGTGCAAACTCCTCCAATGTAACAATCAACTCATAAATCTCTATTGAAGTTGTTGTCTACTCATGTTGCTTCTTATCCTTCTTCCTCTAAGGACATTGGGTTACATAGTGGCCATACTCACCACACCTCAAGCACTTGATCTCTGACAAATATTTAATTATTCTCTCACCTCCTTCTGATCCTTATCCCTGACTGGGACATTTCTTGACATTTCTCTTACCTATAAGGGCCACATTTTCCTCATTCTCCTCCTCCTTCGATCCTTTGTTGTTGCTGCTAGTAGAACCATTCACAATACAGAGCCTCAACTCCTCTTAAGGGAAGTCACTTCTTAAATTATCCCATCTAGGTAGAATATCTTTCCCAGAAATAAGTTGGACGAAAGTATGCCACTCCTTGGTGAAACCATTGAGAGTCATTCTGACTGCCTCATTATCTGATGGTTTTTCTTTGATAGTTGCAAGTTCATCTTTGACATTCTCAATATTGGTGAGATAGGGCATAACGCCTTCTCCCTTCTAAATTCTAGTGGTCCTTAGCTTCTCCTTGAGAATCATCTTTCAATTCTTTGATGGATTTTCATATAGCTTGATTACGAGAGCGCACATTTCATTTTCTATGCTTAACGTAGAAACTTGTAGAATGATATGATCCCTAACTCCATTAAGGATCATCCTATTAGGCTTGTCCATTTCTTTCTTGTAGGTTTCCTATTGTTGAGAATCTATGGGTATGCCAAATGTATTTTCCGCATACTCTTTCAATCCACACTCATTTAAAAGGAAATTCATCCTAGCCTCCCATATGCCAAGGTTAGAGGCTCTGTCATGATTGTATTAATTCCTAAGTCCTATTGTGGCCATCTCTTAGAAACTCAAGTAATATGGAGACTATAACTTCTCCTTCCTACTCATCATTCCTTGTCCTACTTGCACCCCTCACTGGAATATATAGATATGTCTTTCCTTCCTACAGAAATACTTCTGTAGCACTCTCTCTACTTATTTCTCCTCTACTGAGAAAATTTCAGTATATGGACTAGCAAGTTTGCCACTACCTACTACAACTAAAAATTTTAGATCTCCTCCTGAAAACTGGGAATTGGAAACCCTCTAAGAAAACTAAAAATCTCCTCTTATGTGTGCCTATCTCTTCCCTCTGAGCGCAAATATACAACCGCGACAGTTGTTGCAAATATTTTACACCCAAATGTAATAAATATTATTTGAAAAATGACGGATTGATCCAGGTGGCTCTAGAGACACAAACAGGACAAGGAGGACTCAGGAAAGCTAAAAAATCAAAGAGATCAAACTTCTTTCGAACTAGGGCTAGAGCATAGATGTTGTCGTCTTGATCATGGCAGTGCGAATGGTTCGTCAATCTGAGTCTGTATATGAAAGTTAGAAGCAATCAAATTTGGGTTGACTTTTTGATGACTGGGTAAGCTTAAGGAGGACACAATTTGGACTTTTTCTGGCCACCGGATTCCGGCCAACTTGGGTTGGATTCCAGGAAAAATTGTGGGGTCGATTTGACTCCTATGGCTTAAAATTTGAATTTCAAAAGTGTGCCCTTATTGTTTAATAAAACAAAAAAAAAAATTAAGGGGCGTGGGGGGCACCAACCCCACCACCCCCCAACCCACATACGTAACCATTACAAAGAGGACGGTGGGAGTCGATTTGACGATAGCTGCAAGCAAAGGATGAGGCCTTGGAAAAGCTACAACGAGACCCATGTGAGGTAAAAAGTAGTTCTCCATCTTGATGTATATTTCCTAATGATGATTTCGCTATTTTTGATAATCATACCACAGGAATTGGCTCCAAACTATTGAAGAAAATGGGGTATGAAGGAAAGGGCTTGGGTGTTAATGGCAAAGGCATTGTCAAACCCATCAAAGTAGAGGAATTACCCCATTAGGCAGGACTTGGGTATGTCAAAAAGGAAGTTCGGGAATGCGCCACGACAGTTAGCGAACCACCAACAATAGATGATGAGAAACCCTCATCAGTTGTTTCCAAATCAAAAGAGGAGGTAAAACATGTTGATTTCCTTGCGGTTTCATCTTCACATAGTATGAGTTCTATTGGAGATTTGGAGATCCCAATTAGAGGGACAAACATGAGGCTCCTTACAAGGATGAGGCACAAGTAGGAGAAAGAACTTTGTGTTAATAACCAAGACATGACTCAACCTTTAGAGATTGTGCATAAACATTGATTTGTAGGCTCGAGATATACTAAAAGCGAGTGCTCGAAGGTGTCAGAGTCATCCGAGACATTGTTTAAATCGTCGAGGAAAGAGAATGATGGGAACACATCCCTATCATCCCACGATAGTGCCCATTGCAGGGAGAGAGTTGAGGCAAGCTCTCATCACCATCCTTACACCAGAGACTCTAAGGAAAGGTATAACCACTCTCAACATTCAAATGTTCATTTCGTTTATAATCATGTTGTTAATGACGAATGAAGAGCATGGCATCGAAAAACATGCAACTTTTGTGGATTACATAACCATACCTTTTCTAAGTGTTGGAAAAGAATGGTAGCATGCAAAAGGATGAGGTGTGAAAGACCCTCTCAACAGCATGTAAAGAAACGGGTTAAGCAAATCTAGAGGAAGAAGATGTATTGCAGTCATTGCAATAGAAGTGGCCATCAAAGAGCCACTTGTTGGAGGCTCCATCCAGAGTAGCGCCTTAAACACAAAGAGTCGATACGTAAACCGGTGAAGCAGCTGGTCGACAAGCAAAACCACCACAAGGACATGACCCATTCACATTGATAAGTGAAAAATGGTTTCTAGACATGTTGTCGTTTCATGGTCATTATTTTGTAAATCATTTGTTTGATTTTAAAATGTAAAACTGATGATGTGTTTTCCATCACTTGTTCAACAACAATGATGTCTAGTATTATTTTGAGTTGCACGATAAAGTGTGAAAGTGATGTTGTGTTTCCATCACTTGTCCAGCGAATAGTGTTTGGCCTTATTATTGTAAATCATGTGTTTAAGTGATGATGTGTTTTCCATCACTTGTTGAAGCAATAGTGATAGGTTGGCCTTGTTGTCGTAGCTGGGGTATTGTGTCCATCTTCTTGTAAACTTGACCACCAAGTATGTGTTATAAACTCATGGAAAGTGCGGGATGTTTGGGTCATCAGTTGGTCATTTCATTCAAACATGTAATTTGCAAAACAATGTACTACAGGGTGTAGAGTTTGTAGGTGTCGACTCATCGCCCAAGGCTCCGAAGAACAAAGGTGAAGGAGAAGGAAGCGAGACCTTTTCAAGATGCTTGTGATGCAGACAAGGTACAGAGAAGTTGCAAGATATTTTTCATGCTTTTGGAGGACCAAAAGCTCCTTAGTGGGGAGGATTGATCCAGGTGGCTCCAGAGACACACACGGGACAAGGAGGACTCAAGAAAGCTCAAAAATAAAAGTGATGAGAATGCTTTAAAACTAGGACCAAAGTGTAGATCTCGTCACCCTGATTGTGGTGGTGTGAACGGTTCGTCAATCTGAGTCTGTATGCGAAAGTTAGAAGCAGTCAAAGCTAGGTTGACTTTTTGATGACTGGGCAGGCTTAAGGAGGCCACGATTTGGACTTTTTCTGGCCACCATATTCTAGCCAACCTGGGCCAGATTCTAAGAAAAATTGTGGGGTCATTAATTTGACTCCTACGGCTTAAAATTGAAATTCCAAAAATGTGCCCTTATTGTTTAATAAAACAAAAAACAAAAAAAATTAAGGGGGATGGGGGCCACCAACCCCACCACCCCCAATCAACATATGTAACCATTACAAATAGGTTGGTGGGAGTTGAACCCACGGCCAGCGGGTCCATCAGCCCCACCCACGTGGCGACCCCATGTAGCATCACCAAAAGCAAACCAACAAAACATTACGTATAATAAACATAAACCTTAAATATTACAACGGCCCATGTATAACGGCATGCGGAGGCAGGTAGAGTGGGTGGGCTGCCCAAGGCGGGTCTGACCCAAGCGGCAATGTTAAATTAAAAAAGAAATTCTTATGCAGTGTATAAAATGGGAGGAGCTAGGATTTGACCACCTAACCTCCCCCTTAATAAATGGAGCCCTAACCAACTCATCCAAACCACTTTCTTGTTAAATCCACCTACATAAAATTATATAAACCCATAATTTATTTAGCGCATGGGTAGATGGAGGAACCAGGAGAGGGAATGCATTTCGAGGGAGTAATTTTTAATTAATTTTTATGCAGGTGGAACCATGAATTTTGCAGGAGGGCCAAATTTCCACTTTGTCAGATTTTGACAAATTTTATATGGTTTGAACACCTCTTGTCACCATGAACACAATGGCACTGCCTATTTCTCCATTAGAGTTTTACATTTTTCAGCCATTTTCAGTATGCAGGTGGAACCATGATTGCTGTAAAAACAGGGAGCAGAACCATGATCCTTGAAATTTTCCCAAGGAGGTAATTTTTCTTCATGTTGGAATATAGTCAAGTTTATACTTGTTTTTCATGGTTTTCCACAGGTATCGCAATGGTGAGGTCGGATTCGCCATTTGAGTTGTATTTTTCCAGTCCACCCATGGAGTAAAATCTTTGAGGAATCCCAAGGGAATCTAAAGGATTCCTTGAGCCCCGGATTCTCAATTTCTCAGAATTCAGATTTTGGACAGTCAATTTTGCACTACTCGATGCCACAAATCTAATGGTGCATTCAGATTTTTCATTCTCACATTTCATTTTCCACCCACTTTTCTAAGTGCTAGTGCAAGTGTCCACATTCATATGCGAGCAGTCATTTTCATGCGATCGATGCCGTGAGATCGTTGGTGCGAACATCTTTAGCAATGTGATATCCTTTTCTTCAGATGGTGGTTGGTTGTGAGCTATATGATATGTTCATGTACTCCTTCTTTATGCATTGTGCTGCATAGGTCCTTTATTGATGTTTGATGTGGGATCCTGTTCCTTACTGATTTTTATGATTCCTGCTTGATGTGACACAAAATAGCCTATGTGATGTACTTGTAGTCATGATTCATCATGTTTTGTTTTGAGACCCCTTTTTTGTATGTTGATGGGATACTCATGTGTCACCATGCATGTTTTCTCTGACATCCCTTTCATGCCACGTTGGTGGCATGCTCATCATGCATGAGTTTTGTGTCATACTGATATGAGTCTTTTAACTGAGGGTTGCTGTAGTGGAACATCTCTTATATCCACTCCTGTGTGAGGTAATTTTCCTTGTATGATCGCGACATCATATCTTCTGGACATCATCACTATTGATAGCACTTAATGCAGCAGCCTACACCATCTTAACACCGAGGCCCGGAGACGTAGTCCCTCCTGGACAAACTCCGTTATCAACGACTTATGTTTTCATGTGTTGATGATTTTCATGATCCTCTTCTTTACAACATGTAGATGTATTCATTTATGTTCTTTTAAAAACTCAATTTAACACATCATGAAAGTAAAAGGTCTTCGAAGGGTCCTTTGTCACACCCAGACCTGGATCACTGATCTACCCATTAGAACCCTCTTTCTAGGAAATTCATTACCTATTTCTATAGATATGAGGAAATTTGCACTTTTCCACCAAATAATAATTAGAAATCAAACTTTGCCTCTTTGCTATAGGAACTGCCTAGCTGGACTATGCAGATCTAGAGAAAGTGCTTCAGATCTACCACTGAAACTGTATGATCTCACTCCATCCTGCCTCTAAGCTTCATATATAATCAAACATGCTCTGAAACCATGTGAAAATTCCTTGAAGTGAAGCTACAAGAACTTATTCTACTTACTGGTTATCAATTTATTATTTTCCTTGTTAATATCAGATAAATCACACCGTAATTTTTCACAACAAAATAAATATGGTGCGAAAAATAAACTGGAACTAATAAATTCATGCACACAATTAACATAGTTATTTTGGACTAATGTCGCCAAAAAATCCAAAAGGGAAAATCAGTGCAACAAATGAGGATTTATTTTACTATCCAACAAATGGAAAATTATTACAATTGGATGCCCAACTCGCTATCCTTTTGAAATACACTGGAAAAATATCTAGGATATATCTTCTCCCTCTACAAAATAAATCAACCTCCCTCCAGCCTTCTTTCACTAATCATTGGCAACTCAGCCTCTGTTGTAGATGTGCATTGCTGGCCTAGAATAACTCACACTTTGTACAAATTGGCTCTTAGTGAGTTGTATTTCCTCCCTCTGTCACCGGAAACTACTTTCACTACCTTATGAAACAAGATCCATGATCTTGTTTTTGATGTATGGCTCTTCCGACAACCCACACTAGGGTTAATAGAAACTCACCCTAGCTTTTGTGACCCTTTCTACAAATGATTCGACCTCCTTTCTCATGTCAATCTATCACTAGAGAAACACTAAAAAATCATTGGAATTCTCTTCATGTTTCTCCCTCACACTGATGCTCCTCCACTCGCTCAAATTCTTCCCCCATTGAATCACTGTGTACTTAGAAATTCACAGTGCCTTGGTAATTTGCTCTCCCACTTATGTCTCTCCTCATCCCATTGATTTGCTCTTACAATATCTCGTTGGAGCTTCAATGGCCATGATTATAGACTCATCAATTCTTAAGATCATCTTAGACTCGATTCATGTGAATCTCTACACCATTCTCAATCATCCTCAATTAAATCTCATTAATTAACCAATTTTCCTAAGTTACACTTAGGCAAATTTTAATTATTGATCAATTCATTTAATTAAGGTGTTTCACAAGCTTATCTCGTGAAACCTTTTCTAGCTTTTTGAGAAATCGTGTTACTCAACCTCTTAGAAAAAAATTGAGACTAGAACACTTGTACAATGTTGTAAAAACTAACACCAAGCTTGTCCAACTCTTTACTTTCTTTGTTTACAGTTGTATATTTTATTTGTTTTCATAGACTAGAGTTTAATTTCTTTCATAGACAAGATTTCAAATGCTCTCATAGATTATACTTTCATGATCTCATAAATTAAGTTTGTATGCTTTCATCAATTAAGTTTCCATGCTTTCATATATTATATCTACCTTCTTTCATATATTAAATTTCCAATGCTTTCTTAGACTAATATTTCTATTTCTTTCCTAGACTAAGATTTATGTTGCCTTCGTAGATTATATTTCAATTGCTTTCTTAGAATAAGAGTTATATCACTTTCCTAGTATATATTTCTTTTGTTTTCCTAGATTAAAATTTTATTTCATGTCAATTTACCCTATTTCATAAAATAGAGCTTCCTTTCATGAAAATTTACATTTATGGGTGGGAGATCATGACCAAGAAACAAACTGGAATACTATTCAAACAAATGTTGGAAAGCAAGTACTACACTAAAGATTGGCTCTAAACAGTAACCATGCCACAACATTCCTACATTCTTCAAAAATATTGGCACCAAATTCATATGTACAATTGGTCTCTCATAACCTAGTAAACATTGACATATATTTTTCAAATTTGGATATGAGCACACTAGAGATCTTTATCCATAAATGGATTCACTAGAGATATTCCTGCACTTGACAAAAGCTTTCATTTTTTAAGTAAAGTAGGGTAGAATTAGGAAATAAAGTCAAGGTATTATTTTTGATTTTGAAGTTTATATTTGTAGGATTTTATTTATTCTCTTATAAATTTCAATTGATGGTGCAGTAAAAAATATCTCATTGACTAACTATTGGTAGGAAGATCTACAAGAGAAGGGACATATATCAAGGAAGGAAACAAGTAGAGTTTGAGGAGCTAAAAATTTGAGCTATGAGATAAATTATTCTTATTATGTTATTCAAATTTCATATTTCAAACCTATAAAGAATTTAAAGAGTTCTTGAGTATGCTCTCTTCTCATGCATAGATTCAATTTGGAAGATCAGAAAGGCGAATTTTCGTAATTAGCTTTGTAATATCTACTTTGATTTGAAATTTCATAGATGTTTAAGATTTGAAGGAAAAAAAGCAAATGACTATGAGATCTAAAAAATACGGACTATGAAAAAAATGTTTTAATTTCGAACTCTAACTTACAACTAGATTTGTATCAAAATTGCTAAAAAGAATTTCTTTCTTTTTATTTAAAAAATAAATAAATATCTTTTTCAAATATCTTTTTTTTATTATTAAAATTAGAAAAATAAAAATAAAAAGAAAAGAATTATATATATATATATATATATATATATATAGATAATAGAAAAAAAAAATCAATAAAAAAAACTAATAATAATAAAAAATAAAGATATATAAACAAAACAAAATTGTAGAAACCTAAAACAAATAACAATAACACAAAACAATTAAAAAATGTACATAATAAAATAAAAAAAAGTTATGAACAAATGAAACAAAAACCAAGGAAAAAAACCCACATTGAAATCAATTTAAATAAGGATTGAAATATAGTTGCAAGTATGACGCGGTACATGAAATACATGCCTACTACATCATTGATTGAATTTGACATCTATATTACCCAGGCCTTGGTCTCTTGCAAATACAACAACATAACCTCTTGCAAACAAAAAACCATATGATTGCACAACCGTCCAAGCTCTAGTTTAATTAATAAAATCATGAACGGTATGTCAGAAAATCCATCTTCTTTTGGACAAGATGAGGAGTTTAAATTGAAATAAATTTTGCGATGGAATTTTAAAATTATGACATGTTGTTGGAGTGGTTGGATTGTTTGGATTTTTAGGCAAGGGTCTTAGAATCAATCCCATCTACCACTTTATTTAACAATGCATTTTAGAATTATTAAAATTAAAAAAACTTATTTTCCATTGCATATTATGAGCTCAATACATGGTCTAGTGGTAAATCACAGTGTTTGTGGAGAACATGTCTCAAGTGTGATTTTGTCCATGGCTTATTTGTTGTATTGTTGAAATATATTTTGGTCAACCTAAGGCTTCCATGTGGAAATCAAATATTGGCCCATGTGGTAGTCTATGATTGGCCCACATGGAAACTTCTTCGTTAGCTTCCATTCCATCACCCACTCAACTTCCATATCTTCAATCGCAACCTCATGAGTATGGTCATTTCCCAATTAGTCAACACATCATTGCCCAGTGAACTTCCGTGTCACTTCCACATCAGTATCATGGTAAACGAACGCATTAATGATATGGTCAGCCACCACATCAACATATAATCTACCCAATCACCACCATATAGTCCATGTGTCACTCTCTACATCTTCCATGTTGCAGTCTCTTGTGATGCCATGTGGGACTCATTGATTCTGCTATGTGGCACCCCTGTACAACGTTTTTCCAATTTCGTAAAAAAAAAAATTGAAGACCATAAATTTCTCATACAATGTGCATTTGAGGTGATTCAAGCTTCATTAGAATGTTGTCAATGATATCTATGTCATGGTAACATTTGTATTAATATTTGACACTATCAAAAAAGGTCTTTTATTTTGAATTTTATAATAATTAGACTTTGAAAAATAATCAGATCATTAAAACATATTTCTAATATGAATTTTTTGTAATTCAATTTTTTAATCACTCAAATTAGATATAAGATGAAGAAGTTATCAATGAAACAATGATGAGTAGTCTATGATGGATGACTTCCTAACAGGTAAAAAGTGCATTTCATTTTTAGTTATCTTCCTTCTATTTATTCTAATAGCACAATTTTTTATTTTGTTTCATATAGATCAGATGAAGAGAGACTGATCACCTATCTCCTTTAAAAATATTAAGTTTTATTACAGGTCAATGCTAAGTCTTGGTAGGTTCCAAGGCAATCAAAGAAGGCAAATCTATGGACAAGTTATTTTCAAAGACCAAATTCTTTTCAGGAGAGCATGTCTTAAAGAAATAATGAAGAAGTAGATCCAATTCCAAGTTAGACCATCATGTTATTTCTACTCATTATTTTCCTCCCTCTAAGCTTTATAGTCCATCCATGTTGAATTCCAAATTTGAATTATCCTACTACTACTAGATCACAACATCAAAACCATTTTTCCTTTGAAAATTTCACCTTTCCCGCCTCACCTACATTCACCTCTAACCCATGAAAAAATTTATTCATCTCACTTACCATCATGAGTAACATGTTTTTCCTCTTTCTTTTTGCCAAATAAATCCTACTTAATAACACAATTATTTCATTTATGGTTCTCTAAATCATTACTTTATACTCCTATTATATGATGGGGGATTCATTAAGGCCTTCCTTCTAACAAGCTTGACCCATTGACTTCAACGCATTATGTACGATCGATAATAGAGATATTTTTAGTACCTTGAGGATTGCATGTCTTAATATCAGGTTATCTTGCCAATATGTATTATATGTTGGCTTGTATGGGCCTGACCTACGTTCAGAGGTGATTTAGCCAAGCAAATGTTGGTACTACTGGCCCTTTTGGCAATAGTCCACAGAGCGTGGACTGAGGTCTCACCCAAAGTAGTATGGGAGGGTACTAGAACCAGGTTTCCACACCCTGGGGATGTCTGATGAGCTTCTGGAGGTCCGCAGTTTGACCTTTTGCGTACGTCGCTATGCGCACTTGCTACCTCTTCATAACCTGTGACGCTGCTTCCGTGCAGCCCTACTCGAGGCACAACCCATATAATACCCAAGTCCCTCTGTTTGTGACCTCCTTTACCACATAGGGTCCCAGCCAATGCATTCTAAATTTTCCCAAAAATTATTCAAACTTACTGTCATATAGTAGTACTAAGTCATTTACCTTGAAGGTACGCAACTTGATATGGCGATTGTGCCAGGAATTTTCACACTGCTTTTGTACCTGCTCATGAAAGCTAGCCAGAAACTATTCTTCCTCGAGTTCTTCTAATTTCGCGAGCCTTTCTTCCAGAGCTTCCCGGTGCGTCATGCATGTGAGCACTGCTATTCGCAGACTAGACCTGTACAATGTATTCCATTAACATGACAGCTTTCGTGCCATAGACCAACCGAAAGGGTGTCTGACCCGTCAATTTCGGGCACGTTATCTTGTACACCCATAACACAGCAGGTACGCGTAGGTCCTAGCTATTCTGCTATGCGTTACATACTTTGGTCAGCGCAGTCTCCAGTATTTTATTGAATGCCTCTACTATCCCATTGGCTTGTGGGTGGTATGGTGTACTTTTCTGATGATACACCTGGAACTCTTTTGTGAGCATGCTGATGGTTTCATTCAGGAAATGTGTTCTGCGATCACTCATTAAGATTTTCGGACAGCCAAATCATGTCAACACATTTTCGAACAAAAACTTTGTAGCCGTAGCGGCCGTGCAGTCCTTGACTGGTTGTGCTTCCACCCATCGTGTCAGGTACTCCGTTGCAGTGATGATGTAACGTGCACCCGTCTTTCCCTAAGGTTCGATCGAGCCCAGAAAGTCAACTGCCCATTTCTCAAACGACTGCAGTGTCATTTGGGGATTTAGTGGCATATCTTCCCTTCGTGATGGTTTTCCTGTCCTTTGACATATATCGCAGGCTTTACAGTGCACTTTCAAATCCTGGTGCAAGGTCAGCCACCATAACCCTGTGCATAGAATCTTCTGAATGGTCGCACATCTTGCATAGTGTCCTCCTGCAGTGCCCCCATGTGCTTCCGCGAGGATCTAACCTTGTTCAAATTTAGGTACATATCTTCACAATATCTCATCATTGCCCATGTTGTAGAGGAGCCCCACAATGACAGAAAAATTTGTCGCGCGCACTACCAATTCCTTCTTTTGTTGAATTGAGTATTCCTTTGACGCAGTCCCTGTTGTTAGAAAATGGATTATATCTTTGAAGTGTCCATCCGCAATGTGCACTGCAAAGAGTTGTGCATCAAGTAGTCCCTCCTCCAAATTTGTTGGTTCCTCGCCTGTTTCAATTCGTGACAAGTGGTCTGGTCCTACGTTTAGGCATCCCAGCTTAACTATAACCTCAAAATCATATTCTTGAAATAGTAGAATCCATCTGCATATTCACCCCCCTAACATAGGCTTGTTCACTAAGTATTTCGACGTGGAATGGTCGGTATACATCTTGAAATGTCCTCCAAATAAATAGTGTCAGTATTTTTGGAGTGAGTACACCATTTCCAACCCTTCGCGCTCAGTGGTAGAGTAGTTCTTTTCTGCTTTGGACAATCTTCGACTCACAAAGGCGATCAGGTGATCCACACACTCCATGACGTCCTGTGTGAGTACGGCTCCCAACGCGATACACGACGCATCAACATGTACATGAAATTCCACATCCCATTTCAGGAAGACCAGGATTGGAGCAGAGGCCAGTTTCCCCTTCAGGACATCGAAACTCTTCATGAAATCATCATTCCAGCAATATGTAGCATCCCTTTTAAATATCTTTTCCATCAATGCAGTTATTTGGCCATAACTTTTGATGAACTTCCTAAAGTATCTAGTGTGTCCCAAGGTAGCGTGCAATTTCTTAACACTTCGCGGTGCTTCCAAATTTAGGATAACGACAATCTTCGCAGGGTCCAATAATCCAAATAGACCTCCAAAAGCTTGTGGATGTATTCTTTGAATGCGACTACTACGATGTGCGAAAATATAGCTGGTGCGTTCTTCAGTCCAAACGACATGATGGTGTATTCAAAGTAGCCCCATTCAGTTGCGAAGGTCATTTTGATCCTATATTTCGGTGCGATCTTGATCTGATGGTACCCTGAGAACCCATCCATGAATGACTATGTTTCTTGACCGCCAACATTTTCTAGTACTTCATCTATAAATGGTATCGGTAATTGATTGTGTACACAGGCGTTGTTTAGCTTCCTAAGGTCTACACATATTCTTATTTCCCCCTTCTGCTTTTTCTCCTGTAATACCATAGCACTCACCCAGTCGGATTCTTCTACTAGTTCAATAATTCTGGCTGCGAGCATTTTGTCTAGTTCATCACAAACCATTTCTTTATACTTTGGTTTAAAGTGTAAGGCCGTTACTTAACTGGCTTTGTGTCGGGTTTCGGGGTGATCCTCATCATCCCTAAATCACCAACAATCCATTTTAAGTCCGTAATTTTTGTCAGGGACAAATCTTGGTATTCGCGGAGTAGCTCAGCGACCATATCGACCATGGCATCATCCCAATAGTCCCCAAGTGTTGCGTACTTCAGCTCTACCTCCGTTCCAATGTTGACCTGCTTTGTCTTTAGCGGCACAGTGATGTCGGGGTCTTCAAGTAATGGTCTGTGGATCTCACAACATCCTTTTGTTTCTGAAATGTTAATGTTTCGTGGGTCCTCATCATCCTCCTCAACATTCACGTTATAACACTCTAGTGTGCTGCTTAACTGTGCCGCCCATTCTGGCTGAAGTACTCCCATTGGCTCCTGTGGTATTTTCAAGATAGCATCTTTTACTGCTTGTAGCACATCATCAATAGTATCCAACCAACGATCCTCGAACGTGAATGTTAACAAAAATCCCTTGCGCAAGACATCCCATTCACCTGTACCATGGCGGAGCTCTGTCTCAATATACCAATTCATGGGTATGACATCCAGGGTATGGTAGAATAAATGTACCCATTCAGGTTGTGGCTCTTCCCCATAGAACTTGGTCCATTTCATGAGGTGCGTGCATGGATCGTCTTATTCGTCATATTTATCTACTAGCCATATTTGTGGTTTCCCAAATCATAGGTGCATCATTCTTCTGCAGCCATGCCAGTCCTCAAAACTTACTTTATGCGTAGCCCACCATCGTACGATAGTCGCGCACAGTGCGCAGTTCAGCACATCGAACCATTGTTGTCTTGGTACTGCGCTTTCAAATTTTCTCAAGAATTCATCCACCACTGACAATTCATCATATGTCAGCAACTCCCTTTCCTCTATTGTCACACAACATAATGATCTAATCATCATGTTGCAATTCAGCGTCGTTACTTTGTGCAGCTAATTCTGCCATCATTCTACTTCTTCGTCTAAATCTAAAGTGTGGGATCTTTCGCGCTCCCATGAAATCCTTCCATCTGCAGTCAGATTCACCCAATCTTGTTCTTGTGCATTTATCTTGTAAATACAATTGAGATCGTCATCACTATTTTTGTCACACACCGGTTCAGTGTATCGCACTCTTTCGACTGCAATGAGCAGTACTACTATGCGTAGTGACTTTTTCTCAATGATCATTTTATATTTCTTCAGATTTATGACTTCATTCATATCGGTGGCCCAGTCTATTCCTAGTAACGCAGGATAGGGATTATTGTCATCGATAATCTCTATCACTTCAAAAGCCACCTACGCGCTCGCACCTTCAATATCAATTATTACCCCTTGCACTCTTCCCAAAAACAAAATATTATATTGGTTCGCCATTCGTAATTGAATAGGGGACCATTGTAGTGCGGGTCTGCCCATGTGTTCCCATGTTTGCTTTGGTAGTACATTCACATCTGAACCCAGATCCAGGATTACCTGATCCATTTCATACTCGCCAATTGTGTAGTTAGCTGCATCTCCCTTCATGTGCACAATGCATGCTTTCCAAGTTTCCAGACCACGCACGGTTCTCTTGACCCCGTGCACCTAGTGATAAGTTCCTGTAGTCCTTTGACTACCTTGCTGTCGTGCAACAGTTTCGTGCATGTCTCCAGAAAGGTAGTGAGCATTGAAGGATCCATCCCTGGTTCTAGTTGATCCTTACTACCTGAAGTGGAGGCTTCCGTGAAATTCTTCTTAGCTTCCATGACTGTCTCCTTCACGTGTTCTAAATCAAACTCAGGTTCCTTTGTAGAGGCCTTGTGAACCCACGTACTTTCTTCTAGCTGCTTCCCTTTATCATCTCTCGTGGTCATACTGCTCCTGAGCATCATGTTTACAGTCGGGTCTTCTTCGCATGGCTCAAACCTCATCATTTGTAAATTCTGAGTCGTAGGGGGCTGGAGTACCCCCTTTTGCACATCCTCGATATCAACAAAGTGTAGCATTCTGCCTCATGATCAAACTGAGTATAGTACTAATATGATGTCCTTGTCGGGTTTGTACAATCGTGGGCATAGTGCCCTGGCCCTCAGCAATTGTAACAAATTAGTTGTCCACGACCCCTTCCTAGTCCCATTCCACCTCGACCATGATCGCGCCCATGAAACCCAGCGTGTGCCATCCCTACATTTGTGTTGAGGGCTCGCATTTTAGTCGACATCCTGTAGGCAAAAGTCTGATCCATCATTAGTTCATAGCTTCGGCAGGTATGTTCATCATGGCCTACCAACCTGCAGAAATTACAAAATAATTGTTGGGATGTCTGTGTATACTTCTGCAACAAATGACAATTGTCCATAGTGTGTTTTCCTCCTATCTAGCAGATCGCGCACCATAGTGCAGACACCGCGCTTGGCCCTGCCTGTGCCTCTCGTCTTAATGGCATTGGCCCTCCTCCTGCCAAGTAGTTCGTGAATACTTGACAGTGGTCCTTGCCGTGCCCTTGACCTTTTCATTTTATGCACCATATTTCCTCGCGCACCTCTGGCTGAGATCTCCTATCTTGTTTCAAACTTTGCATTTCTAGACACAGATTCTACAGTTGGCGTGGATTTGTTGGACTTCCAACCCAAGGTCTTGTATAGGGGTCTCATGTAATCTCATTTCCATTTCCAACACTTCGGCCTGGGTGGAAAGTTTTTGCTGTGACAGCGCCATCCTTAATTGTGGCGTAAGTGAGGCCACGAACTATGCGTGATGTTGTGCATCTATTAACATCATATTAGCATCACGGATCGTACTCTTCAACCTTTGGTCTAGATCCCAGGGGTTCTCCCCCGGGAGCATCGCGATCTCCTTAAACCCAATGATTGTTTGTGTTTTTTATTTTAGCCTGCTAAATTCCCTATTTAGCATGGCCTAGATCTCTGCAATTCTTTTTTTTGGGTGGTCATTAGGATGCTTGATATACGATGTTAATATGCGATCCTACAGTGCGCTCACTAGTGTAGCCTTTTTAATATTATCATCCACGACACCTTGTGCTACCCATACTACTCTTACCACGGACCAAAATTGGTCTGGATCTTCATTTCCCACTCCTTTAAATATTGGTAGTTTGATCGCACTTGGCATACTGAACTATGGTGGTGGTGAAGGTGGGGTGGGTGGAGATGGAGGTGAGGAGGGTGAGACAGGTGGCGGTGTGGGTGGAGGTGGAAAACGCAGAATGCACTGCCTTATCAGACCAACCGCGCTTCTCAGAGAAACTTTCGGGAGCTCTTCCTCGCTTTCCCATGAGGGTGAAATTAAGAGACTGGTTTCCAACTCTTCACTACTTTTGCTTCCATAGATCTTCCACTTCGTGTAGTTCGAAACATTAATTTATTCGCATAACTCGCTTTTCACACAATAGCATCTCAATCCAAGTGTTTAAAGATTTAATATACTTACCTCATGGTCCCTTGAGGAAACGTTGCTCTACCTCACTGTAGCTGATGGCCATGTCTACCATGAAATCAATGATAAATCCTCTTATTATTTGGTGGAGCCAATGGTCCACAACTCGCACGATCTTATCTCCTAACGCCTCTAGTCTACACACTAATTCTAGAGTCCACAATATCGGCTTGTCGAGCCTACACTTTCCCTGGTTATCTGCTAACTTCGTGACCCACTCATACAACTCAGAAGGAAAGGATGCAAAGAAAATTTCATGGATTTCCATATACAAGTAGTGCTCCAACCATTGTTCCTTATATACTCGCGGATTTCTGTTTTCCTGCATCGCGAACTTGTGAATCTTCTTTTCCAACCACTATTCAATTTCTTTCATTGTTGGATTCCAATGGCACGACATTAGACATCCCTTATGCAGATCTCGGTCTTAGCAACGGAACCATTTGCTGGCTTGTATGGGCCTGACCTAGGTTCAGAGTTGATTTAGCCAAGCAAATCCCAGTACTACTGGCCCTTTCGGCAACAGTCCACAGAGCATGAACTAAGGTCTCACTCGAAGTAGTATGTGAGGGTGCTAGAACTAGGTTTCCACACCCTGGGGATGTCTGATGAGCTTCTAGAGGTCTGCGGTTTGACCCTTCGCATACATTGCTACACACACTTGCTATCCCTTCGCAACTTGCGATGCTACTTCCACGCAACCCTACTCGAAGTGCAACCCTATAATACCCAAATCCCTTGTTATTTAATATGTTATTATCTGCTTACTTAACTTGTTTATGTAAGACTAATGATTCTTACCTCATATTCAGCAATCACATCAGTGCACACAATAAATAAAATAGTATAACCGTAAAGAAGGCAATGCACAGCAGATACATAGAAATAAGAATCAACTTCTCTTTATTAATCTTCAATCTAGTTTATAGACTTGACACCGCTATGCACACTCAGCTACAGGGGTCCATGCACTCAGCTGCAAATCCTCTTCCTAATACTATGACCCAATACACTTAAGACTCCTACTCTATGCTTGAACCATTCGTATTCATCTTTCTTATTTCCTTCGCTATATTTACAACTTAGAGCCTCGCTCTATTTATACAATCCCATTGTCCACGGACCATGTGTAGGCCGACATGACTTTACATTATATTACAATACTTTAGGGCAGACAACCCTATGACTCAACCTATACTTTGTGCTCCGTGCCCATAATTCGCTAAGTCTTACAAAACCTTTGACCAAAACTTGGGCTTTAAGCCCCAAAACATTCTGTGGGGGGATTCCATGCCCAACATTATGTTTGTTGGATCTTCTAGGAAACCCAACAACAACTCATTTATTCTTTCCTAGTAAGATGTACTTGGTCATCTTTACTGTCATTCACATTAATAGTGAGTAGTATTGTGTTGGTTAATGGTATTCATTAATCGCCAGTAATCCAACAATTTCTTTCTATGTTTGACCTTAGCCAAATTTATTCATATAGATAATTATGTCATGATGCAGATATGAATGAACACTATATGATTTAAGCAACTTGTATCAATGTTCCAGTAAATCAATATATTCAGTTTCAAAATTGAGCCTCAGTAGCTTACTCCGAGTAATATGAAGGTACAAAGGCTCCAATTTCATATTTCATCCTCTATTTATACAACCTGGAGAAAAAGAAGTAGATCAAGTTATTCACTTAACATTTCATGACTCAGAAGTAATAGTGAATATCTCCC
Source organism: Pinus tabuliformis (assembly GCA_031772625.1). Lineage (NCBI taxonomy): Eukaryota > Viridiplantae > Streptophyta > Pinopsida > Pinales > Pinaceae > Pinus > Pinus tabuliformis. Next base: position 1,821,962,198 of record CM062819.1, on the reverse strand, counting down.
AAGTGCATAACTTATTGAGTTTTCATGTAGGTGAAGGTATGTTGTTTTCTAAAGTTTAATCAATAATTGCTTGAATTCTAAAAGACATGTATTTGGAAAATTTATCATGTGGAATTACTTTCCCCATTTTTCCAAATATGGAAAATACCTTAAATTGCCACTGGGTCTTCATTTAAAATGCATTTTCATCTATTTTTATTGTAGCAATAAGTGTAATAAAAAAAAATTGTTTCCACACAAGAACCAATGCTTGAAATACTTATGGTTTCCACAAAAGAACCCACCATGACAGCTACCACTTAGATATGTCTTAGAGAAATAAGGTTCTCCACAATAGAAAGCTATTGGAAAAAAATATAATTGAAGACTTTGCAAGTCTTGGAGAGTATCTTAAAGTCACCAAATGACTTAATATTTCAATCCTCAAGGCTACAAAAAAAGGAACAAAAGGCTATATAAAATGACATGACTTCAATCTGTGAGAGTCAACAAAAAATTGCATGAGGACTGTAATATCTTGAGCTGAGGGGAAATATTGGGGCTCCAAAATGTCGTATTTTTCCCTCTCTTTTATTTCATTTCCCTCCATTTTTTATTATATTTCACAGGTCCATAACCTTACATTGAGACCATTTTCAATGATTATATATGGTTTTATACTTATTATTTTCCAAAACATTTCTTTTAGTATTTTTATTGAATTTATGATTAAATATTATAAAAGTAACATGTCTTGACTTATATCTAAGAGTTCAATGAGTTTTATGATGTTTGTAGGCATATTTGAACATTCCAACAAAGTCATATTTGGCCACTAAGACTCAAATTGGAATTTTCTTTTCAAACTCTTGAAGGTTTTCCAAAGATTTGAGATAATTATTCAAGCACATTAAATGCAGAAGAATCATGGTAGTTTTGATAAGTGTCTCCTATAAATTCTATTAAAGATTTTTTAGAGGATTTGTCGAGAAAATGATCTCCTATCTTTAGCAAATTGGTTGTACCTATTTTAGAGAAAAGTGGATTTGAAATTTTAATTGCTTATCCTCTTCTCAAAGCAACTCGTGTATAAATAGGAGTGCTTTATCTATTGAGAGGGGAGGAAGGGAGAAGAAATTTAGAATTTGTAATCAAAATACTTGAAGAGATATATTCATAGCTACACTTCAATCTTTTGGAACTTTCTCTAAGATTACTTCACTTAATATGTTGTGATGTGCTAATTTTCAACTTCTAGTGTTCTTTATGAGCACTGGAGTGCCCCCTTGGTCAAGCATATCTATTATTTCCTTTCTTTGTTTATAGTTGTGAATTTCAATTGCTTTCATAAAATAGGTTTTAATTGTTTTCATAGACTCGACTTCAAATGCTTTCATACAATAGATTTGCATGCTTTCATAGATTAAGTGTACATATTTTCATAGATCAAGTTTCCATGATCTCATAGATTAGATTTCCCTACTTTCATAGATTAAATTTCCAATTCCTTCCTAGACTAAGATTTCTATTGTTTGCCTATAATAAATTTCTAATAATTTCATAGACTAATATTTCTATTGGCTTCCTACATTAAATTTCAATTTCTTTCCTAAATTAAGATTTATATCGCTTTCATAGTTTTTATTTCTATTACCTTCCTAGATTAAAATTTTCTTTAATGTCAATTTACTTGGTTTCATAGAAAAGAATTTCCTTTCATGCCAATTTACTTGATTTCATAGAAAAGAATTTCCTTTCATGTCAATTTACATTTCATAGAATTAGAAATTGAGTCATTACGTATATTTTGTCATGTACTTCGTAAGTTTTCAAACATAGATTGATAATTTAATACAATATAACTATAATGCAATTGAATTGAGCAAAAAATGGAATTTGTGAATTCCCTTCCATATTTCATGTTTTTTCATATATGAATGTGATTTCGTTATTATTATATATTCGGGTGAAGCAGGATATTCAGAATGAAGTAGGTTCTATAACAGTTCCATGGGGTCTACATATTACACCAACCTGCGTGGATAAAGAAGTACATTCTTCTCATCCTCTTCTATGATATGAATGATTGTTAATGCATTATATCTAGGGAGTTTACTTGGATCCATCACACATTGCCTGGTCAATCTCGAGGAAAGATTGGTGGATCAACAACTCCTTAGCCTTTGATTGAATTTGAATCCAACACTGTCTTAATTATTTAATTGATTTATTGTTTAATAGTGTCCTTAGATTCATTACTTCTATTCTTTATTTGGTACTTGATTCAATAGTGTGTTATAGGTATGCCCACTTATATTGATATTTTATGAATTTAATAGAAAATCATCATATGGCCTCTCTCACCTTATGGAAAAAGTGAAATATTGTGATTGGTGGCTTTGATAACTACAATCCCTATAAATGTCAATTTAAGGGATAAATTCCTATATTACTTAGTCAGTTTCTTTATATTTCTTGTTAGAGTAGGCTCTCATCCTACACATACTACGTTTTCATTCCATAAGCATATATCTCATATTAATAATTTAATGTCATAGAATTTATGTATATAAATATCCTAATAGTGTATTCAATAGGAATTTCCTCTGGGTAGTCATCCGGTGATACATCTATTTGAAATTATTTTGTTTCTATATATTTGTGCCACTTGAAACATCACTCATCGTGACTATAACAAAGATATAGGCATTGACGTTTTTCCGTATTTTCAAGAGATAACTTGTGGGTGTACACTAGCTATGAGTTAGACAAATTACGGGTAGTTTCCACATGGGGGTTAGCATGAGTGAATAATGGTCCCTTAGTTTGTCCATTGATGCCTATGTTATTTTATTTAGCTATGTGAGAAGCTTCCAACCATGTTTATGGGTGTTATATCATGGCATGTGATTTAATTTCATCCTTCAAACCACTAGTGAAGTATTATTTAAACAATATATCAGATTGGCACTCTGTTTGAATTTCAATTAATCTAAGCTGGTAAGATGTTCCATAATTATATCTATTTGACATTCCAAATGGTGTGGCACACTGAAATTAGCATGAAGTATTTGGAGAAACTAGATCCCAAAAATGTAGCCTTTATAATCCTTCTCATACCATTTCCATCACTATCAATGTTCAACATCCAAATATAAGACCTTCACATTTAGTTTATGTAAGTAATTACTAATTCCATCAAGAAAGAAATATTGTTTCATTTGGATAACCCAATTAAGGGATATGACCCATCAAAATTTTTCATGTTAGCCTTTAGAAAAAATTTCCATGAGTTGTGATGTCTAATGTGTGGGTGGTGATTATCATGAAATAGGAATGTAATTCAAGGGTAATAAATTTCTCTTTCATTGGACCAATGATCTCCTACATTAAGAATCCAACTAATGCTTTCTTATTGGCTCATCCTTTCCTTTATCTATTTGAGTGTAGACTCAATATGAACCATCTTGTCTTTCAGTTGTAGGCACTCAACATGTTATCTCTTTGCTGCTCCTACGATAATGGGGCATATTATTGGGTCACGGGGGTTTCCATGTTATGATTTTTTATCATGGGACCACTAAATATTATTTGGAAGCATCATTCGCGAGATATCTCACTACGACTAATGGCATGAGATGACTTTTCTTAAGTATACCCCAAATTATTGTATTATTAAGCACACCCAATGAGCCTTGTTTAAGAGGTGAGCCCCAAATCACTATATTAATGGGCCCACACAAGAAGAGTTATTTAAGAGATATATCTCCATAATTAACATTATTTAAGTAATCTTTTCAGATAGGTATCCTGCAATAATGTCGGTGGGACATAGAAGTTTTTCATTTTTTTTTTTACTAATCCTTTATAATTATTTCTCATGGTTGATTATTATCGCGGTAATAGAATATTCAAATTGCTTTTGGATGTAAATACATAGGAAGTTCATTGGCTCACTACATAACATAGGGTTTGTAGGGTCCTAGAGACAAAGAGGTGTGAAAAATTGATATATTGATATATCTCTTTGATATACATCTGAGTTCCATTAGTCATACTAAACCCAAAATATTTAAGCACTAAGCAGGATCAACCATGTCCTTAGCCATATGAGCTAACTACTTAGGTACTAAAGAGAAGTATCCCAAATGTTGTTCTCAATGTACTATAACAAGAAGAAGATCAATTAGTTGATAAATAGTTGGTTTTAGATATACCTACGTAATTCCATATGTGAGTTCTTTCTAAAGTGGTACTACTTAAAGGCGTCCCACTAGGGGTTACAAGGGTTCCCAAAATGTGTGTATTCTTCCCAAACATAGTTTTACCCATTGAGTAATAAATTTTTATTTTATTCAAAGAGGTTGGAACACTTCACTCGCCTAAAAAACATTTTCCTAAAATTTGGTGTACTTGCTAAAGAAAGAGTTCCAATACCACATATAGAATTCCTTAAGCCTTGAAAACAGAAATGAAAATAGGGATACAAAGAATATAATTATAGATTAACTAGAAAGAACAAACAATAAATTATAATCTATAAAGATATTTTTATTGAACATGTGAAGAAAAATGCAATATTCACTTGCTTCCTTGGGTGAGATGATCTTCCATTGAGCATATCTCCAAATACACAATTCACAAAACAAACATATCATAGTCTACTATCTGTTTAAATAACTTTTTTCATACCAAAAATTCTAATTAATCTCGGTCCCATTATGAATAGATATTAGTTAGTCAATGAGTCTTATAAGATGGACCTTTTTATATTAAAAAAATATTCAATAATATTCAATGCACCTTATCCAAACAAGACAACCACATACAACAATTAACTAACTTATATATATAGCGTAAAGGAGGGGAGTTAGATTAAGACGAGAAATAAAAAGTTGTAAAAGTAATTAATTTCTATATTTTCTTTTAATTCTAAATTTGTTAAAACTTCTGATTTTAAAGCTTTATATTCCTAAAACTCAAAAGGACTAATCTGGACTCTTTGTTTTGGATTTCTCATCTAACTCTTGACTTCATTCTTATAATTAAAATACAAACTAGAGTTATGCTAGTTGCAACTCTCCATGTTGGATCTTTACAACTTCAAGTAAGTTTTTTGTATTTTAAAAGTTCTTGATTTATCTTTTGTATGAGAACTCGCTGCAACAAGGGGCAAATATAAATAAGCTTCATAACACCATGTAAACGGTTTCTTCAATAAGGGCAAAACAGTCCATGAAAGAAGTTTTAATTAGACTTTGCTTCTTGAAAAGTATACTTGATAGGATAGAATAACGGAAAGAAAATGGGTTTTGTTATAGGTCCTTATCGAATACATTTTTCGGCGCGCTCATAAATTTTGTAATATTCCTTTATTCAGCCGAACACATCGTCTCCATTTCTCTTTTGACTTGTGCATTGAAAAAGCGCAAATATTTTGTCGACAAACGTCGGTAGCGGTAAAGGCTGACCTGTATACCGCACTGTGGAGGAAAAATATACTCCCGCGTTATCATTCGTTCCCTGGCGTATTGTCAGGGAAGGATCCCCAGCATAAAATATAGTTAATAAACAGAAAACGCTCATCATGAATTGCGCATCATAGACAATCGGGATAAATTAATAAACGCAATCGGTTCATCCTCGAACCGGCAGAAATTTGATCAATATAAAGTTTCTATATAATCATCTACGCGAAATGAAAAGTATCAAACTAATCCTTTCAGTTGTGAACACAAACCAGAAAAAACTGGCGCCTACAACGTGTTGCAGAAGCTACACTGAAGGTGGTCCTTTCTAGACACTGATGGCCCATATCATTCATAATTACCGGAGCACTGGATATATTTTCAAACAACCATTATCATTTCATCATCTCCACCACCTCCTTACCCTAATAGGCGGTTGTCTGGTCTATATAAACCCTAAACTCCACTCTCCCTTCCCATACCATTCCTCTCCATTCAAATCGCTTGCATTTCCATTGGATTTCGTTGAGATGGCAGGAACTCTTCACCATCGTCCTCCTTTCCTGCTTCTCATCGTTTTCTCTATAATTTGCTCATATGCTTACTCTGATCCACATTCTCCATCTGGCAGGCCACCTTTCCAGCCCAATGATAAGCCTTTGCCAAGGCCTGATCCCTCTGTACCCCCACAGCCACACGAGAATCATTCTCCTTTCCCTATTCACAAACCTCCCCAAGATCACATGAAGCCACCTACTTTTCCTCCACACCCCATCGATTTCCCCCACCCTCCGCCACTGATTTCCAAACCCCACCCTTCTCCTCCAGGGAAACCCCATTATCCCATTAGACCTCCACCCCGAGTTGTACCACTAAATGGCCATGTCCACATGATGCCACCGTCTGCTCCTCATGATCAGAACCCAAAGCCCACTCCAAACAAACATCAGCCACCTCCCACTCCTATGGATGAGCACAAACCACCTTCTCCTCTCAATCCCAAAATTCCCAGGCATCACAAGATGCAGATACCTACTCCCTTCAACCACCACACGAACAAGCCTATTCATGATGCAAGGCCTGTCCATCCTTCACACGCTCCCAATCTCCACAAATCTCCACCCCCTCATGATCGCCACGGTGGCAGCTATGCTGTGCCTCCTCCCAAACACCACTAATTAGCGTAAGTTCTCTTGGCTCCTCTACTTTTACATACCAACACTTAAGTCTCTCTCTTGCATACAGCTCCCTTGCATACAGTAAGATTCATGTCGTATGCAATATTCAGCTAACAATATTTGAATTTATAATTTAGTGGAAATCCAAGTTAAATCATATCGGTTTGCTCATTGTATTGTAGGATGGTGGCAGAGACGCAACGTTTATATTATATTGAATAATATGGAGAGTACGCATGTACAGGAGAGGCGGCTCGGACACTACTAGCTAAGACATATAGATATATTGTATAGACAGATCTTGTGATCCCTCTTGCTCTATGCTAAGATCAGATTACAGTGCAAGATCTGTTTCAGAAAACTATGATAAATATTTGTATAATTTGAATAGTTTAAATTGCATAAGTTATGGTCACTCCGTTGTTATCGTTCTGTTTTTAGTTTTATATAAATTGGCTTCTTAATTGGTTTTGTTCATCGATTTGTGGTAAACTATGTAGTAGTTTGATGTGCCTTTCAGTTGATGTAAATTTTTATTGTGTAAAGCGTGACCGATTAAATTAGTATCAAATAACACCTGTGAGGGTTTATAATAATAACATTAAGACATGCAAGTTTATAAAGTGTGAAGGTCATTAATATAAAATTATTTTATGGAGATTTTATACCTGGAATAATAATAAATGAATACGCTAAAGAGTTTATACTGAGAGCGTTAGCGTTAATACACTTCATATAATATATGAGTTGCTCTTTTAAACGTTTTGTAATGTGTAGTCCACACGTATTCTAGTGCTATTGTCATTTTTCTTCTTCCTCTTATTTCGGTTCGGTGATGGTGGATATAATTTGAGCTTTTTAACGTTTTATAATTTGTAGAGTACACGCATTTTAGTATCAAGGTCATTTGGTCTCTTCCTCTTATTTCGGTGATGGTGGATGGTGGCTATCTTTTCAAAGGATTTATGTATATACGTTTGATGTCTAAGCAGAAACATACGTCTCCTCTTTTAAAATCATAGTTTTCAATGTCAAGAAAATAGATTATATATATAGTTAAACAATTTCAAATTTTCGCTCTTATTAGTTTCTACCTAAGTAAAATAATACAATAATATTTTAAAGACAAATATAAATAAACAAATATCCCTTATTCCTTATTAATTTAAAATTAATGTTCATTTTAATGTTAAAATCAATGTTGATTTTAATATAGAATTCAAAATTCATATCATAAATACAATTATTTATGTTTTTGAGAGAAGTCCAATTCAAGATAGTTATATTATGAAGTCTTATGTATTATATAAGATTTATGGTTTAAATTCTCTAAATTACATCTAAAAGTTATAATAGTAGTGGCTAAAACTATATCATTTAAATGAAAACTCAACTTGATTACCAATTCTTATAGTTATAAATATAAAAAATTACAATTATATATATATAATTTTTTCCATGTAACTAAATTATGACACATATTAAAAATCCCAATTCATTTAAACGAATAATTGAGTCATCTATAATGATTACAATTAGATTGCCCCATGGATGAGAAGTAGATGAATTTTGTTTGTGGCAGGTAAGTTTAAGGGTTTTTTTTTGTAGGATTATGTGTGTGGGACTATAAAACCTTCCAAGGGACAAACATGAACAAGCAACGCCATGTAAGCAACATTGCCTGAAAGAACTTTAAATAGATTTCATTTGGTGAAAAGCCTACTTGATATGATAAAATAATGGAAAGAAAAACCTTTTCGTCGTCACTTGTTCTTGAAATTAAACCCAGTTTTTTGGCGCTCTCATAAATTTTGTAATTCCCCACTTCTATTCGACTTGTGCATTAAAGAATCCAAAAAATATCGACATAACACACCATGCCCACTTCTGTTTGACCTGTGTATTAAAGAATCAATAATCTTTTGGTTGGTCGCAGTAAAAGTTACTTAAAGAAAGAAAGAAATTATTTTAACGTCCATGAGGCTAAAGATAGCCTATGGGACAGATTTCTTCTTCATTTGCTTGATGTATTCAACCATTTTTCTGTGAAGCTTCACAATAAATGCTTCCAGCTTCTTCACAAACCCCTTACTGAATGGATTATCCCAAGAGCTAGCAGCCATCATATCTACATAACTTTCCCTGTTGTCTTTGAAGGCCTCACATTCTAAAATGAAATGTTTTTTTGTTTCCACTTTTCTGAAAGAACAAAAAATGCATACCCTTTCCTCCCACACTTCCTTTGGCCTTTTCCAGCGCCCTATTTCACAATGGAGTAGATGAGAATTAGTCCTTAACTGAGTAATAAGAATTTTGGCTCTCCAAGAGATATTGGCCTCTGTGTATGCTTTTGGTTGATGATTATGAGTGGGATTAAATACTTCAATATAGTAATTTTTCTTTCTTCCTAACTCCTTATCCCAAGTACGTTTGTGGAACTTTTCCATAACAAAATCTTTTATCTCTTTGTTGTTTATGGGACACGCATTCAAGCAAATACCCCATCTAATAAACCATTTGTTATTTTGTTGCATCCAAGTTTTTTTGCTCTTGCACAATCTATCATGAAAGACAACCTTAGGCCATCTACCCTCTTCCATTTGGTCAATTTTTTTTAAATACCTTATGACTTGTACCATAGCAATTGCTTCAATAGGAGTAGTCCCTATTTCACTTAACAAGATATCATAAGGAGCTACACTTTTAATCTTAAATTTGTTTGTAATCAAACACTTCTGAATTTTCTCAATTTGTCTCCACTACATGTCGGAGATACTGCTAGCCCACAGTTCACAACCATACAGAATCAACGGAATCACTAGAAGCCCAAAAAGAGTTTGAGTGGTCTTCCAATCCCATAACTCTACCTCTCTACACCTATTTTGAAAAGAATAAAATGTTTTCCAACCCCCCAAACTTCTTTTCTTTCTACAACAATTCCAGCTTAGATTTTTTTTGAAGTCAATTCCAAGGTATTTGTAATCCGCAACTTCTTCTAGAATGTTGCCTTCAAAGTAGAACTTATGCTAGTTACATTTTATTTTCTTAGAGAAGGCCACTTGTTACAGATCCATTTGGGCACATCAACCCCAACTTACGGATCGATACTATTAGGACCCATCAAACCCTGGTACAATTTGTTACATGCCCTAAAGAAGTTAGTCATCAGAATGCCTTACCTCCAAAGAGGTTCCATCACTAAAAACATCCAAAAACTACCTCTAAGATTATTAGCGTAGGAAGGCCTTCATTAGGGTGCGTTGCAATTCAAACCATACACTGACAGGGTGCTATGCAGTGCACTTGCTCCTTCTTTGGCCTGTGCTATGTGAATTTGAGCAAATTTCCGTGAGGGTTTGAAGATTCCTTATCCATTGGAAGCCTCTAGAAGTTTCTCAATGCCACCTACACCTTTGAGTTCGCATTTGGATGAGGAAGGGAATTACGAAACATCAATCCCCTATCCCTCTTCCATGGAATTGATTTTTAAATTTATAAAGGCATTAATTATCACCATTGATGGCATAACCTCCTTCACTCACCTATAAAAATATCACTCATCTAAGAGATCAGGGGTTGAAAATATTGAGTTGTAATGAGATGCTGGTGATATGAGATTAGAATTGAATGCAAGTGTTGTGATAGTGTTGGAGTGTCTTGCTTTTCATGAGGTGAAGAAGGATTGAATTGGAAGGATGAAACTAGATCGAGCTCATATGGGTTGTAAGCTTTCCTCTTATCTATAAAGTTTTCAAGACTTTTTCCTTATGCTTGTGTTATATGTTAATGCTTTCATATGTATATCATGTTTTTGATTCCATGTTATTTATAAGCAATAGATCATTATCATTTGTCTTGATGGTTTTTTGTTTCTGTGATTGTGTAGGTACTTTCCAAGCGGCTTAACTACGGAAAGGAGCAGCAAAATCGGCCAATGGAGACAAAGAGCTAGCGAAAACTACAAGTAGGTTTCTCTTCTCTCTTGTTTTATTTATTGATTATAGAAAAGGTTATGATTACTTTGTCTATTGTTTCTAGACCTACTACTAGATCTATAGGGTTAGGCGCTTTTCCAAGAACACTAAATATTCCCGAAACAAATTGGCAACTCCACTAGGGATTCATATTATCCATCTTAGTAACTTATCAACCTCTTAAGACATTTCTACATACTATACTTGTGGTCGTTCATTGAATTTCAGTCCTTTTTCATTGAAAATTGAGTCGAAACTGTGTCAGAATTTCCTTCAAAATTGTTCATTGTCATCAACGCACTATCTCTAGCTGCTGCCTGCACTACAATGCACTTCCCACATAGGTACAGAGCAATTCAGTGCATTGTCTCTAACTGCAGCCTATGCTGATCCCCTAAGGGTCAGTTTCCCATCTAGGAACTGAAAGTTTTTTCCAATTTTTTCTTGTTTGAATTAGTTGCTGAATGTCAATGATCTTTTGTCTCTGAAAACAGTTTTTTATCTCCTTAATTTGGCCCTCCTTAGACTGGATTTTTGGATGTTTTTTATGTATTTGTTTTATCATTTGCAATCCACTTTCCAAAGATAGTTTTGATCGATTGTTTTGTTGATAGAAAAGTGTCGTAAAATCGTCATTTTCTTCAAAAAAAAAAGTGTCATAAAGTCTTCCTTCATATATAATCGATTGATTTATTTGTGCATTTGATTTGTATTTTCATTTAAAGTGTCGGAAATCTTCATTTCTTTAAAATTGAAAGTGTCGTACAGTCTTCATTTCCCTTTTAAAAGAAATTGTCACAAATCGTCATCTTTTATGAAAAGTGTTCTGAATCATTTGTGCATTAGTTTTTCTTATTGCGTCATTCACATGAAGAGAAACTAAAAATAAATACATGGAATTTGCATTTTAGAGTTTGAGTTTGTGTGTTTAAAGGGAATGGTTTAGGGAATTGCATTAGTTTGTGCTCTTTGTTGCTTGTTCAAAAAGTATTAGTATTCTCTATCCCTCATAGCTAGGATTTTCATTGTTAAAATTAAATGGAAAGAGTGTTTCTCATTCTAGTTGAATTCTTAGGAATGTCAAAATACATCACGCGGTGAACTTGAAAGGAAAATTTCCAAGCAAGATCAACTTAAAATGAACATCAATTTATCTAATAACGCATTGGAACTTAACGAAAAACATTTAGAGGTCTAGGCTAGAGACATGTTCTGGCATCTTTAAACCTAGTGGCTGTCGTTTTCATTGAAGGTTGGGTGATTCCTCCTCCCTGATTCGATAAGTGCTAGTACAGACTTGTGCTCCTTGTACCATCGAGTATATGGTGGAAGACCCCAATAGGTTGAAATCCTTTATCCCTAGGAAGCTGAGTCTGCTTCCTTATTGATCGCAATGCATCGAGCACAACATTCAGGAAGATTGACCCCCATACGTAAAGTCCTTGGTCATTTCTCTTTCATTTATCACCAAGGTGTATATTGCAGTTTTGTGATTTGTCTGGTAAACCCTCTTGTCTAGAATCTCCAGAGAAGTCACTTTCATTCCTTTTCGACTCTTTAAAACTAAAAGGATCATCTAAGCACTTTTCCTTTCAGGCTCATTAAAAATCGAAGGCGACTAGAGACATCTTTTGCTTTTTCTCGACTCTTTAAAAATGAAAAAGCGAAGTTATGTTTTAGTGTCGTAAAAAATTAATTGACCACAAATAACATCCTTATTCCTTAGTTGACTTTAAGTTGATAAAGTTAATCAGCAATCGCGGAGGAACATCAACCCAAACCTCGTTGTTCATAGAGAATAGCGAGCCAACTGCCTTTGCCTCCCGAAGCGACACCAATTCGAACAAAGCGTTCTCGTTTAACTGAGTCTAGTACATCAAGAACTCCCGGTTCTTCATCTGGATTACCTGAAACATTTGTTTCAATAGCTATAGAGACTCTAGTTACTCCAACTATTTCTGGTACATCCGTTCCTAAAGAAGAAGTTTCATAATTACCTAAGGACATTAGCACTGATCCTAGTGAAACGGTAATTGAGGTTGTCCAACAACAAGTTGATACTCAACTTGAAATTTTTCAACAAGAAAGTGCTTTTAAACTTGAATCATCTCAACCAGAAATTCATCCAGAATTTATTCCAGTTCAAATATAAGTTAGATCTGAACCTAAAGTTGTTCAGGAAACTCCCTTTGAAACTATTGTTCATTTACCTGAACATCTAGACTTCGAATTTCAACATTTAGAAGTTGTTACCCCTCACACATCAGTAACTTTTGAAACTACACTTTCATCAACACCAGAAATGTTTTACGGACCTAACGGTTAAGTCCTTCCACCAGGTTTGGTTGCCATAGAGGAGGAATTAGTAGGAGAGTCCACACCTGGAACCTAATTTCATTTCAGAACTGGGCTTTATCTTTATCCTACTACTCCTGATTACTTTGCTTCATCTGATCTTGCCTCCTTTAAAGCACCAGTCGAATCTTTAGGACAACTTTTGGGCCAGTTAACTATGCCTGAACAATTGTTAACATCCCAGACTGTATCATTTGATGCAGCTGCAGCAGAATCTTTTGTTGTAACCCCTTCAATGTTTTCTACCACACCTAAGTCACACCTGTATGGTCAATCATTCGTCCCAGTTGGTTACTAATCATTGTCTGGAACCCACTTAGCGGTTGCTTCTGCACCATGGTCATCACCCATGTCCTCATCTGAAATTCTACTTGGTTCTTCTCTAATGGGAACCCAATAGTTTGATCCTGCACATCAATATCATGCTGGGCAATCTAGTCAACAAAGACCTATATATCCATTAAATATTGGATTGCCATCATATGGAGAGAAATTTTCTTATTCATCATATCCTCCTTATTCTGGAGGACAACCATATAGTAATTTCCCACAATATTCAAGTCAACCTGCAATTAGAGTTTGTCAATGGCAACCAGCAATGCCAACTCAACCAAGGCTTGTGTATCCAATACAGCTAATGCAAAATATGTCAACTATTCCTACTACACCTGTTGTTACTACTGTGCCATAGTCACAAGCTCAAACTATTGTATCTCAACTGGTACAAACTAATCCTTCTTCCTTGCAACCACAAGTTTCAACTCAAGAGGTTCAAGTTTCTGAAGTTGTAATACAACAACCACTTATTTTTGGAGCTCAACAACAACCTCAGGTTAGTATACCTTTATTTTGCCTGACCCAGGCTTACACTGGTATAGTTGATTCACAACCTGGTCAACCTTTCATTGCTGGGCAACAATAGTTGGTTCAACAACCATGGTTGCCACAATTCCAACAACCCCAATTCCAACAGTTCCAACCTCAGTTTGGACTTGCTTCACAAGCTCAACCTGGTTTTGGTCAATATCAAGCTTACTAAGGTCTTGGGCAACAAGGCTTTGCAGGTTATGGACAACCACAATTTCAATCTGGTTATCAACAACCACCTCATACTAGTTTTGTCCAACAACCATACCAAGGTTACAAATGCAGATGCCCTATGTTGGTATGCAAAGACCTATTGTGTAGGCAATTCCATCATATCCTGGGTATGCTCAACCTGACTTGAATTGACAGTTGCCATTTGTAGCAACTTTAGAATTACCAGATTTAAACTGGCTCACCAATGATCAAATCGCATATGTACCTTGGTGGCCGGTAATTCTGCGTAAGTTACCATCTATTATTTCGAAGCTCAATAGAAATCCTGGAGAAGACCCATCGAATCATGTTATTACCTTTCAATTATGGTGTTCATCCAACACTTTGAACGATGATTCGATCAGACTTCTTATTTTCCAAAAAACACTTACTGGTCCAGCTGCTGAATGGTACATTGAATTACCAATATCTTCTTTCGATAACTTCACCACTTTAGCCACTACATTTTTGACCCACTTCCAGTTACCTATCAGATACGAGACTGGAATGGAACAATTGACCAACTTTAAATAGACTACTGCCACCCATATATTAGATCATATTCATGAGTGGCAACGTTGTCGTAGAATGGTTAAGACATACATTCCCGATCATCTTTTAGCCGAGTGGTTCATAAAGTCCTTGTTTCCATCAATCACCGAGGATGTGGAAAAAGGCGGAGTTGTCACAGAAGAGCAAGTTAACGCTCATTCCCAACACTTGGATTTGATTTACATACAATCCGACACGCTCTATGATAAAATTCCCAATGGACCTAGACCAGCTTTCACTATTCCACCACCTCCACAATCGAGTAGGGACTCATGCCGGTGACGATGTGATTGGTTCTTCAAGCACATAGGCAGCAAGAAGACCATCTGGTCAAACTATTGCCATTTCCAATCAAACTGCAAATGCATCAAAAAACACCCATGCCTCAGAGATTAATTTCGTGTCATCTGACAAAGGAAAAAATCCAAAGAAACCAGGAGGTAAGGAAAAGGGGAAGAATAATAAAAAGAAACAAGAAAATTCCACTCCAGAGAAATCATCTGATTCCCCTACCACAGCTAGGAAACCTCGTTGTCCATGCCTGATATGTAATGACGAGCATTATACAAGAGACTGCCCACATCACTCTGAGGTCTCTAAACTTTTAAAGACTTCAACCACATCAGCAGTGTCGACAGATCCGTTTCCTACCCCGGAGACACATTTGGTTGCAACTAACAATGCTTCCACATCCCAAGTACTCATGTTATCCATCACAAATCCACAAAGTGATGTTTTGGTGTCAGCAAGAAACAAAGATTATGGAAATCTGTCATTGTCGAATAACCAGGCCACTGATCAACCTAGTACTTCGACTTTGACTTCATCAGAATTTGTTCCATCAATTGTACTTGAATTGACAATAAAGCCACCAAAGGGAGTTGTGCACAAATCAACATTTAATCCTCATGCTCGAGCATCTCAAAACTATAATATAGTGGAATATCTGGCTCAATCACCTGCGCTATGTCGACACTCGAGGTGTTGCAAAATTGTCCCTTCTAGAAATAAGATTTATTGTCAGAAATAGGTGGAATAGATCCCACGGATTCGAATCTTGTGATTTTTAACCATGCGAGATATTCACCACAATTACCGGTGCAATTAGCTTTCCTAATCCAAGTAAAAGCTCTCAATAAGAATGTTCACCAAACCATTATTGATGAGTGGGCATCTACTTGCATTATGTCTATGAGCTACTTGAAAACACTTGGTTCACCACCATTGTCATGATCACCAACTACGTTAAAAGCCTTTTATGGAAGAACATATACTCCATATGGGATTTTGAGTAACCTGCAAATTGAACTAGGGGGCAAAGCAGTTACTCTTGACATTGAGGTAGTTGACGGACTCCTCGATTACAACATTTTACTATGAATGCCTTGGGTATATGCTATGGCTGCTGTCATTTCCATGTACTTTCATACAATTGCATTCCCTTTCAAGGGTGGAATCACAATCATTGATCGGCTAGCCTTCTCTACCAATAGTTCACAAGCTACAAGAAGCATTCCATTCATACATGGAAGCCCACTGTCACTTCAAAGTGTTGGAGTAGGTCTCCTTAAAGATCCTTCACTGATGGGCACTTTTACCCTCCCATCACCATCTTGTTTGGCAGAAGTGGCAAGAGTGGACACTTGCAACATGACTTCTTCTACATCATATGATTTTACAAAGATTTCCAGCCACTTTGAAATTGATCGTCATAGTGAGGGGTTGACGTTCAGCCCCATTGAATCATCATAGCAATCAATTTTTCAGGCTTGTGCGGCAAACCCTAATCCGCACTCAATAATTGTATGGTTAGATAGGTCATTAGAATATGGTACCTCTTCAGATCCTTTTTCATGTATACATTCTACGGATAAAGGAATCGTCAAATCAATGATGATAGGAGAGACGTTGTGGGAGGATTATCATCATTGTTCCCACCTTCGAGATGAAAATGAAGATTTTTCAGATGAACTAAATCACCCATCGATCGTTGATTTCTTGTCAAATTCTATAAATACTGTAGATTCTTAGCGTAATTTGTCCAACATAGAAGAAACGATTTCTATAAACATTTCGACCAAGCCTAACATTGTAGAAAACATTCATGTCGGAAAATCATATTCTTCATTGGAACTTGAAAATTACCATGCTCTTTTTCATGAATTCCAAGATATCTTTGCATGGTCTTATGACGAGACGTCAGGCATCGACTCAAGTATTGTTGAACATGAGATCAAAATGTACCCTGATGTCAAACCAATACAACAGCGGCTTCGACATGTTCATCCTAAGAAAGTCGTTGCCATTAAAGCAGAGGTTGAAAAACTTTTGCATGCTAGCTTCATTTTCCCTGTACCTCTTACTGATTGGGTATCTAATATTGTTCTAGTGATGAGAAAAAAAGGGACAATTCAAGTGTGCAAACCAAGCATGTCTAAAGGACAATTATCCTACACCTTTCATCAACTAGATTATTGATGAATGTGCTGGATGTGAAATATTTTCATTCATCGATGGATTTTCTAGCTACAATCAAATCAATATCTGCCCAAAAGACCAATCAAAAATCGCTTTTATATGTCTGTGGGGCACATTTTCTTATCGAAAGCTACTTTTTGGTTTGAAGAATGCAGGGGCTACATTTCAGAAGGCGATGAATTATGCTTTCCATGACATCAAGCACATTGTTCTAACTTATCTTGATGATTTTCTTGCTCATTCGCGAAAACAAACTAATGACCCACAACATTTGAGAGCAATATTCTTATGATGCCGACACTACAAGATAAGACTCAATCCACATAAATGTGTGCTTTTTGTTGGCTCTGGTCGATTGCTTGGATTTGTAGTTTCAAAAGATGGAATTCTACTCGATCCCATTAAGGTTTAGGCAATCCTTGACTTGCCTCCACCTTCAAACTTGTTACAGATACAGAGACCTCAAGGGAAGGCAAACTTTCTGAGGAGGCTCATTCCAAATTTGTTGAATTAGCTAAAGGTTATACATGTCTATTGAAGAAATGGGTACCCTTCCATTGGGACCAAATTGCGCAAGCTTCTTTTGATGCTCTCAAAGATTCCCTGATTAGAGCATCATTACTGTATGCCCCAAACTATCAAAAAGACTTTTGCCCGTATCTCGCCACTGCATATACAACCATTGGTATGGTTTTAGTTGAAGAAGAAAGTGGAACTGAACATCCAATTTACTATTTGAGTCATAATCTCAACGATACAGAAAGTAAATATTCCTATTTCAAAAAGTTAGCCTTGGCAGTCATTCAAGCTATACAGAGATTTCATCATTACATCCTCCTCTGTAAAATTACCATTACATCAAATTGCAACCCTATGACATACATCTTGTCACGTCAATAGCTGGGGGGCAAATATTATAAATGGATAGTTATCCTATAGGAGTTTGATTTGGAATTCATCAAGTCTAAATCAAAGAAATCTCGTCTTTGCCAAGTTACTTTGCTATCTTCCCTCATCCTCCAGTGATTTAAAATTAGAAGCGTCGATCTTGCATGAGTCTCTGTTTCTTATCTTGTCAAGCAATCCATGGTATGGACATACACTGATCTATCTCCAGACCCAAACTTTTCAGCCTAATACCTCTCGCTCTAAACAACGATATAATCGATACCAAGCCAGAGATTATCTGATCATTGGTGATACACTTTATCATTGTGGTGTCGATACAATCTTACGTAGGTGCCTTACTCATGAGGAGGCTGAAAATGCTTTGAATGAGTGTCATTCAGGTGCTTGTGGGGGGCATTTATCTGGTTATGCAACTGCATGGAAAATTCTAAGTGTTGGCTACTTCTAGCCAACCATAATCAAAGATTACATTCTTGCTATCAGAAGTTTCCATGCTTGCCAGGTATTTGACCATAAAACTAGATTACCACTTGCACCACTGCATCCAGTCATTGTTGTTGGCCCATTCGTAAAATGGGGCATTGACTTTATGACATGTAAACCCACCTTAGCTCGGCGACATGGGTATATTATAGTCATCGTTGACTATTTTACCAAATGGGCCGAGGCCATGCCAACATTGAACAACACTGGCGAAACGGCTGCTCTCTTTTTTTTTAACCATGTGGTTACCAGGTTTGGTGTACCACAAGCTATAGTTACAGATCATGGGTCGCATTTTCACATTCACATGATGCTCGAATTAACTGCCAAATTAGGATTGTCACATGATAGTTCTACTCCATACTACCCGCAAGCTAATGGACAAGTTGAGGCTACCAACAATGTCCTTAAGTGCATGTTGCAAAGAATGATTCGAGTCCATAAAAGGAATTGGCATTGAATCGTGTACTTGGATTTGTGGACATATCGAACCTCAGTAAGAAATGCGACTGGATTTACACCTTTTCAGTTGGTGTATGGTTTGGAAGCAGTCTTACCAATCCAATGTGAAATCTCGTCTCTCAAACTTGCGACTGACCTGCTACCTGACACTTTTGAAGAAGAAGCGCGTTTTTTGGAGTTAATCCATCTGGATGAAACCTATCATGATGTCATAGTGGCTAACGAGGTGCATAAAAAACACATCAAGGCATAATATGATAAAAATGTTAAGCCTCGTGTCTTCTCAGAAGGTGACCTGGTCTTGCTTTACGATCAGGATTCTGATAAACTTGGAGCAGGAAAATTTGAACCACTATGGATGGGCCCTTACATTGTTAAACATGTGTTGATGAAAGGTGCCTACGAGTTAGTGGATTATGATGGGATTCCATTGTCACAGCCCCGAAACAGGTTGTACCTTAAACGTTACTATGCTTAGTTGAGTGTAGTAAAACTCACTGTATATATGCTTTGATTGCATTTGTGTGTGTGTTTCTTTTAGAGTTTTTATTTGGTTAGGTAATCCACTTCGCATTTGTTGCAGATGTCAAACTTTTCGGAACCATTTGTTGGTTATGCCGATGGAGCTAGTCATAGTACGTAGAATTTATCTTCTGCAGCATGGGCCATTTTTGCTCCAAGCGGTGAGTTAGTGAGTTTTAGAGGGATATGTATTGGACGATCAACAAACAATATCGCTGAGTATAGCACGTTGATTGAACTCCTCTCTGATGCCATTTCACTTGGCATATGCTGAATCATCATTAGGCTAGACTCACAACTTGTTGTACTACAACTCACTGGAATCTATTCCATCCGAAACCCAGCAATTCATTGCATGTTCCTTAAAGTTCATATCTTGGAAAGGTATTTTGAGTTTATTAATTATCAGCACATTTCCGGAAATCTAAACACATTAACTGACCCTTTAGCGAATTATGTGTTAAATAGACATTTGCGACATTTGTAAAGTAAACATTTTCAATTCACATCATCATTTGAATAGGATTGCATCACTTAACCATAATAAAACTTTGAAAGTCAAATAGATAGTTGTAAATAGTTGTATATAAGTCTTTACAAATAATTTGTGTCCAAGACAAAAATTGGTCATTTGACCCAAAAAACTCAAAAAATGTATGCAAAAAATATCCAAGTAGACTAATGCTACTCGTGATAACAGGTCACAGCCTATGTTATCATGCGTAGGAGTCTCATCCAACAACTTGGCACGCCAATGATATGGCACTGTAATCGCATAGGTAACTCCTCAATCTGGACATCTGGAATACCTAGGGTTAAACCCTCTATGTGATCCTGCAGCTTGGCCAATGTCTCTATTAAATCCAAATCTCGAAGAACTGCTCTCCCAACATCTCTCTATACTGGTGCATCTGCCTCTCGTTGGTGTCCCACAAGTCAAATAGATCCAACATTTGCATACATATAAAAAATGTTTGGTTAGTCTTGGCAATAATATAAAACACAAAAAAAGTAGAAACTTAAAAAAAAAAACACTTTGGTCAAAACAATTAACCAATAACACTCCATTGCGCTCCAACTAGCAACACCAGATTTGGATCACCACGGAAATCCATCCCTGAATATTGATATTCTGCAAAGTTCATGTCCTGTCGGTCGAACCACTCAAAGAAATAAGAGAAAAATGAGATCAATGACACATGCCTAGCCATAAGATCTACCCACCTCTGCATCTGTGGGTCTCTAGGCCCAGGTACTCCCAGTGAGATGTGTTATGGCTACATGAGTGGGATTCTCTCCAACGCAAAAGAAGCTAAGATAGACCCATAACCAATTTTTTTTTTCTTCCCATTCTTTACCTTGGTCAATTGTTCTTTCACAGATGAAAGAACTGCTTCACACCAGTTGAATACCTTTGGCTTCAAGCACTCCAAAGCATACTTCATATATGACCTGTTTTCCAAATGTAAAGTTGCACTGCCAACCAATTTGGCGAGGGTAAAAAGGATTGTTCTCAATGGTAAATCATTAACATCCTTGATATTGATCTTTCTGTCTCTGCTAGGTTGAGATCCTTCCCGGCAGAACTGTCATATATAATCTCTCACTGATTCACCTCCTTTGGTAGATCCTTATAATGAGATGGGGGCACCCTGCCTCGACAGTACCCTCAGAAAGTAAATATCCTTGATGGTAAACGGGATCATGTTTCCCCTAATGTGAAAAACCTAATCAGTAGGATCCCAAGAATGAATAAGGTACTGAAGAAGCTCAATTTGTTGTTGCATGCTGGATAATCGAAAATACTTCAGTAACCCACAATTTCTTAGGGCATCAACTGTTCCCTGATCATTTAGGGCAATCATGTCTTGTTCTTCATGCTCTTGTTCTCTCCATATAATCACCATTTTGATCCGATGAATGTCTGAAATGCAACCATTAGACAAATTAGGATCCATTTTTTGCAAAAAACAGTTGAAAATTTGGGAGAAAACAGCTGTCAAAATTTGGTTTTTGCACCCATCGCACCCCTCCATTAGAGATAGTGCACTGCAATGCATACTGCCTTCTAGGTGTATGCAATGCAGTGCACCTTTCAATATTGAAAGGGTGCGCTAATCTAGAGAGCGCAAAATGAAACCCTAGGGGCCTCAAAAACCAATTTTTTTTTCTCAAAACTGAAAATAAATGGAATAAAATGGAAGAGAACAGGGATAGCTCCTACCTAGTCCAAACGGCATGAGAAATGATCCACAAAATCCTCTGCAATCAGCTAGTGAACTTTGAGGTAAAAACTACTCTAGAGCTTCAAAATCAAAGGGTAAAAGTGAAATGGTGAAAATGAATAATAAAACTTGTTTTTATGTTTATTACTTGCACGTTAATCGAGTAAACCTTGGTTTTTATTTGTTTTATCCATGAACATGTAATTTTAATCCTCTTTGATGGAGTTTTGAGTAGGTTTAATAGCTAAAAGTAGAATTCGAAGTGCTTAAGTATAAATTGAATATCTTTGACCAAAAAGAAAACTTCTGTTTCTTTTTCGAGCTTTGTTAAAAACAAAAAGAAAGCCCCATGGAGTCCTCTTTAAACTCTTTTCAGATTCTCTAAAAATTAAAAGATTATCAAGCGCTTGTCTATTCCAGCTTGTTAAAGGATTGGAAACGACATCTCTCTTGTATTATTTTACGCTCTTTCGGACATGAGAGATTATTTTATGAAAAAGAACTTATGGAGTTTCATTTTCGTCCCTTTTCAAACTCTTTAAACATGAAAATGATCAAGTTGTCTTTATCGTTAAACTCATTAAAAACATCAAATAGTGACAAACTTGTCCATCTAGACAAGGCTGACTTTAACCTTCGCTAGACTTGTTAAAGCATCAAATAGTGATGGATTCACCTGAAGGTTGAAATTATACAACAAGCATATGTTATCATCCTCAAGCTTGATAAATAACAAAGAGGTATTGGTCGGAAATGACTGGGGAAAAAGGGAAAAGGTCGAGGAAACTTTATGGTAGCAAGCTGCTCTTGAACATGACACTTTCACTTATCTCCGTGACTATTTGGGTTGGGTTATCTGCTTGATGGTTATCACGCCGTTGGTCTATCATACCATCTATTACTTTGGTTTTGGGTCAATGCTGCCAATACATTCAATGTTGCCGATATGTTTAAGAGAAGTCATTCAGTTCAAACTTCATCCTTTACAATACCGTAAACCTTAATTTTCATAACCATCATTCCTGAACCTTGTGTCGTCAGTCGATTCTCATCTCCAAAATCATTTACCTCATTTCGTGTCGCAGATGTGGGATACATCAAAACCCTCCTGCAACAAGTTGCTTCTTGTCAACATCAGCACATCATCCAAGAAGTTAACTTAGAAACACCCCTTCAGTACCTTGAAGCTTGCATACATCAATGGCAGGATTCTCACTTGCGGCAATAGGTTGACATCAATGACCTTCGATGGGAAGACTTTGTATGGTGTTCGAAATCAAATCATTTATTCACACCATGCGAAATGTATTGTAGTACCTTGAGGGTCATTATCATTATCGATGATTCCTCTCGCGTCTGTTAACAGCTTACATCATTGGCTGGTAATCAGACAATGTCTTTCCATTTTCGACCTCAGAGCATCTATTCACATGGTTAGATTTGTACTTGAGGGAAAGAGTGTACGAGATTGAAGACCCCAGATCTAGTTTCATCCATCTAGGCTACGATATTTTCAGGAGTACTAAATCAAATGTACAATGGCCTTACATTTATGGTCAACCATTCATGGGTCTATATCTGTAGACGACTATATATGTAATAAAAATTTATAAGTTAGCATGGATATGCCTCCTTCAACTAGCTCATGAGAAAATCAAATTATCATGGCGAATGTATTGTAATTGATGCAGGTCACTTTCTGTTCGAAACCTCCTCTCTTCGTGATAAAGCATTTCAACCGACATAGATATTTACGACTTCATGCTTTAGGGGGCAACTGTTACAGATCCATTTGGGCACATCAACCCCAACTTACGGATCGATACTATTAGGACCCATCAAATCCTGGTACAAGTTGTTACATGCCCTAAAGAAGTTAGTCATCAGAATGCCTTACTTCCAAAAAAGTTCCATCACTGAAAACATCCAAAAACTACCTCTAAGAAGATCAGCATAGGAAGACCTTCATTAGCATGCACTGCAATGCAAACCATACACTGACAGGGGTCTATGCAATGCACTTGGTCCCTCTTTGGCCTGCATTGTGCGAATTTGAGCAAATTTCCGTGAGGGTTTGAAGATTCCTTATCCATTGGAAGCCTCTAGAAGTTTCTCAATGCCACCTACACCATTGAGTTCGCATTTGGATGAGGAAGGAATTAGGAAACATCAATCCCCTATCACTTCTTCCATGGAACTGATTTCTAAATTTAGAAAGGCATTAATTATCACCATTGATGGCATAACCTCCTTCACTCACTTATGAAAAGATCACTCATCTAAGAGATCAGGGGCTGAAAATATTGAGTTGTAAGGAGTTGTTAGTGATATGAGATTAGAATTGAGTGCAAGTATTGTGATAGTGTTGGAGTGTCTTGCTTTTCATGAGGTGAAGAAGGATTGAATTGGAAGGATGACACTAGATTGAGCTCATATGGGTTATAATCCTTCCTCTTATCAATAAAGTTTTCAAGACTTTTTCCTTATGCTTGTGTTACGTGTTATTGCTTTCATATGTATATCATGTTTTCGATTCCATGTTATTTATAATCAATAGATAATTATCATTTGCTTTGATGGGTTTTTGTTTCTGTTATTGTGCAGGTACTTTCCAAGTGACTTAAGTATGGAAAGGAGCAGCAAAATCGGTCAAGGGAGACAAAGAGCTAGCGAAAAATACAAGTAGGTTTCTCTTCTCTCTTGTTTTATCTATTGATTATAGAAAAGGTTAAGATTACTTTGTCTATTATTTCTAGACCAACTACTAAATCTAGAGGGTTAGGCATTTTTCCAAGAACACTAAATATTCCTGAAACACCACTACTTTTGTTTTGTTGATATTGACTTGCATATCCACACTTCTACAAAATTGCTCAAGGGATAGTAAGTTCTCTTGCAAACCAAGAGTTGATTTAGTAATCTAAATAAGGTCATTTGCATACAAAAGAAGCCTTATAACAAACTTGCACAAATAGATACCATCACCTCCTTGCAAATTTAACCACTCCTCAAGCTTGTCGATATATAAACCAAAAGGGGTAGGAGACAGTGGGCAACCTTGCCTGACCCCGATATTGCTTCTAAAACTTTCAGAAATGCCTGCTGAAGTTGTAATTTTGACTTTCACCTCTTCATACAGCCTATGCACACCTGCTCTCAAATGCTTAGGAACCCCAAGTTCCTCCATTCTCTACCAAAGTTTATCCCTAGGAGTCGAGTCAAACACTTTTCTGAAATAAACAAAGCAACAAAATACTTTTTCCTTTTTCTCCCAAACTTTTACAATGATGTGCCTTAAGGTTATGTAATGATCAACTGTGGAATGTTTAGGTCTAAAACCTGCTTTCCCTTTAGCATGCTTATCTCTTTCTTCTGCCCAATTGCTAAAAAAAATTTCTAGCATGCTTCCAAATAGCTTTGCAAACAAAGAGTTTATCATGTTGGTCCTATAATTTGAGGGATTATTGACATTGGCGCTGTTGAAAAGAGGTATTGCCAGACTAGTTGTCCAATCTGTTGGGAGCCCTTATTGTATGACATTGTTGAAGATTTTTGTAATGTGAGGTGCAAGAATCTTTAAGCCCCACTTTAGATATTCTGCTTGGAGTTCAGCTAAGTCTTTTGCTTTTCCAACACCCAACTTCTTAATACCTATCTCTACCTCTTGTACCGTGAAGGGTTCAGTATTAGTATTGACCAAGGGGGGAGGGTAAACCTTGGGAACTTGCTCATAGAGTTGTCTTGTATAGCCAAACCATTTAGAAGCTGTAATATTTTTCGAATTTGTATCTTTTTCAGTTGGAGCTCCTTCCAAAATAATTTGGGATTATTTTTTCCAAGGAATATTAGTTCTTCCCTCCTTGAAACCATGAAATCAACCTTTTTCTTGCTAAATAACTGTTTGTAAAATTTCAGCTTTATGTTATCCTTGTTTGACTCTTTCACATTCTCCTTGCCTTTGTCCATTCCTCATCAAACCAAGCATTAACCCGAAAGAAATTTGTTTCAGACTTCTTAAGTTTTGTTCTTTTGCACTTCGCAAGTGTGCATTGAATTAAATGTGTTAATTCACGACTATGAAGTCAGTGAACTGTAATTTTCTCCTCCTTAAAGAGCCTCTCCAACATCATTTTGAAGGTATTACAACTTTCTTCGATCAAAAGAATTATGCCTTGTGGGAGATTTTGTTGGACATGCTGAATTTTTACTCTAATTGTTTCTTTCCAATCCAAGAGAAACATAAATAAATTGGCTTGTGATCTGATTTCAAATCCTATAGCTAATCTCAAACCAGAACTTCTTCCATTTTCTCACACAAACCATGCGAGCAAATTACATAATCTACCACATTTTCTCCATTGTAAGTATTGCAAGTGAAATTACAGGACTTTTCCCATCTAGTCAAGCCATTACAAATGACTAAATTAAAGGCCCCACATAGAGTAAGCAATTGTTCACCAAAGAGATTGCAGCCCTTGTCCTCTGAAATTCTTTCCAACTAATGACTACTTTCTTTTGTAAACCAAATAGGGTCACAATCATCTTTACAACAAAGAATGCTAGCTTGCTCACTTGCACTCCTAACATTGAAATCACCCACTATAAGGACTTCACCTAGCTGCGAATATGTTGCAATATTTGCTTTTAAAGTTGCAAATGGATCTTTGTGGTGAAGCCCTCTACCCTTGTAGATTTTTGAAACATGTGGCACAAAATAGCATGCTACAATTCTGATGTGGTTTCCATTTTCTGATATTTTAAACCAAATGAATTACTTATTTGAGTCTTCTTTTTCTAACTGAAGGAGACGACCTTCTTTCTCCTTAATAAAACCATGATACTCCCGTGCCTTTTAGCATTCCCTGCTACCTTGTTCCAAATTTCCATCTTGTAGTATCCTTCAAACAAAGGTGTCTTGTACCCTTCATTCTCATGTGTTTCTATGAAGCAAATTATGTCTCTATTTTCCGCAATAGGCCCTAACCCAGGTCCTCATCTTCATGGGTAACATCTGTAGTTGCAACAAACTAATCTTAAGGAAACCTGGGTATGACTTGATTGCTATTTATTTTGATATGCAAGAGTCATATTTGAGCCTTTGTCCCTGTTTTCCCATACTAACCTTGATTTTTGATTTCCTATTGAAGAGTTTGTTGCCTCTTCTTTATTACCATCTTGCTACTCTGTTCTGGAAGGAAGTCCAAATTGCATTATCATAGTTTTTCCTTTATAGATCCATGCTATCTTTGCTTCATCTCTTGCTTCCCTAACCTTTAAAATTTCCTCCCTTCTTTCCTCCTATTGTTTTATAGTTAAATCTTCTTCTAGGAAAAAAACGAGAACCCTTCAAAAGATGTTTCTTGCTTAGAATAATATATTTATCACACAAGCTAGGCATAATGACTTTTATGGGCCTGGTCCTCTCCTCATTAAACTTACCCACCCTCCATGCTTGGCATATTTATCCTTGCCATAGCAACTTGTCTTTCAAGAAGTCTCTTGCAAGGTCAAGACTACATTTATTTTTCCCATAGTCTTTCACCCCTTTAATAATTATGTTCGCTGCTCTATTTTGTCTTTCCTTGCCTTCACTATCTTGCATGTTGCCAACTTGAATATTTGTTTCTCCTTCCTTATTAGTAGAATTGCTAGTGACTTGAGCATAAGTTTTGAAAACTTTGGTGGAATCTCCTTTCGTTTCTTCTCTTGCATTCTCTTCATGGTTGTTTATTTGGGCAATAATTTTCCCTTTATCTTAGGATGATTTCACATTCACCACCTCTGTACTTTCCACTACAGATTTCTTTATGTTGTGCACATCTGCCTTCATACGTTGCCATTTTGTCTTCCCTATGAGGAGAGCTTCCTGTAGCAATGCCATTTTTTCTTTTAAAATTTTATTGCTTTCTGCTAACGCCTTGTTCTCAACCATTATTATATGAATTTTATGATATCTTTCCTGCCCTTTAGCTTCTAAAACCTCCAACCTTTGTTTTACATTTAATAATTATTTCACATAAAAATCAAATGACCAGGTGAGAGGTGTGGATGTGGGACTATATAAGGCATAATCATTAATGACTCTTCCTTTGGACTTCTTGTTGCCACGTGCTTGTGGAAGAGACTTGTTTGAGTGCTTTTAGCTAAAGGCTCGATTACTTTTCTTTTTAGACCATTTCTTCCTTGTTTGCTCCCATTTTAGACAGACTATTATTCATTTTAAAATGTCTCGATATTGTTTGGCATTGACCCAAACCCATTTCCCAGCTTTGGTGGATGAGGCAATTTTCACTTGTCCTAAATCATTTGTCTCCACATGCTCTGAAATTTCTGGTTCCTTTGTCATGTTTGAATGCATTTGCTGCTTTGTGCTCGCTGCTTGATACTTCTGTTGCATAAAAACACCCTGCTCTCACACTGCTCACTGCTGCCCACATTGCTCACACTGGTCTGCTCATACTGCTGACCACACTGCTCACCACGTTGCTCTGCTCATAAATGCCCTGAAAATTTCAACTGACATATAATCACTATGTATAGCGCTTCGCCTAGAAAAACCCTGGTATTGTGTTCTCCCATCAATCCATCTTGCGCCGCACTTCCAACCACGCTGAAGATAGCTGATCACTGGAATGTTGTCATTGTGTATCCCCTGTCCGCACAATTACCTCTACCGCCTCTAATTACAATCTGTTGCCTCTACTGTAGTTGGCTGGACGACGAATAGCAACAGAAGTAAAAGAAGTCAACAACCTGCTACTCTAAGAATCAAGGCCTTTTTTGCACTATTCGATTAGAGACTAGAGGTGCAACGAAGCAAAGCGAATGACCAAAAGTAACAGCTGAATCTACGATGGGTACTGCTATTCTGGATGCCGAATGAACTTCTTTCCTGTGCATCTAATTAATTTAGGTCATCGCTATTTAAACTTCACAACTCCTGCCACTGGAACGCTTCTTTTCTCCCTTTCCCCCGTCCCTATAGCAGGTGCTGCAGCTTCTCCTACAGCCCCAGATGGGAACAAAACGTTCAGCTTCTGAGATTTCTCCTTTTATATTTTTTCTTCAGCTGAAGGCTGTGATGTGGAAGTTGTCGTTCCGAGGGAGAGAAGCAGAACGTGTTAATAAATAGAATACGTCATCAATTACCCACAGTAATCCATTCTATTGTGAACACGAGCTTCAAAAACGAGCACCTACAACGCGTTGCAGAAGCTGCACCGAAGTTATTAATTTCCTTAGACTGACGGCCCACATGATACATGATCCCCGGACCCATGGATTATATTTTCAAACCACCATCATCATCTCCACTGCCTCCCTACTCTCAATGGGCTGTTGTCCCCTCTATATAAACCCTCAACTCAAGTCTCCCTTCCCATACCATTCCTTTCCATTCAAATCTCTTCCATTTCAATTAGATTTCATCTCTTCCATTTCAATTAGATTTCATTGAGATGACAGGGACTCTTCACCATCGTCCTCCTTTCCTGTTCCTCATCTTTTTATTTATAATTTTCTCATATGTTTACTCCAGTCCACATTCTGGTATGCTAGGCCGTCTTTCCATCACAATGATAAGCCTTCGGTACCCCCATAGCCACAAGAGAAGCACTCTACTTTCCTGGTTCATAAACCTCCCCAAGATCACATGAAGCCACCTACATTTCCCCCACCCTCTGCCACTGATTTCCAAACCCCAACCTTCTCCTTCAGGGAAACCCCTTATGACATTAGACCTCCACCCCGAGTTGTACCACTAAATCCCCATGTCCACAGGATTCCGCCCTCTACTCCTCATGAACAGAGCCCATATCCCAGTCCAAAAAAACATCAATCACCTCCCACTTGATGAGCTCAGACCACTTTCTCCTCTCAATACCAAAATCCCCAGGCCTCACAAGATGCAGATACCTACTCCCTTCAACCACCACACCAACAATCCTATTCATGATGCAAGGCCTATCCATCCCTCACACTCTCCCTGTCTCCACAAATCTGCACTCCGTCATGGTGACCACGGTGGCAGCTACGCGTTGCCTCCTCCCAAACCCCACTAATTAGTGGGGTTCTCCTTCGTACCAAACACTTACATTTTATGTTGTATGAGTGTCTGGAACGTGAAAATGTTGGAAACTTCTGAGGTTCAAGATTTAAGTATGTGTGTCACGAACCCTTAAAGGTTTCTCCAAAATTTACAAGAAACAACTAATCTGAAACAGTAATATTTATAAAAATAAAAATTAAAAATTAATTGTATAATTTATATAATAATCAAAATTAATAACAAATCAAATTATTCAAATAAAAATTAATTTAAATATATAAAGAATAAATATATAATTTCTCTTATATATAATATATTTTTTGGTGTATTTTTCACTAAGTCTCCCTTTTATAAGCTCATTATCAGTTTTATGACACATGACGAGTCTTTGAAGCAATCTCAGCTAAAAATAAAAAGGAACAATTTTGCATATGTTTCTCTAGTTATTCTTAAGAGAAAAAGTAAAGCAACTCTAACATTTAAGCATTGAGTGCCACATATAATATGCACACACAATCTTCAGCTATATACATACATTAAAAGCAAAAAAATACTCATTGACATGACATCCCATATATGATTCTTACATCATACATACATAAAAAACAAAAAAAAATACTCATTAGCAAGGAAAAAAAATACTCATAACATCTCATATATCGTTTTTACATCATATATACATAAAAAGCAAAATAAAAACTCATTAACATGACACCCCATATATCATATATCATTCTTACATTGAGCTACTCTAACGTTACTTTAAATTGATATAAATATTTTATGAAGTTAAACTTTAAATTGATGTAAATCTTTTATGAAGTTAAACAAAAACCTTTGAGTCGTTAATAACCTGAACACCTGCAAGTATATAAAGTGTGAAAGGCATTTATTCAAATGATATTATGGAAATTTATACCTGGAATAATAATAAATGAATGCTCTAAAGCGCTTATACTCTGAGCGTTAGTGTTAATAGAAGCCAGTAATATAATTTATAAGCTGATCGTTTTTAACGTTTTGTAATTTGTAGTATACGCGTATTCTTATGTCAAGGTCATTTTACTTCTTCCACTTATTTCGGCGATGGTGCATTAATCGTTATAGGATTTTTGTATATATCTGAGATGCTTAAGCGGCAACATACTTTAATCCGTTAGAGTGCTGAAGTATTTTTATGTACGTAGATTTAAATATTTTTAATTATAGGTGTTTTATAAATATATGTTTCCTTATTATGTTGTTATTAAAGATATTGAACGAAAAAATATAACTTGGATACATTTTCTTTAATTTTAGACCAGTTGCTTTGATATATGGTGAAACAGCCACGATAACAAAGTTAAATAAGGACATTATCATCATATACATCAAAGTATTTGAAGATTAATCTTTTGTGATTTTTACGGATAATTCGTTAAATTTTATGTCTATGTATAATCGATTTTAGAAGTGATTTGGTTTGCAAAAATATTTAAATGTGAATGATTAATTTTAAATTAAAACTTAACTCAAATTAAGATTGAAAGATATTATAGAAATTGTAATTAAAGAAATATAGGATATTAAGAAAAGAAGAAAATAAGAACGACATCTAATTGTTAATAAAGTTTGTTTAATGTGGGCTATATCTCTAGGTCCTACCTCCAAGGACGTGGCCTCTTTTATTATTCAGATGCTAAGCATTATCATGCTTTGATATGTCACTTAGCCTTAAATCTGCTACAAGGAGCCTACAAAACTGTGGTTCACGTAATGGTGTTTGTAAACCACTATCCATTTTTTTTGCTACCAAAAATGTGGCTAAAAGATACCCTATCTAGAAAATTGAACCAAAACTAATGAACGAAGCCTTCAAAACCTACAACAAAAATTAACTACTATACTAGAAGGAAGTGGTTTCAAATACCACCAAACATCCCCTTTGGCTGCTGTAAAATTTGAGCTTGAACTCCTCTAGTTTTACAAAGTTATGCAAGCATAAAAATGGGCTCAAAAGCTCTCAGCTTTGTTAAATATTCAAAGTGGACTATTGTGGTATGGTGGTAAACATTTTAATATATAAAACATTTGTTACAAACAACCTAAGGTCAAATCCCCCCATGGTTGTCATGATGTGCCTTCTCGCGAATAGACTTCACAGTAAGAATAAAATAATCTTATCATTCTTTGTATCAAAACCATGTATTGTAGTTGTTAGTCATATAATATCATGGTCCATACAACATTTTACATTGTGGCCCGATAGCATTCATTTGTTGGCATCGGTTTCAAAAGGCCCTCAGACCAACCATTTTTATACAACCAACCTAACAATTTTTACCCCCATGCCATTGCGTGTCTGCATTAGTGGAAGGTGTAGGGTTCAATCCTTGTCGAATCCACTTTTGGGCCACTAAAAACAACCAATGATTCAAATAATATTTTATCATTCCATCATTACAACCAAGGTCGTGGCCTAACACCCAAGTTGTTTACCAACCTCTGCCAAGACTAGGGTTCAATTCATTTGTCGACACTTTGGTCAACTGGAGGTTCCCACATGGTGACATATGGGTGGTCCACGTGATCACCACTTATGTGCCACATTTACTTGCTCATCCAACTACATGTTGACACCATAATATGTTACAAAGTTACCATTCCCACATCGTCTGCCAATTAGGTTGCCACATGTTTCCACTTGTACCTTCCACATTAGCTACCAGTTGTGTCATATGACATGCTTAGGCTCAGCCACATGTTGACCATGTTAGCGCCACATCATACCACCTGTTCTTTACCCATCCTACCATGTCAACTCTATATGAATGCTACATCAACTCCATACTACCGCATGTCCTTTTGTAGGACTGCCATGTGGCACCTCTGCTAACATTTTTCTGTGTTCCACATAAAATTCAAAATGTGATAACCTTCACATAGGAAGTTTGTTTTCACCTATGCAAGTTGTTTTGGAATTGTCTCGTCAAGCTCTTCAACATGGAGCTACTTCCAATAGGTTTTGATCACTTTGAATTTTAAGGCGTTTTGGGATCCTCCCAAATCATTTCTCCCCACTAAGAGGCTTTCGGACCTGCAAAAGATTTTTACTCAGACACCAAGTGTAGGTATTGCCTCTGCACTTGTGCAATTTATATCCACCCTATTATATGCACTTGCCTCATTACAACAAACTACCCTATGGCTATTAATGAAAGGTCATATTTCACATGATGAGCTTGGATGATGTGCTCAATTTTGTCCTTGAAAAGGAGATACATTTTTTTCCTTTCTGAAGAAGATCCCTTTCCTGTCCAATGAGTATGTAATATAAAGAATGATTCCAGAAATAATCAATGGAACCACATGTAGTTCAACTTCATCCACAATTTTAGATGTGATAACAAACCTAGGCTTATATTTTTCACTTACTTGCAACCTAACATTCTTACATACCCATCTATGAGGATAAGGATTTGGAAATAAATTATATCCTTTGGCACATAACCTAGGCTTATATTTTTCAGTTACTTGCAGCCTAACATTCTTACATACCCATCTAAGAGGATAAATTATATCCAAATAGCTTTAGTTACTTAGGGCATTTCCTAGCCTATGGAAAATTATAAAAGAAATATACAGGGAAATTAGAAGGTGGGGTCTGATCTAGTTCAAAGATTGAGAGAATTTTGTCTGTGAAACGCTATGGGAAGAGACACAACAAGTGCTCAAGATGTTTTTCAGGAGGAGAATGATAACATTACAATTTTTATAAGGATGTCACCCCCTCTGTATATAATTATTTTCCGAAAATAGAATTTGAAATTTATGTGCGTCCTATTGTGAAGAGCATTGTGTTCTCAAGTATATGAATTGTATTTGTTGAGAATGACATATTCCTTGAATAAGAAACATTTTTTGTTTCTCTACTATTGATGTTTTTATGTGATATGTATGTATTCCTATACAAAAAGGAGTGAGTGCATCCATGTTCAATTAAATGGTGTGTATGTAGTTTTCTAGTGCAATAATGTTTGTGTTAAATAATGAGCTCAAGGGATTGGATGAATATGGAAGATTAGAGAGATTAAAACATAATTCAGAAGAAAATCAGTTCATGGTATAGACTTGAAAATCCAAGTGCTACAACTCTGCGTAAAGGGAACAAGGAAAGGTTTGAAGCACGCGAAGGATTTCTGAGGAAAGTTAGTGGTGTTGTAGGAAAAATTGTCAAAAAATCAGTAAGGGGCATGCGAGACTAGAAGGATTATGGAGTCATGTGTATCGAGGAATCCAAGCTTGAGTGCATTAGCACTAGAGGACAACACTTCATCATTTAAAGAAAATTCTTGTGAAACCCCATTAAACCAGAAGGCACAGAGAAAATTAGATAAGTATGTTTCTAAAAAATAGGGATAAGGAAGACTATAAATATATATTAACTATATGAAGGAAGAGTTATTAGAAAAACATAGAATTGCACAAGAATGGATTCAAATCTCATTTCTCAATCTGCTTGGACAACCAATACATTATATAGGAACACATAGATAGCTTCTAGGACAATCTAGATCCAAATAATTCAGATCACCAACTCACAACACAAACTACAAAGACACAGCTCATGACAGACATACTCAAAAACTAACTACGAGAATACAAATCGTCAACTCTATTTGGACATATCATTTCTACATTATTCCAACATCCCGCCTTAATGGAGAAATGGATTTTGAAAAATGCCTAGTTGTTGTCTACATATTTCAAAGTTCATCTTTCCAAGAGACTTGGTAAAGATGTCAGCTACATTCTCACTTGTATTACAATAGACTAAATGAATCTGATTTGGTTGTATATTTTATCTTACCAAATGATGTTGAACTTCTATATGTTTTGTTCTGGCATGATAAATTGGATTGTTTTCCAGCTTCATCGAACTCTGGTTGTCACATTTGATGCTTGTTGGTCATCTTTGTTTTTTTCCAACATCTTCAAGAATCCTCCTTAAGCAAATGGCTTCATAAGTTGCATTGGTCAAGGTTTTGTATTCAGCTTCTGTGGATGAAAAAGAAATAGTTGGTTATTTCTTGCTGCTCCATGATACCACTCCCAATTCTAAACTGAATTCATATCGAGAGGTTGATCTTCTATCGTCACGATTTCCAACCCAATCAACATCAGAAAAACCTACCAACTCAACATCAGATTCATCAGTATAAAAAATACCAATATAAAGTGTTCCCTTGAGATATCGAAGGACTTTGTTTGCTACTTTCCAATGGTTTTCACAAGGCTTAGACATAAATTGGCTAAGGATGTTGACAGAATACACTATATCTAGCCTGGTAGTGGTGAGGTAGTTCAAAATTCCCACCAATTGACGATACAAAGTTCCATTCACTTCTTTAGATCCATCATCATTGTACAACTTGGAATTCTATTCTAAAGGAGTAGACACTGATTTGAATTCAAACATATAAAATCTTTCAAGGATTGTCTTTGCATATTAGCTTTGCTCGATGATTGTCTTATCAGATTCCCTCCAAATTTCAAGACCCAAACAATAATGGAATTCACCAAGATCCTTCATTTCAATTACTTGTGACAACTGGAATTTAGTTCCTTCAATCAACCTGAGTGCACTACCTATCAAGGCAATGTTCCCATCTTCATTTCTTTTGATGTACAAGTTAGGATCGCTTTTGCTTCTCACAAAACCTTTTTCATAAAAGAATGAATCAATTTTCACATACCAAGATTTTGGTGCTTGTTTCAAACAATACAAAGCTTTCTTTAACCTTCAAACAAGATTCTCTTATCCTTGATTTACAAACCCTTCAGGCTGAACAAAATAAACTTCTTCTTTTAATGCACCATTTAAGAAAGAATATTTGACATCTAATTGATGCATTTTCCAAGTTTTTTTGTAGCTAATGCAATCATGATTCTAATTGTATTCAATTTAGCTATAGGTGAAAATGTATCTTGAGAATCAATGCGTTCATTTTGTGAATAACCTTTTGAAACTAATCTATCTTTATACTTATCAATACTTCCATCGGAATTAAACTTTGGTTTGAAAAACCATTTGCATCCTATGGGAACTTTATCTTTGGGAAATTTTGTTAATTCCCATGTGTCATTCTTCATTATGGAGCTATATTCCTTATTCATTGCATCTCTCCATTCTTTAAATTATTTAGCTTCATCATAACTTGAAGGTTCCATGAAATTCATTACCTGAGACATTAATGCATAATCTTTATACCTTATAGGTGGTTGAATTTGACATGATGACCTCGTTAGATTTCTACTGTTTTCATCCTTCTTTGCTTTGTGGAGTCTCTTGTTATCTTCTTGGAGTGTCATGGCTACTCAATGCTCCCTGCTCTTGAACCTATACCTATTGTTCTACCTGTTCCTATTCCTATTCAAAACTTGATTCTATTTTGACAAAATCATCAATATCATGCTATACACATGTGTTATTAATTTTATCATTTTCATCTACTTTTTCATTGAAAACCACATCCCTACTTGAAAGAAATCTATGTGAACTAGGATCAAACAACTTGTATGCCTTTTCATAATCACAATATCCAATGCATGTGCACTTAATTGATTTTGCATCAAGTTTTCTTCTTTCCTATTTTGGAATATGTGAAAATTCCTTGCATCCAAAAACTCTTAAATGATTCACTTTTGGTTTATATCCATAAAATGCTTCAAAATGTGTTTTCAGATTTAAAATTTTGGTTGGAATCCTATTTTTCAAATAAAAAATAGTATTAATGGCTTTAGCCCAAAAACCATTATAGATATTTTTACCTTGAAGCCTACTCCGTGCACATTCCACTAGTGTTCTATTTTTCCTCTCAACATATCCATTTTACTGAGGTGTATGAGGCACTGTAAATTGTTGTAGAATCCCATGACCTTTGCAATATTGATTAAAATCTCTTGATTTGCATTCTCCCCCCTGATCAGATCTGAGAATTTTGATTTATTCCCCAGTTTTTTTTTTCCACCATGTTTTTGCTTTCCTTAAAGTACCCAAAAACATCACTTTTCTTTCTTATGAAATAGACCAAAGTGTATCTAGATCTATCATCAACAAAAATAAGAAAGTACATGCTCCTCCAAGAGATCTAGCTTCAATAGCTCCACATACATCAGTATTAATTAATTCAAGTATTTCTCTTTGCCTTTTTTCTTCATGTATAGGAAATTCCTCTCTATGTTTCTTACCAAGTGCACATGCTTCAAATTCAACATGATTATTCTTCATAACAGGAAGACCTTCAACCATTGTTTTTCTTTGAAGTAACATTAAATCATTATGATTTAAATGCCCATATCTTTGATGCCATAACTTTTTTGTTGACATTGTTGCAGATGCCAATGCTTGATGCCATGCCCTGGTCACATTCAACTTATACAAACCTCCGACTCTGGTACCTGTGGAAATAACCTTGTAGCGATCTTGGATATCTTTAACAACACATTATGATTTGACAAATTACACCTTTAGATCTTGATCAGTAATACTAGAAACATAAATTAAATTATTTTTGATACCAGGAACATACATCACATCATGGATTTGTCTCTCTTTTCCATTAGGCAACATCACACCTATTATTCCATAACCTTGAACTTGAAGGTATCTATTATCTCCAAGATAAACACATGTTCCATCAATGCTCTTGATTAGGTGCTCAACATTAAGCTCAAAAATAAAAGTCGTAAGAATGGTGTGGAACTTGAACGATCATGTAGTTCTCGTCTTCCTTAATTTGCACTACAAGAAAAAAGGACATTGGTGAGAGGTGAAAAATGTCACCATAAGCTCATTGGTGATGGTCAAAAGAGCATTCATCACCAAAAACTGAACATCACCAAAGGTGGCATCGCCAAAAGTATAGGTGTTGTAGTGACATACAAAGTCCATCACTAATAATGATTTATAATGACAGATAATGACCATCACCATTTAATATGACCAATGGTGATGGACCACAGCCTCTGTCACCAAAATTTGAACGTCACCAAATGTGGTGTTGCCAAAAGTATAGGTGTTGTAGTGACATTCAAATTTCGTCACCAATAATGATTTATAATGATGGATAGTGATTGTCACCATTGCATATGAGCAATTGTGACGAACCATAGCCTTGGTCACCAAAAAATGAATATCACCAAAGGTGGCATCACCAAAAGTATAGCTGTTATGATGACATTTATTGATTATAATGACAGATAGTGACCGTCACCATTTGATATGAACAATTGTTAGGTCCCTATAATACTAGTGATGCCCCCATTAATATTGTAGTTGTATCCCTTATTAATATTGTTTTGCCCCTATTGTCCCCATATTGTTATTACTATGCCCCATAGAATTTTTATTTTTGTGCCTTTATATTATTATTGTTAGGTCGGCTTGGTTATATTGTGACCCCTTAGACTCCTATATATAGAAAGGAGGTTTTGTCATTTGAATCATCCAAGAAGTTCTTTTGTGTAATGTAAAGGAGGTTGCCCCCTCGAAGACGCTAAATTCTAAGGCGTTAAACTATCTTTTCTATCTTTTGGTGAGCTGGTTTCATAACATTTGGTACCAGAGCTTTGGATTTTAGGGTTTCGTTTTTCCAAATAGGTCATCGTGGAATTTTCGCTATAACTTTTTTTCTGCAACGTTTCAAAAGTGAAAAAAAAACCGTTTGAGATGAAATCATACTGGACCTCGGGTCCGAATTTCAGATCTTTTCGCGCTATATTTGTGGTGATAGGATCTAAGGAAGTTGGTATTTTTGGAGACTCCTGAATTACATTGCAAATAGGTGACCTGGAGAAAATCATCACAACTTTTTTTCTGAGCATCAGATTGAAATTTTGTAAAAAGGTATAGAAAGATGATGGACTGTATTTTTTTGTACATATTTTTTAGAGCCAAAGGTTGAAACAGTGACACGTGGCACTTCATACAAGCTCGCTCTTTTGGAAAAGTCTATAATCAGGTCATCTTAGAAGATTGGGCATAACTCTTCCTCAGAGAATCCAATTTGGATCAGAATGGTGGAATTGGAAAGAGGACGCAGAGGGCTACTACATGTTGTAATTTCATAACTGAATAATCCGAAATTACAGAGATATGTCAGACTCAATATCAAGCTCCTACAAAGTGAAAGAAGGTGTCTAGCTTTTTATTTTTATTTTTGCATAAGCTTGGTTTGAAAAATTAGTTTGAAGGAATTCAAAGAGCATAGTAAAGCATTATTATCGGTAATTAATGCCTGGAGGAAAGAAAATACAAACACCTAGTAAGAAACCTGAAAGTTCTAGCATGACTTATGAGGAAGAGGAACAAATGCAACATGATATATCAAAATTACGAGACCAAGTGCAATAAGTGTCACTTGCACAAAATGTAACAGAATCTAAGATGGATGGTTTAAAGAAAGATGTAGAAGCAAAGCTGGATGGTTTAAAGAAAAGTGTAGAAGCTAAGATGGATTGTTTAAAGAAAGGCGTAGAAGCTAAGATGGATGGCATGGAAGCTAAGATGAATGGCATGGATGCTAAAGTGGATGGCATGGATGATAAGATGGAAAAACTGAAGATAAATTTGAATAAGTTGCTACAAGAAATAGTTACTAATGGTGAAAGGATAGTAAAGGAAACTCATGATGAGAACAAAAGAAATGTTAATAATGATTCCATAGACTCTAATGTTGGATCGAAGACCCACCATATTCCAAAAATTGATATGAGGAAGTTTGATGGCAAGGATCCCGTAACATGGATATTATAGATGGAGCAATTTTTCGATCTCAATAATGTGCAAAACACACAAAAGGTACGTATTGCAACTTTATATTTGGAACCAAATCAGTTTGTATGGTATCAATGGCTTTGCTCTCGTAAACAAATTATCACTTGGGAAATTTTTACGAAAGAATTGACAGCACATTATGAGGATACAAAAAACAACACTTCTTTTAGCCAATTGATAAGTCTCAAATAAAAGGGTTCAATAATGGAGCACATTGACGAGTTCCAAAAATTGAACATAAGGGTAAAAAATATTCCAGAGGAGCATAGGATTGATGTGTTCATAGGGACTTTAAAGGATAATATCCGACATGATGTTCACCTTGGGAACCTGATTCATTAGAAAAGGCATTCAAGTTAGCAAGAAAAGTGGAAAGCAAAATTATGGCAACTAATAAAGATGGAAGTGTTGTTTCCCATAGCCTTCCACAACCTATAAGGTTGACACCACAACAATTGGAAGAAAAAAGAGAAAATGGGCTTTGTTACAGTTGTGATAGAAAATACACTAAAGGTCATAAGTGTGCTGAGAAGAAATTATTCTACATAGATTGTGAAGAGGAAGAAGAAAAGGAGCAAGAAACATCAAAAGAAGAGGATATACTCCAGGAAAAAAGCCTAGATAAAGAAGAAATGAATCCAACCATATCTTGTAATGCATTGGCTAGAATTACCACTCCTCAAACTATCAATATAGAAGGACAAATCAAGAAGAAAAAGGTAATAGTGTTGATTGATTCAGGAAGTACCAAAAATTTTATTCATTGTAAGATAGCAAAATAATTGAATTGCTTCTTGTATCCAGCACCAGAGTGTCAAGTGATGGTTGGAAATGGAGGAATGATAAATTGCTCTAGAAAGTACCATAATATCAAGCTATCCATGGGAGAATGTGTATTGAAAAGCCCAATGCTTTCCATTCCAATGGGAGGTGTTGATGTTGTACTAGGAGTCCAATGGCTACAATCCTTGGGTACAATAGCTTTTAACTTTCAATAACGTTTCATGAAATTTTATGCAGAAGGAAAGGAAGTTGAATTAAGGGGTATTGCAGGGAAATCGGGAAAGATAATAAGCTCTAACGGTATGACAAAGCTTCTAAACAAGGAACGAAGAGGTGTAATTGCA
This sequence comes from Pinus tabuliformis, assembly GCA_031772625.1. Lineage (NCBI taxonomy): Eukaryota > Viridiplantae > Streptophyta > Pinopsida > Pinales > Pinaceae > Pinus > Pinus tabuliformis. The sequence goes on along the minus strand of CM062819.1, from coordinate 1,821,921,542 downwards.
CAATTATGTTCACTAGATATTTCCACATCGAAATCATCTATTTCTCCAGATCTCCAAAAAGTCATGGAAAATCATTCCAAGGTATTTGAGACTCCCAAAGTTCTCCCACATATTTGTGATCATGATCATGCTATTCATTTGATTCCAGGAAGTGTTCCTCAAAAATCAAGCCATACAAATATCCCTATGCCCAAAAGAGTGAAATTGAACATATGGTTTCAGAAATGCTTGAGGCTGGTATAAATCAACCTAGACAAGGTTCTTTCTCTACTCTAGTAGTCTTGGTGCACAAGAAGGATGGATCATGGCGCATGTGCTCGGATTATAGGGAGCTCAACATGCTCACTATTAAAGATAAGTTTCCCATTCCTATCATTGATGAATTATTGGATGAATTGCATGGATAAATTTACTTCAGCAAGTTACATCTTTGTTTAGGATATCATCAAATCAGAATGAGACTCAAGACATTCCGAAAACAGAATTTAGAACTCATGAGGGTCACTATGAGTTTTTGGTCATGCCTTTTGGCCTTACCAATGCACCTTCTACATTTAAAGGTTTGATGAATTCCATTTTCAAACCATTCCTTAGAAAATTTGTGTTAGTATTTTTTGATGATATACTAATCTACAGCAAGTCTTGGAAGGATCATGTTGAACACGTTGACAGGGTGTTACAACTATTGCAGGAGAAGCAATTATATGCAAAAAGATCCAAATGTTTATTTGGATTACAAGAGGTGGAATATCTGGGTCATATTGTATCTCATGAAGGAGTTAAGGTAGACCCTAGCAAAATTAGAGCCATTAAGGAATGGGAAATCCCCACATCCATAAAGCATTTGCAAGGATTTCTCGGGTTGACAGGGTATTATCGCAAGTTTGTTAAGAATTATGGGAAAATAGCGGCACCTCTAACAACATTGTTGAAGAAAGATGCATTTTCATGGACTCTAGAAGCAACAATGGGCTTCAAATATCTTAAAGAGGCAATGTTCCAAGCACCAATCTTAGCTACACCAGACTTCAAAAAAACCTTTATTGTGGAATGTGATGCTTCTGGAAATGGAATTGGTGTTGTTTTAATGCAAGATGAAAGACCCATTGCTTTCGAAAGTCGTCCAATCAAGGGAAAGTGTTTACACAGCTATTTATGAGAAGGAAATCTTGGCAATACTACATGCACTTAAGAAATGGCGACCCTACCTAATGCGAAGACACTTCAAGGTAAAAACAGATCATGATAACCTTAAATACTTTTTAGAACAAAGATTATCCTCTGAAGAACAACAAAAATGGGTCACAAAGATGTTGGGTTATGACTTTGGAATCATATAGAAAAAAGGGAAGCAAAATGTTGTGGTCGATGCACTCTCAAGAAAGGATGAGGATGTGGAAGCATTGTTGTGCACCATTTCTATTATCCAACCAGATTGGATAAACGAAGCAAGGGAGGAATGGAAGAATGACGAAGAAGTGTGGGAACTTATTCAAAAGTTATAACAATATTCCAGTACATCCGATACATTTAGCTAGAAAATTGATTCGTTATGGTATAAAGATCTCTTAGACCTCTGTAAGAATTCCCAACTCAAACAAAGGATTCTTTTGGAATTGCACGCTTCTCCCTTAGGAGGGCACTCAAGATTTTTAAAAACTTACCACAGGGTTAAGAAGGAATTTTTTTGGGATGGCCTTAAATCGGATATTCAAAAGTTTGTGGCGAAATGTTTGGCATGCCAATAAAATAAAGCTAAAACAATTAAGACACCATGTCTATTACAACCTTTATCCATTCCAAGCCAACGTTGGGAGGAGGTTTCAATGGATTTTATCACAGGTTTACCCAAGTCTGAGGGAAAGAGTGTCATCATGGTGGTAGTTGACAGACTTACCAAGTATGCACACACTTTTGTGCATTATCACATCTACTTAAAGCCAGTACAGTTTCTACGGCATTTATGGAAACAATTCAAAAGCTACATGGAAACCAAAAGATTATTGTAAGTGACAAAGATCCCATTTTTACAAGAAATTTTTGGACAAAATTATTTTCTTGTCTTGGTACTCAGTTAGCTCATAGCTCATCTTATCATCCTCAATCTGATGGGCAAACGGAGATAGTAAACAAATGTTTGGAAGGATATCTTCATTGCTTTGTATATGATAAACATACACAATGGGTCAAATGGTTGCCTCTGGCTGAATGGTGGTATAACACTTCCTTCCATACTACAATAAAAATGACCCAATTTATGGCACTTTATGGATATCATCCACCATCCATCACATCATATTTAAGAGAAAATTCTAAGGTTCAAGCAGTGGAACATCACATCAATCATCAACAACAAGTTCCCCAACTCTTAAAGGATAACCTCGTGTTGGCATAGAATAGAATGAAACAATAGGTAAATCAACATCACAGTGAAAGAAGTTTTGATGTAGGTGATTGGGTATTCCTACGGCTACAACCATATAAACAAATGTCCCTCAAGTAAGCTAAGAAGGATGAAAAATTGTCACCAAAGTATTATGGTCTGTACAATGTCTTGCAAAAGATTGGTACTATGGCATAGAAATTGGAGCTTCCTGCAGCTTCCCGAGTGCACCCAGTTTTCCATGTTTCATGTTTAAAGAAGGTTATAGGCGACAAGCTCCCAGTTCAAACAATATTGCCAGAACTTGACGAGGAAGGAAAAATTATATTGGAACCAGAAGCAGTCATAGAAAGAAGAACTCGACAACTATGAAATCAATCCATTTGAGAGTATCTCATCAAGTGGAAGAACTTATCCATTGAAGATTCCACATGGGAGGATGAGAATTTTATACAGAAGCATCCAGAACTACTCAAGCATTGAGGACAACACTTTTTTGAAGGATAGGGGCATGTTAGGTCCCTATAATACTAGTGATTCCCCCATTAATATTGTAGTTGTATCCCTTATTAATATTGGTGTGCCCCTATTGTCCCCATATTTGTTATTACTGTGCCCCATAGAATCCCTCAATTGTTATTTTTGTGCCTTTATATAATTATTGTTAGGTTGGCTTGGTTATATTGTGACCCCTTAGACTCCTATATATAGAAAGGATGTTTTGTCATTTGAATCATCCAAGAATTGTTTTTTTTATGTAATGTAAAGGAGGTTGTCCCCTCAAAGAGGCTGAATTCTAAGGTGTTTAACTATCTTTTCTGTCTTTTTGTGAGCTGGATTCATAACAACAATAATGATTTATTGTGATGGATCTTTAATGGCCGTCACTATTGGTGCATATATATCATGATGTTCATTGACCGTCACCAAGAGCCGCATTGCTAGAAGTATAGGCGTTGTGGTGACATTCAATGTCCATCACAAATAATGACTATAATGATGGACAACGACTGTCACCATTTCATATCAACAACAATGATTTATGGTTACGGACCTTTGAGGGTTGTCACTATTGATGCTTATATATGGTGGTGTTCGTTGACCATCACCATTTCATATTTTTGGTGAGGGTCGAAAAATGTCACCAAATCTCATTGGCGATGGTCAAAAGAGCCTTCATCACCAAAAATTGGTCGACGCCATTCCATATGGATGTCAGGCCACGATGGAATCGAACCACCAACCTCATACCTGTAAAGCAGGCTCTGTTCCATTGAGCTAGCACACTTTAAAGAATTATATTTTTTAAAATTAGACCTTGAAACTTCATAAATTGTAAATTCTACAACTTTCAATAAATTAAAGTCTCAGCAATATTTTACAAAACAAGAAAAGCAACATCGAAGATGTAGGTCCCTACCTAATGTTTATTGAAGTTATTAAAATTGGGTGGAGGGAAAATCATTATGTATAAGAGAATCAATATTTTCAATTGAATATTCAATTAGAAGTGAAACTATGAAGACATTTATAACATATAAATGACCTATAACTATCAAATGCACCAAATATTGCAAAGGGAATGTCATAAGTGGATATCATATGGAAGAAGAGGAGGCAGGGACTTGGAACCCTTGTACATATTGGCATGCCTTAGAACTTGGCACATATTAGCTTGTTTGACATGTCTTCGTACTATTTGGCACATCTTATCATGCCATAACATTCCCTAACACACCTTGGCAGTCATGACCTCACAACTAGCATTGCATTTTTCCATGACTTGGGAACCTTACATTCACTAGAACACCTTAGCACTCCCTAGTTGTCATGCCTCTATTATCCTCCATAATGTGTCAGGCTGATGAAGAGATTGACGGAGGTAACGAAATACCAAGATTTTAGTTTGGTAGCTAGCCCTACCAAACTAGAGAGGGCTATCTCTATGAAATCACAACCAAGAGATGACTGGAATGTAAAGGATTTTAGGCTAGAAAGCTAGGGTCAAGTGGGTTTTTGGAAAATTTAGGGACATGGAACTCTATCCATCGGTGTATTTTCTGGCAGGGACTTTGTCAAGGAGGCAAGAACTTCGAACTTTGTCTTGGATAAAGAACCTAACATGCATGATAGAAGCTCCCTAGAATAGAGTATCTCCTACTTAAAAGAGTGTCCCCTGCTCAAAATATATAACCCTTCCCTACTATGCACTTTTCTTAAAGATAAATCTGTGCATAAAATAGTACTAAGAAAAACACCTAAACTAAGAAAAGTGAGCATCTAAGTCAAACTATAAAGGTATAATAAACATGGCCCTATATAAGTTTGGGAAGCACTGGACAAGCATGCTTTCATACAACAACAATAAGATGCCTAAAATCAATGCAATTCTTTCATTGTTGCTATACCCTCACATCAAAACTGGAATCTATAGCATGTACCCCAAGGTTGTAAGCATTTGCTAAAGGTGTAGATTGAAATGATATGCTGAGATGAAGTACTATTGAAGGAGAAACACCTTCAAAACAATAGATAAAGTCTATTGTGAATTCAACCGATTTTCACACAGACCAAGGCTGCTACTGGTTACACTTCTTTGCTTAATGGAAACTACAATGTCTTGTAGTGATGCTGAAGGAAGAACACCTTTAGTGCAACACAGATAAAACTCTAACATATATTGTTAGTGTGGCCTCAGTTGTCGATGATCTCATCAATATAGGTAACAACTTTGATAATTGAAAAACCAAAAGGTGAGATGCATATATCATTTGAAATGACAGATTTGGGAATACTTTATTATTGTTTAGGAGTGTTAGTATAGAACATTCAAGGTAACTTGTTGCGTCTTTATGTCACAGGCCAAGGATGCGAAGAAATACATAAAATATTAAATAGGATGGTAATAGTCGATTGTAGGTTATTTTGAAATAGGAATGGAATTCTACCTGTGTGGGTTCTAACCTAGTGGGTATAAATCTAAATAAGAAACTCATAGTTATGGTGTTGAAATTGTCTCACAATTCATGAAAACTCCCAAATTTGTTCACTAGAAAGAAGTAGAGCGAGTCGTCAATTTTATGGAAGGGAACACCTTATTCGCAGAAAGATAACTTGAAATTAGTCGGTCATATTATTTCTCGTCTTCTTGTATGTGTGTGCTTTGAAAAGATAACCACATCCAAAGACTCAATAACAACTCTAGTAAATTTTATAGATGTGAAGCACTTCTAAGAAAACCCATCTCTTAATGACAATTGAGCGAGGAATATGTCGAAGGATTCAATCTTGCACTCAGTCACAAAAAGGAAGTTGAGGTATCCAGCATCTTGCCAACAAACCGACTCCAACAATAATGTGAAAGTCAAGTTAACTGTGAAACCTCTTTCCCACTTTGCAGTATTGTTCCCTCCTGAATTCCAACAGGTATCTGGCTGCTTATATCCACAAACTCGTGCCAGGTAAACTCTGCATGATACAATTGTGATGTGCAAGCTTGACAAACACTCTAGTTTCCCTCTAAAAGATGGTAATTCAAAATATTATGACAATCTTAACTGTAATTTGATCATACAATATTGAGGTATTGCATGGAATAAAAAATATGTTATCAATGCACTAATGAAAAACTCAAAATAAACGAATTTCTTATTGCTACCATAGCGCCTCTTGGGATTCTCAGATAAAGCACCTAACCTGCATCGAAAATGCTTCCTAGAATAGAGTACCTCCTACCTAGAAGTGTGTCCCCTGCTCAAAATATAGAACCCTTCTCTACTATGCACTTTTCTTAAAGATAAATTTGGGCATAAAACAGAACTATGAAAAAACCCTAAATTAAGAAAAGTGAGCAGCTAAGTCAAACTATAAAATCATACTAAATATGGTTGTATACAATATTGAGGTATTGCATGGAATAAACAATATACTATCAATGCACTAATGAAGAACTCAAAATAAATGAATTTCTTATTGCTACAATAGCACCTCTTGGGATTCTCAGATAAAACACCTAAGTTTCATGGCAAAAGCTTCCTGGAATACAGTACCTCCTACCTAGAAGTCTGTCCCCTACTCAAAATATAGAACCCTTCTCTATTGTGCACTTTTCTTAAAGATAAATTTGTGCATAAAACAGAACTAAGAAAAACACCTAAATTAACAAAAGTGAGCATATAAGTCAAACTATAAAAGCATACTAAATATGCCTAAAATTGATGCACTTCTTTCATTGTTGCTACAACCTCATAGGAAAACTATAATCTACAACATGTATCCCAAAGATGCATGCATCTACTAAAGGTGCATACCAAAAGTATTTACTAAGATGAAGTATTGTTGAAGGACAAACACCTTCAAAACAATAGATAGATTCTAATGTGCATTCAACCCATCTGCACACAGGCGAAGGTTCCTACTAGGTACACTTCTCCCCTAAATGGAAACTACAATGTATTGCTGCTCTACTGAAGGAGAAACACCTTCAGAGAAACACGGATAAAACTATAACATATATTGTCATTGTGGTATCGGTTGTAGAATTTCTCATCAATATAGGTAACAACTTCGATAATTGAAAAACCAAAAGGTGAGCTACATAGATCATTTGAAATGATAGATTTGGGCATACTTTATTAATTTTTAGGAGTGTTAATATAGAAAATGCAAGGTAGCATATTGCATCTTTATGTCATAGACCAAGGATGCAAATGAATACAGAAAAGATTTAATAGTATGGTACAAGTCGATTGTAGATTCTTTTGAAACAAGAATGGAGTTCTCCTTGTGTAGATTCTAATCTATTGGGTATAGATTTAAATACGAAATTTATAGTTATGGGGTTGGAATTGTCTCACAGTTCATGGCAAGTCCCAAAGTTGTTCACTAGAAAGAAGTAGATCGAGTCATCAGGTTTATGAATGGGAACACCCTACTCACAGGTAGATAACTTCAAATTATCCGGGAATATTATTTCTTCTCTTCTTGTACGTGTGTTCTTTGAAAAGATAACCACCTTCGAAGACTCAAGAACAACTCTAGTAAAGTTTATAGGGGTGCATCACTTCTGAGAAAACACATCACTTAATGACAATTGAGCGAGGAATATGTCAAAGGATTCAATCTTGCACTCAGTAATAAAAGGGAAGTTGGGGTATCTAGCATCTTGCCAACAAACAGACTCCAACCATGATGTGAAATCCAGGTTAACTGTGAAACCTCTTTCACACTTTGTAGTATTGTTGCCTCTTGAATGCCAACAGCTATCTCGCTGCTTAGATCCACCAAACTTGTCCCAAGTAAACATTGCATGATAGAATTTTGATGTGCAAGCTTGACACACACTCTAGTTTCCCTCTAAAAGAGGGTAAGTCAAAATATTGTGATAGGCTTAATTGTAATTTGGTCATACACTGTTAAGGTATTGTATGGAATAAACAATATACTATCAATGCACTAATGAAGAACTCAAAATAAATGAATTTCTTGCTGTTAAAATAGCACCACTCTTGGGATTCTCCAAGGAGCCACTAATTTATACACATTTGGAATCTTTACTTGGTCTGCAGAAAGATTAAGCAATGGTAGTGATCACTCTTTGGCCTCCCATGGAATGTCTATATAGAGTCAACAATAAATTGATTTAAAAGTGAGGTATATGCTTGAAAAATAGGAGTCTGACTCTTCAACTCTAATTTAGAGGCAAGGAAATATTCAACTGTAAATGCTTGATCTTCTACAGTGTAAATTTCTAGATAAATGGTTAGTGTAAATCTGTCCATTGTCCACATATCCCAAAAGACCATGTATGTCTGGACTATCAAAAGAAAAAGTTAAAGCAAAACATTCTATGGGGATTTTTTTTAAAATTTTATTACATACCTTAGGAAGTTTGAAAGAACATAATTGAAGATTCCCTCTCCTTCCACACTTCATTAAATATGCCCCTTTTCCAATGCAGATGTGGCCTGCAAAATCACAATCAATGAATAGAATATGAAAAGTAAGTGTAATGAATTAAAGTAGCTTTGTTATACCTCAAGAAAATGGACTATGAGAAATTGGATTCATTCTCTACAAAAGATGATATAGCAAGATCTAATAATATTTTTAACTAAAACAAGTTAAATTGGATTCACGCTCTACAATAGATGGTATAATGAGATCTAATGACATTTTCAACTCCAACAATGGTAAATTGAGTAAGCTCAAGCTCCAAAATGATGGCATCCAACTTCTGAGTTTCAGATACTATATATATCTAGCTAGAGGCTATAACATAAACATATTTGTTATATGTGAAGATAAAAAAATGAAAGGAATGTGAAATTTGGACCATCAACTATAAGTTCCTTTCAAGGACTAGATCAAACCATAACATTGTTATCAAGATAATCAACTCACCCATTCTAGTACGCTTCTAGTAGTTTCATGATAAAACTCAAACTCAATAAACTTCAAACAACATAAATTAACCAACAATATGTCTGATGTTGGTTACCTAAGGATTACATCATACTAAATTACCTTTTGCATCTAACATTGAAACTGACTGTGAAAGAAATGAAGACAAATCAGTGATTATGATAGATGCACGTGATGAAATAAAATAAAAAAAGACCTCTCTTCTTGCTATTGATGAGCCTTCTAGGGGATTCGTGGATGAAGTTGATCCTGATCTGCTTTTTTAAATCAAAGAGGCACTTTCTAGCTACTCTGATTTGACGGACAACAACCCTAAGGCTTATGGAAATGAATATGGAAAGAAAGAAGCATTGATGAACCTAGTCTTGAAGAAGGTGTCTCAAATTCTAATGTGGATAGTATTTTAAATTTCTACAGCTAGCAGAGGCTTTTCCTAGTTTGGTTCCCTAGAAAATTTTGTCTTTTTTGCTATAGTGTGATTGTGTTTTATTTTTGTTCTATTCCACTACAAATTGGTAGAGATATTTTTTGTCTTCATGCAACAATTAGATTCATATTTATTAATTCAAGCAGTAGTAGAATTTCAATGAAATTCTACACAAGGGACAATTAATCTATATTTTCACTTATATCTTTTGCAAGTAAAATTCACAACTAAATTTTCATCCAAAGTGTTTAGCTTACTAGCAAGTGGTATCACAACATATCTCAACATTACAAGGCATAGATCATACTATTCAATAAGGTTGAGACATGAGATACAAAAAACTTCCCAAGTTATGCAAGCAAGAAAATTGCTGATTTTTAGTTCTAAATCTATCCAACCAAAACAAAATTATGCCATTTTCAGCACCCTCTAGTTAAAGTCATTACTAGCCTCATTCAACTCAATTAATAATATGTCAATCTTGTTGAGATTTATTCTTCATTTCATGATTCTGAGTTATATATTTATGCAACCTAATATATCATTTATGTTAATTGATTATTCATTAAAAATTATTTAGTCCGTCTAGTGCATCTACCTAATTTTCTGATTAGTTTCTGGGAAGACTCTATCAGACATTTGCAACAGAAATTAGAAGACTATTTTGGTACCTATTGTTACAAAACTCTAATCTAGAAAAAGTATTTTGGGTTGTTTCCCTAAAAATATTTACAAAATTTTCACTCCCAAAGCCATTTCAGGGAGAATTTTAGTGAGGGATAAATTTAGTATTATTTTTGGAAAATTTGAATGCAACTAAAAGAAATTCTTCCCATTTTCTCAAAAGATTCCAGCACCAAATCTGAGTGAATTCATAGAAATTAAGGTTTGGAAATAATTAAATTTCACTTCACTTTTCTAGGACCATATATGAGTGAGTTCACAAAACCTGAGATTTGGATTATGGAAACACTTAAATTTCACCTCATTTATTAGGATTGGAAGTTCCCTAAAATACAAACATTTAGCATTAAGGATCTACTTTGCTTGTTTAAGGACAATATTGAGTTTATAAATAGTGATACAAGAATCCTTGTATACATGCCTAACACAGTTCTTTGGTCACAACTAATGAAACTAAACTCCATCAATACATAACAAACAAGGTAGAATGTAAGAGAGCATCTACTTTTCAACATATACTCCGACAAAAATAAACATCTATACAGTCATATAAAGTTGTCACCACACCAAAGAAGGAATTAAAAACCAAAATAAAAATATGAACAACCTTGGATTGTTATGGTTACTCTAACAAAATGTTAAATAGGATAAATATGTTAATATGGAAAATAGTCTAGTTGATTATGATTTATTGAGCCCAAGGGGTTAGCCCAACCGAATGTCATTAATGTTACTGGGTATTTGGCTAGTTCTGTGCTGGGAGGTGCCCTATTTGAAATCCCTCAGGTGAGGTGCACTAGTCAATGCCAATGGGTTTACCAGGGATGCCATCCATGAATGTGGGGAAACACCCATTGGGATTCCCCATAGAGTTTTTCTTGGAAAGAAACAAAAATAGGATTTTCTAAAGAAAAATTTTGAGATGCATACAGTGTACACCCAGTAAAATCAACTCTATAGAGACAAACCATAAAAGAAGGAAAAATACATATGCTTTTAGCTATGTTCCCTCGTTTTCCCTCCTGTCCCGTGAAAAGTGAAAACATGTTACTCTTAAAATTAAAAGAAAGGATGAAAAAAATAGTGAATTTTGAACCAGTCCTCATTGTGTGGAACAAGACTAAAAGTGGGGTGGAAATGTAGCAAGGTTAGAAATGAAACATAACTAGGCACCATTAATGGATTGAAGATGTAAAACCTTAACTCACAACTCTCTTCAATCTCGTTTTCCCTCTTGCCCTATGAAATGTGAAAATATGCTACTCGTAAATTTAAAAAGCAAGGATGAAAAAAATAATGAATTTTGAACCAAAGATCTAAGGTGTGTGTACTCCTCCCATTCTGGAAGAAGACTAAAAGTGGGGTGAAAATATAGCAAGGTTAGGAATGAAACATACCTAGGCACCATTAATGGATTGAAGATCCAATGGTGGGGGATCTGAGGCGTGTGTACTCCTCCCTGTGTGGAAGAAGACTAAAAGTGGCGTGGAAATGCAATGAGGTTAGAAATGAAACATACCTGAGCGCCATTAATGGATTGAAGATCCAATGGTGGGGTTCAATATTAGTCTGCTACTGGTAAAACCTTAAGTCACAACACTCTTCAATCTCGCTTTCCCTCCCGCCATGTGAAAAGTGAAAATATGCTACTCTTAAACTTAAAAGAAAGGATGAAAAAAATAGTGAATTTGAACCAGTCTTCCTTGTGTGGAAGCAGACTAAAAGTGGGGTTGAAATGCAGCGAGGATAGAAATGAAACATACCTGGGCGCCATTAATCGATTGAAGATTGGGGTTAGATATTAGTCTGCTACTGGTAAAACCTTAATTCACAACTCTCTCGAATCTCATTTTCCCTCCCGCCCTATGAAAAGTGAAAATATGCTAGATGTAAAAAATAGTGACATGCTACCCGTAAACTTAAAAACAATGATGTAAAAAATAGTGAATTTTGAACTAGAGATCTGAGGTGTGTGCACTCCTCCCTGTGTGGAAAAAGACTAAAAGTGAGGTGTAAATGCAGCGAGGTTAGAAATGAAACATACCTGGGTGCCATTAATGGATTGAAGATCTAATGGTGGGGTTCGATATCAATTTGCTATTGGTAAAACCTTAATTCACAACTGTCTTCAATCTCGTTTTCCATCCTGCCCTGTGAAAAGTGAAAATATGCTACTAGTTTTGCCGCCTTATGAAAGGTGAAAGTTTAATTCACAACTCTCTCCAATCTTGTTTTCCCTCTCGCCCTGTCAAAAGTGAAAATATCTACTAGTTTTCCCTCTGCCCTATGAAAACTGAAAATATACTACTTGTTTTAGAAAGTAAATGAAGATTGGAATTAGGAGGGATTTGTTACATCAAAATTAAAGCTAAATTTTTTGAAAAATGTTAAAATTTCCCTCCCTAAAAAACAATAAATACAATATTTATAGAGTATAGAGTAAATGTGTAGGTGTAATGTAAGTATGTAAACAATTCTAAACATGGGCTTAGTTAAAGAATAATAGTAATAATAATAATAATAAAAGTCAAAAGTATGGGGATGAGTGAAAAAAAATTAAATTTTGGCTCAATTAATAAAAAAAATAATAAAATTCAATTTGCTATATTTTGATTTTGTTATTAACTTGTGAATAGGTTTTGTTACAATACCATGATCCAATACCATGGCTTATCAATACCTCAAGCCCAAAAACCATAACTTATTTCACGACCAAAATATTTTATAACAATATGACAAGATTCTTAACCATGGATATTCACCCCCAGTTTACAGTGGATAATTTTAACTTGTAAAAAATTGGCTTTGTTATAATACGATGGGCCAATATTGTCTTATCAATACCACATGCTCTAAGAACATAACTTTTTTTCACAATCAAAATATTTTATAACAATATGAAAATATTCTTAACCATGGATATTCATTTTATCTTTACCATGGATATTATTAACTTGTAAATAGATTTTGTTACAATACCATTGACCAATACCATGGCTTATCAATGCCACATGCCCAAAAAACATAACTTATTTCAAAATAAAAATATTTTATAAGAATATGATAAGATTCTTAATCATGGATATTCACCCTCCTTTGTCATTGATATTATGAACTTGTTAATAGGGTTTGCTACAACAACATGGGCTAATACCATGGCTTATCAATACCACATGCCAAAAAAATCATATCTTATTTCACAATCTAAATAATTTATAACAATATGAAAAGATTCTTAACCATCAATATTCACCCCCACTTTAACATGGATATTATTAACTTCTAAATAGGTTTTTTTACAATACCATGGGCCAATATCATGCCTTATCAATACCACATGCCCAAAAACCATAACTTATTTCATAGTAAAAATATTTTAATTTAATTTAATTTAATGTTACAACATTTTTTTATTTGAAGCTAATAGGAAAAGGGTTGTAATTAGTTTTGAGATATATATAAACCCTCTACCCTCATGACTACTAAAATTACTCCCATATAAATTAAATTAGGGTTTTAATAAAATTAAAAATGAAAATACTTTTGTATTTAAAGACGTGAAATCTATATAATACAAATATTGGTAAGAACCAACATAGATCTACCTTAACTAAGGATCCAAGTGATGATAGCAAGCAAAGTGAAGGGAAGAGAGAGGGAGGGAGATAGTGACAAAGATGGAGAGAGAGAGAGAGAGTGTGTGATGGGGGGAGATAGAGAGAAGGAGGTAGGAAGAGGGAGAGGGGAGAGAGATATGGGGTTGGAGGGGGAAAGAAAGATATGGAGTTGGAGGGGGAGAGAGAGGGATGAAAGAACTAAGGCATAGGGAGATAGAGGTGGTGAGATAGGGAGGAAAGAACTAAGGCATAGGGAGATAGAGGTGGAGATAGAGAGGGAGTGACAAGGGATAGATGGATAGAGAGAGAGGGAGAGAAGGGGAGGGGAGAGAGAGAATAGTTGGGGATAAAGATAGGGAGAGAAGGGAAATAGAGAGAGGGGGAGGCACAAAGATGGATGGGGGAGAGAGAGAGAGTGATGGGGGGGATAGAGGGAGGTGAGAGAGAAAGGGAGAGAGAGGACTAAGAGAGAGGAGAGAGAGATGAAGTTAGAGGGGGAGAGAGAGGGAAGGAAGAAGAAAGACATAGAGGGAGAAAGGTAGAGAGAGAGAAGGAGTGACAAGGGAGTGATGAGGAGAGGAGAGATAGAGGGAAGAGAGAGAGGAGAAGAGGAAGAGGGAGGGAGAGAGAGATAGATATAGAGAGAGAGTGTGTATGTTTGGGGGGTGAGCTAGAGAGACAAAATAAGAAAGAGATAGATAGATACAAGTATAGATATTATATAGTATTATATAACCAGCCTAGATCCATCTTAACCTGGATCTACCAAGCACCCAAAAAGAGGCTTTCACATCGAGAGATTGGATCGCTCTCGTTGCTTGATAGATCCGGGTTAAGGTGGATCTAGGATGGCTTAATAAGTTTACAGTTTTATTTGATAAACTAACACTTTTTTTATGGTTGTGTTTGAAAACACTTTTTCCATATTTGGTGTATTTATCATAATAATAACAATCTAATTTTAATTTAATTTTAAGCTTACCTTTTTTATGCAATAATTTTTTTGTTAGTTTATAGAGATCTATACATGTTATACTTTTGGAATTTGAAATGGAAACACGTGCTCTTAACTTGGTTTTATTGAAAACATTTAATTGCAAGAAAGAAACATGCCCTATTAACTTGGTTGTATTAAAAGCATAAGTGTTCTTCTATACTAGGTGGGTGCAAACAAGAGAGAGTATATGGTAAGTGGATTAAATAGTTAAAAAAAATGTTAGTCAAGGAGAAAGTTACAAAAATCTAACAAATAGGCTAGGGTTGGGATATTACTATTTTGGGACATCTAAAGTTGAAGGTACATTTTATGGAGGTGTAGTCTAATCCCTTGGGTGTAGGGAACATATTATAGGTATCTTGGACATTTGGTGTGTGTTAGTGGTGTCAACTAGTGGTGGAGTGTCCAACCAATGAGTAGGAAAGGTTTTTCATTTACAAGGTTGGTATCAATGAAATATTCTCCCTCTCTACCCAACTCTAAGGCAGGGAGTGTGCATAATGGACTTATTACTGGAACAACTTGCAAATATTTGATTATCTTTAAGTTCAAGGGCTTGAAGTGGCTACCTCAACCTACAAATCTTTAAAGGAACTATGTGTCTTTCAATTAAACCCTTGTCATCAAGGAGCTGCAAAAGAGGAAGGCCTTATGGCTATTTTTAAGGGGTTGTAATGACCCTCGTCTTGTGGTAAAAATGTAGATATGATGTTGATGGTCCTGATCTTAGTAAATTCATGTATATAATATAAATATTTTCCTATCACCTTGCATTGTGTAAATATGACAAATATTTTGTAGTTACCCTAATGTACATGTTGAAGTTACACTTGCATGATTATGGGAAAAACTTCTTAGTTATCCTTGTGTACATGGGGAAGATCATAATTACTCTATGCGATAAAAACACCTAGTAATATTTTCACACTAAACACTATACAATAAACTTAACCCTAATATCTAAGTGAAGAACGAGTAACTAGCTAGACTCTGAAAGGGTTTTTGGATTGACTATTAGTGAAACTCATTGTAGTTAGGTGTGCAAATGTGTGGTGAGTGTTGGTGAGTGGTAGGGAAACACAAAGCAACACTAGGTCAAAATGCATGGAAATGAATGAATAAGAGTGTGTGATAGGGAGTGTCAATGAGTTTCAGGTTTGGTAAGGGGAGTGACATGGTATGCTAAGAAACGCTAAGTCATTCTACCATGCCAAAGCGACATGCAGCCAATATGTGCTAGGTTCCAAGGTCTGCCAAATAGTGCTAGGAAGTGTTAGGGAGTGTTAGGGAAACACAAGGGAGAACTAGGTGAAAATAATGCATGCAAATGAACGATTAAGAGTTTGTGACAGGAAGTGTCAGTGATTTTAGGGTGTGCTAAGAAGTGAGTGACAACGTATGCTAGGCAGTGCTAAGCCATTCTAGAGGCTAGGAAAACATGACAAGATGTGCTAGGTGCTAAGGTGTGCTAATGCATGCCAGGGAGAGTTATGGAGTGTCAGGTAAAAACAAGGGAGCACTAGTTTCAAATGCATGGAAATGAATTAACAAGAGTGCGTGATAGGGATTGTCAGTGAATTATAAGTGTGCTAAGGAGGGAGTGGCAAGGTATGCTAGGTAGTTCCAAGGAATGCTAGAGTGCCAGGGCGACATGCCAAGATGTGCCAAGTCCTAGGGTGTGCCAATGTGTGTCAGGGAGTGTGATGAGAACACAAGGGAGAACTAGTTCAAATTGCATGGAAATGAATAGATAAGAGTGTGTGATAGGGAGTGCCAGCAATTTCCATTTGTGTTAAGGAGGGAGTGATAAGGGAATATGCTAGGCAATGCCAAGGCATGCTAGAGTGTGAGGGCATGTTAGGGAGTGGTAGGGTCTATTAGGGAGTGGAAAATCATGCCAAGGAATGCAGGGGATGATAATGTGTGCCATGTAATGCCAATGGATTGTTATACGTGCCATATTTTATGGCATGTGAAGATGTAAAATATGTTTCTTAGTTGTTTTATGGGCACTATTGGATGTGAACCTTGACTTTGTAACTTGTTAAGTGGGATAAGTTAATATTGGAAATGAGAAGGCTAAGATGATTTATAGTCCATTAGGGGAACAAGGCATATTATAGTTGTAGTAAATGTAACTTGGTAAAGTTGTTGTAGTCGAGGCAAGAGTTGGTTGGGTTCCAAAGTCTAAAAGAAAATAAGGGTAGTTATGAGGGAATGATAATTAAGGAGTGCCATGGCATGCCAAGGAATGAAAAGGCGTGTTGACATATGCCAGATAGTGTGAATGCATGTCAAGGAGTGTTTGGGAGTGTCCAGGAATCATAAGGGAGAACTAGGTCAAAGTGCATGGAAATGAATGAATAAGAGATTATGCCAAGGAGTGTCAGTGAATTCTAGGTGTCCCATGGACGTAGTGTGTTAGGAGACATTCATATTACAACCTGTAGGAGGAAAGCCTACAATTGTGATAAGAGGATGGAAAAAGCAATTTGAGACAAAGGGAGACTTTGGTCTAGGGATAACACTATTTTTTCAATGACTTAGTTGGGCTCCCAAATCACAAAAAAAGTAAGGTTATTTATGAGGGCATGAAAACTAAGGAGTGCCAAGGTGTGTAGGGAATTTCAGGAAGTGATAACACATGTTATAAAGTTCCAAGGAATGTTAGGCATGTCAAGACATGCTAAGTGCTAAGGCATGCCAATGTATGCTAGGTTTTAGGATGTGGTGCCAATACATGCTACGGATTACCAAGGAAACACAAGGGAGGACTCGTTTCAATTACATGTAAATGAATGAATGTGCATGTGTGATAGGGAGTGTTAACAACTTATAGGTTTGCTAAGGAGGGAGTGACAATGTATGATAAGCAGTGCCAATAGATGATAAAGTTCTAGGAAATCCTACTAAGATGTGACAAGTGCCATGGTGTGGCAATGTGTGCCAAGGAGTGTTAGGGAAACACAAGGGAGAACTAGGTCATAATGCATGGAAATGAAGGAATAAGAGTGTGTGGCATGTAGTGTTAGTGAGTTCCAAGTGTGTTAAGGAGGATTTACAAGGCATGCTTGGGAATGCTAAGGAATGCTATAGTTCTAGGGTGACATGCGGCCAAGATGTGTCAGTGCGTGTAAGGAAGTGTTAGCTAGGAGTGCCAGGGAAACACAAGGGAGAACTATGTAAAAATGAATGGAAATGAACAAATAAGAGTTTGTGATTAGAAGTTTCAGTGAGTTCTAGGTGTGCTAAGGACAAATTGACAAGGTATGCTAGGCAGTGTTAAGGCATGCTAGAGGCTAGGGCTAGGGTGTAACGACACGTGTCAAGGAATGATAAGGAGTGCTAGGGAAATACAAGGGAGAACTAGGTAAAAATGCATGGAAATGAATGAATAAGAGTTTGTGACCAAGAGTTTCAGTGATGTCTAGGTGTGCTAAGGAGAGAGTGACAAGGTATACTATGTAGTGCCAAGGAATGCTAGAGTGTTAAGGCGGTAGGCCAAGATGTGTCAGGTGCTAGGGTGAGCTAGGGAGTGTTAGGGGAGTGAAGGAAACATAAGGAAGCACTAGTTCAAAATGCATGGAAATTAACGAATAAGAGTGTGTGAGAGGGAGTTTCAATGAGTTCTAGCTGTGTGAAGGACGGAGTGACAAGGTTATATGCTAGGCAATGCCAAGGTATGCTAAACTACCAAGGCATGTCTGTAAGTTCCATGGATGCGAGGGAGTGTCAAAGCATTCCAAGGGATGTAGGGGATGTTAATGCATGCCACATAGTGCCAAGGCATTCTAATACATATCAGGTGTTATGGCATGTCAAGATGTAAATTGTGTTGCTTAATTGTTTTAGACCAAGGTTGGATGTGATGAGCCTTGTCTTGGTAACTTGTTAAGTGGGATGAGTGAGATTGTACATGGGTACCCTAAGATGAGTTACAAGTAGTTCTTAGGTGAACAAGGCATATGTTGAATTTCCATGACACAGGAGAATCCAAGTTTGGCCTTAGAATTTTTTATGCGAACACACTCAAGTGCCACAACACATCTACTATGCGGAACGAAATCTGCCATGAAAGAAAAAGTAGTGGACTGAATGCACATAGTTTAGGGTTTGCACATCTTCATATGTTAATGCTTATTATTGTGATATACAATAGCCATTTATATGTCTGGTGTAAGACTCCTCTCGATATTTCTATCCAACAACAACATCTTTGTGGTAAAGGGTGTACTGTCAGAGGTTTCTCCATCAAAAATAGCAACCAAAAGGGACCTTTCTATGCACACAGATGAAGAATTAAGAATATTGTTATATATGAGTGCTGATGTGGAGGTATGGGACAAAATTACACTAGCATTGAACCTTTTTGTTCAGCCAATAAATATCTAAAAAGGAAAATGTGTGATTATATATACATGTGTGATAGTATTT
This sequence comes from Pinus tabuliformis, assembly GCA_031772625.1. Taxonomy (NCBI): domain Eukaryota; kingdom Viridiplantae; phylum Streptophyta; class Pinopsida; order Pinales; family Pinaceae; genus Pinus; species Pinus tabuliformis. The sequence goes on along the minus strand of CM062819.1, from coordinate 1,821,902,577 downwards.
GGAGAAATGCCAACCTAACCTAGAAATTTGTTGACATTTTGCTGGAGTTGACCTATAATTGTTCCTAAATTTAATAAACATGTAAAATAGGACTGACTTTTCAATACAAAATATAAATTGATAGGAATATGGCCAAATTTTGAAAGTGTAAAAATTGGTATGGTTTAAGGGGATCGATCCCTTTGAAAAGTCTTAAATGTGGTAATCGAGGTTGAGCCTCGTTCTAGAAACCCTTTGGGCATCCATCTTAGGAATTGGTGTAGGATGCAACACATCAGAATATTTTTTGTAGCTGTGATTTCAGCACTTGTATAGTGACATGGGGTTGGAGTTCGCCTGTCAAAGCTCATTGGTCTACTTTCGAACTTCTCTAGGGTGATGCCTTAGATGATTTGGAGTACGAGGGCATGCTTTCATATTTAATTTTCATTAAAGAAGCTTTGGGGGCTAGATACTATAGAAAAACCCCTTGTTCTAAATAGGGAAGCACATGCCACTAAAGAAAGTAATAAGTACATAGATTTGAAACTCAAATCACATCACTATTTATTACTCTTTGAAACAAGAAATAACTAAAAATTTCAAACAATACTATTCACTTTTCCTTTAGTCTAAAAGGTACAATGAATCTGGAAACATGTACAACAATGTCTCAACTTTCTTAACTCCTAATCCTAATGCACCTTCCTTGCATGGATAGATAAGACAATTAAAGTCTGCGACTAGTGAATATGATATGAGATATGCAAACATGCTTCTTTATCTAAGGATGAGAATTAATGACTAGGGAAGTGCTCCTTTTAACTATGCATGCAAAAACTAAATAAAGCAAAGAGTTTCGCTACTCTAGGTGCTATAAACGAATCCACTGCCTAAGGTAAGTGCTTTGCCCAAAACGAGATATTAAGGACTTAGGAACTTTGTTGCTTCCTTAAAGAGATGTGTATGCCAAACATAACTAAGCTATCATGCAATATCCTCCAAATTCATTCACCTTTAATAGAAATATTGTGCCCAGAAAAAGACAAGAGACCAATATCCAACAGAATTTGCGGACCAGCGAGAGACCCTTGTGCTCAAACAACGAGATAATAAGGGAATATCAACTAGGGTGGACTATTTCACCACAAAAATTGACAAGAGATAGAAGGGGCCAAAAACTATCAAACCTAATGCTCAAGAACAAATGAATTAATCCACACTTGGTGATCCAAAACGAATTTAATCCTTCTTTATTTATAGATTTTCCAGAGGGGTTTCATATTCTTAAGTGATTGAGTAAACCTTACTCCAAACCCCAAATTTTGGTTTTTTAAGCCCAGTTTCCCCAAAAATTGCCCAATAATAGGTATTTTGGGGGTTTTTACCCTTTATGGAGGACTATAGTCTATGGGGATGGATAGGATATTACGTCCCATTCATCCTCAATTTGTAGAGGATGTTACATGACACTTAATAAAAGAAATAGTGCTTTAGTTTAGGAGGTAATGAATAAATGCTTATTTCTTTCCACATAGGACATACATCTTGCAAAAATGATCATGGGGTACAAATACTACAAAAGGCCTAAATCTTACTAGCATTGTCATAGTCCAAGAATGAAAACCCTTTCAGGTGAAACAAGGTTAGTACCACATACTGCAAGCACAAATGAAAAATTCAAAAACAATATACTAATTCAATGAAATAATGATGAATCATATTAGCGCAGTTTAAATTTAATAGCTCTTGAGTTGCAGTGTCAATCAGAATTTCTCAGGTTGGATCATAATTAAGTACTCGATGTTGTTTTGGGTCCAATTTGGGGAAAAGGAGGAGCTCTTGGTGACAATGGGATCATTAGGCTTTTCAGAAGGGAGCTCTGCTATACTTTTCAACATACAAGCCATTCATTCTAGTGGAGGAGATATAGAGAAGCCTTTGATAAGGACATTTCCAAGATCAATTTGGAGGAAAATCCATTTTCAAAGCTTAAACATAGTTCTATATTCAAACAAGAGTAGTCATTTTTTAAAACAAATATTAATTCCCATGAAATTGGAGCCAAGATGACATGTTGACCATTTATTCTTCTACTGGAAAAGGAAGCGTTTATGAAAATTCCTTGGCCCTTTGATCCAGTATTTGATGTAAATCTCTTGATTATAAATGTAATAAGAGATGCAGTTTATATTAAGGTAAAGGGAAAAGTAGAGGGTCGGTTAATAATTATCTCTAAAAAACTCTCAATAGAATCCTGATATATTTGAAATGGAAAAGGATAACTCCATGGTTACTTTTTTCTTTAGAAACTTTGCTAATTTCCATGATTGAAGCATGTATTCATGCCTTGAAAGAAGATCACAAATGCTTTTGATATTAGTTGAAGCAAAGAAAATGTGCAAAGCTACACTCACATAGAGGTATGGAAAAAAATTATGTGGAGCTTGTTGTCCCAGACTCCAAATAAAGAATGGAAAAAAGGTGAAAAAACCAAGTCAAAAGGTATGTGTAGCTTTTTTCATGCATAGGTAGGTGTTAACTCCACACTCTACAGTGAAGGCTTTGCGGTGCATGTGACATAAAGGTTTTCATGTAGAACTTTGGATTAAAAGGAGTGGAGCTTGATGCTACATTTCCACTATTACCCCACTTTCTGTATGAGTTATAGGAGATAAAAATAATGAGATACAAGAGATACAAAGTAGGTACTATTGTTATTCAAATTTAATAAAAACTATTACTATGTCTACTTTGACATAAAAGAAGCACCTTCCATAAAATATTTTCTCCATGAACCTGGTATAAAATGAATCTCTTCTGTTGATGCGCCCGACCGCAAATAGAAACGATGCCGATGGGCCAATTTTAGTTTAGAAAATTCACAATTAGTTTCAATTGTAAGATCTACTAGTTTCAGTTTAGTTTTCAGTTACAAGTAGTGAAATAGGACTCGCTGATCAATCGTGATTAATAACGAGTCGGAATCTACTCGCTCTCCAAACAATTTTATCTAGATATTTGTGAGTCAAACTCACATTGACCAAGCTTAACTCATGGTCAATGCAAGTTTGACTTGAGAATTTCCGATTAAAGAAAATTCCTACAATTGATTCTAATTTATTAGATTTTCAGCCTTGACTCGACAAGCACAAGTTTTTCAAGTTTAGGTATAATGTATTTCTCATTTCTCTGGCCCAAAAATCATACGTCGATACCTTCAGTAATCAATCACTGCTTACTATTACACAGTCCAGACTCAATATCAGGGAACCGCCAAGGTGAGCCTAAGTCTAGACTCCATATCGGGAAGTCGCCAATGTGTGCTCTATCCATACTCCATGTCGACCCTTGGGTAGTCATTCGTCACCTTCAGCGTGTGTTAACTTTAGGCTTAGCTGCTTCATTATTCAAGAATCAAGGTACATTGGGACTTAGCTTAAATAATAGGTATATTACTATATTGAAGCTTTAATGTCGTTTTCAATGGCAAGTTTCAAGTTTCACTTTTCAGCAATCGAATGTTTGGCGTATTCCTTTGGTTCTGACTTTTCAACCCTATAAATGGGACTTAAATATATTTTAAAAATGCACTAAGAAATGGTTTCATACCAACCATTGACAAATTCATCAAGCATTCCTTCCTTGGTTGATGTCTTTCCGACTTCAAAGGCTTTAACCATGCATCCACAACTTTTGGGTATTTATGTTCGTCTAGATTATGTTATTGATGTATTGGTGTAGTTGTCTTATGCTAATCGAAATTGCAAATTCAACATTACAATGCAATATATGTTGATAATATTTCCTTTAGGTAGCATTTCCTCATATATACCTAATTGTGTTTCAAGGTCATAATGATATATTAGGTCGAAATGTGCTTGTGTTGCTGGATAGACTCCTCTTTGATCCTTAACAAAACCTCATATCCTTTAAAACAAACCCTCTTTTTTGCGAAGTTATATATGGCATTTTTAATTTTAATTTTTTATTGTATTTCACAAGAGCCAAACTAAATAGAAGGCACAACTCCAAATCTAAACAGAAACCGCAATTTAAACACAAGTCCAAAACAACAATAATGCCAAGGGAGAAGGACTTTGCTTGGGCTTATTGTGACAAGATTCTTGGAGACCCTAAGCTCCTTCGTAAATTTTGCAAAGGAAAATGTAGTGGAGCAATTTATAGATACAAGTACCACCTTGCACAAATAACTGTCCATGATATAGGTCTCTACAAAGATGTTGAAGAAAATGTCAAACACCAAGCAATGTTGGCCATTGATATGTTGAGTCAGCATAATGGAAAGAAAGAAAAGAAAAAAAAAGAAATAGGAACTCCTGGAGTGGACAATTTTTCTTTCACTATCCCATTGCCATCTCCCTCTGTTGAATCCTCAATGTAGTTCCCAAGTTTCCCACACATGCCTCCAAGTCCAAGTCAAACTCAAGACCAAATGAATCCTCCTACATTCAAAATTGGAGGTGGAAACATAAACACCTTTTTTTCTCCCCGCACAAAACCGAGTTCCCAACATACCTTGGATACCACTGGTTGGAAAAAAAATATCCATAGTCAGGCAAGGAAGGCCATTGCTAACTTTTAGTACTATTTTGACATACCTTTCCATTATGCCATAAGTCCTTATTGGAAAGCTATGATTGATGCAGTTGATGTTGCAGGTCCATGGTTCAAAGCTCCTTCATTAGAGAGCATTAGGACAAATTTGCTATTAGAAAGTGTTGAAGATGCCATGCTTGTATTATCTGAGTATCATTCATCATGGGTAGAAATAGGGTGCATGATCATGAGTGATGGATGGACAGATAAGAGGAATAGAACTTTAATAAATCTCCTTATATCTTGTCTAGTAGGTACAATGTTTATCAAATCAGTGGATGCCTCAGACAAGGTTAAGACTGCACAATTTATTTGTGAAATGATGGAAAAAGTTGTTCAAGAAGTGGGAGAGGAACATGTTGTACAAATTGTCATCGACAATACAGCTAATTATATGGCTGTTGATAGACTTTTTGAGATTAGGCACCCTACTATTTTTTGGACCTATTGTGTTGCCCATTGTATAGATTTAATGCTTGAGGAAATTGGTAATCTTCATTGGATACATGAGGTTGTGGAGAAGGAAAAATACATAACCAAATACCTATACAACCACATTATTGTCCTAAACACCATGAGAAAGTACACTAAAGGTAAAGAATTTGTTCGACCTGCAGTGACTAGATTTGTAACAAATTTCATATCTTTGCAATTTGTCGTTGAGAAAAGGGTAAATATGAAGAGGATGTCCTTGGGACTTGAGTGGATGGCATCTAAAGATGCAATACCCTTCAAGGCATTGAAGTTGTTGCACTTGTGTTTAATTACGGTTTTTGTAAAGATGTTGAAGATATTATTGTTGCGATAGAGTCCCTTATTAGAGTTCTCGGGCACTTCAAGTATTTTAACTTTTTCATCTTTTAAATTTCATTTCAACCTTCTTTTTATTTTCAATGTTTCATATTAATTTAATTTGAAAGCTTGAACTTTTAGGATGGTTGATGCTGACAAACCCGCTATGGGTTACATTTATGAGGCGATGGATCTTGCAAAGGAGGCCATGAAAAGAACATATGGGGATGAGGAGGAAAAGTATATGCCTCTTTGGGACATTATTGAAGCACATTGGGATAGGAAATTGCATTCCCCCTTACATGCCGCTAGGTACTTATTAAACCCATAGTATTTTTATGATAAGAGAAAATTTAATGAGGATGGGGAGGTTCAAGGAGGACTTATGACATGCATGGAAAGGTTCTTCCCTGATCCAGAATTTGAAATTCGTGTCTTTTCCCAACTATAGGATTATAGAGCACCACCTAAATTATTTTCCTATACCAGTGTTATACGAGAAAGGTCTAAGGTTTCTCCAAGTACCCTTTGAGTCTTCAAGGCTTTATCAGTTCATTAAATTTGTTTAAAATTTATTTTGTATGTTAAATGTTTTATTAAATTTTGTTGTCTTTTTAAGTTTTTACTATTTAGTATTTAGTACGTCTACTCACGAACCCTTACCACTTGCTAGGTCTTTGGTGGCAAAACTTTTGTAGTGATGCGCCAGATTTGAAGAGATTTTCCATTCGAATCTTAAACCAAGCATGCAGTGCTTTAGGTTGTGAGTGCAACTAGAGAATTTTTTATAAAATACATTCTAAGAAGCACAAATGATTGGCACAAAAGCGCTTAAATGACCTTGTATTTTTCCATTACAATCTACAACTTCGCAACAAGAAAATACTAGGTGAGAGCTTGAATTTCAAGGCTTCATAATCTGATTTGGAATTTAAACTTTAAACTTTAAAGTTCAAAGTCAAACTTAAATTCACATTTCAATGTCTCATGATAATGATAGGTTTGGATCATTCACTAATAGACCTTGAGGAGATAGATTTCCAAACTACAAATGTAGCAGATTGGGTCCAATTAGAGGAGGCTCCTCTTTTAAGCCTACATGACTTGAAGAACTTTGAGAGTCAAGCAAGGGCAGGAGTGGGAGGAATCGCTTCTAATTCTCACTCTTAAGAGTCTTAGACACTTAGTTACTATTTTTTTCTAATTAGTATGAAGTTGTTTGTAAACTTTTAGAAGCAGTTGCTTCTAGTTCTATGTAGTCACTAGTTAGGAGTCATGACTTAGTACTTTGGATCATGTTTGGACTCATAACATATATGAGATGCTTATTCATTCATGATATTTTGGACATCTATTGATATTATGAATTGTTTGGACATGGCTTTACTGAATATCAATGAAAAATGTTTTTTTTTTTAATTCAATATATGTGTATATTTTTATTTATTGAATCCATTGATTTTTTCCTAATTTGTTTCCGATTTTTCCCCAATCTGATTAAAACTCTTAGCTCTTTGACCTCTCCAATTTATTGTCTATTCTGAGTCTAGAAACATTGGTTACAAGTTTCATTCTTCACTTATGACTGCTAAGGTGTGCTAGAGTGTGCCAATGCATGTTGAGGAGTGTTAGGGAGTACTAGGACAACACAAGGGAGCACCAGGTCAAAATGCATGGAAGTGAATTAATATGAGGGTATGTTGGGGAGTGTCAATTAGTGCTAGTTTTCATGCCAAGGAGGGAGTGACAAGGTATGCTAAGAACGGGTAAGGCATGCTAGGGTATATCAAGTAATGTCAAGAAGTTCTAGAGTGTGCTAGGTAGTTTCGGGGTGTGCTAACATGTGCCAAATGGTGCCAAGGCATTCGAGGTGCTAAGACACGCTAGGATGTGCAGGGTGCTAGAGTATGCCAATATGCGTCAAGGAGTTTCAAGGAAACAAAAGGAATAACCAAGCTAAAATGAAAGGAAATGAACACATAAGAGGGTTAATATGTCAGGACTTTATCGTTTTCAAAAGGGGCATGCTAGGCACACTAATAATATGTTCCAATACATGCCAAGTGCCAATGTGTGCCAAGTGTTACTTTTTGTCAATGCAATATTATGCCAAGGATTTCCACGGCATGCTAGGGACTACAAGGAATGCCAACACATGATAGGGGAGTGATATGCTACACTATGGCATGCCAGCATGTGCTTTGGCATCCTACTCATGGCAATATGTTCTAGGTACAAATATGTTTTAGGCACAAAGATGTTCCAAGACATGAAAGGTGCCAAGGAATGTTAGTGTATTGTTGTAAATCATGTTAAGGTGTTCCATGAGTGTTGAGGAGTGCTAGGTATCTCTCATTAATAGAATTGACAGAGGTTGATTACGTATTAAATAATATAGTTCCTACACACACTAGTGGAACTTTATTTAAAGGAAATTTGCTAGATAATAAACCTAGTAGAGATGAGTCATGTGTTGACTCATAGAAAGACTATATTCTCATGACTTGGGGGAAATGATACACAGTAATTACTTCTTAACAAATTGACTGGCTATTAACCACTATGACCTTGGAGAAATAATGAAAAAGACTCCACAACGATGGTCTTAAATCATTATATTTGGAAAAAAAGTATAGTAACAAGTACATAGCATCATCAAAAAGTCATTGGAATGATCAATGATGACGAACATTTTTTAACCGTTACCAAAAGTAACCAAAAAGAGCATTGGTGAGGGTCAATAAAAGATCGTCACTCGAAGTGTCACCAAAGAGAGAATTAGTGATGGACCTTTAATGACCCTCACCAAAAGTTTCACCAAAGAGAGGATTAGTGATGGGAAATTAATGACCCTCACCAAAAGTGTGATTGAAAATGACTTTGGTGACAAACCTTAAAGGACCATCACTATATACACTTACAAAAACGATTTTTTAAAGACCGTCACCATATGTGACATTGGTGATGGACCTTAAAAGTCCATCACAGGCATGAATTGTCATCAAAAGTAACCAAACACATCATTGGTGACAGTCAATAAAAGATGATCACTAGAAGTGTCACCAAAGAGAGAATTAGTGATGGGCCTTTAACGACCCTCACCAAAAGTGTCACCAAAGAGAGAATTAGTGACGTGCCTTTAACGACCCTCACCAAAAGTGTCATTGAAAATGGCTTTGGTGAAAAACCGTAAAGGACCATCACTATATACACTTACAACAATGCTTTTTTAAAGATCGTCACCATATGCGACATTAGCGATGGAACTTAAAGGTTCGTCACGAGCATGACCTTCACCAATGACCCCTTTTCTTGTAGTGTTGACACAACTAATTTCGCTCAAAATGGAAACCATATGCTTCCGGAAATGCGATTTTTTCACTTTTTCAAACATGTAACAAATTTGCAGGTGGCTGATAGGGATGTTGACTCAGAATCTGTACCACCTAGGTTGTAAGGGAAATATTCTTAGAATATTCCTACAATATTCTTAGAATATTCTATTCAGTTGACTTCATCTTATTGGTCCACGTGTTTTTGTATGGACCAATGAGGAGGTGACACATGGCTAAGACTGATGTCACCATGTGTCCTCCTAAGGGCATAGTAACTTTTTTATGGTGGATAGGGCAGTGGTCGGGCTTGACCCTGTGACCTCCCATAGCACACCGCCAACACTTACCAACTCACGTGCATGTGTTTCTTAACCTATAAGGGTGGCGGGTTTTATTTAACGATTCATGTTTCTAATATTTGGGGGTTGAGTAGACTTAACTGCCCCCATGCGAACACCGAAATTTCCAGAGTTAACCATTTGTTGTGAACACCAAGGTCACTGCCACCACCTAACCACTAGAAAAATCGTCCACATGTGATCACTCCTGTGTAAACCGCTAACGGCTACTGTGACCACCAGAGGGAGGGGGGTAGCATTGGGGGCTAGCGCCTGGGCGCATGGCCCCCATATGACCAAATTTTGGTTTTAAGGACTCGGTGCAAAAATTAACAGTCATACAAATCCACCAAAAATCCAGGGAATTTGTCACTCTATTAGTGTAAAATGGGGTGAATTTGTAGGATGATGCCAAATTTTGTGCAAATTGTAGAGTGAATAGTGGAGAAACTAGGAGAGGTCATAAATTCTCCATTTTTTGACCAAATGGGACTCATTGGAGTAGGTTTTAGAAGCATTTGAGCATTGTAAACACATTTTCTTACACTTTTGAGCATAATAGAGAGGCCCAAGCCATTAGAATCTAGACCAAGGAGACATAGCCAAGGAGGGGTGAACTCCTTCATCATTTTTCTATTGTGATGTATTTTTAGTGATGTTTTTTACAGTTTTATGCTTCTATTCAGTCTCTTATTTATGTTCAAATTTCTCATAAAATTAACATAAAAACTCATTTTACACTTGCAAAACTCATGAATCCTTAAGCACAATGAAAGTATTTTGTTTCTAATATGAGGAGGATCTTAGCACAACAATCTAATATTCTAAATTGAATCATATCATTTTGGTATCAGAGCACTAGGTTTGCTTTGTGAAAGAAGGATTTAAATGTCTGCAATTTTATGTCATGCTTACAAGGTTAAAAATCAAAAGAGGAGAAGGGAAGCTGGTTGGAAGCACTGAAGTTGGGTAAAGGGGAAGGAGGGAAAGGTTGCCACAATATCCAACACCAGTTCATCCTCAAGTTGTAGTTGAGACTACAGAGAGCATGTCTCATGAAGGAGAACCTACAAATATGATAGAAGATTAGAAGGTCTTCAGGAAGGACTTATTTGATATGATAGAGATGGTGAAGGTCCTCTATGAAGATATGAATACAAAGCTCCAAGGTGGAAGTTCCAAACCTCCCAAGGAAGAAGGAGGAAGTAATGGAAAAGGAGGTAATGGAAAAGGATACAAACCTTCACCCTCTCCGCGATCTTCTTCATATTCTTCTTCACAAGCATCTTTACCCTCTTCCACTAATACAACCCTTACTCATACTCATTATCATACTTCAAAAGGAATTGGTAAATCAATTTTTTTTAAACTTGATGTTAAATTTGATCTACCCATGTATAATGGTGGAGTGAATAAAAAGAAGCTTGATCATTGGATTCATCAGTTGGAGGTCTATTGCAGAATTCAAAGCTGTAAAGAGTATGACATAAAGATTCAGTTAGCTTCCTTGAGAATGGAGGGTGAAACACTAGTACGGTGGGAATCAAAGACACAAGAGGAGATAAAAAAAAATGGTAAGATATCAATTTCTTGGATTGATTTCATTACTGCAATTAAAAGACAATTCTACCTTTTAGCTTATATGAAAAATCCGTCATGTATTGGTAGAACTTTAGATAGCTTAAAGGTCAAAATGTGCAAGATTACACCCAAGAATTCAGAAAAGGGTATTTAATGTTAAGTGCAAATTTGCAATCATATGACACGTTGCTAAGGTATATAGGGGGTTTACACAGTTACTCTAGGCATAATACCTTAATGTTTAATCTCAATAATATAGATGATGTGTCTATGCAAGCCACTCATCTTTAGGCAAGGGGGAAAAACACTTGAGGATAAGGTAGTAAAAATCCATTTAAGAGTAAAGGAAAATAAAAGGGTTTCAAAGGGAAGGGAAATAAAAATACATCTATCAAATAAGAAGGAAAGAAATTAACATGAAAATGTTGTTCCAGAGAGGGTCACGATGAATCTCATTGTTGGAAGCTTCATCCCGAAATGAAACCAAAGAAAATCAACAACAATGGAAAACAAAAGGCAACTGCAACCACTCAACGGGATTTGGGATCCGATTCAGGTGATGGAACTAAAATCACAGCCATGGGTATAAAAGGAAAAGAATCCATTGCTAGCACTATTTCTTCAAATTCACAAAATGAAACTCCCAATGAAAGGAGAAGAATATAAATTTTTCACATAAGGGTGATCTAAAAACATAACAAGATTGATAAACTTTTCAATAGTGGCTCTCAAGCCAATCCTATCTCCGAAAACATTGTCAAAAGTTTAAACTTGGAAACCATTCCACATCATAAACCATATCCACTTGGATGGGTGTGTGACAATGCACAATTGCAGGTTAACGAAAGTGCAAACTGAAATTCGACATTACTGCAAATTTCATAGATGAAGTGGAGCTTGATGTTGTGTCATAGATATATGTGGCATAGTTTTGGGGAGGTTGTACCTTTATGACAAAAAAATGTATATTCCATAGATATGAAAACAAATATCATTTATTCATAGATGGAGTAGAATATATTCTGAGAGCTCATAGCAAGAAACTAAATCTTTCACTTTTTAATGTGGGGAAGATGAAAAGACTAGTGATTTCAAGCTAGAATTGTGTGCTTCTAATCATCAAACCCAAGAATGATGTTGATAATGAAGCTTTTAAAGGTTGTGATTCAAAATTTAAATCTGAATTGGTTGGCGTAGTTAACCTATATGATGAGATGTTTTAGGAACCAAAGGGATTACCTCCCAAGAGAGGAATCCAACATGAGATACAGTTGCAGCAAGATTGTCCTCTTCCTAATATTGGCATGAACACGATGTTAGTGATGGAAAGTGCAGAAACTAAGAAACAAATTGAAGATTTGTTGAATAAAGGGGTCATCAAGACATCTTCCACGCCATGCGGTCCACCTATTTTCTTGGTGCCAAAGAAGGATGGAACATGGTGCATGTGTGTGGAATTTCATGCATTGAACAAAATTACAGTAAATAACTATTACCCACTACCTAGAATAGATGATTTACATGATTAACTGAAAGATGCAAAGTATTTTACTAAGTTCGACTTAAGCAGTGGCTACCATCAAATTAAAATAGATAAAAGAGACATTTAGAAGACCACATTAAAAAATAACAAGGTTTGTTTGAATGGATAATTATGCCTTTTGGTTTATGTACTGCTCCTCCTACGTTGATGCGTGTGATGAATGATGTGTTGAGGCCATTTCTTGATGATTTTGTTATATTCTACTTAGATGACATCTTAATTTTCAGTAAATCTTGTGATGAACATGTCATGCATGTAAGAAAAGTACTTGACGTCCTAAAAAATAGCAGTTACATCTTAATATGTCAAAGTGTGTGTTTGGAAAAACTTTTTTAGTTTGCTTGGGTTATATTGTTGGGGGAGGTGAGTTTAAAATAGATCCCTCCAAGGTTGATGTCATTTTGAGTTTACCAGGGCCCAAGACAGTTACTAAGGTAAGAATTTTTTTGGGAGCAGCCCAATATTGGAGGAAATTCATTGCTAACTTTTCTCTTATAGCAGCTCCTTTGCATGCATTGACAAGTGCGAAAAAGGATTTTCAATGGGGAGGAAAATAGCAAAAGATCTTTGATGCGTTGAAGGAAAAGATGAGTTCAACTCCATTAATTGCACTTCGAGACTTGAGACAGTCATTTGAGATTTAGATTGATGCTAGTAACTATGCCATGGGTTCAGTCCTCATGCAACATGGTAAGCCTATCTTTTTTCATTCATAAACTTTTAATGGTTCAATGATTAACTATCCTACATATGACAAGGAATTGTATACATTGGTGCAAAGTGTGAAAAACTGGAAACACTACTTCATGGGTAAGGAAAAAATCATTCACACTGATAATCAACCATTGCAATACTTGTAATCTCAATCAAAGTTGCAACAATCAAGGCACTTCTGATGGATGGGTTTTCTTCAACAATTCCACTTCGTAATCAGGTATAAGAAAGGTATCTACAATAAAGTTGTTGATATGCTTTTCTATACCTATTGTTAGTGCGGCTACATCACTCAAGCATAATTCTATTTTACCTGAAATTTATATTGAGAAATATGCATTAGATAATGACTTTCAAGATGTTTATGCAAGCTTGAGTCAATGTAACCAAGTAGAGGAATTGGATTATCATTTGCATGATAACTTGTTGTAAAATCTTGGCAAGCTTTGTATTCCCCAGGGAGAAAGACTTAACATCATAAGAGAGGCACATACTTCTCTTATTGCTCATCATTTCAGTGTAAGTAAGATGGTGGAACATCTATAGAGGTATTTTTATTGGCCTCATATGCTTGAAAGTGTGTCCTGTTTTATTAAAGGATGTTTACTATGTGCAATCAGTAAGCCTAGCAATAGGATTGTACACACCACTTTTGGTTCCTTCATGAACATGGGAGAGTGCTTCTATGGATTTTGTAGGAGGTTTTCCATTGTCAAAAAGAGGTCATTATTATTTGTATGTAGGTGTGGATAGGCTTAGAAAAATGTGTATTTTGATGCCATGTAAAAACCAAGTTATAGTTGAACAAACTGCTCAGTTATTATTTCATAATGTATGGGTGCATTCTGGATTGCCCACATCCATTGTTGGTGATCGAGATTCTCGCTCTGTTGGGAATTTTTGGTCAATATTGTGGGGATTCATGAACACCAAACTGAAAAAGAGTACAAATTTTCATCCACAAACAGATGGTCAAACAGAGGTGGTTAAAAGAACATTGATACATCTTCTTCGTGGGTATTGTAGCAAGCATCCTAAGTTGTGGAATGAACATTTGCACTATATTCAACATTCTTCCAATCGAGCCAAGCACTGTTCAACTCAAACATCGCCATTTGAGGCATGTTTGGGATACTTTCCTAAGTCTCCTTTGGATTTCATTTTTGGCAAAGATGTTCCTATTGGTGGTCATAACAACATAGATAAAGCAACAAATTTCATCGAAAAAATCGAATTGGTACACCAAAAAGTTCAAGAACTACTTGAAAACACCCAAGGCAAGATCACAAGTTCCAAGTAGGTGATGAAGTTTGGATTCACATTATAAAAGATAGGCTCCAAGGAGAAGGTAAAAAGCTAAAACCAACTAGATATTGTCCATTCAGAATTTTGGAAAAAATTGGTAATAATGCATTCAGGTTGGATTTGCCTTCATATATGCAATTTTATGTTGTTGTTAATCTTGATAATTTAAGGTTGTATGAGCCTCCTTTCAATGATATCAAGGAGAGAATGTTCAAATTCAATCTATTGAAGACTTTTCTCCAGATTTCCTTGACGAGCTTCAACAAGACACTATACTTGGTAGAAGAACAAGGACATTGAAAAGGGGAAGTGTAGATTACCTTTGAGTCGAGATTTAGGGTACAAATCCTTAAAAATCCAAATGGATAGAGATCATAAAGGTGAGGTAACTATACCCTCACCAACTAGACAACTGAAAGTGATATTTTGGGGTCCAAAAGGCTTCCAATGGGGAGGAGAGATCCGGTTCTCAAAAATCATAGTGTCATAATGGTGTTGAACTTAAATGACCGCATAATGCTCATCATCCTAAATCTCGTGCAACTCGTTCCACATGAAACAAACACCGTATTCTCCTAGAAATATGATCTGTTCACTTTGTCAAATAGTTAAAAAAATTGCAGGGCATTGATAGGGATGTTGATTAGGCATCCGTACTGCCTAGGTGGAAAGGGGAATATTCTTGGAATATTATCAAAATATTTTGTTGAGTAGGATTCATTTTATTGGTCCACATGTTTTTGTATGGGCCAATGAGGAGGTGACATGTGGCTAAGCCTAAGGTCATCATGTGTCCTCCTAAGGGCATAGTAAAATTTGTATGGCAGACAGGGTGGAGGCCGGGCTCGACCCCACGGCTTCCCATAGCACAATGTCAACACTTAGCAACTCAACTGCATGTGTTTATTGACCTATAATGGTGGTGGGTTTTATATAAATATTAATGCTGCCAAGGTTGGGGGTCGAGCACATTTAACTACCCCCGTGTGAACACTAAAACTTCTAGAGTTAACCATTTGTTGTGACCACCAAGATCACCGCCACCACCTAACCACCATACAAACCATCCACATGTGATCACTCCTTCGGAAATCGCTAATGGTTATTGAGCATTGGAGGGAGGGGGGCAGCGCTAGAGGCTAGCTCCTCGATGCATGGCCCCCATATGACCAATCTTTTGGTTGTAAGGCATTAGTAGAAAAATTAACGGTCCTACAAATCCACCTAAAATCTAGGGAAGTTCTCACTCCATTAGAGGAAAATGGGGTGAATTTGTAGGATGGCACTGGATTTTGTGCAAATTGTAGAGCGAATAGTGGAGAAATGAGGAGAGTTCATAACGTCTCCAGTTTTCGACCAAATTGTTGAGTGATGGAAAAGGTATGTATTCACCATTTATTTCTTTATATTTTCCTTTGAATCATAACTCATTTACATTCTAAAATGGTAATATGTTAAAGAATTATGGTAGGATTAAGGAGATTTGTGATTGATACAAAATAACTGTTTATTGTCTTTTCCTATACAGAAAATGAAGGAAATGGAAAACCACTCTTCTGGAGGAAAAGCCAAAGCAGAAGCAACTTCTATCCCTTCCTTACGAAGTCGTATCCAGACAAGGAGATCAAGATCAAAGTGCATAGTCTAGGAGAAGAAAGGGAAAGCGTGGCATCAACGCAAGAAGTCAAAACGATAAACTGGAGATCAAATATAAAGCAAATCCCTCAGGATCCTTTGATCCTGAGGGATTGCTGCTTCAAAACTTATCTATACTCTTGATATATCCACCTGGCCATTATAAAAAGGGACAACACTTGTAGCCCAGGGGGCATGTATTATCATTTTGCAGAACTTACTGTTGTGCTGTTACTTTGATCATCGACTCTTGTGGTTAAAACAGAGTACGATTGCTTGTAAACTTTTTATACATGATTAATACATAAATCAGTTGTCCTTCCATTCCTTCCTACTGAGTTAGCCTGGCAGTGCTTCACTAGTGGCTAAGGGCCCGACCCTGGTGGATCCACTTGCTACCTATACCATTATTTTACAGTTCCAGTTGCATGAAGGTTTGATTTACTTTTCATTACTTTGAATCGCATTGCTTTCTAATTTCCTGTTCCTTTACACTTTCATGAAATTGTAATTGGATCGCGTTGCTATTTTTCCACCATAACAGGATTACTATTCATTACAGTTCAATTTTTATGCTGTTCATTTTGGTTATAAATCTTTGTTGTTCACTTCAGACTCTAGTGTTCATTAAAGATTGTTGTTCATTTGGCTTTTTTGTTCATTTACATGAAGATAGTGTTGATATTCATTTCCATTTAGCGTTGTTGTTCATTTCCATTGAGTTAGCATTGTTGTTCATTCATACTAGATAGGTGTTATTTCTTTCCTGCAAGTATTTGGTTTTGCTTTTAAGTATTTTGCAGTGAGCATTTTTACTACATTTCTGTTAACAGCATTAGTGATCTATCATTTCCAGTTAATTGCTTTAGTGTGGAGTGTAAGATCAACAACTGTAAAGGACATTGGCTATCGTTGCCTAAGTTCTCAGATTGTGGATCTTGTTTATATTTGATTTCATTTATATCAGTTGACAGAGGAAAGATTTATCACTACTGCATCCTTGACTGATAAATTGTTGTAGTTTTCTGAGTGAATGATTTAAGTTTCAGAGCATTAAGTTTCTTTTGATTGCAATTAGATTTTGTTTCAAGCATCCATTTACTCTTGTATTTAGCACTGTACTGCAAATTAGAAAACATTACTCTTGAAATAAATTGCCGCCTCAGACTGGGCACACTCTTGAAATAAAAAATCATGCCTGGATTGATAATTAATGTAGGATAAATAGGAGTTCAAAAGACACTTTTTATACCTCAACATTTTGGCGCCATTGCCGAGGAGAGTGTAGCCATTTGTTATTTTTAGAAGAGTAGTGTGCATTTGATAAGTGCCTGCTAGGAGAGAATTAGGTATAAAAACCGGAAGGTAAGAACCTGCTTACGGAGCATGTAACAGCCTGCTCCCCCGCCCACTTTCCTGCAAATTTGTTTATTACTTTGGGTAGAAATAAGTATTTGAGTTGTGTGCATGACTAAGGAGAAAAAGCTTGAAAAGAACCCAAAACCGCTACCCTAACCTGATAAAGCTAAGGGACCGGTGACCCTGGCCGATTGACCTTTATAGACGATATCCTCAAGAAAGAAGAATCTCAGCCATCAGTAGGCCCTAGAAAAGTTGCTTCTAAACAACCTACTAGCTCCCTTCGAGCCACAAAATCACCATCTGTAGCCTTTTCTAAGGTACATAGCCAAACAGAAGAAACTGAGCAAGATTTTCAAGAAATTGAGAATTCTCACCCAATTTCTTTACAGGAAGGGAAGTTTGGTAATCTCTGTGAAGGAGGAGGAGAAACATGGGAAATAGAAGAACCAAGATCCCCTCTTGGAGTAGTTCAAACACTAAGCAACCCAGATAAGGGAAGTGCTGTCAAGATCATCCAAAACAAACCTGAAGAACCAAAATCCCCCCAGATAATAGTTCAGCAATGAACACTCATTATCCTAGACCAAGGAAGTGCTCTTAAGGCCATTCCTACTCCTTCTAGTCAGTCTAGGAATAACTCCCTAGAAATTCCAGAAGGATATTGGCACATATTTGATCAAATGGCCTAGAACCAGCAAACTCCTCAAATGTCCACACTGCAATATCCCATTGTGGACATTGCAGTTAATGCACCTATGAAGTTCATTCCTCTCCAGAATATTCCTACATTCCATGGCCTAACATCGGAAGATATAGATGCATTTATGTTTTAATTCGATGTATTGTGTCGAGGGTATTACTATACCACCGATCCCCAAAAGCTAAAACTATTTCCCTCCACATTAAAAGGAGCAGCTTTATGATGGTTTATGGGGTTAGGTGGAGGTGTTATAAATGACTGGGATCAGATGAAAGGAGGTTTTATAAAGAAATATAAGGGTTATTGTAGGTCTAGAGAATTAAAGGATGAAATATTTCAACTGACAGCTAGACCTAATGAAACATTGTAGGAATATGTAGAATGCTTCCAATAGAATCTTCAGAGATCACCTTATGCATCTTTACCCTTACTTGATAATGTGTTAAAAACTACATTAATTAAAGGGATGAAGGAACAATGGGTTGAAACATTAAACATTGTGGGAAAAGGTGACATATATGCTAACATTATTGATTTATGTATCAGGAGTTCGAGAGGCAGTACAAGGCTAAAACCGGCAGAACGTGACATAATCACAAGGGACAACAAGATCTCTGGTGGAGGTGTAACCCGTGCAGAAATTGGGAATCTACTGGAAGACTTCAAAACCGATATTCTAGGGACTCTGACAACGCAGCTCGACATTATGCAAGCTAAACAAAAGCAAGCAGAAGCAGAGAAAAATTTGGCAATATTCTGCCCTAGATGCAGAAAGAAACATAGCCATAAAGTGTGCCCACTAGATGCAGTCCATGTTTGCACCATTTGCACAAAATACCACTTCACAAAAAATTGTCCCTCACTCCTGGGTCTAAAAGCAGTCTATAAGGAAGAAGAAGAAGAAACAGAACAAGTGTACCTACTCAATCAGCACCGTCAATGGCAGCCACAACAAACAAGTATGCCTATTGATCCATCCTCTTCTTTTTAATCTCTTCAATATAATGCTCGGCAATATAATGGAATGTGGCAAAATTAGCCACCTTTCCCTAGCTGGTAACTGCAGCCATTTCCTACATCACCATGGCCAAATCAAACAAATCAAACCAATTGGCCAAACTTCCCTTACTGTCCACCATTTTGGCAAAATAATGCATATCTGACTCAATGGTCACCCTCCACCTCGCAGAGTCAAACCTAGCAGTTGAACTAGAAAAAACCTCTGAATTAGCCAGCCAAAATGATTCCTCTCCCTCAACCTACACTTCCAGCACCATATACAATGCAACAAAATCCCCAGACCAAATTAAGACCACAACTCCTAGCCCAACCCAACTCGAACCCTAATAATAGACCGGTTCAATCTATTCAAATAATCGAAGCACCAGAACTAGAAACCGAGTTAAGGGAGTGTAACGTCCTTCAATTAAGTTGTGGGTGCATAATAGAAACCGAGGGAGATAAAAATGCTCAAGTTGAAAATATGTTACCTTTAGAACAAACATTACAAGAAGAAGGTGTGGTTATACAACAAACTCACGACTAAGCAATTACTTCTTCTCCCCCATTCCCAGAACGACTAATCATATTGTGCCCAATAGAACATCCTGACTTTGATCTTTTGGGAGAACTAAGAAACTTTTGTATAAAGATCCCACTCCTCCAGGCTATCCAAGGTATCCTGATCTACGTAAAAACCATCAAAACGTTATGTATGAAAAAGCCAAAGAGGAGAATAAAATCTAACCCAACCGTCCAAGTAGTCAACACCCTATCTGACTTACTATCAGGAAGAGAGGCACCTGTAAAATATGAGGACCCAAGAAATCCTATAGTTATGGTGCAAATCAATGGACACTCCTTTCCAAATTCCTCAGTTGATTTAGGAGCTGCAATCAATATCCTAACAACCACCACTTGTCAAAAGCTTGGTATTAAATCATTAGATCTAACCACGACCTTATTGGAGCTGGCTGATTGATCGGTAGTCAGACCAGAAGGCACATGATGTAATGGTATTTGTAGACTCCTGCGAATACCCACAGGCTTTCTGATAATTAATCCCAAAAACCGGCTAGATGGACACCCTTTAATCTTAGGTATACCTTGGCTAGCAACTGTTGATGCTTACACTGTCTGTTGACAAGGCAGTATGACTATAACTAGAGGGAGTAATGTCAAGAATTTAGCTTTATAGCCTCCAGCATAGTGAAGCATAACAATAATGAAAACTAACAAACAACTTGTATCATATCTCACATAAAACATTAGATTGCCTTTAACCATAGAATATGCCCTCGAATTTAAAGACCAAACAGAGGATGACATCATTAACAATTTCATTAACCAACTAGAAACCAAATCCCATGTACAATGTCACATGATAGAGGCAGCATTTGATAATGAACTAGAAGAAGATCCCCTCAAATACACTCATGATCAATCAATACCTATTACCTCTATTTCAAATAGAAAAACTATAGAGATTGAGCCAGGAAAAACCTTGAACACTAACAAAAACCTGAATCCTAAACAAGAAGAAAAGTTGGTCCAACTACTAAGAAAATACAAGGAAACTTTTGCATGGGATTACCTGGACGTGAAAGGAATTGATCCCTAGTTGTGTATGCACCACATTTATACAGAGAAGGATGCTAGACCTGTTTGCCAACCCCAACAGAGACTAAACCGTCATCTTAAGGATATTGTGAAAGCTGAATTACAAAAAAAATTAGATGTAAGCCTTATTTGCCCAATATCTGACAGCAAGTGGGTCTCTCCACTAGTGGTGGTGCCAAAGAAGAATGGAAAGTGGACGATATGTGTATATTACAGAGAATTGAACAAAGCAACCCAGAAGGACCACTTTCCCATTAAATTCATTAATCAGGTATCAGACACATTAGCAGGAAAGAAATTTTTTTCTTTCTTAGATGGCTTCAGTCGATAGAATCAGATTCAGATTGCCCCTAAAGATTAGGATGAAACTACTTTTACCTGTCCTTGGGGAACATTTGCTTACATAGTCCTACCCTTTGGCCAATGCAATGCCTCTGCCACATTTCAGAGGACCATCCTCAGCATCTTTTCATATTTAATAAATGAAGGGCTCGAAGTATATATGGATGATTTCACACCGTATGGAGATGATTTTTAGCCAGCACTAGACACATTGGAAAAGGTACCGCAACGATGTATTGCCACCATGCTTTGCTTGAGCCATGAAAAGTGTCATATGATGATGACTGAGGGACTCATGTTAGGTCATTATATCTCAGCAGCTGGAATACAGGTAGATCCAGCTAAAATTTAGATAATTTTGTTAATACCTACTCCTACCACACAAACAGAGGTATGCAGTTTTCTGGGTTTTTCTGGTTATTATAGGAGATTCATAGAGCATTTTTCTCAAATAGCTGCACCTCTATATGTACTAACTAGGAATGTTGGTTTTGTTTGGACAGATAATTGTGACCGTGCTTTCGAGGATTTGGAAAAGCTTGTATTGACAGCCCCAGTGCTAAGGTGGCGAAATTGGGATTTGCCATTCCAAATTTCATCTGATGCTTCAAACAAAGCTATTGGAGCAGTCGTTGGGCATGTTACACTAAAAAATGTCACCTTGACTACTCACAGTTAGTATGGCTCAAATCAACAGTCATGCTACCCTCTTAGGCAAGTCTCATGCCTCTGTTATCCATCTCAAACTCAAAGAAGAGAGAAAGTCTTGTAAAAACTATGTTTATCTCTGGGGTCGCAGGTTCTCTCTAGCCTTACCTGCGGGGACGCTGACCATGTTCACAAAATCTGCGTCCATGGACGCTCTGTATGTTAAGGGACAGGTGCGTCCCTCTGTAAAAGGCAAAATGCGCGAGTTTTATCTTGAAAAAGTTACTTGTGGTTACTTCTAGAACATTCTAGAGGTCGGTTTGATGAAATGGATGCGCCTCCAGTTGGTTCATGTATCTCTATTAAGGGGGAACTTATCCCATCAATAAGGGAGCTCCCACCCAAAGAGGGGGATGATCCCATTGATAGTGGACCTGAATAACCTCTTTACAGCACTATAAATAAAGGCATTGAGCCAGAAGGAGAGGAGGTTGGAGCTATACATTTTCTTTGGGTAAATGCTGCAGGATTTAGGTCTTCCATTAGAGCCTTTGTGAGGAGAGATTGTCTTCACTTGATTCTACTTGGGAGAGGGTGAGCTTTGTCAAAGTAGAGGAAAACCCTTGATGGACCCTGGGAGGAACTTGCACAACACCAAGGCCAGGTTGTAAGAGTTTCTTTGTTTCGTTATTAATACAAACTGGTTTATTTTTCTCAATAGCTTGTGTTAATGAGTTATTTCATGTGTTCCTTGGTCTGCATGTTGAATATATGTTTTATTATATGAAATGCAAGTGCTTGGTAATTGTTTGATTGTTTGTGGTTGCAGGAATTGACTTGAAGGAGGAGCTCATCCGGATCGTCAAGAACGGACTTCAACAACAGCGTTTTGGAATAAGGTAAGCCTAAACACTTGTAGTTTTCATGTTGTAAAAGGTGTATTTAGAGAAAGATCACTCCATTTTGTCTTGTTTGTCATTAGAATGTCTTAGACTTCTAGGAAGGTCAGTTGTGTCCGCACCCTTGACAAATTCCGTGTGACAAATTGGCGACTCCGCTGGGGAATCCATTAATGAGAGAGTCTTTTCCTTTATATGAACTTTGCTTTGAGAAAATCATTTTTATTTTCTGGTTTTTGACTGTGAGAATTAGTATTTGGGTGGCTTAGCTTTAGATTTAGTTAGATTTGGTTTTTCTTCATTTTTCCAGAAGGACGCACCCTCTGAGTACTGCACAGTGCGTCTTTGGACGCGCTGTTTCCGTTTGCACAGAGCGGGGCCGCACCTGTGACAACGGGTTGCCTGCGTCTTCCTGTAAAACTTAAGAAAATTCCATTTTTGCTTTAAATTCCTTTTAGATTTTGATTTTCCTTAGTGTTTTCTGCCCAGATCCTTTAGTACCCTGTCAAGAATTTTCACCTGAACTTGTTTTGTGAGCTTTGAGTGTTTTAGTGGTTTTCAACGAAGTTTAGACCTAGGGTTTGATTTTTGGAAAGGCTTTGTAGTGACTTTGATAGTAGAAAGTTGTCCAGCCTTAGATCTCTCTGGTTAGTCAACCTTCTTAGAAGTCGGGCCTGTCGTAAAGTCTCCTTTTGTGAGCAACTTGCCATTTGAGTTGTTTTGGGTCAAATTTCGAATTGCTTGTTTATAAAGTATTGATTTCCATTTTACAAAAAGAACAAAAAGATTAGAGTTTTGTTTTGGCTAGTTTTTGGTTCTGCAATAAGCTAGTCCTTGATTTGATTGTGATCAAGTAAAACACCTTAGAAATAATCATTGTTAGTTTTGGCCTCGTTAAGATTGCTTAGAGTAAATTTGCCTTTAGTTTGCTTATGAGTGCATTTTCATAGATTTTAAGAGTTGTTAAGATTGATTTTTGGTTATATTAGATTTATTTGCTTTATTAAAAGAAAAATACAAAAACATCTTCTTTAAAAAGTCTTGTTTCAAGTAGCTTTTTGTTTTTGAAAGAAGAAAAGAGTTTTTTCGTGCATGTAAAGAGAGGTTATGTTTTTATGCTTGGAAAAGAAAAACGAATTGTTTCTTTGATTGTCTTCAATTAAGAAGTTGCTTTTATAAAGATTGCATTCTCTCAACTTTTTAGTTAAGCAATTCATCGAAAAAGTAAAGTAGTGGATAAATCATTCTAGGTGCATTTTGTAGTGGTTTCGAGTCGAGTCAACACACCACTGGTTTCACTTCCATCACCTTTTGACTTAAGAAACAACCTTAAAAGTAACGCTTAAATTAAAATCAATCTAGTAATCTTTATTTTTCTAGGGCTCTGAAGCACCAACATAGCTTAGGCTAGGGTCTTGGAGTAGGTGAGTACTTAACTCTCCAAGACTACAAAACCAAACAGATAGTCTATCTTGAGTAGAACAAATCCAATTGTTTCAGTTACATTCTGGGAAAGCTCCTCTTAAAGGAGAAGCACGAGCTCGTGTCCGAACCAGTGAGGGGATCATTCCTCCCTCGTTGGGAACGACGCCAGGCAGTACGTATTACAAACGGTAAACCTCGGATTAACCATTGTCGAGGAGCCAGGGGTCACTTATCGGTAAACCTTGGATTGTTGTCAAGGAGCCGGTAAGGGGATTGGAGCTTGCTACTCTGCCCTTGCGTGCTGTCGGAGTTTAGACTGTTCCCCCAGGTGTAATTGTTGTGATTGGTAACCTTAGTGGCCATAATATCTAGGATTCTACCCAAGGTGACGGTGGAGGGAAGGTCCCACTGTACCTGGAGCAGACGTCGGTTATACTCACTTGGATTTTCTGGGGGGTTCGCTTCACTTCGAGACGGTTAAAGTGGAGGAACTTGGTCCAGTCTATTCATTAAGCAGGTTGCCGGGGTAACTGTTCCACCCACCATTTCTGTACTGAATCCTGCGAGGTTGGGCCTAATCACCAACTAGCGCTTTTGGTCCGGAAGACTACTGTTTGTGTGTGGTTTGACGCTCTAGATTATTTAGGCGTGTGCTTCAAATTTGTTTGGTTCTTTAGAAGACTTTAGGTGGTTTGATTTGAAATTTTTTACTTTGTTTTCGTGTGTTGTAGTTAAAATCTTTAATTGTGGCGGAATTACCGAGACAGTCCCGTAGACTTCGGGGCAAGTCTCCTGAGATTGTTACCGGAATAGATTTGTTAAGAAAACTCCGTAAATCGCGGGGTGAATCTCCTGAAGACATTCCGGGTCATTTAGAAGGGTTAAAGGTCCTTGTAACTCCTCCTAGTGGCAGTAGAGTAGGATCACCTGAAGAAGGAGAATTTCCTTGGTAGTCCATCCAGATTACCAAAGTTTAGAAACAGGTTACAATCCCGAAGCTGTTACAGTTTCCGAGCTTGCTGGTAGTTTTTCATCTGCCAGTGAAACAGGCGAAGAACCTGAAATTTCCGAACCTGTTACTCCAACTCCTAGTGTTCCTGATTCACCAAGAATAGAAAGAATTATCACCGAAAATCTTCCTGTTGGATTAATTGCTATAGAAGAACTTGTTCCAGAGGAAGAAATAGGCGTTTCTGATTCTGAAGATCTAATTACCCTTGATCTAAGGGAGCGTGAATCCATCTTTTACAGTCCTCCTAGAAGTGAATCTTGGTACCTTGCATTAACCAATTTTTTAGACAACTCAGTAGGTTTTTCTACACCTCGTACTCCGGTTCCACCTAGAGGAATTCATTCTCCTGTAAATATGTCTGGTCAGTCATCTGTGTTTTCACAAAGTCCTGAATCATTTTTACATGGCGGTCCTTCTGTTCCTACTGGGTATCAATCACTTTCTGGTACCTTTGCGGGAGCATCTCCTCAACCCATTGATCATGGGTTATTAGTTGGAAACAGTGGTAATGTACCATTGAGTATAGGTGACGTTTATATGATGTCAGGTTCAACTCCCATTAACCAACCTCAAGGTGGCCAATTACCGCCTGGGGGGCAACCTTCGTTAATGCCTGGGGGGCAACCTCAAGGTACTTCATTCGTGACTGGGGGGCAACCTCAAGGGTATCAACCCCAGCCTCAATATGTACCCCAAAGTCAACCTCAGTATCAATATCAACCTCAAGGATGGCAACCTCAAGGATGGCAACCCCAAGGGTATCAACCCCAAGGGTATCAACCTCAAGGATACCAACCTCAAGGTCAAGGTCAACCCCAGTATTCGTATTTACCTCAAGGTTATCAACCTACGGGTCAATACCCTGGTCAAGGTTATCAACCACCTCAAGGGCAATCATATGGGACTGCACCTTACAGTTATCAACCCTATCCTCAATACGGCTATGGATCTCAGTATCCTCAACCTGTTACGAGTCAATACCCTGGAATGTTAACATGGGATCCGTCACAGGGTCAACAGATGTCGCAACCAAGTATACAGTCGGTACCTCAAGCAGGACAACCTGCAGTTCCTGGTCCACCCCAGCAACCGCAACCTGTCCAGTCAAGTGTTCAGACCCCTGTAACTTCTGTAGTTACTCAGCCGCCAATTGCACCTGGTACTCCACCTCACACGGCTGCAGCAACTACCGCTTCATCTACCATGCTTACTTCTGGAGTATCGGCAGCTCCGGTTTCTACTGTCCCTGTAACCACTCCTCAGACATCTGTACCGTTGTCTGGACCCACGGTTCAAACCACAGTCCAGATGCCTGCAGGCCAACCTGGTACAAGTACGGTTGTTACTACTCAACCTCAATTTGTTCAACCTCCGTACCAGGGACAGTATCAACCTGGGCAAGCTGCCCAACAACCGGTTTACCAGTATCAACCGTATCCTGGGTACACTTATCAACAACCTCAGCAACCCCAGTACGGTCCGGTTAATCCTGGTTTTCCAGGAGGATATAATATCCCAAATGCGACTCCTGTTCCTAGTTATCCTGGATATCCTCCTCCTGGGGCTGGTATTGTGACTCAGAGTTTTAGAGATCCTAACCGGCAGTTACCGTTTATTGCGACTTTAGATTTACCCGACTTGACGCGCCTAACGAACGATCCAATTCAATATCTTCAGTTCTGGCCGCCAATGCCAAATAAGTTGCCCAGCGATATACCCAAGTTCGAAGGTAAGTCTGGAGAGGATCCGTCTAATCACGTGATGACTTACCACCTCTGGTGTGCATCAAATTCCATCTCAGATGATTCCATCCGCTTACGTCTTTTCCAGCGTACACTCATTGGTCTCGCAGCCAAGTGGTACATTGAGTTACCACGGGCCTCTTTTTACAACTTTAGCCAGTTAGCTACCTCGTTCTTAACTCATTTTCAGTTACCAGTCAGATACGATAATGGTACAGAATTATTAACTTCGCTAAAACAATCGACATCCACGTACATTTCTGATCACATCCATGAGTGGAGACGTCGAAGAAGATTAGTGAAAGTTTTTATCCCGGACCAAATCTTAGCTGAATGGTTTGTCAAATCATTATTACCAAGAATTACTGAAGATGTAGCTAAGGCCGGAGTAGTTACTGAGGAGCAAGTCATTGCTCAGGCACAATACCTTGACTTAGTTTACACTCAGTCGGGTACGTTACACGAGAAAATTCCGGATCTTCCAAAGTCAAACCAAATCGCTGCTGCTCCTTCGGGATCTCATGCCGCTGATGGTATGATTGGTATCGTGACTACGAAGAGTAAGAAGAAGTCTTCCAAGGCCTCCAATACTCCAATTATCACTTTGCCTGATTCTCCGACAGGAGAGTCTTCTCCTCCTGAACTTACCGCCGACATTCACGCTGTAGAGTCATCTACGGCCAAATCAAAAAACGGTGGAAAGAAGAAAGGAAAGAAGAAGGCTAAAGCAGACAAGGCTCCAAAGGAGAAAACGGAAAAGTCGGAAACCAATGACGAAAAACGCAAACCTCGATATCCTTGTCTCATTTGTGAAGAAGATCATTTTACGAGAGACTGCCCTCATCGGGCCGAGGTAGTGAAAATAGTCAAAGGTTCTCCCACTCCTGCTGTGTTAAAAAATCCATTTCCAGAGCAGGAGAATAAGATGATAGGTTCTTCTTCGAATGCCAGTGAAGAACCCATTTTGATGATGTCTCATGTCAGGATTGCGACTCGATCGCAAGATTATGGTAGTAAGGCTCCTGTTGATGGTAAGGAAGCAGAATCTTCTCACTCTAACCCATCAACCTCAGCTCCTGGTTCCGATCCACTACAGATCGAAAAACCTAACCCAGACTTAGTGATTAAGCCGCCCGCCAAGGGTGTACTTCGAAGGTCTGCTTTCAATCCACATGCGAGAGCAGCCCAGAATTACAACATTGTTGAAGACTTAGCTGTTTCACCTTCAGCAATGTCGGCACTCGAAGTGCTGCAATCATGTCCAGCGCAACGAAAATTGCTTTTGTCGGCTATTGGAGCTGTCGATGTTCAGGACCCGAACCTAATGATCTTTGATCTAGAAAATAGTACACCGCGTCTCCCCCATCAAATGGCTTTCCAAATTCCAGTGATAGTCAAAAACAGGCCTATTCATCGGACTGTGATTGATGAGGGAGCTTCTACGTGTATTATGTCGATTCAATGTTGGAGATCGCTTGGTTCTCCTTCGTTGAACCAATCCCCCACCATCCTTAAGGCCTTTGATGGCCGTGGGTTCCGTCCGTTTGGTATTCTACAAGAATTGCCTATAGGGGTCGAAGGTAAAACCGTTAGTCTGGATGTGGAAGTGGTTGATGCCCCTCTAGACTACAACCTTCTTTTGGGTCGAAGTTGGTCATATGCTATGACAGCGGTCGTTTCATCGGTCTTCAGAGTCATTAAGTTTCCACATAACGGTAAGATCGTGACTATTGATCAGCTGACATACTTTTCATCCGACCCAACCTCTTCAGAAACTATCCAGCATGTTGGTAAAACGACAATCCCTTATAGGGACATTGGTGTAGGTTTAGTTAAGGATTCCGGTTTACTGGGAACTTTTCCTCTCCCTCCACTCAATGCAGACCCTTCGTTTGCAACAATTCATATGATCACGTCAGAAAACATTATTTATGATGATCCTTGGTATGTTCCATCTGACTCTGAGCTAGACTCACTCGGTGATGTTATGCCGTTGAGTCCGTATGAGATTGCTTATGAAGCTCTTATGTCTTTTACCGACTTTCATTCAACCGAAACCGACCAAATGAATGTGGTCAGTGAAGAGTCACTTTTCACCTCACCCTTAGAACGGATAACGTTTCCCGAAGAAGTGTCATCTGACGAACAACTTCGCGAAATCCTAAGTGTAGATGATCTACCATGGGAAGATCTCCATCACAGATCTTCGTTTTTACCTAAGGATGATGCATTTGAAAATGATTTTTCATCTATCTTTACCGCTGAATATGTCAAAGACGCTCAGGATCCAACGAAACATTCTGATTCAGAGCTGAATTTAGGGAATATTTCTCGTACTATTCCCATTGATATTTCAGTGAAGCCCGGAATCGAGGAGAACATTCATATAGGTGCCGCATGTACTGAAGAAGAAATCCAAACTTACAAGGCCCTATTCCAAGAATTCCGCGACGTGTTTGCCTGGTCTTACGAGGAAATGCCGGGAATTGATCCTGCCATTGTTGTTCATGAAATCAAAACCTACCCGGATGCTAAACCCATTCGGCAACGGTTGCGTCAGATTCACCCTCGAAAAGCGGCTGCGATTAAAGCAGAAGTCGAAAAGCTGTTGAAAGCAGGTTTCATTTATCCGATCCCGTTAACGGATTGGGTATCGAATATTGTTCCCGTCAATAAAAAACAAGGAACAATAAGAATCTGTATCGACTATAGGGATATCAATCGAGCTTGTCCAAAAGACAACTATCCTACGCCTTATATCGATCAAATTATTGATGATTGTGCCGGAAGTGAGATGTTTTCCTTCATGGATGGTTTCTCAGGCTATAATCAAATCAATATTCTACCTGCCGATCAACCAAAAACGGCATTCATTTGTCCATGGGGGACATTTGCTTATTGCAAATTACCTTTTGGACTTAAGAATGCCGGGGCCACTTTTCAACGGGCGATGTCTTATGCATTTCATGACATCAAGCACATTGTGCAACCCTATCTCGATGATTTGCCTGCTCATTCTTTACATCGAGCTGATCACCTTGTCCACCTACGAGCAATCTTTATGAGGTGTAGGCATTATCGAATTCGGTTGAATCCCCACAAGTGTGTTTTCTGTATAGAAACAGGTCGATTGCTGGGATTTGTTGTTTCAAAAGCCGGCATTCGCGTCGATCCCTCGAAAGTCGAGGCTATCATCAAATTGCCTCCTCCTTCGAGTTTGCGCCAACTCCAAAGTTTGCAAGGGAAAGCGAACTTTTTACGCCGATTCATCCCAAACTACGCCGAGGTCACTAAAGGTTTTACACGGTTGTTGAAACAGAACGCACAATTCTTTTGGGACGAGATTGCCCAACAATCTTTTGATGCATTAAAACACGCGTTGACCCATGCACCGTTATTGCATCCTCCCAACTACAACCAGGACTACTTCTTATACCTCGCAGCTTCGCATTCCACCATTGGAATGGTGTTAGTTCAAGAAGATGAATTCAAAGCAGAGCATGTGATATATTATCTTAGTAGAACCTTAAATCCCACTGAGTTAAAATATTCGCATGTGGAGAAATTGGCCCTGGCAGCCGTTCAAGCTGTCCAGCGTTTTCGTCACTACATTCTTCTCCGCAAGACTACAGTTATTTCGGATTGCAACCCTATGATTTATATTTTGACAAAACAACTGCTAGGGGGCAAGTACTCTAAATGGATTGTTATCCTGCAAGAGTTCGACTTGGAGTTCGAGAAGTCCAAGTCTAAGAAATCTTTAGTTTTTGCGGAATTGATGTGTGATTTCCCGAGTGCTGACACAGAGACTGTGGCAGAGGAGTCCATTGCGGACGAATCTTTGTTTCTTATTAGCACTTTAGATCCGTGGTATGGGGATATAATCATCTATCTCCAAACCCAAACCTTTCGGCCTGAAGCTTCCAAGGAAGACCGTCGAAAAATTCGGTTTCGATCCCAGCAATACAGAATTATTGGAGATACACTTTATCGCCGGGGGGCAGACTTAGTTTTTCGACGTTGTTTAACTCACGAAGAGGCTGAGAGAGTTTTGAATGATTGTCACTCTGGAGCATGTGGCGGTCATATGTCTGGGTATGCCACAGCTCAGAAGGTGTTGCGCGCTGGCTATTTCTGGCCGTCTATGTTTAAAGATTGTATCCTTGCTGTCAGAACATGCCACAACTGTCAAGTGTTTGATCGAAAGATGCGCGCTCCACCTGCTCCTCTCCACCCTATAATTGCCGCTGGTCCATTCGCCAAATGGGGCATTGACTTTATTACTTGTAACCCTCACTCGGCCGGGGGGCATGCGTATATCATCCTCGCGGTTGATTATTTTACAAAATGGGCCGAGGCGATGCCTACATTCGACGCAAGCGGCAAGACAGCTGCAGTTTTCGTATTCAATCATATCATAACTAGGTTTGGTGTCCCACAAGCAATCATTACTGACCATGGGAGCCATTTTCGAAACGTCATGATGACTGAGCTTACAAGCCAGCTTGGTTTGCGCCACGATAGCTCTACTCCTTATTATCCGCAAGCCAACGGTTTGGTTGAGTCAATCAACAAAGTTCTAGTCATCATGATTCGACGGATCATTGGTATCCATCGAACGAATTGGCATAACATGTTATTTTCGGCGCTATGGGCATATCGAACTTCAGTGAAAAATTCAACAGGTTTCACCCCTTTCCAGCTAGTTTATGGCTTAGAAGCTGTGTTACCTATTGAATGCGAAATCCCATCACTTCAAATGGCTGTCGAATTACTTCCAGCTACTTCCGAAGAGGAGAAACGGTTATTATACTTGGCTAAATTAGATGAGACTCGACGTGACGCTACTTTAGCTATCGAGACTCACGCGAAACGAATGAAAGCTCAGTACGATAAAAATGTAACCCCTCGAAGTTTTTCGGAAGGAGACCTAGTACTATTATATGATCAAGCTAACGATAAGCTAGGTGCCGGAAAATTCGTTCCCATGTGGCATGGGCCCTACATTGTAAAGCGAAAGCTAGCAAAAGGGGCTTATGAGTTAGTTGATTTTGATGGGGACTCTTTGGGTAAACCCAGAAATGGACTTTACCTAAAGAGGTATTATGCTTAAAATGATGGGTATGGAGAAATTTTTAGATAGGTTAGATTTCCTTTCTAGCTAGCAAGTGTGTTAGTTTAGTCAGTGTGCTTAGCTTAGCGAGTGTGGTTTTTCGTCATTATTCTGGCTTATCTTGGTTTTACTCTTGATATTGTAGATGTCGACGCCTCTCCAAACATACATTGGATTTGCTGATGGTGCTTGTCGTAATACACGGAATATCTCTTCCGCAGCTTGGGTTATCTATTCGCCCTCTGACGAGTTAGTTTCTATGCATGGGGTAAGCCTCGGTCAAACAACGAATAACATTGCAGAATACAGTGCAGTGGTTGAATTATTATCCGAATCTATTTCATTTGGAATTCGACGTTTGATAGTGAGGTTAGATTCTGAACTTGTTGTATTACAGCTTAATAGAGTTTATGCCATTAGAAATCCTGTGTTATTAAGGTTGTTTTTGAGAGTGCGTCTCTTGGAACGTGAATTTGATTACATTGAATATCAACATATTCCAAGGTCTTTGAATACATTAGCAGATGCAATTGCTTCTCGAATGTTGGACAGACATTTACGATAATCATGCAAGTAAATTTAAAAACATTTCATCACATATGTTAAACAAGATAAGCCGGTAATAGTGATATATATAGATAGAAGTGTGTCAAAAAATATATACATCGTCTTCGATCATAGGTTGAAAACACCTTATGATCGGCAAAATGATAGTACAAAAAGTCAAAAATGTCACATGTGACTACAAAAGTGACTAGTCAATCACTGGTGGTGCTCTCTGTACGACACCACTGCGCGGGCTACCTTACGCAAAAATCTCCTAAACGGTCCAGGGACCGCGACTACGAAGCGCTGAAGCCTGATAGGAATGTCGTCCATAGTAGTCTCAGGTATATCTGCCGTGAGACGCTCTAGATCATGCTCCAACTCAGCTAGTACTTC
The DNA here is from genome assembly GCA_031772625.1 of Pinus tabuliformis. NCBI lineage: Eukaryota > Viridiplantae > Streptophyta > Pinopsida > Pinales > Pinaceae > Pinus > Pinus tabuliformis. Next base: position 1,821,869,931 of record CM062819.1, on the reverse strand, counting down.
TGCTGTCGCGTCCTGTGGGGCCGGTACCGGTGCAGCTGGATGTAGTCTATCATAAGGCCGGAGGTTGGCTGGACGCTGTGGACCAACATCTGCATTTTGAAAGATTTACTATTAGTTTTGAGACGATATATATAAAAAATACAAAAAATACATAACTAGAAAACTTGTGAAAATAAAAAGTACCTCTGTCGTCCCATTGTTCTCCCTGTGGAAGAACCATGTCCGGATCACCTCTGAAATCCATTCCGGCATACGGAAAGTCCTGTATCACAAAAAGCTGGCCCTCTAACCAGTCAAAATAACTATCTGAGAATCGAACTACTGTCGCGCCCTCGTCAGGATGCCGGGCCATCACCGCAACCCATCGTATCAGCTTTGGCTGCTGAGGACCCAAGATATCAACAGTGAGTTGCTGAGGGATCAGCATTGGAATTCTCTCCAAGGCAAAGCTCACGACTATAGGCCCATATCCAAAAGTCTTTAGTCGTCCGTTCTTTGCCTTGGTCAGTTGGCTCTTCATATGAGCCGACACAGCTTCACACCAGTTGAAAATGGTGCCTTGGTAACAGTCAATTGCCATCCGCATTTGGGATCCGGAAGCAATGTGTAAAGCGGCCGCGCCGCAAATTCTGGTAACCGTGAACGCTATGACTTTGAGTTCCGGTAGAGTGATGTGTTTTATCTCTATGCCTTTTGAATGGTGAGCCCCACGTGTGCACCAATCCTCGCGGAGACTATCAAGGGATTGGCCACCCGGCCTAGTCCCCGCAAGACTGAGTTGCTCACCTCTGTTTGGCAAGCCAGTGAGAAAGTATACATCCGAGGGCTCTATCTCGAGCTGGTGCCCTCCTATGTAAAAGCATTGTTCTTGTACGTTCCATCGCTCAACCAGCCATTCCAAGAATCTTACCTGGCCCCTCATGCCCGGTATGGTCCAATATTTGTATAATCCGCATGCTCTTAGGGCATCCAGGGAAGGTTGATGATTTATTGCAGCTTCATCTTCCTCTACATGCTCTCTTTCTCTCCAGTCTAACATGATTAATGCCCTGCATATCAAAAATAGCAATTAGAAATTGATTTGGGAATTTTTGGTGGTTTTTTGAGAGAGTTGGGGTTTTGAAATGCGCGTTTCTCGGAGGACGCACCCCGGCTTTGTAGCACAGGGCGCCCGGACGCAGCTGGCCTGAAGGCGGGCTGCGTCTTCCGACCGTTTTCCCGTATGAGAAAAAGTCGGGGGACGCAGGTCACCCGAAGGGCACCTGCGTCCGCCGAGAGGCGCATTCCAAAACCAAAACCCCCCAAAAAATGAAACTAAGACCTAAAAATTAATTCTAAACGGATAGAAATGCAGAGTAGGATGTGTAAAATACCTGGATGAGACGGCGTTCGATTCCGACGGTCAGATTTTCCGCAGCGACCACGGGAAGTTTCTTGTCAAAAGCTCCTTTTTCAACCTCAACAGTGAAACGGTAAAAATGACATGGTAAAAGGTCTTTTTATAGGTTTTTTGGATGAATTAGTTCATTTTTTACCATGAAAAGATGTTTTTGAATGTATTTTTGCCTATTTTAAACAGGTATGAGTAATGTGTTGCTTTTGTGCAGGACAAAGGGATTTCGAGGGAAATTGTAATTTTTCACAAACAAAAATATCAGAGTCATCTTTTAAGCCCTTTTCTGACTCCTAAAACATGAAAAGATCGCCGAGTGTTTCTTTTTCACTCGTTAAAACGGAATTAAAAGACGGTCCCCTTTTAGCTCTTTTCTGACCGCAAAATCAGGAAAAGATTGCCGGGTTTTTGTCGTTTCGAACTCGATAAGGAAATAAAACGACGTGTCCTTGATCGCTTTTTACTTTTCAGGTCAACGACACTATTATGAAAGTACTCCTTGGTCGCAAGATCAAGCGGTTCCCCCAGGTATTATTTTATACTTTTTCGGGCTTGAGGGACACAAATATACGAAAAAGTTCAACGTGGAGTCTCCTTTAGTTTTTTCAGACTCTCTAAAAATTGAAAAACGCCGAGTTTCTCCTATACTGGGCTCGTTAAACTTTTACAGTAGAGGACCTGTTCAATTACAAACAGGAACGAACCACTCCTTCCTAGGGTTCGAATTTAAACTAGGTTGGACTCGTCCGAAGGATGAGCTTATAATCAAGCATATGTTATCCTCCTCAAGCTTGTTAAAAATAAAGAGGTACTTGCCAGAAATGGTGGGGGAAAAGAGAGAAGAATGAACCTGTTTGTCACCTTTTGTCTCAGAAGAAACTTTATTACCACTCTTGAACACGACACTTTTCATTCACCTGGGTTGGGAAATCTTTTACCTCACAGTTGACCAAATCACTTTGAAAGTCTTTAACCGGATTTCGGGGATTAACTTTGAGTTATTCGTCACCAAGCCATCTGTTGTGTCGTTATGTGTTCAAGAGGTCTGCAAGCAAAAATTTCATCTGCAAAATACTTGTCATCCATTTGACCATCCCTGAGTCAGTCCTTACAGCAACATTTCTTCAACTTGAACAATGATTTCGTGTTGCGGGCTTGCCTGCAACGGGTCGCTTTCTATCGACATCGACACATTATCTAGAAAGATGACTTAGGAATCGACAGTACCTTGAAGTCTGCATGCATCAATGGCAGGTTTCTCGCCTTTGACGTCAGTTTACATCATTGACTTTCGATCAAAGGATTCCGTGAAGTGTTCGACATCAAAACATCTATTCACATTTCACGGGTTGTGCTTGGTACTTTGAGAACCATTGACATTACTGGTGGTTTCTCTCACGCTTGTTAACAGTTTACATCATTGACTGGTAATCAAGTGGTTTCTATCATGTTCGACATCGAATCATTTAATCACATGGCTAGAATCGTACCAATTCGGGAAGTAGAAGTGAAGACCCTGGATCTAGTTTCTACCATCCAGGCTGCGAGGAGTTTTGTATTCATTATCTATGTAGACTAATCATAAACAGATGGCTGCGTCCATACTGTGTCTACAAAAGTCTATTAAAATGATGTACTGCAAGATCATTCCTGTATCAGAATAGTTAGTCCATTAGTTAAAGTTTTGAATCTGAGTATGGGAATGCCTACCTCAGTGATGATATAATCTTATCCATGTATTTTGTGTTGAAAATTGCAGGTTCCAACCAGGCCATCCACAAGACAATCCTTGAAATGATAAAGCGCTTCACCCTTCCTAGAATTACAAAACCCTATTCTATTCCAGGCTTCGCACTTTAGGGGGCAATCTGTTACACTAAAAAATGTCACCTTGACTACTTACAGTTAGTATGGCTCAAATCAACAGTCATGCTACCCTCTTAGGCAAGTCTCATGCCTCTGTTATCCATCTCAAACTCAAAGAAGAGAGAAAGTCTTGTAAAAACTATGTTTATCTCTGGGGTCGCAGGTTCTCTCTAGCCTTACCTGCGGGGACGCTGACCATGTTCACAAAATCTGCGTCCATGGACGCTCTGTATGTTAAGGGACAGGTGCGTCCCTCTGTAAAAGGCAAAATGCGCGAGTTTTATCTTGAAAAAGTTACTTGTGGTTACTTCTAGAACATTCTAGAGGTCGGTTTGATGAAATGGATGCGCCTCCAGTTGGTTCATGTATCTCTATTAAGGGGGAACTTATCCCATCAATAAGGGAGCTATCCCACCCAAAGAGGGGGATGATCCCATTGATAGTGGACCTGAATAACCTCTTTACAGCACTATAAATAAAGGCATTGAGCCAGAAGGAGAGGAGGTTGGAGCTATACATTTTCTTTGGGTAAATGCTGCAGGATTTAGGTCTTCCATTAGAGCCTTTGTGAGGAGAGATTGTCTTCACTTGATTCTACTTGGGAGAGGGTGAGCTTTGTCAAAGTAGAGGAAAACCCTTGATGGACCCTGGGAGGAACTTGCACAACACCAAGGCCAGGTTGTAAGAGTTTCTTTGTTTCGTTATTAATACAAACTGGTTTATTTTTCTCAATAGCTTGTGTTAATGAGTTATTTCATGTGTTCCTTGGTCTGCATGTTGAATATATGTTTTATTATATGAAATGCAAGTGCTTGGTAATTGTTTGATTGTTTGTGGTTGCAGGAATTGACTTGAAGGAGGAGCTCATCCGGATTGTCAAGAACGGACTTCAACAACAGCGTTTTGGAATAAGGTAAGCCTAAACACTTGTAGTTTTCATGTTGTAAAAGGTGTATTTAGAGAAAGATCACTCCATTTTGTCTTGTTTGTCATTAGAACGTCTTAGACTTCTAGGAAGGTCAGTCGTGTCCGCACCCTTGACAAATTCCGTGTGACAGGGCAAGAAGAAGATAAAAAGCCATATGAAATTTATTATATTAGCAAGAATCTATCTCCTACTGAACTAAATTATACTATAACTGAAAAAGAGTTTCTAGCTCTAATACATGCTGTAAATAAGTTTAGACATTATATAACTGGGTATCCTATAGTTTTATATACAGATCACTCTGGCATAAAATACTTAGCAAATAAACCTATTACAAATGGTAGAGTAACAAGATGGTTGATTTTATTGCAGGAATTTGACATCACAATAAAGGATCAACCTGGAAAAGAGAATCATGTAGCTGATTTTCTCTCACAAATGCCAAAGCTAGTGGATGCAGCAGCAGTCAAAGATCAATTCCCAGATGAACACTTGTTTGTTCTTACTATCAGGACACCATGGTATGCTGATGTTGCAAATTATTTAGTAGTAGGTAAATTACCCAAGAATTTAACACCCAATGAACAGAAATAGATAGTACAGTGTAATACCTGATTCTCTTGGATTGGGGGCTACCTATTTCATACAGGGGTGGATATGCACATCAGAATATGCGTCCGCGAAGACGAAATATTTGACATTTTGAAAGCTTTCTATGATGGACCGTGTGGAGGACATTTCGTAGACAACAAGACTGGTCACAAGGTTTTACAAACATGCTATTACTAGCCTACAATCTTTAAAGATCCTAAGAAATTTGTGCAAGCTTGTGATAGTTTCCAAACAGTGGGACACCCTGGACAGGCAGACAAAATGCCTTTAAATCCATAGTTTGTAATTGAGTCATTTGAGCGTTGGGCGCTCAGTTTTATTGGTGCAATTAACCCCTCATCAAATCAGAAAACATACATTCTAGTAGCAACAGAGTATGTTACCAAATGGGTGGAAGTAGAGGCACTTCTGAGAGCTACAGAGGATTCTGTAATACATTTCCTTTTCCAAATATTTGTGCGATATGGCCTCTTGAGGGACATAATCACAAATGGAGGACCGCAATTTGTAGGTAATAAAATCATTGCAACATTAAAAAATTACCACATTCGGCACAAAATTACCACCCTGTATCACCCACAGGAGAATGGCCAAGTAGAGAGCACGAATAAAGTGATAGAAGCAATACTGACAAAAACAGTGGCATCACAAAGGTGTGATTGGGCTTCAAGATTGCCAGAGGCCTTTTGGGCACACCAAAATCACGCATGACACTACTTCGAGCATAAGGAAATCATGTCATATAGAAATGGTAGTAATTCATCATGGTTTAATTTGATTAATAGTTAGTTATAGTCTTGCTCAGCAATAGACTAGTTGGGAAGAATTGGTATTTTCAATAGACGGGGGATTGGCCTTACCAGCCCCAAAAAGAAAAAGAACCACCAGCACATCAACTAGACCATAGAAATGTAGACAACCCTCCAGATTGAGGAGAAGTAGGGGAATGTTGGGAAATCTCCAAGGTAACAGTAGCCAACCCTTAGAAATACAGGGCTCCAAGGATGAGCAACCCCCACAACTTGAAGGAGGGGAAAACGTGGAAGAAGAATTGGAAGAGAAATTGAAAGAGGAATTGGAGGAAGAAACTGAGCGCTCTGGTGCAATTCCACTACAAAGTCCATTGTAGGAAGATGAATTGGCCCAAATTTTTGCCAATATGGGTGAGTATATTCAACCCCAGAGCCCGCTCAACCTCAATATTGAGGCAGGACAATCATAGGAACACTCTGCTCACAGTAAGAGTGCATCCGAGGAGATGAATGATGAGGAAGAAGAAGAAGCACAATCACAGGAACACTCTACTCACAGTAAGAGTGCATTCGAGGAAATGAATGACGAGGAAGAAGAAGTAGCAGAAGTCACTCAGGAAGTGGCAGATCAAACCAGGGTTACCTCCCCTAAAGGACCTAATCAGGATGACGAGAACACTAAAGAAGTGTTCCAAATAGAAAATATGGAAACAAGCCAGGGCGAGGGCACAGTCCCTGAAGAACAAAACCCAGCTGAGCAGCCAAGTCTAGTTAAGGAAACAGTTGTTCCTCCTAGGAAAAAGAAGAAGAAGATGAATGAAATCAAGAGGCTGCAAAAGGAACAACAAAGGCTACTAAATGTAATAAAACAACTCAAACAGCAGATAAGGGCCCTAAAATGTGGAAAATCTCAAAAAGAACGCCAAGAACAAGAGGTGCAGCCACCCGAACAAAACCCCATAAAATAAAGGCCAGGGGACTCAAGCCAAGCCCATATCCATTCAGGACATCAAGCAACAACATGTGGCTATTATAGATGCAGCGGCCCAAATAGAAGATACACCAGTCTGTGATAACGACATCCAGGTATAGGCATTATCCTCTAGCGTCACGACTGACCACACAGTTTATGATAAAGAGACACAGACTGTACAAACCAGATGTCGCAATATGAAGATCCAAGTAGATCTTCAACCCAAGAGGAGCTGGCACAGGCTTAGCAGACTATAGAAAAGCTCGAAGAAGAAATTGTTCCTAAGAAGAAATACCAAGAGCTACAACAACAATTAAAGAACATCAATGCATCGGAGAGAGAGGCCTTCGATAAATGTCGGAGGGCAAAGTAAAAAGTTGAAAAGGTAACAAATAAACTAAACACAGTCAGGAGTCAAATGGATATTCTCTGTTCTCTATATACAGGTGTCCTAGCATGTAGGGCCCCTACCAAGAATTATTCTTTGTTTTTATTAGAAAGATATTTTCAATTAAAAATTAAACTTGTTAAGGCAGGAGAGCCTATAGAATTAAAAACTGTTGATGATTTTATAAATTGTTGTAAACATTATGGAGTCAAAGTTCAACATTTACTCTGTGAATTTTATTTGCATAATTTTATCTTGGAAGAGGAAATGGAGAAGAATCCCAGTCCTTTTGTGGGATATATCCAGTTTCAAGCATTCATTTTGTTTGTTGCCAACTAGTTAAAGTGGCTGAAGGCCGAGAAAACCTTTCAGAGACAAGAAAATGGCTTAGACCTTTGGGTTAGGGGTTAATCAAAAAACCCATTACAACTGTGGACTAAGCATAAAAGCCTAATGAAAAAGGAGGGTGTGATCCAGACATTGGGACCCATCCACAAAGACATTGTCAAGCAAGGGGTAGAATATTTCCTGTCTATCAAAGACCATGTCGTAGTAGCAGCTAAACTCCGATGGAAGACCTCCAATCAGAATATTTAGGATAGACAGCCATTCAATTAAAAAAATTTAAGTTAGCTGCTGACCGCCTGGTCACATATAGTAACCTCATCTTGAGGGAAGGACCGTATTGGCTAGATTGTAGATTTTGAAGCCCTATTATCTAGTATCCTGCAGCAGAATATAAGGCCATCTATCAATTACCTGAAGGTCAAAAAAGGCGCATTTTTGAAGTTTTAGCTACACATCATGGTTTTAGACCACTTCATGAAAATCCCTCTCTGGCCTATTCCCTAAGTGCCTTGCATGTAAATTACATGTTTTTCATGAGCACATGAAAAAGTGTAAGGAGGGGGGTGTGTTGAGTGATGGAAAAGGTATGTATTCACCATTTATTTCTTTATCTTTTCCTTTGAATCATAACTCCTTTACATTCAAAAATGGTAATATGTTAAATAATTATGGTAGGATTAAGGAGATTTGTGATTGATACGAAATAACTAATTATTGTCCTTTTCTATACAAAAAATGAAGGAAATGGAAAACCACTATTTGAAAGGAAAACACAAAGTAGAAGAAACTGTTGTCCCTTCCCTAGGAAGCCGTATCTAGACAAGGAGATCAAGATCAAAGTGCACAGTCCAGGAGAAGAAAGGGAAAGTGCGTTATTAGTGCAAGAAGACAAAACGATAAACTAGAGATTGAAGATAGAGTAAATCCCTCAGGATCCTTTGATCCTAAGGGATCGCTGCTTCAAAACTTATCTGTACTCTTGATATATTCGCCTAGCCATTATAAAAAGGGACAGTGCTTGTAGCCCAGGGTGCATGTATTATCATTCTGCAGAACTTACTATTGTGATGTTACTTCGATCATTGACTCTTGTGGTTAAAACAGAGTATGATTGCTTGTAAAATTTGTATACATGATTAATACATAAATCAGTTCTCGTTCCATTCCTTCCTACTGAGTTAGCCTGGAGGTGCTTCACTAGCAACTAAGGGCCTGGCCCTGGTGGATCCACTTGCTACCTGTACCCTTATTTTATAGTTCTAGTCATGTGATGGTTTGATTTACTTTTCATTTCTTTGAATCACATTGCTTTCTAATTTCCTATTCCTTTACATTTTCATGAAATTGTAATTGGATCGCGTTGCTATTTTCCCACCATAACAGGATTACTATTGATTACACTTCAATTGTTATGATGTTCATTTTGGTTATAAAGCTTCGTTGTTCACTTCGGACTCTACTGTTCATTATGGATTACTATTCATTTGGCTTTGCTGTTCATTTACATTAAGATATCATTGTTGTTCATTTCCATTTAACGTTGTTGTTCATTTCCATTGAGTTAGGATTGCTGTTGATTCATACTAGATAGGTGTTATTTCTTTCCCGCAAGTATTTTGTTTTGCTTTTAAGTATTTTGTAGTGAGCATTTTTACTACCTTTTTGTTAACAGCATTAGTGATCTATCATTTCCAGTTAATTGCTTTAGTGTGGAGTGTAAGATCAACAACTGTAAAGGACATTGGCTATCGCTGCCTAAGTTCTCAGATTGTGGATCTTGTTTATATTTGATTTCATTTATATCAGTTGACAAAGGAAAGAGTTATCACTACTGCATCCTTGACTGATAAATTGTTGTAGTTTTCTAAGTGAATGATTTAAGTTTTAGAGCTTTAAGTTTCTTTTGATTGCAATTAGATTTTGTTTCAAGTATCTATTTACTCTTGTATTTAGCACTGTACTGCAATTTATAAAACATTACTCTTGAAATAAATTTCCGCCTCAGACTGATTACACTCTTGAAATAAAAAATCGTACCTGGATTGATAATTAATGTAGGATAAATAGGAGTTCAAAAGAAACCTTTTATACCTCAACACAAATGTGATGCAAAAAGAGGCTAGGTAGGCATTTTTGGACATTTTGGACTCATTGGACTTGAACATTGCAAACACATCTTTTTACACTTTTGATCATAATAGAGAGGTCCATGCCATTGGAGCCTGGACCAAGGAGAGGTAGCCTAGGATGCGTGAACTCCTTCATCATGTTCCTGTTGTGATGTGCTTTTAGTGACGCTCTCTACATTTTTATGCTACTATTCAATATCTTATTTATGTTAAAATTTCTCATTAAAATAACATAAAAACTCATTTTACTCTTGAAAAAGTCATGAATCCTTAATCACAATGAAAGTGTTTTTTTTCTAGTCTGAGGAGGATCTTAGCACAACAATCTAATATTCTAAATCAAATAATTTCTCATGATATTCATCAAACCAAACCTTATTACAAGACATATGGAGTGATGCACTAGAATCAATGAACCAAGCATTCACATCATCAGCCTCAACAGACAATGCAACATCAGAAACAAACAATTTGATATTTTTAAATCAATCATTGATTGAGGTGTCTTTGTCCACAAAATTCCTATTATACCTTCTATTTCTCTATTTAGACTCATTATATCTTATTTGATAGCAATCTTGAGCATGATGTATAGGTTTTCCACAATAATACTAATCATCATTTCTCTTATCATGAACTGGAAATTTAGACTGTGCCATACCTTTTTGCTTTGCTTTTGTGCCATGGCTTGCCTTTGTATGGCTTCTTACTTGTGGCTACCAATGCCAAATATGAATTGTTTGAGCCCAAATTGAAGTTCTTCATCCTCTCTTCCTCTTGTAGAATAATATCTGTCAATTCTTCAAAAGTAGGAGGCCTCTCTCTAGCTGAAAGACTTGAAAAAAAAATTTGATAATCTTGCACCAAGTGATTTAATGTTACAGTGACCAATTTAGTATTAGACACATTTTCACCAGTTTATCCTAACTTATCACTTAGCTCTTTGACACAGGAAATGAAATTTCTTATACTTTCATTAGCCTCCATTTTAATTGACAAAATCTTGGTCTTCAAGAACAAAATTCGGTTGGTATTAGATGTTTCATACAAGCTTTTGAGAGCATCCCATGTTTCTTTGGATGTTTTACAATCCCTAATATGAGGAATGATGTTGTCCTTAACTGACATTCGTAACAACACCTTTGCTTTTGTTTCTATTTTTTCCCAGTCTGTAATAGCTGCAGTGGGTTTGGGCTCCACCCCACTCACTATGGGCCACATATTATTTCCCTCTAAAATTGTTAATACGTTGAACTTCCAATTTGCATAATTTCGTCCATTAAGCCTTGTGGACTCATTCAAATATGTTTCAGCCAAAAAAATTGACATAATGACAAAACATTTGTCCCCAATCAACAAAATGCACCCAAATCCACCATATCTACACCCAAATTCATCATATCTGCATCCAAATTCACCAGATCCAAAGCCAAATGCACAAGATCTAAAAAGAACAAGACTCTATCTTACTTCAAATAAAAAACAAAGCCGAAGATACTCCTTATTTCTCATTTTCACCCAACACAATTTACGCTCCTAAAATTTTTTTCAAATAAATTCATTCACCCAAAAAAAAAACACCCAACACTCTTTTAGCTCTTTTCACCAAAAATAACTATAAAAATATTTTTCACTAATAAATAAAAAAAATGTTTTCACCATAATTTCTTTTTGCCAAATTTTTAACTCCGTATGCCTCCATACTTCATCGGTAATTTTCTCTTAAAACAAAAAATAAAACAAATTGAAATGAGTAAATACATGATAAGAATTTATGTTATGAAACCAACTCACAAAAAGATAGATCAATGCCTTAGAATTCAGCCTCTTCGAGGGGGAAACCTCCTTTACATTACATAAATGAAACGACATAGCAATAATAATGTAACAACACAATAATAACAATAGTGGGCTTCTATGGGGCACAATAATAACAATATGGGGACTACATGGGTACAACAATATAATAAGGGGGTTGTACTAATAACAATAAGGGGTTACACTACTAGTATAGGGGCCTAACATGCCCCTCTCCTTCAAAAAGTGTTTTCCTCAATGCTTGAGTAGTTCTTGATGCTTTTGTATAAAATTCTTTGCCCTCCCATGTGGAATCTTCAGCGGGTAAGTTTTTCCACTTGATGATATACTCTGAAATTGATCGATTTTGCAGCTGTCGGGTTCTTATTTCTGTGACTGCTCTAGGTTTCAATATGATTTTTCCTTCCTCTTCAAATTTTGGCAATATTATTTGAATTAGGATATTGTGCAACTTTCGAATGAGTGGCCACACTTCTTTCTCCTTCTTCCATTCATCCCTTGCTTCATTTATCCAATCTGGTTGGATAATAGAAATAGCAAAAACAATGCTTCCACATCCTCATCCTTTCTTGAGAGTGCATCTGCAACAAAAGTTTTCTTCCCTTTTCTATATATGATGTCAAATTCATAACCCAACATATTTGTGACCCATTTTTTCTATTCTTCTAAAGATAATATTTGTTCTAAAAATTAGTTAACACTATCATGATCCATTTTCACCTTGAAGTGTCTTCCCATTGGGTAAGGTCACCATTTCTTAAGTGCATGTAGTATTTCCATAATTTCCTTCTCAAAAATAGCTTGCTTGAGATGTAGCCATAAAATACCCAATCACCTACATCAAAACCTTTTTCACTGCGATGTTGATCTACATGTTGTTTCATTCGATTCTGCACCAAAGTGGCGTTATCCTTCAAAAGTTTGAGAACTTGTTGTTGATGCTCGATGTGATATTTCACTACTTGAACCTTTTTCTTCTTGATATGTCCTTCTACCTTGAGAGTTTGACGAGTGGTAATTTCTTCCAATGCTTTACAAGATATGGTCAGATTCATTTCTTGATGCTCGATGTGATCTTTTACTTCTTCAACATTTATCTTCTTGATATGTTCTTCTATCTTGATAGTTTGAGTAGTGGTCATTATGGCCAATGCATTACAAGATATGGTTGGATTCATTTCTTCTTTCTTGATGTGATATTTCACTTCTTGAACCTTTTTCTCCTTGATATGTCCTTCTATCTTCAGAGTTTGAGGAGTGGTAATTCTTGCCAATGCTTTACAAGATATGGTCAAATTCATTTCTTCTTTCTCTAGGGTTGGGTCCTGGTGTATATCCTGTTATTTTGATGTTTCCTAACCCTTTTCTTCCTCCTCTTCATACGTTATGTAAAATAATTTCTTCTCAACACACTTATGACCTTTAGTGCATTTTTTATCACAATTGTAGCAAAGCCCTTTTTCTCCTTTTTCTTCCAATTGTTGTGGTGTAACCCTTGTAGGTTATGGAAGGCTAGGAGAAACAACACTTCCATCTTTATAGTTGTGAGGGGTAGACTTCCTTGTTGCCATAAATTTTCTTTCCTCTTTGTAAGAAAGCCCTTTTTCTCTTTTATGTTCCAATTGTTGTGGTGTTGCTCTAAAGAAGGTGTTTCTCTTTGTATTCTCATAATGTGTTATAATTTCCTCCATGAAAATTGACCACGTAACAAGTGGTTTACGAGAACAAAGCCCTTTATACCATAAAAATTAATCTTTTTCTAAATATGAAGATGCAATACATATCTTTTGTAACAGTGGTACACCATGTAGATCAAAATGTTTCTCCATTTGTAGTATCCAATTTACTGGATCCTTGCCATCAAACTTCCTCATCTTGATTTTTCTTGATTTTAGGAGCCCGATCTTCCTAAACCAAATAACATAAAAAATTTGGCAGAAGCACCATAAAAACAGGATCTCATAACCCTCTATTTCACAGCCTTCACATATTTTGGCCCTATTTCTCTCAGATGTAAATCCTCACTAGATATCCCTCTATGACGTTGATACCATATTAGAAAAATAGAGAGATGCACAAGAATGAAATCAAATCTCATTTGTCAAACTTCTTGGACAACCAGTACATTAAATAGGCACACATAGTCATCTTCTATTACAATATAAATCCAAATAATTCGGATCACCAACTCGAAACACAAACTACGAAGACATAACTCCTGACATATAGACTGACACACTAACTACGAGAATATAACTCATCAACTCTATTTGGACATATCATTTCTGCATTATTCCAACAAGAGTTTCAAGAAGAATATCCCTAAAAGGCTAGGGAAGAAGATGAAGAACCTGTTGAATGCTTCATTAATAGAGGTAGGGTTTAGAGAAGTTGAACTTAAGGCTAGAGTAGTTCACACTTGTGAACAAGAGGAAGGGGACATCCTCAGATAAAAGGATGAAGAGAAACTATTTGAGAGTCTCATGGATTATGTGAAAAGTATAGAGCAACAAAGGGAGCTACAAATAGAAGACAATGATGAGACACCAAGTAAAATTATCATGAGAAATCAACAGGAAAAGTTCATGGAGGAACTGATGGAAAAAGAACTAAGAGAGGCTAAAAGGTCTTCTATTTTTAAAATTAGTGAATTTTATGTGAGTGAAGGTTTTGCAAGGAAGGATAATGGACAGATAGTCCAAAGGAGAAAGAGGAAAGTAAGTTTCTCTAATAAATGATAATTAATGCAACAGATGCCGAGCTATCCTCAAGACATGATGAGGTAGCTCCTAAGAAGCAGAAGTGAGGAGAAATAAAGTTGTTCCCTAAAGGGAAACAAGGAGGACTAACCTATAAGAAGAAGTCAAGTATCCATGTGAGTGATGAAGGATATAATCAGTATTTTGTTGTGACAAGGAAGGAGGAAGGCTTAAACTTCAAATGCAACCAAGAAACAAGCCTTGAAGAATATGCAACCATGATTTATCACATGGAAGAAGGGCTTATGGTCCCGAGAGAAAGAAGAGAAGAGGAACACATTTATTCCATGATGTTTGAATATTTGTCGCTTGGTCCAATGTTTAAAGGTTGGCTTGGGAATTGTTGCAAAGAGGTGCTAAGAGTTGCAATTAGAAAATTTGGTTCAAAAACAATAGTTGTGGATGCAGGTACCCAAGGAATGGTACAAGGAATAGAAACAGGAGGTATTTGTCACTCAATTATCAAGTGAAGTCGCTAACATGAATATTAGAAGAAGAGAAAAATTTGCAATCAAGTATAATGGAAAAGTACAACCAAAAGTTGGTGAGATGAGAGAAACATTATCTCTCACAATAAAATGGAGTAAACAGTCAAGTGTTTTAAACTTCCTAGAGGATATTTTGGAAAATGGGATGAAATATGAGGTCATGAAATGTTTACAAGCACAACTGAGTAGTATTTATAGTATGGTGTTGATGCTAAAAGTGCCTAAGGAATATTATAGTAAATTGAAGGAGACAAATATAAAGAGGATTGGTTCGACTCCACAAGATTGTTTCCATAAGACAAGTGGATAAAAAAGAGAGTGTGGGATTGTGGAAATACTAGGTCATCAACAAATGAAAAAGCCCGTGGATGAGAAAAGAGTGTAAGCTTGTTTAAAGAAGAAGAAAACCAAAATGTTGGAACCAAGGAGGATTCATGTCCCCTAAAAAATATAGTGAGGACTGAGAAGGAAAATTCAACCCAAAAAATTGGAAAAAGGCTTCACTATAGTCACAAAGGCTATACTAGATGGGGCACCAATGGGGAATACCTCCTGGTGGGAAAGTAAACCCAAAAGAGAGAGAAATAACAACACTGAGATGGTAGTTGAAGATGATAACAGAGATGGAGTGGCATTTGAAGCTATAGACCCTTTTGGAATATTGTTAAAATATAGCTATTGACATCAACATGAGCTACACATCGAATTAGGGAAGTCAGAGATGTTGATGAAGAGCATACTTGAGTAGTGACACTATAGGAGGAAAGTGGTAATAGTACATCTCATGAGTAGAGAAAAGGAGTAACAACAACAAACAAAGTCTGTAACTCAAAGAGATTAGATCCCATTGTAAAGCCACAATTGAAACAAATAGATGGAAAATCACAAAGTAAGGTATGGGATCCAGGAGAAATGAGGAAAATAATAGTTCAAGAAGGAAAACGAAGTGGGAAACTACAACACAAAGTTTGGGACTCTAGGTGATTCAGTAGATTGAATACAATTGAGCAAGAGGTCAAAAATATTTCCACCTAGGGAGTCTGATGCAGCAGCATCGACCCTAGGAAATAATTTTGTTTATACCTAAAGGGGGTCATGGGAATTGAAAAAGTAATTTTATTTTTCCCTTAATGAAAATTGGTATAAAAGTATAAATAGGTAGCTTTCATGTAAAGACAAGAGTCTTTGTTCTATAAGAGGCAAGAATAGTTTTATTGTTGGGATATTTTGGTGTGTTGGTCTTATGGAAAAATGGGCATTTTTTAAATACGACATGAGTCTAGGTGAGGTGTTCGTTATTTTTGTATAGATGTCCGAATAACTTTAGTTATTTAAGGTATTTCCCATCCTATGGGAAATTATTAAAGAATTGTAGAGGTAAATTAGAAGGTAGTGTTGTAGCGGCTGCATCACCCTCCAAACTTTTAGTATGTATCCAATTTCAAAGCCTTCCTTGGGTTTTTCCTTGATCTTTGCAATCACTCGGGCTCATCTCATGAGCTCGTGTCGAGTCTTTAGAATCTTTTTTCTTGTCCGTACACCAAACATATTTTAGCATGTTGGTCACAATGTCATGCTTGTAGTATTGTTCTGGATATGTTCAATGTCTATCTTAGTGTGTACAAGTTATATTCACTATGAAAGCATCTGTCGCACTCACACACGAAGTTGTATGCAATTTTGTGCAAGTGTCATCATGATCATTCAATGATCTATCTCAACTATTTCACTTCTCGCTCGCACCCTTTAACCATTCACATTAAGCATATGTGTCTTTTTGTTTTGAGGTATCTTATCGTCGAGTCATGTTGAGTGTGTTCTTGTAGGGTCATGTCTACATGAGTTCACTCACTCACACACTTAACCATTTTGCTAAAAATCTATCAACCGGACCACCCTCCATCACCCAGACCTCCAATGAGCTACACTACACATTCTCATCCCTGAGTGACCAAGTACTACTGCCCAGAATTTTGCAGAGTTTGAGGCTGCCACCAAGGCAGTTTGCAGTGCACAATCTTGGAATTGACCTAGCTCACTATCACCGAGAACAATGCAAAATTTTCCCAATAAGCTATCTCAATATTTGTTGCCTGCAAACTGATAAATCAAGCCTCCCTGTGGTTAACTGAAGAATTTGATCGGGCAGTGACCCCAGGCTTCACACCACCCAAAAATTGTGTAAAAGCTATGAGTATGTCTGCCTATACTGACTCAAGAAATTTTGCAGACAAGAGGTATAGGCACAAGTTGCCTACCATTGCACTATCTCTAAAAATTGCGCAGTTATATCAGTCACTCCCCCTGCCAGCCGACCTACTCCTACTCCTTTAAATTGCACAGTTTTCTTGGACTGTCCACCCGCTGCGTAACACCCGGCTCATCCTGGAAATTACACAGAGATGGCCTACATGACTGCCTCCTAGTTCTATGCAGTTTTGGCCAATAAGCTCCTGTAGCCCACTCCTATACTCCCCTGAGAATCTATGGAATTTTCACTGCCAGTACTCCCTACTGTCTGCACTCACTTCCATGGAAAAATTACGTAGTTATGCCTCCTAACTTAGCCAAATCTCGCAGAATGGCATCATTGTTCCGGACTGCTCAACCCAACCTCTTAGTGACCTCTGAGTAGTTTTTATTAATAGTTCCCCAGAGCCGCACATCCTGGCTTGAAATGTTCTTTGCGTAGTTTCAAATCTTTGTCCTCTCCCCCTGTCCCGTGCACCCAAAAACGAAAGATGATGCATCATGGTAGACTAGGAAACGTTTGGATTTGATGTTGTCTCGTCATGAGTCATTGCAGATACAGGTACATGGATGAGACATGGTGCGATGACAAATGGGATGAACTAGGAGCACATCCTAGGAGACTTGTTCACGAATGTATGAACACATGAAGTAGGCCAAATACCAGCAAAGGGGATACATGCACATGCAACATCAAGCGAACACCAAGATCGTCGAAGAATCCACACACCTTGCCATGTAGAGGTGAAGTTGTGATACACCAAGAGAATGCTGATCACTCAGCAAGACCGAAACTCGACATGGACACCACCATCATCATGAACATACCAGCATTGTCATGTAGAGTCATGTCATGAGTCATCTTGGCCACATCACTACTGTGGGACATACTGCTATAATTAATGTAATGTAACATGGAAGTCCAAGAGACCCACATACGAAGTTGAAGAGTCATGTAAGTCAAATAGTCATGAGAGAAGTCAAAGAGTCACAAGGGTCAAGTTCACCCTTGGCTATATATACCCCTCATTTCTACATGTAAAGGACTTTTCACCTTGGCTCCTCCCACCTAGCCTTGAGAGTTTCTAGTTTTTTCTTTGAGGAGCGAGAAATGGCTCCAGCGCCCCGCTATCAAGGTTAGTGACGTATGGTGTATGGATGTGTCTTGGAACTTTCACTTAATTCAAAATTCTATTAATAGGCCAACACGTTTTCACACATGTATTGTATTCGTTTGTACGACTATTCTTTGGATGCATGTAATGCATGTTGCTTTAACCTGTATTAAGATAGTTGAACTATTTTGGTCATTTTAGCGCATATGATGTTGGAAATGTGTTGTATCAGTTGTTAACGTTGTCTCGTTCATGTGGACTATTCCATCGGACACTTGACAGATTCATTCTTGTAAACTTGTTATAATGACTGTCGCACTCATGTGGACTGTTTCACTGGGTTTTGTACATGTTATCTGTTCACTTTATGTTTGTGACTGTTAAATCTGTGTGGAGTACATCACCAAAAGATGTGCATGTGCTGATGTTTTGTGTGTCTCTAACATAGTTGGGACTATTTGTTATGTAATCAGCTCACAAAATAGAAGAAAAGATAGATCAATGACTTCAAAATCAGCCTCTTCGAGGGGGCAAACTCCTTTACATTACACAAATGAACAATTCTTGGATGATACAAATGAAAAAACCTCCTTTCTATATATAGGATTCTAAGGGGTCACAATATAACCAAATCCGACATAACAATAATAAGATAAGAGCACAGCAATAACAATAGTGGGCTTCTATGGGGCACAATAATAACAATATGGGGACAATAGGGGCACAATAATAACAATAAGGGATATAATGACAATATTAATGGGGGAATCACTAGTATTATGGGGATCTAACACTATTCCCTTTCAACTTGAGACTAACTCTCACCCTCTCCTTCCGTAGTGAAATAACGTTGACATAAGCGACATTAAGCACTCCCCAGGCACATGAACCTCATTGTTTGAAGAATAGGTATACCACTCTCATGTGATGACAAGAAATAGATAAGGCATATACTTAATATAATGGAAATCGAGCCATCATACCAGATGGGACTCCTACACCAAATGGTGTGAGGTATAGTTGGGACTTCATAGTGGGGAGATCCCTTGAATGTTGGCGGGTCCAACACCATCAAAATTTCTGGTGCTAGAAGGAGGGATGCTAGTTTCTTATGGCTAAATTTCTTCTCACCCCCACTCATCAATCACCTAGTCAAGGCAGTATCTCGCACTCCCTCTCACCTACGCGTAACTCTGAAATTGGTTACTCCTCACCTCCCAGAGGTTAACACAAGAGTTCATATTAGAACCTGTGCTCTCTCTATCCTATCACCTGACTGTTTGCCAAATCAGTTGGACTGATCCCAGGAATACAAGATCTTCCATACGAATCAAAGAATCCATAGACCACTCCCACAAGATTTGTTGTCTCATCAGTGGAAGAAGCAATTCTTTCCACTCTCGAAGTTTTGGCAGAAGCTGTTGAGAATGGAGAGGAAACTCCACTCTTACGATAGGGAGAACAGGACACCCTCATGATCTTGGGCTTGGAATTTGCTACAGGAGGCAGAGAGGAAGGCAGCCAAGAAGGTGGAGATGAAGACAAATCGACTGATCCACACACGAAACCATGAGATTCTTAAGAAGAGGAGGAGGATGAAGAAGAAGAAGACATGGCTAACCAAAACTTATAATGGATGACTAAGGGAGCATTGGCTCTCTTTATTTCTTTGCACAAGATGCCAAAGCATTCGGAGATGATGTTGACAAACTATGACCTTGACAGAATAGTGAAGGTAGAACACCACTTGGGAATCTTCTACCTACAACTGTAGACACTCGAGGTATGGTATGCTAATGTTGCATGAAAAATGTTTCCATGTACCTTGGATGGCCAGGTAGAAGTATGGTATCATAGCCTTCTTGTCAACTCCATCCAGAACTATTGTATGTTCCAAATAATTTGTTTGGAAAAATTTTCGGATGACAATACCCCAACCATGTTGCTCAAAGAGTTGGGTAGTCTCAAGACGGAGTTGAAAGAGAAAGTGAAAGACTTTAATGAAAGGTTTTTACGCATCTTGAACAAGTTTACAGTAGACATAAAACCTCATGACTCCATCACTATCGACTATTATACATCTACATTGTCAACCAGTATTTCACAGTTTGTCAAGCGAGTTGTGAAACCAACGTTACTTGAGAATTTCGAAGAGGCGATTGTTGTGGAAAAGGACCTGGATGTGATTGGAGTCATCAAGGATGATGAACGAGAAAAAGACTCCAAAGATGCAAGAAGGAAGCCCTAGGATACTATGAGCAATGGGAAAGACAAGTGACAATGAAACCCTTACTCATCTTGTCAAGAAAATGAAAGAAAAGGTGTCTAAGCTAAAGCAACAAATGCTTGAGACATCTGTGAGCAGCCAAACTCCCAGAAAACAGAAGAGGAGCATGTCATCAGGAAGTAATAGCTTTGAGGCTAAAACTGCACAGAGCTCTAGCTCATTATTCTAGATGGCAATGTTTGCAAACTCCAAGTTTTTCTCATTCCATCAAGACCATCACCCCGAAGGAACTTGTCCAGAACAGAAACAAGTTGCAGACTCGGTATGCAATGTTTTGACAAACATGATAAACAATGTGTAGTGCCAACCGAAAGATGAAGATGATGAAGAAAATGTTTCATCTGATAAGGCACCAGGTACTCTGTAGGTGATCAAAATGTATCAATGCTCGTGCCTAGCACAGAAAATGAACACTGAGAAGCAACCCCCAAAGAAAAGTGGTCGATACAATCTTAGAAGTTAAGGGGCTCCCCCTAATGTCAGGGAGATGCAAGAAAAGCTTGAACTATTGAGGAGGGTCATTCCACCA
Organism: Pinus tabuliformis; assembly: GCA_031772625.1. Taxonomy (NCBI): domain Eukaryota; kingdom Viridiplantae; phylum Streptophyta; class Pinopsida; order Pinales; family Pinaceae; genus Pinus; species Pinus tabuliformis. The sequence goes on along the minus strand of CM062819.1, from coordinate 1,821,849,296 downwards.
GCTATCCCAAAGCAAGCTTGGGAAGATAGCTGCAAATAAGAGTAAGTCCATCAGTAGTAAACTTCAGAACACTCCGTCGGACAGTACAAACACGAATCTAACCCAAACACCTCAGTGATTTTACCTGCTTTTGACTACAGTATTGTTAAATATAGGAAGAAAACTCATGCAAACACTTCTTTGTTCGAGTTATAATAGCTCAAGGGTCAGCAGGATATTCTTATGCACGCATTGGGGAAAACATCGATAGATAGCGTAGCCTCTACCAGCAAGGGAGCAAGAGCATTTCCTGATTGACTCACAACTATGCTCCACACACTCCGGATGGAAGAGGAAAACTCTGTTTTCCCTCCATTCTTGCTATCATTTGAAATTTTTAACTACAATGTTCACAATTTTTTGGTTGACTCTGGCGCATCAACTAATGTCATGCCACTCTCCATTTCCAAGAAGATCAATACACACAGGAGAAAGACATCTATGTAGATCATATAGCTAGGTCAAAGGTGCGGACTAGACATTGGTGAACTTTGGGATGTGATCATTTGATTATCTCATGATGGCTAAGTTCACTAGAGCATCAACATTGTCATTGTGGACATACAAGAAGTGTATGACTTACTTCTTAGTAGAGGCTAGTCCAACAAGTTGAATGGATACTTCAATACATACTGATCACATTCTGTACTAGGGAAAAACAAATTAGATCTGGGTGTTATCCTAGAGATACATGAAACATAATGTCACTCCCATCAATGGTGAGAAAGAACTGTTGGCTTTCACGGAACTCATGTTCAGAAACTTCCTCTTGGAAACAAAACTAGGATGTTATCCCACACAACAATATCTAACCCCACCAACCACATAGTTGAGTTTCCTTCCTTGCCCAACTCATGGAAATGAAACATGTACAATACATTGTAACACTAGTAGAAGTATTAGTAGTAGTAGTAGCAATAGTACTAGAGCATCAAGTGGTCTGTGTATAGACGAGTTGTGGACCATGTATTTTGAGTGATAAAAGACATGGGATGGTTCTGGAGCCAGATGTGTCTTGATAGAAACAAAGAATAGTAAACACTTGATCTCAAGCTACTTGGAGTTCGAGTGCATGAACAACACTATTGAATATAAAGAACTCATATTGGGCTTTCGCAAATCCATTAGCCTTGTTGTCGCTATGCTCAAAGTGGTAGGTGATTCAGAAATAGTGGTACGACAAGTACGTAACACCATACAATTTTTTTCACCTCATCTCAAACGTTATCAATAAGAGGTATGGTGACTAATCTCTAACTTCCAAGCTTTCAATATCATTGTTGTGCCAGGAATTCATAATGGGCCTGTCATTGCCTTAGCTAACACAGTGGTTAGAATGACACCGCTTAGGGATAAGTTTACTGTTGAAATTTTGTATAATCATTCTATCCATGATAACATAACTAATATACACATTTTTTATGATGATCAATAGATACTAGACTTCATGGCCAATGTTGATGTCTTCTAGGTCACAATGATTGAGGAAGATGAGCACGAGCAGTCTCCGCAAGCCGTAATTGATGACAAGAAAGGAATCCTCATCCCCAAGGGTGTGGTATCTCTCGAAAAGCCCTATGACTTGCAGAAGCACTTTCAAGGGCCAAGGAACAGCGAAACCCATAGTTCCACCATGATGTATGAACATATTAATTTGGGTACGGAACAATATCTGAAGTTCATCAATATCGGTGCATGCTTCACAAAGCAGGAGTAGAAATCCTTTGTCCACTTGTTCAAACAGTACCAGGATGTGTTCACGTAGACATACAATGATCTGAAAATGTGCGACACATGAATAATCCAACATGTGATTCTGATCAACGAAGGGGTCAAGCAATTTCAACAGAAGTTGAGAAAAGTACATTCGTCACTTGAACCCCTCATATAGAAACAATTGACTAAGCTGTTGGATTCATGGATCATTTATACAGTTCGTCATTCCATGTGGGTTTCTAACTTACCTCCTATATGTAAGAAATCTGGGGAGATTCATTTATGTATTGATTTCTAAAACTTGAACCACACCTCGGACAAAAACAACTACCCTATGCCATCAATGAAACCTATTTTACAGATAGTATCTCGAGGAGGAATGTTGTCTTTGCTCAATGGTCTTTTGGGATACAACTAGGTTCTGGTAGCGGAACCTAATAGATTGACACTATTTCAAGAAAATATTGGCCCACAAATGTACCATCTGTAATCACTTGACATGAGGATTAACAACCTTCCTATCAACGGCTAACATTTAAAGCATTAATTTTAGTAAGTCAGGGCCACGCCGTACGCCATGTACATAGTGTGTTTACTACTTGTTGTCTTTTCGCTTTGCTTTTCTACTTTTTCTTCTTTTTGTTTTTTTTGCTTAATACCATGCTATCTTTGGTTTTGCAAATAAGTGTTTCCCTCTACTGAGTTCTAGCTTTTGAATGAGCATGTGGCTGAGATCTAAAGAGTCTTATGACACTACAGCACTTGGCCAGTCCTATGTCCATATTCTTTGTGCTTGGTTATAACCTTCGGTCGATGAAATCTTGATAGAAAATATGAGATGTTTGTAAGGGAAGCTCTGGTCCAACAATGAACCCGTGTCTATACTGGGAAACCCCATGCCTATACTTAGTCTTCTGCTTTGTGTGTTCAAGCTCATCCAACTAGTAGAAACATAGAAGTTGAAAATCTAAACGAGAAAACCTAAATCATAGGTCTTACATGCTTCTCTGAAGGAACAACCTCTTATGCTCTCAATAAGTCGATATCCCTCTTCCGCCCCAAAAATAAATAAGTGGCTATGCACAGTCCTATTTTCAAAATAAATACAAGGGTGAAAAAAGAGAAAGGCTTCCTATGGAGAGAGGTGTAGCACGCAACTCCACCGAGGTACTGACCGAGCTCGCTAGAAGTGGAGAAATGTGTGTTCCTATGTGACTTCATCGGGGTACTGTCCAAGGCTGCGGGCAGCGGAGCAACACCAAAGATGAAAACTTATACTCCGAAAATTTTAAACTCGTGAGCCAAACTCCCCTTCCCGATTTTGAGACACTATGATCAAGATGAATCTTGTTGTTGTGTTTGAATGAATTAGAAAAAGGTGAACCATGTTTTTCCATTGGGTAAGTGGGGACACCCAAGTAACCCGCACAATGATTCAATATTCCTTAATATACCAAGGCCCTGTGTTGTCAATGAACCGAAACAGAGAAGCTAGTATTCAACCAATGTGTTTCCAAGTGTTCTAGCGGCTGCAACACCCTCTAAAATTTTGGCCTTCATCCAATTTTGGAGCATTCCTTGGTATTTTCCTTGATGTTTGCAAACACTTGAGCTCATCTCATAAGCTCGTCTCGAGTCTTTACACCCTCTTTGCTTGACCGTTCACTAGACATCTTTTAGCATGTTGGTCACAATGTCATGCTTGCAGTCTTGTTCTAGATGTGTTCAAGGTCCATATTTGTGTGTAGAAGTTGTATTTTCTATGTAATCATATGTCACACTCACACATTAAGTTGTATGCAATGTCGCACAAGTGTTTTCACCGTCATTGAACAATCTACCTCAAGTGTCGCACTTGTCACTCGCACCATTTGGTCAGTCACACTGAGCATATGTGTCTTGTTGATTTGAGGTGTCTGATCGTCGAGTCATGTTGAGTGTGTGCTCATAGGGCCATGGCTACATGAGTTCACACGATCACACATGTTGTACTATGAAACAACCCCCTCATTTATATATAGAAATAACTAAGGTTAGACATATAAATGGGGACCCTTTTTAAATTTTTGGTAGAATAATAAAACATAACTCTAAGAAATTGCCTTAAAAAACTCTTAAAACAACACAAAGATAGGATCCCCATTGCAAATCGCAAATCACATTTTTCCCTGTGATGATCATGAAACACCTTTAAAAAATTGTGATGCACGATCAAACCTCCCGCTATGATATCCCGATCAAACAACTTGCGAACTCACAATCACATTTCATAGAAATCACAAGTAATTAAGCATTGCCACTATGAACTTCATTAACGATTTACGAAATGCGATATTGCGATGATAACAATCAAATTTTGCCTTATAAGTAGGCAACATCATTTTAAATATTACGATGTGCGAATAGAGCATTAAGCATGTGAAATAATTGTGTTTTAATATAATAATGAAGGGTTTGATAGGGTAATAAATGTTTAGTGGCCCGAGGAGGGTAATGATTTTCCAAGTTATGGGCTGTTAATGCTGGATATCTCATCTAAACCTTTCCAACAATTCAAATTCATTTTAGAAGAGCTTTTAGTCTTAATTTCCCAATACCGTCTGCGCTGATATATCTCGTCCATTTCAAACAAGATACAAAATACATGTCATTAAGGAAGGTGATGCAGAAACAGAAAAAATAGAGCATTGCAGAGTCCGAGTTTACAAAAATGGTTCTTATATTCTCTAATACGGTCTACAATGCTGACGGGGGAGAAACAACTTGGGAGGTCATATACAAAAGGCTCGAGATTGAGCATCCCAAGGTTACTGTCACAAAAATAACAACTGATTCAATAAAACCTTCAAGACTCCAATTCAAGGATTTCGCTTGTTCTTTCCTTCATAGGATAGGAGCGAGAGCTAAAATCCTACCATACACTAATATGATTAGGTGGGTGATGGAAAACCTCACAAGAAAGCTAGGAAATTCAGGAATTCGAGAATGGGACTCATGGGGTCATTTAGAGGAGAGGACTTGAAGAAAATGTACCATATACCTCACCCTCAGGATATATATGATAAGATATATGTGGCCAACTTCACAAAGAAAAACCAAGAACCCCTCAAGGTGATTCAATGGTGGAGAGTATTGGAGAAAAATTCAAATTCGAGAAATCAAGTATGTATGTTATAGCCTCTTTGGAAAACCCCTACAAGTCTGCAACTGCTATGTTATGTAGACTATATGGGTTACCCAATAATGCTAAGTTTTCCATAGAATGGATTCCTCTGATTGATGCCTATGTTAATTCCCACATTATGAATTGGGCCACCATCCTATCTGATAACCCAGCCATCATCATCATCGAATATCGATAGAAGAGATCCTCCTCTCTAAAGAACCTTCCTCCATTCTATTTTAGTGCCTACGTTATGGATGCCATCTGTTTTTGCACTAAATTCCAATCATGGGTTGGAAATGGACCTTACAGGACCCCTAACCTATACATCTCAGTCATAAGCAAATGTGGGAATCCCATTATATACCCCATTTCAATAAAATATGTCATGTGGTTATTTTGCCACTACATCAATTAATTTTCAATAGGAAAGCCCCCAAGTTTTCCCAAGAAGCTGCTACAGACCTGCTAGTTGTCAGCAAATATTTTGTTGAAGAATGGTTCAGCTATATTAGGGTTTTTGGTAGCACAGCAAATGCACATGTCCTCCCTTTGTATATTTCTGATACATTGTTGGAAAGGGAAATCGCCCACCAAACCGTGGGAAAAGGCCTTACCAAAGTTCTCAAAGAAAGCAATAAGTTATTATGGCCATCTTTTCCTATCAAGTGTGGCTCTTTTTCTTTAGCAAATTTTAATCATATGATAAAGGAATCTGTTATCACCAAAACAAAGGTTTACATTTTTCTTAGTCATGGTCTTAAATTAGTGTCAAGTCACCCTATGTTTTAATGGGTAGGTGGTAGGTTAGGAGTCTCAAAGGTTTAATTTTTCATGTCCAAATAAAGTCTAAATATCCTTTTTCAATGTTTCATGAATCCTACTTTCTTTTTAGAAACTCATAGCTTAAGCCATTTTGAAAATTTTTGGAATTAGCCCCAAAACCACGTTTTCGTAGCGCAAACAATGTAAAATGTCTGTTTTGTGCTATGAAAACGCTGCTCTTTTCACAACACTTTTCCCTACACTCTACGAAAGCGCGGATTCGGAGAACAGTCTTGTCAAACATCAATCCATTAATATTCCATTATAATTTTCATTATTAGGTGTCAGCTAGGAGTCAATCCTTAAGCATGCCACCATCCAAACTCATCATTTTGAATTTAGGGTTCATTTATGAAAGATAATTTCAAATTCGAAAGGGTTGGCTAGTCTCATCATTTCAGTTTGCATGCAAACCCTCGAACATAAGTTTTTCGAACAATAAGCTTTGGTAATTTTCCACCAAGGTTTTCCTCATCCACAATTCAAGCGAGGCTGACCACCATTGGCAAGTGAGGCTGATCAACAAAATTTCAAAAGAAGCTGGTTTTGTAATAGGAATTCAAAAGGAAAGATGACGGAGGTGAAGAAATGTCACACGTCTAGTCATTGCTTGAGAACAAAGCCTGAAAGCACTAAGGTCTTAGTCAGAGACAAAGAAGTTGTAGAAGCCTTCAAGAAAGCAAGATGCTAGAAGTTTTGTAAGAAATTGCAGGGAGGGCATACTCAGGTGACAAAGGAGTTTACACTCCATGTCACTGGCTTAAGCACAAAGGTCGGAATGCTTAACTTGCAAGTTTCTCCAAAGGTCATAATGTTGGTGATAAAAATTCCTAGGGGCAAGAGACATGGTTCAAAAACTTTAGATTCAACATGGAACCATGTAAGGTGTTCCTAAAGCCAGAGTTTTTAGAAATCGACTTAACCAAGGTAGTTCCCAAAGACTACATCAAGGACAGCTATATCAACTTTCTTTTCAACATCCAACACTATTTCACCTATGAAGGCAGATATCAAAAGGTTTATTCATATCATTTCAAACTCCTGTTACATTTTACTGGTATGATTTCTCTAGATTTTCCTTACTTCTTATTTCAAAGTGTAGCTAAGATGGCAGATAAAGTACAATTGAAATATCAAGGATGTGAAACTTCCCTGTTTCATCATGGTTTAATTAAACTGATAGTTCTACATGAACTCAAGAGGATCAACAAAGATTGGTCTTCGTTTTTGTTTGTATGTGACTTTGGAGTAGAAAAACAAGGTGTAGACACTAGCCCTAGGGTTAAAGGAACTCCATCAGCAGAAACCAACAAGTCTGTAATGTCCAGGGCAAAAAGGTATGTTAAGTTGAAGCCTAGGAAGCAGGTGAAAGAGCAAGCAAGCAAAGCCCCAGTAGTCATTCTTGAAACTCCTAAATCTACCAAAGAAAAGATGCCTGAGGTTAAGGGAATGACACAAGAACAGTCAACCAGCAAACCAGTTCAAAAGAGATTGACTAGAAGTCAAATTGCAAAGGAGAAAGGTAAAATAGTGATCTCGAGAGAAGGTTCCAGCTTGAAGGGTGATTTAAATGATATTTTAAAAGCCATTGATATTGCAGAATCCCCTTTGGTGCAGGCAGATGTGATAAAATCTGATCAAGGAAAGTCAAAGAAAATGAAACCTTCCAAGAAATTGGAATTTGAGGAGGATGTCTCAGCATTTGTTTTCAAACCCAGAAAACCCTTAACCAGGCAATCCAAGAAGATGCAAGAGTCCAATATTGAGTTGGGGAGAATAGAAGAAACATTTGTTATTCAAGAAGAGTTGATTGACATTCCATCTCCAAGACCTGAAGGTGACAAAAGCACAGTTCCTGCCACTCAAATAGAAAAATCCAGCTATGAGGTTATGGAAGAAAGGTTAAAGGCTGCCAACAATGAAATTGCTAGACTAAGAGTGAGAGGAAGAGAGCATGCAGCTGAAAGGACAAATTTCAAAAGGATGAAGGCTCTCTGGGAAGTTGAAAAGGTGTCTAAACCAGAAATAATAAGCAGTGAAACTCAATACTTTACCTGGATTGTTCCTGTAATCAAAGAAAGTAGTTTTGTAAGGAAGATTAATGCTCAGCTGAGAGCTACAAATAGAGGATTGAAGAGGCAAATTGAAGATCTAGAAATACAACTAACCAAATCTAGAAAATGGTCTACAAGAATAATGAAACAGGGTGTTGAAAAGGGTTAGTGAAGGAGATATATCAAAATAGTTTTGGCACATAAAAATAATTTTGGCATATAAAAGGAAGAACAGCTGTGAAGAAGAACATCTATAGGGTAAGTTATTTTTATTTCTGGTTGATCATATCAATCTTCATGGAATTTTCAAAAAAATCCCAAACTACTGATTATTATTTAGCACTTATGGATGCTTTCCGGAGTAAGGTTTGATTAGTTCCAAATTTTTAAGTTGTTGGTGGATATGGGATCATGTATGAAGTCTCGGATGGTAGTGGTGTAGAAAGCAAAGTCCCAAGAAGTGTTTCATAAATGACATAAAAGTTGTGCTATGAAAACAGAGTATTTTCATAGCACAGTCATGTTTTGTCTTTCCTCCATATTTTCGAGTTTCCTTTTCTTTGAACAGGTGGAAAATGAAATGTTGATGGGTTATTAGTGCATGCCACATGTATAACAGTAAAACTACTCGAAAGTAGGCAAAAGGGATTAAGGGCCTTAAAAGGAGGAACTCTGTCTCCTAGTAATCAAGACAGTTAGGTCATGACTTAGCAGGTTTTGTAACAGCACTGAGGACATCATCCAACTCAAATACATGGGTGGAAAACAAATTAAAGAATGTATGGAAGTCATAGATAAGTTTGTTAAAAGCATGTCTTAGGAGTTTCACTCCTATTTTTATTAGGACTCTTAAAGACAACTAGCTGTCAAGTTGCAATTAAGTAGTTTTGGGTTATCATTAGATAGGTATCTAAGTTAGGAATTCGAATTCCTCTAAAGATGGATCACAGTATCCAAGGTTGTAAAAATCTATATAAAGCTTTAGAATCGAATTCCTCAGGGTTGGTAATTTCATTAGCAAAAGAAAGTTGTGTTATTTAAGAAATTGTGGTTTTCATACTTAATACAGAGATTAGTTTGACTACTCAAGATTCACAAGGAATTTATGTGATTAATGTTCTTATGGCCTTGTTCAATTACTTATTTGCAGCAGTATGAGCTTGTGATACTTATAATTCATTGGAAAATGCTCTAACTTCCTTCACATGCTTGTAAACTGTGTTGTTTCATTTTGTTACTATTTTATTTATAAACCTAAACTCTAAGTGTCTTGACTTCCATGTTTTGTTGATCATGTTGTTTTGTTGAAGATCATCTTGACTCCAAAGCCCAATAGATGTTTTCTAATCCTTGATTCAACCAGTCAACCAATTATACGTTTGTCCATTTTGTTCTTAGAGTTAGCCATCTAATTATTAATCAAAAACCTTAAACCTATTGACAAAGCCCTCTCAAGTTGAGGAAGCTAAGCCTCAACCAAAAGATTGGTTTGAAAGAGTTACTCACAGTCTACTTGATCAGTAGCCTATCAAGGTCAGATTTTGTGATAACAGAATCAGTAAGCCTAGAAGGCCTCAGGCTTCATACATTTCCAAAAACAGAATTTGATCTAAAGAAGATAGCATATAACATCACTACTGCGCTAAAGATCAATCCATATAACCATGAGACTAATGATTTTGAAGACCTATTATAGTTGGCTAAATCCTTCGAACAATCGTTCAAATGGGCAAGGGAAAATCTGAGTCCTGAAGATTTTGAAAACTTTCAGGACTTTTGAAACAGAAGGCTCAAAGTAATCCTGATGCACTTGTTGAAAATCGAGGACAATCCTACACCTAGTGTGATTGTCAATAGCGAAGGACCTAGTTCTTGCATAGAATCGCAAGTTAATACTCAGAAAATATTGGATACAGGTAAGGCCCGAGACACCGATAGAATAGTAGAATCCAATAAGAAGTCAACCGAGAAATAGGTTATGAGCACCCCACCTAAAGAGATCAGTTCAGAGGTCAAAAGCGACAGTTTGGAACAGGAGTGGGATCAGTTTAATAAGAAACTGCAAGACACTCCCAACATGATAGATACCCAGGAAACAATGGAGTGTCAAACTCCTTTGCATAATCAGGAAAATACAGAGTCCAAGCCAATGGATGAGTAAGCGACAACGTCTCAATAGACTGAGATTATCCCTACTCTGCCCACATTAGAGATTGTCTTGAAAGTGACTGAAATCCCTCTTCTAGATGTGTTCTACATCCTGCTGCACAAGGTTGTAGTAAGAAGACAGAGGAAAAGGAGAAGGGTAGAAACACTCGAGCTCCCACCTAGAAATGAGCCAATGGATATAGTTTAGAGGGACATTCCTTCCAACGTAACTGAGAACTTGACTAGATTGTCACAATTTACGGGAGCATATGCAATGGCCACCATGGACAAAGCCACTGAAGTCTCTATTTTTTGAGATAAAAGGAGGAGAAGATTGCACAGCTTGAGCAGCAGCTTGAAACAGAGAGGGAAAGTGTGAATAGGCAAGCCACTGACTAGCTCGCCCAATTGCAAGAGAGCATGGAGGTCCTGAAGATAAGCCATGAAGCCAATATATCAGCCAAAAATATGCAACTCCAAGAATTACAACAAGCCATGGAAAGATATAAGGATACTCCTACTGTCGAGGAGTTCATTAAAGAGGCATTGGAACTGAATTCCCTCCTGATGAAACAACAAGAACAATTATGCCAAAAGATGTCACACATCACTCCTTATCTGATCACTAGCGACCAGCTAACAGATAAAGTGATTGACTAGAGAACTGAGTTTACTGATCTAAACACCAGAATCTCAGAGTTCATCAAATGGAAAGAAACAAAAGATGGGAGGAAAGCCAATCTGCCTGAGATTGAGGAGACACACAAGGACATTCTTTTCATGGATTGGGACGCAAGGATCAAACAAGATGAGCTCGCAGTGGCAAGAGTAGCTCGGGTAGCGAAGAACATAATCAAGGTAGTAAACCACACTCTGTTTGCCACCAACCTAGCGAGAGAAGGCAATCCAAAAGAAATGCCCTATTTAGGTGATTTGCATAAAAGATGGAAGAAAAGAGAAGAAACCCAAAGAGAATTTATCGCAAAATTGGAAAAGACTGACTGAGATTCGTATTGGCAATACCTCATCAAGCCACACAACAAAATCATGACCCTTTACTCCTCACTTCATTCAACTCAGTGGATGTTGCCACTTCTCACTGATCTGATTTTCACAGGACAGGCTAGAACACATTTTGGGGCACCTCCTCAAGTCAAACCAATGGCCGACATATGTGATTTGAAGGACAAGCTGGCATACAAAAAATCATCATCATAGCCTCTTCTCATCAAGCCACTGTTTATTTTTAGAGTTAGTTAACTAGTTAGGAGGAAGGTTGTTTGAAACCTCTATTGAACCTCAGAATTACCCTCTCCTTGACCTTTTTTCTCACCCTTTTCCCTCACATTCTCATAAGACTATAAACCCAATCAATGATAAATTCTAGGTTTTTTCTTAAGGAAAGCATGAAAATGATTGCCATAATATATTTTCATGTTCTTGCTATTTGACTAGATTTTTGCAAATTAGCTACATAGTGTAGCCTATTCTGCAGCTAACTATGGATTCCATAGCTAATCTCATGATTTGGCAAGTTCCAAGTGTAAAATGAAGAATTGGGCCACATGGGAATTTCTAAAATCATCTCCCCATGGATTCTATCCTATTCACTCGGTCCAGATTGACAGAAAAGAAAGCCAAAGGTCATGATCAAAGATGGAGTCAAAGTATGTTATCCAAAAGTAGTAGGACTCTTGATTTTCTCTTTCGTATATAATCAAGAGTCTAACATTTTTGTTGCAAATCTAATTCGAATTAGCCACCTGTAGCTAATCAAAAGTTTAAACAATCCTATTGAAATTTGAATTAGCGACCTGTAGCAAGTTCATCTCGTAAACACTCATGTTAAATTTAATTTGAATTAGCCACCTATAGCAAGTTTATCTCATAAACAATTATTTTATTTTCCTTTAAATATTGGTTGCATGGAACTGAGAGGAAGTTAGAAGTTAGAAGGAATTACATGTTAAGTTTAGTCTTTTCGTTGATAATCTATATTCAGACTTCGTTTTTTTTTCACAATACAAATTTTTTGTTGCCAATGATCGTTTAAAGTGCATCCTTAACTAACTAGCAATTGAGCCATGTTAGTTGCAGAGGGCCCCTGCACTGAAGGAGGTTTCTCATTTGTTGTTTTTAGTTCAATTTCCATTACTTTGTTTTCAGCAAATCTGTTTTCTAAATTAGGATGATATTTCATTTTAGTTTTTAATCAACAAAATAATGATAAATCACAATTGTGTAGCCTTGTTCTTCTAAGATATTTCATGGAGAAAAGCGACTCTGTCTCTAAACTAAATTAAGATTGTAGTAAGAATACACAATTGCTTAGTTTTCTTACTACTTGGTCATTCATTTTCTTAGAACATAATTGTCAATTAACTATGTTAATGGATGTTTTCAAAATCCATTTCAGGATGATGATCCTAAACTAAATGGTTAAATATCTAATTCATACAACAATTGAATTTACTCAGGATATTGTTATTTTCCTAGGAACTTAGGAACTAAGCTATAATTGATTTCATGCACAACACTTTAAGAGGTTAATGCTTCACATTTGAATGTTGGAGAAAGTCAAAAATACATTAGTTGTTTACAGTTATTTTTACATGCTTTTACCTTTTTGCTTTTAGATCCTCACTTAGTTGCATCACTAATATTCCCAATAATCATTTCAGGGAGATTGATTTAATCATATTCCAAAATTGAATGGTTTAATTTTTAATGAATTCAATTACTGAGTTACTTTATGCATAAAATTCATTCTTGGTTTTAAGAATTAGATCCATGGATTAGGACTAATGATAAGATAATATCGATGCTCTGTTTTTTTTATTAGGTTCTAACTATCCAACAGTTCTTGGTCCATTTTTAGGAAATTAGATTAACTTAGGAACATTTCCTTTCCTTTAAAATTCATTAGATTCACTTAAATTTTCTCATAGTTTCAGGTTGTACATTCTTATACATTAAAGAACAAAAACCCCTGAAAAACAACATAAAATACAAAACAACGAAGTAATAAAAAGGTTAACTAAGCACATATAGTGCACCACACCTCATTAGCTTACAAACCTTGGTTGATAATTTATGCAAGCAATTTAGGACACTAAATTGAGTAAACATTTTTGCTCCACTACCAGGGAAGTGTAATTAGGTAACCTCATATCTTACATCTAAAAAATGATATGCGTAGAGAAAGAGATTCTAGGGATAGATTCATAGCTAGAGGTGGGAGTTTAATTCCTACAACACCACTTACTCCACCAAGTCTAAGAAGAGATACACCTCCATCTCAAACTCATATTCCACATTTCACTAGCCATAGACTTCCTGAAGTTCTAAGGTAAGAAATCCAATTAAAAAGATCTCCTACTTCATCTACTGAGGCAGTCCTAGAGGAATAAAATCTTGGATCTCCAATAGCTCTATAGTGGAACATATTTTAGTTGAAGAATTAGAAATTCCTAGTGGACAGGGAGAAGTAGAACCTTTCTTCCACATACCATTGATAGAGGAACCAGAGGAAAATCCAAAACTAGGAAACGTCCAAGAGATCCTTCTCTTGCTAGAGTGAATAAATCTGCAACTAGATTAGTGAGTAGGGTAGAAATTGGAAACATGCTTGATGAATTTAAACAAGATATTCTAGGGAGCCTTAGTGAACATATAGACACCCTTAAGTTACAAAACAAGAAGAAAGCCGAGACTAATGATTTAGCTATTTTCTGTCTCAAATGAAGAAAGAAGCATGCTTTAAGAGAATGCCCTTTGGATGCAAAAATCATAGAGAGTTATGTGATTTTGGATTGTAGATTTCTGTGGTGTGGTTTTTTAGAATCTGAATTCAGATATTCCACAGTTTTCATTTTTGCTTTGTCGACATTTCAAGTCTAGACCAAGACTCATCATTAGGACTTGATTTACAAAGAAGAGAGATAGTGGTGATAAATATGTTTATGGTTGTGTGAGATGACAATTATGCTAGCCGACTAACCTATGATTTGAATGAACTAGATTTTTACTATTTACTATGTTCTTATAAATTATTTTCTTATTTATTTGATTTGTTCAGAAAACCATGAGACCAAGGGTTGTCCTTCAATTCCTGGTCTTAAGGCTGCTTTTCAAGAGGAAACATTTTCAAATCCAACAAAATCTCTTTGCTTTGTCTCTAGAAGACCTTAGCAGGGGCCACAAAACTAGGGTTTTAACAACCAAATGTATATTCAGCCCCCACTAAATTGGAATTCTTGGCAACAACCTTGGCCTCAATCTCAATCTCAATCTCATCCTTGGGCTCAAGGAATGTAAAATACCTAGGGAAGATTCTCTCAATACTATCAATATGCTCCATCATATCCAAACTATCCTCCCCAACAAATTCCTCAACAAAATCAACAGCCCCAACTTCAAAACCAAAATCCTCAACTTTCACTACCATTCCCACAGAGACCAAATCAGTTACCTGCCCAACCATTACCAAACCCCAACAATAAAAATCCTCATAATACCTATATGGTGGAAGGACAACAATTTCCAACTTATATGATCACTTCTCTAGATCTCAATGATGCCCAACTAAGATCTGGTAGGATATTAGAAAATAAAAAACCTTATGTAGTTATTCAAGAACAAGACAATTGTGAGGAAGATTCTCTATAGCCAAATAAATTTTTTAAGGAACATCTATTCAAAACTAGAATACTGAAAATGAAAAATAGAAACAACCAATAAACTCAACTCCTATCATAGAGCAACCACCAGTATCTACTTGTACACCTCCTTTTCCTGAAAGATTACAAGTTGATAGAGGGGTATAAAAGTATATTATGTTTCCTAATTATGATTTTCTAGATGAATTGAAAAATGTCTGTATCAAAATCCATTTGTTACAAGCCATTAAGGAGATTCCAATTCTAGCTAAAAGAATAAAGGAGTTGAGCATGAAGAAACCAGGAAGAAAAATAAAAGAAATAAAAATAATTCAGCTGGTGGGAAAATGATGGGAAAAATTGCCATACAAAAATATGTAGATCCAGGAAGTCCAATTGTAAAGACGCATATTAATGGAGTTGAATTTCCGAATAACTTGATTGATTTAGGAGCAACAATAAACATCATGAGCAAACAAAAAATGGAACTACTCAAGCTTCCTAATCTTTGGTATACACCTACATTACTGTAATTGGTAGATAGATTTGTAATCAAACCAGATCGTGTGTTAGAAGATATTTCAATGTCCTTAGACTCTTGGGAGTACCCTGTTGATTTTATGATCTTAACCCCTAAGAACAATCTAGGAGGACACCCACTTATATAGGAAGACATTGGCTGGCTATAGCTGATGCTTTCATTAGTTGAATATTTGGTGATATGTATATATCTTATGGTAACTCAACTAAGAAATTCACTCTATATCCTCTAGTAAGAACAATCATAGAGATAGATGACAAAGAATGGATTGATGATGAAAATTATATTCAACCTCTCTTTACTATTTCAACCATTAGTGAAGATAGTCAAATATTAAATAGAATGGAAAATTTTGAATCATCTCCAGAATATGAACATGATCAATTTCAAGAAAAATCCAATATTGAATATTTTTCATCTAGGCAGATGTCTCTTTATTCTATGGAAGAATTTGGTAGCTCTATAGTTGAAATATTTCCAGGGAAAACATTGAACATAAACAATAACTTGGAAAAATTACAATAGGAAAAGCTAATCAAAACCTTACAACAACATTCTTCTGCATATGCATGGGAATACATTGACATGAAAGGAATTAGTCCTAATACTTGTATACATCAAATCTACATTGATGAAAATTGTAAACCTATTAGACAACCTCAAAGAAGGATGAATCCAAATATTAGGGAAATTGTGAAAGAGGAGTTGCAAAAATTGTTGAATGTAAACTTCATTTACCCAATTTTAGACAGCCAGTGTGTTTCTCCTCTAGTGATTGTGCCTAAAAAGAATGGTAAATGGAGGGTATAAATTGATTATCGAGAATTGAATAAAGCTACCCTAAAATATAATTTTCCTTTTCCCTTTATAGATCAAGTGTTATATACATTAGTAGCTAAGAACTATTTCTCATTTTTGGATGGTTTTAGCGGTTACAATCAAATTCAGGTAGCACCTAAAGATTAAGATAGAACCACATTCACCTGTCCATGGGGAACTTATGCCTACCGAGTACTTCCTTTTGGATTATGCAATGCACCTGCAACATTCTAAAGAGCAGTACTAGGAATTTTTTCTGATCTAATACATGATTGTGTAGAGGTGTATATGGATGATTTTACAGTTTATGGGAATACATTTGAGGGAGCTTTAGAAAATTTGGAAAAAGTTCTTAAAATATGTAAGGAAGGAAACCTTTCACTAAGCCATGAAAAATGTTTTATGATGTTTACAGAAGGGATTATTTTAGGACACCACATTTCAGGAGATGGAATTAAAGTCGATAAATCTAAAGTTGAAGTCATCTCTAAACTATCAATTCCAAGTTGTCAAAAGGATGTTAGAAGTTTTCTAGGATTCACAGAATACTATAGAAATTTTATAGAAAATTTCACTAAACTATCATCCCCACTCTTCAAATTACTCACCAAAGATTGTGAATTAAATTGGAATCCTGATTGCCAATTGGCATTTGAGGCTTTAAAAGCAAAAATTTTTGAAGCACCCATCTTAAGAGGTCCAAATTGGAAACTACCTTTTCACATTTCAACAGATGCTTCAGATACAGTTCTGGGAGCTGTATTAGGACAAAGAGATTTGATCCCGTATGCCATCTATTACACAAGCAAGAATTTGACTCCCACTGAGTTAAATTACATTGTAACTGAAAAGGAATTCTTAGTTGTTGTTCATGTTATCAACAAGTTCAGACATTATATAATAGACTATGAAACCTTTGTTCATACAAATCACTCTGCAATTAGGTACTTAATGAATAAACCTATTACTAATGGCAGAGTTACAAGATGGTTATTGCTCCTATAAGAATTCAACATCACTGTTCTAGATAGACCTGGAGAACAAAACACAGTTTCTGATTTCTTGTCTAGAATTCAAAATATCAAAGATGACGCTCTAGTTGAAGATAAATTTCCTGATGAATATCTTTTTGTAGTAACTACTCAGACCCCTTGTTTTGCAGATATTGTCAATTACTTAATCACAGGAAAATTACCTTCACATTTGTTTCCTAAGGAGAAAAGAAAACTCATTCAAATAAGTGCAAGTTACTCATGGATTACTAATGAATTGTATAAAATAGGTCCAAATCTCATGATCAGAAGATGTGTTCGAGAAGATGAAATGCCTAAAATTCTTAAGGCATGTCATGATGAACCTTGTGGTGGACACTTTGCTGACAAGAGGACAACCTATAAAATCCTTCATTTAGGATATTATTGGCCCTCCATCTTCAGAGATGCCAAAGAATATGTCAAAATGTGTGATAACTGCCAAAGGGTAGGAAAACCTACTCATTCAGATGAAAAGCCACCACAAACTCAAGTACTCATTGAACCTTTTGAAAAATGGGAATTGGATTTTTTTAGACCAATTAATCCTCCATCTAAACAAAAGAAGTATATTTCGATATGCACTGATTATGTCACTAAATCGGTAGAGGCTAAAGAATTACCTTTTGCTAATGAAAAATCTATAGTTAATTTTCTTTTTGAGGACATCTTCAATTGTTTTGGTGTTCCAAGAGAAATTATGACAGATTAGCGATCTTAATTTACATATAAAATGGTGGAAAGGCTTGTGGAAGATTACAAGATCAAACACAGAAAGTCTACTCCTTATCATCCACAAGCAAACGATCAAGTTGAATATACCAATAAGGTGATTGAAGGAATTCTCATTAAGACTGTACATCTACACTTAAGAGATTGGGCAGAAATGCTTCCTGAAGCCTTATGGGCCTAGAGAACTACAAGGAAGAGCACAACAAGACATAATCCCTATGAGCTTGTTTATGAGAAGAAAGTCTTGTTCCCTATGGAGTTCCAAATCAGAACCTTCAAGATGGCAGTCTAATTGGGACTGGATTTATCATAAGCACATAAACATAGATTGGAGCAACTCATGAGCTTGATGAAATCAGGCAAGATGCAGTTCAAAGAACCAATATAGTCTAGCCACAAAGGGCTAAATGGAATGATAAGTATATGAAGGAGAAGAAGTTTCAAGCAGGGGATTGAGCAATTTTGTTTGATTCAAAATTCAAAGATTTTCAAGGAAAGTTTCAGACTCATTGGCTTGGGCCATATGAGATTGAAGAAGTCTTTAATAATGGAGTAGTCAGAATAAGGACAATAGATGAAAGAAAGGTACCTCTTCTTGTGAATGGTCATCGATTGAGGATATATCATAAGCCAATTTCAAGAGAGGATTTTATCAATATTTTCAAAGATAACATTGAAATGAAGTTGGTGAAGAAGAATTCTTCTTCTCCACTAACTTGGCTTTTATTTTTCCTGTATATATATGTATATATATATATATATATATATAATATAAAAAAAATGATAAAAAAACATAAAAAAATAATAATAAGATGTATAAGTATGAAAACCAATCATTAATTGGCATACTTATACCGAAAATACAGGGTGAAAATCAGAGATTTCTGACATCCTATATTTTCCATTTCCTTTCTATAATAAGTAGTGACATGAAGCTACATCCATTTTCAGTTCATAATCTACAAATTAATTTCATTTTACAGTTTCATTCCATCTCACTCTACTTTCATTCCATTTCACTATCATATTCCATTTCCATTTCATTTCACATTCATATTCCATAGTCATACTTCATTTTTTAATCATGTTCCACAGCTCATTCCATTCTGTAGCTAATTTTATTCTGCAGCCATATCTCATTCAGTAGCGCTGGCATAATTATATAGCTTAAAAACAAATGATGATTGTAGGAAGTTGAAGAATCTTGTTTTGAAGACCAATATGCTAAAAGGTTACCTACAGATCAACACCAAAGAAAAAAGCAAACCAAAAGGTTAAGTTCTAAAAGGTAAAGTGCAAAAAATTATTTTAAATAGCAAGGTTAAAACATAAAGCATATATAATATGGATATTCATATGTTTCCTTGATGAATCATCATTTGATTTGATTGCAATCTCCATCATACTACATATCCGCCACATCCTCCATATTTTGTCACATAACGGTCCATAATTAACTCCCTCATTGATTATTAACGGTCATGACTACAACATGACATACTTGTCTACGTTTCTCTAGAACCCCTACCATCTATTTATTTCGTACAAACTCGCAATTCCTTTCACCATATTCGCAGCCAATTCATTTCATAAAACTAGGAAGGGTAATTCTGAAGGTTGAGAACTCTACGTAGTATAAAGCATGGGGCTAATTGTCATATCAGAACCGTAGGAGAAAAGTACATGGAAGGATACCCACAACTCAAAGAAATGTTGCAGAAAGTTGGATGGCTTAAATTCATCGAAAAATTTGATGGTTTTCATAAGGAGATTACAAAATCCTTTGCTCAATCTTTTGATGGCACAGAGGTAGAAATTGGAGATATCAAGTTTCCAGTGACTGAGTCATTCATGACCGAGGCTACAAAACTTCCAAGGCATGGTGAAATATGGTTCAAGAACAAGGAGTTCCACAATGAATCATGGAAAGTAATACTCAAAAACCCAGGTATGGATGTCTCTATTTTTAGAGAAGGTATTCCCATTTCAGCTCTTAAAAGTAAGTGGATGAACATGCTCTTGGTTTTAAAGAAATTTATCACTTGTGAGGGGATATTTGGTTGCATGTATGTCTACCATATCTGTTTACTGATGAATTTCTTGGAAAATGGAGAAATCAATATTCCTCTCTTCCTGCTAGATAGTTTAAGAAGGATGGCCTCAAATGCGCAAAAGAGAATATACTTCATAGGTACAACCATGTACCATCACAAGCTGATAAAGATATTGATTGAGTTTCATTTAAAAACCATAGGAGATATCTAGGACATATTCCTTATTAGAAACCATTTCCAAGAAGCACCAGAGTCACCTAAAGAAGATAATGTCAGAAGAAGTAGAAGAAAGAAGATTGGTATAACTATTGGAAATAGACCTGAATCTTCATTGTAGAAAGATGATGAAAAGTTAATCTCTGAAGAACTCACAGAAATTAAGAAGAAAATTGAGGCAAGAGGGAAGATAAGAAAAGAGGAAAAGGTCAAAAATGAGAAGAATGTAAGTCCTCCACAACTTAGAAGGATGTTTAGACTCCAAGGTTTGGTAAAGAAAACATCATGAAAAGGGATAGAGTTTATAAATTTAGACGAGGAAACCCCAAAACCATCTCCTGTTAACATCTCTTCTACAGACAGTCCTCAAAATTCTCATGTTTGAAATCATTTTGAAGGTATCTCAAGCAGAAGATCTCCAAGCATAGACCTAGTGCAACAATAAATATATGACTATATAGAATCACTGGAGAAGAGAAGTGCCTCAATGAACCCTGAACGTTCTGTCAATCCACAAGAACCTATAATTGATGCTCTCAATCAAGAAATTAATGAATTAGAGATATTGAACAGACATATCAAACGGGAGAATGACACCTTGAAGGAACAAAATAAATTGAACAAGGCAATTCATGATAATACCATTCTGCATTTAGGACTGTGGTATAAGAAAAACAGGAAATTAAAAAGAAAGAATAAGATTTTGAATAGAGAAGTCACTAACATTAAGTACAAGCTTCTTATGAGAAAGCCCATAATGACAGTCACTTCAAAGAAGAACAAAAGAAGGAAATTGGATGTACTCGCAAAGGTGTCTGAGCAAATGCAGTAGGGAGCAAGAACTCACATTTTTGGAAAATTGCATGAGGACATGCAATGATTTTGCAGCGGGGTTATGTTGAACCTCAAAATTACCCTCTCCTTAACATTTTTTCTCACCTTTCTCCCTCACTTTCTCATAAGATTACAGACCCAATCAATGGTAAATGCTAGGTTTTGTCTTAAGGAAAGCGTTATAATGATTGCCATATTATATTTTCATGTTCTCGCTATTTGAATAGATTTTTGCAAATTGGCTATAGAACACAGCCTATTCTACAACTAAATTTGCATTCCGTAGCTACTCTCATGGTTTGGTAGGTTCTAGGTGTCAAATGAAGAATTCAGTGACATGGGCATTTTTAGAATCATCTCCACATGGATTCTTTCCTATTCACTTAGTCCAGATCGACGGAAAAGCAAGCCTAAGGTCATGGTCAAAGATGGAGTCAAAGTACATTATTCGAAAGTAGTAGGACTCTTGATTTTCTCTTTCGTAGCTAATCAAGATTCTAACAATTCTATCGCAAATCTAATTCAAATTAGCCACTTGTAGCTAATCAAAATTTTAAACAGTCCTATTGCAATTTGAATTAGCCACCTGCAGCAATTTTATCTCATAAACAGTCATGTTAAATTTAATTCAAATTAGCCACCTGTAGCAAGTTTATCTCATAAATAGTTATGTTATTTTCCTTTAAATATTGGTTGCATTCAACCGAGAGGAAGTTAGAAGCTAGAAGGAATTATGTTTTAAGTTTAAGCTTTTTGCTGATACTCTGTATTTAGACTCCACTTTTTTTCATAGTAAAAATTCTGTGTTGCCAATGATCGTTTAAAGTTCATCCTTAGCTAGCTAGCATTCTAGCCACGTCAGTTGCAGAGGGCCCCTGCACTAAAGGAGGTTTTTCATTTGTTGTTTTTAGTTCAATTTCCATTACTCTGTTTTCAACAAAATTGTTTTCTAAATTAGGATGATATTTCATTTCATTTTTTAATCAATTGAATAATGATAAATCACAACTATGTAGCCTTGTTCTTCTAAGATATTTCATGGAGAAAAACGACTTTGTTTCCAAACTAAATTAAGATTGAAGTAATAAGAATACAGAGTTTCTTAGTTTTCTTACTGTTTTTTCAATCATTTTCTTAGAACAGAATTGTCAATTCACTGTGTTAATGGATGTTTTCAAAATCAATTTCAAGATGATGATGATCCTAAACTAAATGGTTAAATGTCTAATTCATACAGTGATTCAATTTACTCAGTACATTATTATTTTCCTAGGAACTTAGGAACTAAGGTATAATTGATTTCTTGCACAGCATTTCAAGAGGGTAATGCTTCACATTTGAATGTTGGAGAGAGTCAAAAATACATTAGTTGTTTACAGTTAGTTTTACATTCTTTTACCTTTTTGCTTTCAGATTCTCACTTAGTTGCATCACTGATATTACTAATAATAATTTCAAGGAGATTGATTTAATCATATTCATAAATTGAATGGTTGAAAGTTTAATGAATGCAATTACTGAGTTACCTTCTGCATCAAATTGATTCTTGGTTTTAAGAATTAGATCCATGGATTAGGACTAATGATAAGATAAGATAGATGCTCTATTTTTTTATTAGGTTCTAACTAGCCAACAGTTCTTGGTCCATTTTTAGGAAATTAGATTAACCTAGGAGCATTTCCTTTCCTTTAAAATTCATTATATTCACTTAGATTTTCTCATAGTTTCAGGTGCATTCTTAGACATCAAAGAATAGAAACCCCCCAAAAGCAACATAAAATAGAAAACACCGAAGTAAGAAAAAGGTTAACTAAGCACATATAGTGCACCACACTTCATCAGCTTACAAACCTTGGTTGATAATTTATGCACGAAATTTAGGACATTAAATTGACTTAAAACCCTCCTCAAATTTTTGTATAATCTATTTTTTCATATTAGTTAGAATACTATTTATACATTTCTCATGGATTTAGAGAAGGGTCTAGAATTTTACCAAAAACATTTGCAAAGAATGCACTATTGTAAGTGTGTGAATGCTTTGGTGAAATTATGGAACATGATCATTTCTTTTAAATGTCAAACTATTTTCCTTTGTTGATGCACTATTGTATACTTGGGGGATAAATTGATCTGAAGAAAGGAGTTGATCCATGTCATTAGTCAAATGAGCAGAACTTCAGACATATGGTACTTTTATCTTGTATGATTGATATTGTTTCTATTTAATTAGTGACAACCCTTTATTTTCATGAATTGTGTATGGGATATATTCTTTCTATTAAGCGTTAATTGCACTATTGTATGATGCCTATCTGAAATTGTCTACTTTCATATATAAATCATCATATATGAAATATGGTTTATACAATTTCTTTGACTAACTCTTTAGTCAAAGAAATTATCTTTATATGTTATCATCTTTGTTTTACGCATGATTGATCTTTATTATCACATGTCAAGCAGAAATATTTGTAGACCGCATATCACACAGAAATACCTGGGTTTATATTAGAATAAGTTAGTTAGAAATTTTCATAATAGAATAGGTGTTATAGACATTTTTGTGCCTCACAGCATGGAGCATGAAATGTCGATAATTATAGGGATCCAAAGTCCCTAAACATGTTGTTCCTACCCCTAGAGGAACAAGGTCAGCAAACCACAGCACTTCCTATCAGTTCTCCACCTGAAAACACTCAAAAACAGGCTATTTTTGGATCATGTCAGCTGCTCCACTGAGCAACTGCGCTGAATGTCAACTGCTCCTCCTTGTACCTGCACTGAAAGTCAACTCCAATGAAGGCTACCTGCGTTGGGCGAGATTGGCCAAGTGGCACAGTCATTCTGCAAGGTGTCAACTGCCCAGGAAGCTTCCAAACTGACACTTGGTTCAAGGGATTCGCCCTGTGATGAGTAAGAGGTACTTGATCTCCATGTGTAAGCAAGGATCTCCAAGTGGACTCAAGAACTGAAGTTTAACTAAAGAAGGAGAGGACACAAGGCAGCTTTATGTCAGTCTCAAGCTGACTCATCCTCTCTTCTTCTCTCCTATATATAGAGCTCTTCTATGAGGTCTAAGGAGGCTGGAATTTTGTGCAAAGCAAGGAAGTGCTGTTGGTTTACAGTTAGAGCTATTGGGTGATTGCTTTTATAGAGGGGAAGAGGAGATTTCTTGCTGCTAGGGAGGTGTTGCTGGATTGGAGCCATTTATGGTTGTAACCTTCTCAGAACCTTTTTCTTCTATCAATAAAGCTTTGAATGTTCTCCTATATACTTGTATTGCATTGATGTATTGTATTTACTTGTATATCTGATTCACTCTAATCCATGCATCAGTTATGAGTACATGTTTCTTGTAGTTTCCCTCTCTTGTTTGTGCAGGATCTTTGTGTAGCTGGGCCGGCAAGGGAACAAGGAGCTGGGAGCAAGGGACGAAGAGAGGAGACAAGATCGACAAAAGCGAAGGATATCGGTTGGTCAATCTTTTCTTCCTTCTTTGTACTTTCATAAAGGAAAATATCAAAGCTTTACTTTCAGTTGTTGCTAAGGAA
Organism: Pinus tabuliformis; assembly: GCA_031772625.1. Lineage (NCBI taxonomy): Eukaryota > Viridiplantae > Streptophyta > Pinopsida > Pinales > Pinaceae > Pinus > Pinus tabuliformis. Next base: position 1,821,824,912 of record CM062819.1, on the reverse strand, counting down.
CTATCGCCCTTAGAGTAGGGATAGGGTCATTCCGAGTCGGATACTTTTCCCCACAACAAACTGGCGACTCCGCTGGGGAGCCTAGTATCTTGTTGGTGTTTGTAGTATCTTTGCTATTCATTTCCTGAACAAAAGAGTACCAAATCGAAAAGCTTTTGACTATATCAAAAGCGAAGTAGAGGGGTTGCTACTCTTGCTCATTCTTCTGAGCACATTCATGATTTGAAGAGCTGATCTACAAAAGACTCTTGTGCTCTTTGTGATAGCTTTTCATCCTCTTGATCATCCCTTAGCTTGTACTTGACCTATAGCTTTTTATTTCAGCAAAAACAGTGAATTTTTGAGCTTTTTATGACCCGGAAATCCTTGTAAACGCAACTATCGTGTCTCAGTGCAGGCTGTCCACAGGCAGTCTACATTTCAGCGCAGGTACTCCCTTTGGGAACTGCGCTGAGAGTCAGTTTGACAGACCAGAGCCTGCGCTGAACCAGTTAGGCTATGTCTTCCTGAGGCTTCCCACTGAGTCTTGGCCCTGTTTTCACTGTTATTTGGCTGCTGATTGCTTGTCATTTGTACTTGCTGTAAACCAACTTTCCTTGACATTATTCCGCCTCAGTTGTGTGATGAAACTGTGATTGTTCTTTCAGTATTTCTTGTTTGAGTTACAGTTTCCCATTGTGAAAAGCAAACCAGTATAGCTGTGGCCTCTTAGATCCTGAACTGCAAAAGTGTCTTTGTGATCTTAAGAGCTAGTTTTGTTACTGTTCATGGCTGTTTGAGTTTGTTTGTTTTTCATTTTGTGGTTTGAATCTATACATTTCTAGTGTCTAAACAAGTCGATCTTAAGGTGTCTTTTGATTTTGGACAAGCTTGTTTACTTTCGCTTGAAATTAGATTTAAAGTTATACAACAGTTTCCTTTTGGTCTTACATCAACATTAAGGAAAAAGAAAAGAAATATCTGCATTGTGCATGTGCATTATTGACAGTTTGCATGTTGATTTAGGAAAAAGTGCATTTAGTGTGTGTTCTATGATCTGTGTGAAAAGTTGATGTCTTTCTTTTCCCTCAGTAGATTAAGGTTTTCAATGTTGAAAGATTGAAAAGTTTTGCTTCTCATCTTAGATTGCATTTAGGAAGTTGTATATATACATCTCGTGGTGATCCTTAAAGGCAAACTGCTAAGCAAGATCAACATTAAAATAAATCCAATTTACATAACAACGCTTTGTAACATAACGCAAACATCTAGAGGTCTAGGTAGAGACGTGTTCCGGCGTCGTTAAACATAGTGACTGTCGATCTCTACGAAGGTGGGTGATTCCTCCTGAGAGTCGGTGGCACTAATACGGACTTGTGCTCCCACGTACCGTCGCGTATATATTGGGAGACCCCTATAGGCAATTATCCTTTATCCATAGGAAGCCGTGTCGACCGCCCTACTGATCGCGATGCAGTGAACACAGCATTCACGAAGATCGACCACCCGTACCGTAAAACGTATTCTGTGGTTTCGCGAAAGGTTTGGCACACCCTCTGCCTAGATCTCCAGAGCAATTTCTTTTGGCCTTTTTCAAACTCTATAACTGAAAAAGTCCAACCGAGCATTTGTCACTTCGGGCTCGTTAAAACATCGAAGGCGACTAGAGTCATCTTTAGCTTTTTCTCGACTCTTAAAACATGAAAAAGGAAGTTTGTGTCTGAAAGCGTCGTTAATAAAATTTATTTTAAGCGGAACAAAATCACCTGTTATTCCCACGTTGATCTTTCAGTTGAAAAGTATGGAGCCCACCAACCAAGGAGGCAACCTTGGCGGAAGTCCAAATCCCTTCTCCTCTTGGGGAGATGTTGGTGCGCCTCATATGGCAACATTGTCACTTCCAGGATTGACAATCGGCCTTCCTGTATGGCTCTTTTCAACTAATGTAGTCCAGATCGCCACTAATCCTGAGCAGTCGAATCAACAGTCAGAACAGTCTAGAACTACCCACCAGCCTTCCACTTCTTACAATACTTCCTCTGATCCTTCATCTTCGCAAGGTAGAGTTGGCAAAAGTCAGCCTCCCAAGGAGAAGAAGGAAAAGAAGAAGAAAGAAAAGAAGAAGAAGGAGCCTAAGGCGACTGGGGGCAAGCAAAAGACATCTGACGAAAACCCACCCACTACACAGACCGGGCCTAAATCGCCATGTGTCATATGTAGAGGAGATCATTTCCACAGAGATTGTCCCTGTATTCCCCGGATACTAAGGGACTGGTCCCCTCGTCTGCACAATTCGGGGGCATCAACCTCTGACAATCAGGTTGATGGCTTTCCGTCAACCAGCGAAAGTGAAGGATCAAGACAAAAAGGGGGAGTAAGATTCCCCTGTAAGTTGTGTGAAGGCAGTCATGCCATCCACCGTTGTCCCTTCTTAGACGAAGCGAAGAGAGTTTTGGAAGATCGTCTGGTTTCACCGGTAAAACTTCCTCCTGGATACAAAAAACTCGTGCCAAGTCCTTCGTTGGTTGAAAATACAGCTGGCCCGCTCAAGTGGTCGGCTGAAGCGTCAGTCACTGAAAATGAACCTACTGAATCCAGACCAGACGAAAGTCCAAAGGTCGATACGGCAGTTGACCCGGTTCTACCTTCAGAAGTTTCATCTTCAAATGACACCGTCGCCGAAGAGTCATCTTCATGCGACACCCTCACTGAAGAGAATAAGGATGACACCATCCAGGTTCTTTTCATCAGCACCGACTCTGATGAGCGTCAGGGCAATGCGCCCATTCCTTTATCGCAGGAAGGAACATCATCAGGGTCATATCCGGCCGTATATTCGGTCCCACCACCAAGCAACCTGGTTGTATCCTTTGATTGGAATCAACTAGGCAGACCCCGGTTACCAGCCAGTATACCATTCAGAATCATTGTCCAGATCTATAGAATGATTATGGCTGGTACTATCATTGATGAGGGGGCGTCTGTGAGTATCCTTTCCTCTGTTGCTTGGAAAGCACTGGGTTCCCCGGCGCTTTTACCTAAGTTAAGAAATCTCTCAGGTTTTGATAAAGGAACCAGTCGACCATTAGGAATCCTCCCCAATGTGCCTGTTACATTGAAAGGGAAGACCGTTAATTTGAACGTGATGGTCATCCAAGGACCCTTGGATTATAACCTACTCCTTGGACGTGGCTATATTTATTGCATGGGAGCGATAGTCTCCTCACTCTTTAGAGTAATGTGTTTTCCACACGAAGGAAGGATGGTCAAGCTCGTGGACCAACTTTCATTTCCGGGATCTCGCATCGCAAATAGTCAAATACCATTCCTAAATGGTCTGTTCACACAAGATTCGCCTCCACCCCCAGTCCTCCTTCCCGATGAGTGCGAGTGATTCGGAAAGAAAGACTAGGACCCAGGGGGCATGCACCCTGGTCTGCTTCGGGCAGAAGAAACCCCGGGTATAAGGTAGAATTTCCGCAGAAGAATATGACTAGTCCGTACCCCGTCCGTGGATGGAAGAGGGGTTGTTCTGGAATAGTATTCTTTTGTTAAAGTTATGTGTTTGGCAAAAGAGTCATTCACCTTTGTCTAAAGAGGTGGGCACTGCCCAAGTAGGAATTCCCTTATTGCGACAAGCAGTAACCATCTTTGGGGAAAAGCAAGCCTCACCCATCAAAACAAATGTTTTGAAGGATAAGTAGGGGCAGCCTCCAAAGAAGGAGATTCTGTTGTTGTGACAGAGGGTAACCATCTTTGAGTAACCCAATGATAGACATCGCCGAAGAAAGAGATTGATTTGCGGCAGCAAATAGAACCCTCTTCGGATAATAAGAAAGAGACAAGCCTCCCTCAATAATACCAATGTTTTTTCTTTGAGTAGTGTTCTTCTCTTGTCACAAATAGCTGTTCGTTAAAAGTTGGGCTGACGGGAAGACTGAGTACCGCGTAAGACCCCTTAAAATAATGAGAAGACTAGTATCGTTAACATTAGATTGGCAAGATGACAAGTAGCTGTGAACACCCAAAGAAAAGCAGAGGTAGGGGAGAGGAGGGGCAGCCTCGAAATTCTATCCTATGTCTGGGGGCATGCAAACTTTTGGAATGTGAGCGAGGGACGACTGTTTATTTTTTTTAAATTTTTAGGTCCTCCCTTTAAACCTGTAGGTCTAACCCTTTAAACTCGTAGGATTAGCCGATTCCGACCTTGCACAAAGAAAGTCTGTGGGGCAAAAGTAAAAACTTGCCAAAATTGGAGCATAGCTTCGTGAGATAAAGCTCCTTAAAAAATAGCTATCTCACAGGAGGCGTTCTTATTCTATGACTGGTATATCGAGCAGTTTTAGCACATAGTTCATGCTCGTTAAAAAATAAACGCAAGATCCGAGCAGTTTTAGCGCATAGTTCATGCTCGTTAAAAAAAATAAACATAAGTTTATGAGCAGGCTTTCCTTTAGAGTTCAAGCTCATTCAGAAAAAATGAACCGGTAAATACCCTTTTGAGATCGTAAATTCATCAGCCATAAAAGCCTTGGTCGTGTTTGTGCACCGTCACCTCCACCGTCATTTGGCCGATCATTCACTTCCATTTGTGTGTTTACCCATTTTGAGGAACATCTGCGAAGAGTGATTTCACCTAGCCATCCTTGTGACACTGCCGTGATTGGAAAATTCCAACTTGTAACTGGAATCAGTTGCTATCCCTGTTCATCACTCGTTCCTCAAAAGACGAGTCCTCTTTGAGCTCTTTTCAGACTCGTAAAATATGAAAAGTTTGCCGAGTTTTGGCCTTCTAGCTCGTTAAAGGGACCGGAAGAGCTATCCCTCTTTTAGACTTTAATCTTTTTGGACCTGAGGGATTATTACACAAAAAGATTGAGCGCTTGTCTTGTTCGGCTCGTTAAAAATACCGAACACCCATCCCTTCTGTATTGTTTTATACTTTTTCGGAATTAAGGGATTAGATGACGAAAAAGGAATTATGGAGTTAACTTTCTGTACCTTTTCAGACTCTCTAAAGATGAAAAGGACCGAGTTTTCCTTGTCGTTAGACTCGTTAAAATGATTAAATAGCGACAAACTTGTCTTTAGACGAGAACGAGTTTCCCTATCGCTAAGCTCGTTAAATCATAGCAATGGGCCTGCCCGAAGGGCAGGTTATAGAACAAGCATATGTTATCCTCCTCAAGCTTGACAAAAATAAAGAGGTACTGGTCAGAAATGACTGGGGAAAAATTGGGAGAACATCGAAGCTTAATGGTAGCAAGTCGCTCTTGAACATGACACTTTTCTTCCGTACCACATCGGGTTGGGTTGTTTCATTCACCGGTCTCATCACCATGGTCTTCGCCAAACCATCCACATTTTGGGGTAATGCTACCGATCCATCGCATCAGTGTCGTTATATTTTCAAGAGAGGTCATTCTGAAAGTGTCAACCGTGTCCCATCCACTGCCATATATTATCCTTCATCCATTCATGATCGCCACCCTGAATCATATATCACAGTTTGTTTTCACCTCCACTAAAATCATTAGCTCCGTTCCGTGTCATTGATGTGGGATTCATTAAGGCCCTCCTTTGACGGATCGCTTCTTGTCGACTTCAACTCATTATCCAAGAAGTTGATCTAGGAACAACCCCATCAGTACTTTGAAGCTTGCATGCCTCAATGGCAAGTTTCTCACTTCCGGCGACAGGTATACATCAATGACCTTCGACCAGAAGATTTTGCGTGGCGTTCGACGCCAAGTCCTTTATTCACGCCACGTGAATTGTACTGCAGTACCTTGAGGGTCATTATCATTATCGGTGATTCCTCTCGCGCTTATTAACGATTTTCATCATTGACCGGTAATTAAGCGATGTCTTTCCATGTTCGACTTCAGCGAAATTCTCACATGGATTGACTTGTACTTAGAGTGAAGATCGAACGAGTTTGAAGACCCCGGATCTAGTTTCATCCATCCGGGCTGCGATACATATTCAGGAAATATAAAAGCATTTGTCATGTACATCATTGCAGCAGATGATCATCCTACTCAAAGGATGATAATTTCAGCAGAGAATTATCAGTCTACCATCAGACGATCGTCTGTTCTATGTACCAAAATGTATTTATAAAGCTGAACATGGGAATGCCCGCCTCAGCTAGATCATGAAAACAGAATGAAAAATAATGTATTGTATTGTATTGTATTACAGGGCACCTCTCAGCACTTGAATGAACTTCGGACCCTCTGGATAAAGCATTTCACCCGATAAACGACCTCATACTTTAGGGGGCAACTGTTATAGACATTTTTGTGCCTCACAGCATGGAGCATGAAATGTCGATAATTACAGGGATCCAAAGTCCCTAAACATGTTGTTCCTACCCCTAGAGGAACAAGGTCAGAAAACCACAGCACTTCCTATCAGTTCTCCACCTGAAAACACTCAAAAACAGGCTATTTTTGGATCATGTCAGCTACTCCACTGAGCAAATGCACTGAATGTCAACTGCTCCTCCTTGTACCTGCGCTGAAAGTCAACTCCAATGAAGGCTACCTGCACTGGGCGAGATTGGCCAAGTGGCACAGTCATTCTGCAAGGTGTCAACTGCCCAGGAAGCTTCCAAACTGACACTTGGTTCAAGGGATTCGCCCTGTGATGAGTAAGAGGTACTTGATCTCCATGTGTAAGCAAGGATCTCCAAGTGGACTCAAGAACTGAAGTTTAACTGAAGAAGGAGAGGACACAAGGCAGCTTTATGTCAGTCTCAAGCTGACTCATCCTCTCTTCTTCTCTCCTATATATAGAGCTCTTCTATGAGGTCTAAGGAGGCTGGAATTTTGTGCAAAGCAAGGAAGTGCTATTGGTTTACAGTTAGAGATATTGGGTGATTGCTTTTATAGAGGGGAAGAGGAGATTTCTTGCTGCTGGGGAGGTGCTGCTGGATTGGAGCCATTTATGGTTGTAACCTTCTCAGAACCTTTTTCTTCTATCAATAAAGCTTTGAATGTTCTCCTATATACTTGTATTGCATTGATGTATTGTATTTACTTGTATATCTGATTCACTCTAATCCATGCATCAGTTATGAGTACATGTTTCTTGTAGTTTCCCTCTCTTGTTTGTGCAGGATCTTTGTGTAGCTGGGCCGGCAAGGGAACAAGGAGCTGGGAGCAAGGGACGAAGAGAGGAGACAAGATCGACAAAAGCGAATGATATCGGTTGGTCAATCTTTTCTTCCTTCTCTGTACTTTCATAAAGGAAAATATCAAAGCTTTACTTTCAGTTGTTGCTAAGGAACTATCGCCCTTAGAGTAGGGATAGGGTCATTCCGAGTCGGATACTTTTCCCCACAACAATAGGTCATCTAGATTATCATTATTCTATTGCAATTACTTGTGAACCACCCACTCTCATCTTAAAACCCACAGTGGGAAACTAGTCCCATTATCCCCAGTTGGAGCCACCACTTTAAATGGAAAAAGAGATGTCTTAAGTTCCGGACCAGGTGGTTATCCCCCATGTTGGGGCAACAGAAATCTAAGGCCACAACATTTTGGTACTAGAAGGAGGGTCATCCGACTATGAATGGTGTTGTAGCATTTTTTGGTTTTGATAAGATAGAATATTTGAAAAAATGTTAAGTTTGGATATGGACATAACAATAGTAAATAAAATGTTTTTAAAGAAAATATCTTGATGATGATGTCAATATCAAAGAAAATGTTAGGTTAGATGTCCTAAAAAATCATGATAATGTTAGGTTAGAAAGAAAAGAAAACAAATAAACTCTAAAAATGAGAAAGTCTAAATGCCACTACTATGTTTCTGCAAAATAATGGTTGTGTGCATCTTGTTTTAAGTGCCACAACCCATGACAGTCAAATAGTTTAATATTTATTGCTTCATGCTTTAAATTTGATGTTATAGTTAGAGAATAAAGATATGGCCTAACTATTTAATCTTGGCAGATCAGTAGTTAGGTAGAGAATAATAATGTGCTCATCAGTTTAATCTGAGCCCTTGGAGGTTATAAGGGTAGATTTAGGTACTTTATTTTTGTAAAATAAAAATAAAGGAAAAGGGTTTTCTAGCTTAAATGCACCCATTAAGTGAAGAAAGAATGTTAGGATAAGCAAGGGGTAAGTAGAAGAAAGGTTGCAGAAGTTTAATGGTTGATTGGACAAAATGTATATCTATCATGTTTTACCATATGTTTCTATGTCGATCAGGCAATTACACGAGAATAAATATCTGGCCAAACTATTTAATCTTGGCAGATCAGTAGTTAGGTAGAGAATAATAATGTGCTCATCAGTTTAATCTGAGCCCTTGGAGGTTATAAGGGTAGATTTAGATACTTTATTTTTGTAAAATAAAAATAAAGGAAAAGGGTTTTCTAGCTTAAATGCACCCATTAAGTGAAGGAAAAATGTTAGGATAAGCAAAGGGTAAGTAGAAGAAAGGTTGCAGAAGTTTAATGGTTGATTGGACAAAATGTATATCCATCATGTTTTACCATATGTTTCTATGTCGATCAGGCAATTACACAAAACAAATGAAGGTATACAAGATCAATTAATTAACTTCCATCATCCCATTTCATCCCTATATTCACTAATTTCCCCTTCCCACCTTTATACATTCATATTCATTCATTTTCCACAAAAAATCCCTTTTCCTAAGGTTAAAATCCTTTTTACCTAGGGAAAGTGAAAACCGCATGTAAAATCCCTTTTTACCCGAAAAACCCATAAAAGGTTGTTTAGCCTAAGTATATATATATATATATATATATCTGTGTGTTGTGTGTGAAGGAAAATAACTTATTAAAAACCATAATACTTAGTGTATTTCCCTTTTCCGCCTTTAATTCGCTTTTCCGCCTATATTTACCCTTTTCTACTCATATTTCATATTAACACTAACCTTAGCATATTAAACCCCTAAACTTCCATTTCCCATATATATTAACTCCCTTTATTAAAATACCCCAAAACTTTAGCTTTATTAAAAAACTATGTATTTCATAATAATATCGCATCTCAAGCCTTTCATATGAATGCACTCTCCTCCAATTGCAATATGTGATCCATGATGGACCCGGACCCAACGTAATATATATCATAATGCATTCCCATATTGCATCCCCCCCCTCATCACAAGCCCTGACTGAAGCAATTACTTTCCGCCATTGTGATCTCTGATTGCGATGGGAACCCAGACCCGCCGTAGTGTCATACATGATTTATTCCCACATCACGTCCATCTCCTATCGCATTCCTTTGCGGTGGGCCTTCCTCCTCTAAACTCCGATTGCGATATGCAATTAGCCCAGACCCGATGTCACTGATCCACCCGAGTTCATAAAATTTCAAGTCCACCATACCGTGTTTGTCAAGGTTTTCTTTGTTAAATCATTTTTATGATTTTAATGAAGAATTAACCTTAACCTTCATTTAACTGCTAAATCTCAGTTTTAACCAATAATAAAGCCATTTCCACCATAATTGATCATTAAGCCCCTCCATACTGCTCTTTCGCTCCACCACTATCCAATCACATACATTCAAATCCAATGGCCCTCGGTGATTTCGGGTTAGCTCTCTATATAGGCATTACCCACCCGAAAAGCAGTATTCCACCGTCCTCCATTGCTACGTGTCAGGATTTAAACCATATTGGGTGAATACTTTCTGAAACCGCCCACACATTATAAGTAGTGCAATTAAAACCACCTCCGACATAACGACAAAATAGCTATTGTTCACTTCGCTCCATATTTCAAAAAGTAGACTATTTTTTTGTTTAAATGCCTAAATCACCATTTTGCTCTGTTTTTTTCTGTTTTCACAGTGAAGTCTCCATAAGCCTCTGTGACCCATAAAACCATCATTTTACCTTCCGATACATCCTGGACTCCTTCCAATGTCCTTTCAAGCTCAGTAAAGCCATTGAAGAACTTTTGTCACCTGTGTTTTTCTTAATAGTTTATATGTTTTGCAGGTAAAGACTCTTGTTCCAGGCTTACAAATAAAAAGGCTACATATAGTTTGAAGACAAACATGAAGATCATATAAAATCACTTTACCCTGTGACATAAAATATAAAGGATTTACTATTTATAAACACAGTAAAAATTCAAATTCACAGTAAAGGTAAAAGGACACAGTAAAGGTTACTCAGCAGGGTCAAAGGATATTTACAGAGTTTAAAGAGTATCAGATGAAAGATTAAATGAAGGAGTCAACCAGTTCAAAGGATTCAAATAATCTAGTGGCTTAAAGGGAAAAATATCAAACAACAAAGCTAGCACAACCTGAATAAAAGGGATAGCAAGAAGCAATTCAAATGTTGTCCCTATCTTCTTGCATGAAGATCTTTTCCTTTCCTAGAATAAATATTAATTAGTTTTAGGATATTTCTTAGTTTTGTTATTGTATAAATAACTCTCTTCTTGAGTTGTTATTGGTTCGAAGTTCAAGATTCATTGTTCATTGCTTGTTAAGTCTTGACTGTTAATTCTACTTTGAACCTGGAAGCCACCTTTGAAGGAAGCTTTTCTATACACTTGATGTACTCAGTGTTTCTGGAACCTTAATAAAAAGCAGAGGATTCTGAATTTGGTTTTACACAATTTGTGTTATCCTGTAATTTTTTTTCAGTTATCAGTCATTATGTTTTTCTTCATATGCTTATGACTTATAGAGATATCTAGGTAAGAAGAATTGTGTCACAATTTATTCCCATAAGCTCCTGAAGTGATCATCTATTAAGAGAATGGATTATTGAACTATCTCTTTAGCTAATCCCCTCTAATTAGTAAATCATCAGCATCTTGTGTAAGCTTAAGTATACTGCCTTGAACCTTTGGAACGTAGTTTAGAAGGTTTTCCCACTTATGATTGTTTTGTTTTACAGTCTAGAAACTGTGATAATCATATTATTTGTTGTCTTCTTCTCACCACTATTTTGATCTATATCACTGTGTAAAGTCTTATAGCAGCCCTCTGCTGAGATATTAATATAACCCAAAGGATTAATTACTTCAATTCTACATCTATCTTCATTCATTGGTCTTCCAAAAAACTAAAACCAAAAACCCCAAAACAATTATTTTAGATGCTCTGGCATTGGTAGCTGACCTACTACTATCTCAGAGGTACAACATCAAACTAGCGCTATTGCTGGGGATTCGAATTTCATTTAAGTTTCCCTTGGGACAATGATATTCATTCATTCTTTTCCTTTAAAGGTGATTAAATGTTTAGAAAGGTTAAAATCATTCACCTAGGTGACTCCATACTCCCAAGCTGACACCTTTTAAACATACCAAATCTCATTCAGAAGTTGACATAGTCCTCTATTAGATCCTGAAATGCTTCTGAGAAAACCTAATTCTAAAAGGGGACACCATCCATATTTTTCTTCCTCCTCAGTCCTACAGTCTGAAGAATTAGAATCATTTGACCCCTATAGTAATATCCCATTTGATCCTGATTATTCCCACCTATCCCATAGGGTTGCTAAACTTCTAAATAGAGGAGTTGATTTTAAGTCAGCCTACCTTATTCATTCATTAGAATCTCATACAATACCCACACTACCACTAGGATCACCTAAAATTGAATCTGATTTGGGTGTTGATCTACCAGAATATAAACCCAAAGATTTTATATCCCCTACCACTTATCCATTTCCTTCTATTTTTGACCGACCTGAAGCTTCTTCTTCTAAACAATCTGAGGAGACCTTTTCTATATATACCAATCATCTCTTTGAAACAAAAGAAAGTATTCCTTTACAGGTCACAAAGCTAGTTCTCAACACTCCTTTGAAGTCTTTTAGGAGATCTCCTCCTCCTTCACCTCCAACTAGTTTATCTACCCCTAAATCACCATCATCTTCCTCTACTTCTTCTTCATCCTCTACATCCGCAAAAACACCTCATACTCCACCTGGACAACCTCATACACCTCAAGCACCTCATACACCACCTGCTATTATGCCTTTCCGACCTATTGTATGGGCTAGATATGTTGCCTTAGTCTTACCTAATAACCTTGATGCATTCCCAGCTGGATACTTAAGATACCTTCCCAAGTACAATGGAGAAATGGGTCCCTTAGCTGAGGACCATCTTCAATATTTCCTGGACTTTGCAGAGAGCATGAATATTGAACAAGAAAATGTTATATGAGATTGTTTGTTCAGTCACTTGAAGGAAATGTGAGGATTTGGCTTAGGCAGTTACCAGCAGCTTCCATTAGAAATTGGGAAGAGCTTACAACCATATTTAAAAATCAATGGGGTGTGAAAAATGATCCTCTTTACTTCCTCACAAAATTTGAAGAGCTTAAAAGGAAATTCAGTGAACTAGTATCAGATTTTATGAAAAGATTCAATAAACTCTATCACAAAATGCCTGCTGCTTGTAAGCCCCCTTTACGCTACAGGAGAGAACTTCAAGAACTCTTGAAGATATGCAAACAAGTGCTATAAAAGCAGAAACAAATAGGGCAACCTCAACTTCTTTAAAACTTAAGGAAGAAAAGGCGCAAAGAAAACTCAAATCTATTCAAGAAGCCTCTAGTTCCTCTAAAACTAAGTTAGAAGACTAAAAAATAAATGAAATAACATCTCTTCTTAGAAACCTATCAAATAGGATTTCAAAGATTGAGACCCAAACTAGGACAGTACAACAAACAGTTACTAGACCTCAAAACCAAAATCAACGTCAGTATAAAAGAAATCCACGACTACAAATTCTTCAGAGACCTAGAAATGATCAAAAGGTTCCTACTCCTTTATTGATAGATAACCAAAAACCTGATGATAATACTATGACAATTACTAAAGATATTAATAGTATGGATTCTTCTTCCAATCAAATAGCCATCATTCCTCTCTCACAACAAAATCAGGTTCAATACGATCATGCTTTCTTTGAATTTTTAATTGCAAAATTAAACAAGAGGTATGATCTCAAGCCTAGGCCTGGTCCTGGGAGACCTCCAAAGGAAACTCCAGTAATTGAACCACGTACCAAAACTGTTGAAGCTTAAACAACTCTTATTCAACCCTTAGATCAGTTAATTGATACTACCCAAGCTGGTAAAAACATTTTGACTACATTTAATGTTGAAAAAGAATTAGGGAGGGTTAAGATCCCAATTCCACTGTCATAACTTTCTTAAAACCCTGGTTACAAAGGCCAAGTCACAAAATGGATACAAAATTGTTACAGGGGAAAGTGTCTATTTAGAACTGCTCTATCCCACTAAGGTCTGACAGCTGCCTTAGAAACAAACAGAGAAAAGCTACTTTTTTTTCCTTTATGAATTATAGATAGAGGGGAACAGAAAGACCAACCTCTGTCTTCCGCCAATCTACTGATTTGATCCCTCTCTTCTTTGATAGTCCTCAGCTACCTACTCCCTTGCATGCCCAGCTTCACAAAGTACCTGTAAGATCACAGAAGCATAGCACTATACAAAGACATGGATCTATAATCATAAACAATCTTGGGTCAGATGTAAATTCACCATCCAAATGTAACAAGCATCAATGACACAAAAAAATGGAGGAAAACTCAAATAGCTTTTATTGATAAACAAGAAAAGAGCCAAGAGGAGTTACAACCGATTGTTTTGACCCAACATCAACCTCCTAGAAAAGAAGCCCCTCTTCACCTCAAACAAAGCTTATATCACCCAACAATCTGATGTTTGTCTCAGAAAACCAACAACAATTCCTTACAATATGCAAAATTCCAGCCTCTGGATCTCTGGGATGAGGGATCCATATATAGATATCTGTAAGGGGGATGATTCAGCTTGTGATTTGATTAGTGTCTTCTCTCTGATAGTTCTTGCTTCCACTTGGAGACTAAGGGCCTCTTACTCATCCTTGATCGAATTCAGTGAGGCAAGTGTCACAGGAGAAGATTTTGGAAGCTTCCATTGCCTCTCCACCTTGCGGAATGACACTGCCATTTGTCATTTCTCGCCCATCGCACCCCACAGAAGGGACTTTTGAAATGCAATGCACCCTCATAGTGTATTTGGGTGAGATGCAACGCAATTAGCTAGTGGAGCAGCTGCAATGATCCTGTTTTGACCAATTCTGAGTAGTTTCTCATGGAGAACTTCTGGGAGAAGTTGTAATCTGTTGAACTTGTTCCTTTAGGGGTTAGAACAACACTTTTAGGGACTTAGGAGCCCTTGGTTTATGGAAATTTCATGCTTAGGGTTGTAGGGCCCAAGAATGTCTATAACAGCTACCCCCTAAAGTATGAGGCCGTTAATCTTTTAGTGTCGGGTGAAATGCTTTATTATGAGGATCTGAAGTTCTTTCAATGTTGGGAGGAGACCTGTAATAAGATCCAATACAATACATTATCTTCATACCATTTCATGATCTAGCTGAGGCGGGCATTCCCATGCTCAGCTTTATAAATTCATTTTCATGTACATAGGATAGACAATCGTTTGAGTGTAGACTGATGATTCTGATAGAGCCATCATCCTTTTGACTGGATGATTATCTGTGCAGAAATGATGTACATTTAATGTCTTTATTTCCCTGAATATATATCGCAGCCCGGATGGATGAAACTAGATCCGGGGTCTTCAATCTCGTCTGAACTTCACTCGAAGTACAAGTCGATCCATGTGAGAAATGTTCTGAAGTCGAACATGGAAAGACGTCGCTTGATTACCAGTCAATGATGTAAATTGTTAACAAGCGCGAGAGGAATCATTGATAATGATAATGACCCTCAAGGTACTGTAGTACAATTCACGTGATGTGAATAAAGGACTTGGCATCGAACACCACGCAAAATCTTTCGGTCGAAGGCCATTGATGTAAACCTGTTGCCGGAAGTGAGAAACTTGCCATTGAGGCATGCAAGCTTCAAAGTACTGAATGGGGTGTTCCTAGATCAACTTCTCGGATAATGAGCTGATGTCAACAAGAAGTGATCTGTCACAGGAGGGCCTTAATGAATCCCACATCAATGACACGGAATGGAGCAAATGATTTTAATGGAGGTGAAAACGACCTGGTGATATAAGGTTCATGGTGGCGGTCATGAAAGAATGGAGTATAATGTATGGTAGTGGGTGAGACACAGGTGGACTCTCTGAATGACTTCTCTTGAACATATCGGCGACACTGATGTGATGGATTGGTAGCATTAACCCCAAATGTGGATGGTATGGTGTGACCATGGTGATGTGACCGGTGAATGAAACAAGCCAACCCGACTCGGACACAGAGTGGAAGTGTCATGTTCAAGAGCGACTTGCTACCAACAAAGTTTCTTTAAGTTTTCTTCCCAATTTTCCCCAGTCATTGTTGACCAGTACCTCTTTATTTTTGTCAAGCTTGAGGAGGATAACATATGCTTGTTCTATAATTTTCCCTTCGGGCAAACCCGTCGCTATTAATCTTTTTAACGAGTTTAACAACAAAGATAACTCAGTCCTTTTCAATTTTAGAGAGTCTGAAAAGGGACATAAAGGTAACTCCAAAATTCATTTTTCATCATCTAATCCCTTAAGTCCGAAAAAGTATAAAACAATATAGAAGGGATGAATTTTCGATACTTTTAACGAGCCGAACAAAACAAGCGCTCGATCTTTTTGTGTAATAACCCGTCAGGTCCAAAAAAGATTAAAATCTAGAGGAGGGATAGCACTTCCTATCCCTTTAACGAGCTGGAGAGGCCAATGGCTCGGCAATCTTTTCATATTTTACGAGTCAGTTGAAAAGAGCTTAAAGGAGACTCATCTTTTGAGGAACGAGTGATAAAACGGGTAGCAGCTGATTCCAGGTAAGGTTTGGAATTTTCCAATCACGGCAGTGTCACAAGGATGGCTAGTGAAATCACTCTTCGCAGCTGTTCCTCAAAATGGGTAAACAATCAAATGGAGGTGAATGATCGGCCAATGAAAAAGTGGAGGTGACGGTGAAAATGCGACCAAGGCTTTAACGGTTGAAGTACTACATTCACGATGGTTATTTACCGGGGAATAGTTCATTTTTTAACGATCTTAAATGCGGGGGGAAACATTTGCTCGTGTCTTATGTTTATTTTTTAACGAGCTTGAACTATGTGCTAAAATTGCTCGATTAATCCAGCCGTGTGATAAGAATGTCTCATATAAAATGGCAACTTTTAGAGTTTTTCCCGACATCCTTTCTTTATGCAAGCTAGGAAACGACCAATCCTACGAGTTTAAAGGGTTAGAGGTCCTAAAAATTTAAAAAAATAAATAGTCGCTCTTCACTTGCACGCCAAAAGGCTTGCATGCCCCCAGGTATAAAACAGAGTTTCAAGGCTACCCCTTCTTTTGTCCATTAAAACATTTGTTTTACCAAGAGACGCCTACATCTTACAGGTTACCAAAGATTGTTCCATTTACAACACAAACAAAACACTTCTTCGGCAATGTGTACCAAAATAGACAAAGGTGAGTGAAGGAGGCTACTCCACTCACATAACTTTGACAAGAGAATCTTGTTCTAGAATAACCCCCTCTTCCAATCATGGACGGGGGTACAGACTAGTCATATTCTCTCGCGGAAACCTACCCTATACCCGAAGTTTTCCTGCCGAAGCAGACCAGGGTGCATGCCCCTTGGGTTTCAGTCATGTCCCTCCGAATCACTCGTGCTCATCGGGAGGACGGACTGGAGATTGAGACATTTCTTGCGTGAAAAGACCATTCAGGGATGGTATATGACTATTTTCTCTGTATGATCCGGGAAATGAAAGCTGGTCTACGAGCTTGACCACTCTTCCTTCGTGCGGAAAACACATTACTCTAAAGAGTGAGGAGATAATTGCTCCCATGCAATAAATATAGTCTTGTCCAAGGAGTAGATTGTAATCCAGGGGTCCTTGGACTACCATTACATTCATGTGAACAGTTTTCCCTCTCAATGTTATGGGCACATCGGGAAGGATCCCTAACGGTCGACTGGTTCCTTTATCAAAGCCTATTAGATTTCTCATCTCAGGCAAAAGCGATGGTGAACCAAGCGCTTTCCAAGCAGTTGAGGAAAGGATACTCACAGAAGCCCCTTCATCTATGATGGTACCAGCCATAACCATTATATATATTGGAACGATGATTCAGAATGGTACACTAGCCGGTAAGCGGGGTCTGCCTAGCTGATTCCAGTCGAAGGATACAACTAGGTTGCTTGGAGGTGGGACCGAATAGATGGCCAGGTACGACTCTGACGAACTTCCTTCCTGCGGTAAAGGAATAGGTAAATTGCCCCCATGTTCATTGGAGTCTGTGCTTATGAAAAGAATTTGGACGGTGTCATCCTTGTTCTCTTCACTGATTGTATCATCTGAAGATGGAACCTCTGAAGGCAAGATTGGGTCAACTTCCACCTCGACCTTTTGACGTTCGTCTGGTATGGATTCAAATGGTTTATCTTCAATGATAGATGCTTCGGCCTACCACCTGAGTGGGCCAGCCGGATTTTCAACTAGTGACGGACTCGGCAAGAGTTTTTTATATCCAGGAGGAAGTCGTAACGGTGAAACCAGACGATCATCCAAAACTCTTTTAGCTTCGTCTAAGAAGGGACAATGGTGGACGGCATGATCGCCTTCGCACAGTTTACAAGGAAATCTATATTTTCCTTTTTGTCCTGGGGCTTCACATTCACTAGTTGACGGTGTGTTTTCAACATGATCATCAGAGGTTGACGACACCGGGTTGTGCAAACGAGGACACCAGTCCCTTAAGATCCGAGGGATGCAAGGACAATTTCTGTGATAGCGGTCTCCTTTGCAAATGACACATGGGGATTTAGGCCTGGTCGTTGCAGTGTGTGGATTTTTGCTAGATGACACTCGTTTGCCCCCATTCGCTTTTGGCTCTTTCTTCTTCTTCTCTTTCTTCTTCTTTTCCTTCTTCTCCTTAGGTACTTGATTTTTGGCTTTACCAGCCCCATCAAGCGAAGAGGAAGGAGGAGAGGAAGAATTAGAGGAAGTATAAGGTTGGTGGGTAACTCTAGACTCATCTAATTGCTAATTCGATTGTTCAGGAATTGTGGTGTTCTGAACAACAAAGGTTGAGAAGAGCCATATAGGCAAACCAATTATCAGTCCTGGAAGCGACAATGTGGCCATATGGGGTGCACCAACATCTCCCCAAGAGGAGAAAGGACTAGGATTTCCTCCAAGGGGAATTCCTTGGTTGGTGGATTCCATTTTCTCAACCCAAGATCAATGTAGGAAAGGGTAATGAATATTCTCTTTAAAATAAATTTTAGATGCTTTGACACAACTTGTTTTTTCTGTTTTTAAGAGTCGAGAAAAAACAAAAGATTACTCTAGTCTCCTTCGATTTTTAATGAGCCTGAAGTCACAAGTGCTCAGATGGACCTTTTCCGTTAAGGAGTATGAAAAGGAACAAAAGGGACTGCTCTAGAAATCTAGGTAGAGGGATTACCAAACCAATCACAAAACTGAAGAATACTTTTTACAGTACGGCAGTCAATCTTCCCGAATGTTGTGTTTAGTGCATTGCGATCGATAGGGCGGCAGACACGGCTTCCTATGGATAAAGGATTAAGCCTATTGGGGTCTCCCAAAATATACTCGACGGTACGTGGGAGCACAAGTCCGTACTGGCACTTATCATCTCAAAGTGGAGGAATCACCCAACCATCAGTGAGAACAACAGTTACCAGGCTTTACGATGCCGGAATACCTCTCTAGCCTAGACTTCTAAATGTTGTGCGTTAAGTTCCAAAGCGTTGTTAGATTCATTGAATTTATTTTAAGTTGATCTTGTTTATGAAGTTTGCCTTTTGGGTTCACCACGAGATGTAGATGTAATTCCTAAAATGCAATCTAAGATGATAAACAAACTTTTTATCTTCTTTATGCAATGCAAATCCTAGCTACTAGGGAAAAGAAAGACAAAATCTTTTCACAAAGAGCAAAGAGCACACTATAAATGCACTTTCCTAAATCAAGCCAATCAGATTGTCTATATGCAAATGCACATGCATGTATTTGTTTTCGACTTTCTTAATATATGAATGCTAAAAATAAAGTTGATGCACAAATCTAAATTTCGTTTCAAGCGACATATATCAACAAGCTTCTTTCGAAATCAAAAAATGGAGATGATTACAACACCTTACGATTTTGAAACGAATACTTGTTCTCGACACTAGAAAATTACAAACTCAGACCAAAAGCAATGGTAACAGGATAATCGACCATCAACAACAATCAAACTCTTTCCTACGATCGAAATCGACACTTGCGACAGATTCAAATCAAAGGACGATAGTACAATTACGCTACTTTTGCAAAGGAGAACTGTAAACGACTCAACAAACACACAAAAATAGCTACAGTTCTTTTGTACAAAGGAGGTGGAATAACAGTAAGGAAAATGGGTTTCAAACAGACATATACTGATCACAGGTAGCAAAATTCAGGAATAGAACTGGAAAGAATGAATCACAGAAGCCACAGCTACACAGATCTAGTCTGATCAGCGCACCTGTAACACAAAGAATCTGAAATGCAGCGCAGGTTGTCCACTCGGGAAGTGCGTTGAAATTCAGAATCTCTGAACAGTACCTGCGCTGGGCCAGAAACGAGACTCTGTTCGGGTTCCGGGTCATAGTTTGCAGTTCAGTTCTTGGGTTTTGGCCGAGTAAAAAGCAATCAGTAATGCAACAATCAGGGGTAGATCTAAGGAGGATCTAAGAGCTATCACAAGGGCAATCAGATAGTTTGTGAATCAGTTGTTTAAATCATAAACAGATCGAGTAGATGGACTGAAGTAGCAGTTGTCTACTTTGCATTTGTTACGGCAAATGCAGTTCGAATGCTACTCGTAAGTTTATGAAACAAACAACAAAGAATGATAAACAAAACAAACTAATTAGGTCCCCAGCAGAGTCGCCATTTTGTTACAGGGAAAAGTGTCTATTTAGAACTGCTCTATCCCACTAAGGTGTGACAGCTGCCTTAGAAACAAACAGAGAAAAGCTAATTTTGTATTTCCTTTATGAATTATAGATAGAGAGGAACAGAAAGACCAACCTCTGTCTTGCGCCAATCTCCTGATTTGATCCCTCTCTTCTTTGATAGTCCTCAGCTACCTGCTCCCTTGCACGCCCAGCTTCACAAAGTACCTGTAAGATCACAGAAGCATAACACTACACAAAGACATGGATCTATAATCATAAACAATCTAGGGTCAGATGTAAATTGACCATACAAATGTAACAAGCATTAATGATACAAAAGCATGGAGGAAAACTCAAATAGCTTTTATTGATAAACAAGAAAAGAGCCAAGAGAAGTTACAACCGGTTGTTCTGACCCAGCATCAACCTCCCAGCAAAGAAGCCCCTCTTCACCTCAAACAAAGCTTAGATCACCCAACAATTTCATGTTTGTCTCAGAAAACCAACAGCAATTCCTTACAATATGCAAAATTCCAGCCTCTGGATCTCTGGGATGAGGGATCCATATATAGATATCTGTAAGGAGGATGAGTCAGCTTGTAATTTGATTAGTGTCTTCTCTCTGATAGTTCTTGCTTCCACTTGGAGACTTAGGGCCTCTTACTCATCCTTGGTCGAATTCAGTGAGGCAAGTGTCACAGGAGAAGATTCTGGAAGCTTCCATTGCCTCTCCACCTTGTGGAATGACACTGCCATTTGTCATTTCTCACCCATCGCACCCCACAAAAGGGACTTTTGAAATGCAATGCACCCTCACAGTGTATTTGGGTGAGACTCAACGCACATAGCCAGTGGAGCAGCTGCAATGATCCTGTTTTGACCAATTCTGAGTAGTTTCTCATGGAGAACTTCTGGGAGAAGCTGTAATCTATTGACCTTGTTCCTTTGGGGGTTAGAACAACACTTTTAGGGACTTAGGAGCCCTTGGTTTATGGAAATTTCATGATTGGAGTTGTAGGGCCCAAAAATGTCGATAACAAAAATACCTCGGTTGATGTTGAAGGTGATGTCATAAGTCTGCAAGATGAAAAACCAACAACAGTTTTTGGCCCTAGTTTAGACATGATAGATGAGATAGTGGCTCCTTTCTATATAAATATTAAAACAAATGACTCCATGTTGTATAATTGTATGCTTGATTCAGGAGCATCACACAACATTATGCCAAAATTTATCATGGATCATTTGAAACTCGACAGAACTAGATCCTACCATGACCTATACACCTTTGATTCTAAAATGGTGCCCTGTTTAGGATTGATCAAGGATCTAGTTGTTACCCTAGCCCAAATTCCAATGAAAAGTATAGTATTTGATATTGATGTCACAGATATCCCTCCCAAATTTGGAATGCTCCTTTCTAGGTCTTGCTGTACCAAATTAGGGGGAACTCTACAGATGGATATGTCATATGCTACTATTCATGTTTATGGAGGAGAGCAATTAAGATTATATAGAGAGGTAAGATTTATGCATACTGTTTGTAAGACTGACCAGCCAAGGAACCATCCAATTTATCCAATAGATCAAGACTTTCGTTGTTTTCAACTCACTTCAAACCAACATAAAACTCAAGTCAAAATTGAAGAGGTAGTTGAAAGTCCTAAACCAAACCAAACTAATATTTGGAAACTGTTCTTTGATGGCTCTTGCACAAAAGATGGGGCAAGAGCTGGAGTAGTTTTAATTTCACCTGAAAAAGAAAATATAACTCAATCATGTAAATTAGATTTTGAAGTTACCAATAATGTGGCTGAATATGAAGCTTTCCTTTTAGGATTGTAATTAGCCAAAAGCTTAAAAGTTCAAAACTTAAGTGTTTTTACTGATTCAGAACTTATTGTTAAGCAAGTAAGAAATGCTTGCCAGACCAAGCACCCTAGACTTAGGTCCTACCGAAATGAAGTATGGGATTCAGTTGAAAACTTCTTTGATGCTTTTAATTTGACTCATATTCCCAGAGATTAGAATATTCATGCAGATGCCTTAGCTGTCTCCGCTAGCTCTTTTAAAATTCTTGATCATACTAATGTACTCTATCAGATACAAGTCAAATATAGGCCATCTATCCCAGATAATCTGAAACATTGGCAAATATTTGAAGATGATGAACAGTTGAAATCATTTTTGCAGGTAATAGATGATTTTTCATTTTTAGAAATTGATGAAGATAGAACTGAAATAAAGGAAAATACAGATAGAAATGATACTTCAGATTTTAAAATCCAAATTGCTAATCATGACATTATTTAATTATCAAATAAGTTTATTCCAAAAGGACTCATTCCTTTAGAAAGATTGTTTGATCAAAATGATGTCCTTTGAAACCCTTAGTCCATTTCTTCGGAAGATGACATAGAAGATATTAACATTGCAACTAATGAAGATATCAAAAAAATCAAAATATGTGCATCTCTAGACCGTGAGATCAAAGCTCAATATCTTAAGTTACTGCAAAATTATAAGGATGTTTTTGCTTGGACTTATGCTGATCTAAAGACCTATGATACTTCATTAATACAACATAAGATACCTTTGAAGCTAGAAGCAAAACCTTATCAACCTAAGCTTAGAAGGATAAATCCAGCCCTTCTACCAACTGTAGAAAGGGAGATTAAGAAAATTCTAGATCCTCAGATCATCCTCCCTCTTAGATATTCTAATTGGGTTGCAAATCTAGTTCCTGTTAGAAAGAAAAATGGAGAAATAAGACTCTGTGTGGACTTTAGAAATTTGAACAAAGCATCATTAAAAGATAATTATCCTTTGCCCAAAATGGATTAGTTACTTCAAATGGTTCCAGGAGCACAAAGACTTTCTTTGCTTGATGGTTTTTCAGGTTACAATAAGGTGAATGTTGATACAATAGATAGAGAGAAGACAACCTTTACTACACCCTGGGGTACATTCATGTATGCTAGGATGCCATTTGGATTAACCAATGCTGGAGAAACGTTTCAAAGAGCTATGGACATAGGTTTTATGGGTCAGGTAAATAAATTTGTGTTTATTTATCTTCATGACATAACTATTTTTTCTAAATCTGATCAGAAACATCTAAAGCACTTGATGAAGGTTTTTTACATGTGTAGAAAATTTTGGAATATCATTGAACCCTAAGAAGTCCTTGTTTGCTGTCAAAGAAGGAAAATTGTTGGGCCATATTATTCCAAAGGAGGGAGTAGTAATTGATCAAAAACGAGTATCTGCCATTGAATCATTAACCTTAGCTAGAAACAAGAAGGAGATTCAAGGTTTTCTAGGCAAGATCAATTTTCTAAGGAGGTTTATTCCAAATTATGCAAAGATTGTAAAAGATATAACTGACATGCTTCGAAAGGACCATGAAGTCAAATGGGCTCCCTCTTCTAGGCATGCATTTGAATAAATAAAGAGGGCTATCTTTGAAGCTCACACCTTAGCTAGTCGTGATTATACTAAGCCATTTTGTATTTTCTCTTTTTCCTCTGAAATAACCCTTGCTGTTGTTCTATTATAGAAAAATGAAGATTTCCATGACTAACCCATAGCATTTTTTGGAAAGGTTATGAGAGATGTTGAGCTTAAGTATGACATCATTGAGAAGCAATCCTATGCCTTCATACAAGCCCTAAAATCATTTAGAATGTATGTCTTACATTCACCTATTACTGCTTATGTTCCTAATAGTGCTGTGAAAATTATCCTAACCCAACCAAACACTGATGGGAAAAGAGGTAGACGGATCACTCAAATTTTGGAGTTTGATCTTACTATCAAGACTACTAAGTTAATAAAAGGTCAAGGATTAGCCAAGCTTCTAGCTGAATCCAGCTGCATAGTACTTGGAATCAATTCTGTTTTATAGATACAAGGGAAGAATACACAAGAACCTTCTGTCCTTGCAGAAGTGGAGAATCCACAAGAACCTTCCCTTCATCCTAAAGGGGAGAATCCACAAGAACCTCTACCTTTAGAGTAGATCACTACTATACATATTGATGAAAAATTATTGTTGTCAAACTGGTATCAAGATATTGTAATTTTCTTGATCCATTTTGAGTGTCCAACACCATTCTCCAAAAGCCAGTGTAAAACCCTTAACATAAAATTAGTCAAGTACTACATTATAAATGCAAATTTATAGTAGAAAGATCCACTGAATGTTTTGTTATTATGCTTAACAGAATCAGAAACTGAAGGAATAATTGATCAATTTCTTACAGGATTTTGTGGGGGACATTATGCTTGGAGAGGAACAACATACAAGATTCTGAGGGGAGGATTTTATTGGCCCACATTATTCTTACAAGTAGAGGCAAAAGTCAGAGGTTTTGCTCCTTGTCAAATGTTTGCTGGTAAACAAAAATTAGCAGCTCTTCCACTCGTTCCATCAATAGTTTCAACACCTTTTTCTCAATGGGGATTAGATTTTGTTGGAGAGATTCACCCCACTTCAAGTAATCAGCATAGATGGATCCTCACTGCAATATAATACTTTACTAAATGGGTGGAAGCAATTCCAGTCGGAAATGCTACTAATTCAGTAGTAATTAAGTTTATTGAGGAGAATATCTTATGTAGATTTGGTTGCCCAACTCAAATTGTCACTGATAATGCAACAACATTTTCTAGTATTAAAATTATTGACTTTTTCCAGAAATATCAAATTTTGTTACATCATTCAACTCCATACTACACTTAAGGTAATGACCTTGCAGAGTCATCCAACAAAACCCTGGTAAAGGTAATAAAAATGACTCTAGTTGATCATAATAAGAGCTGGGATTCACAGTTGATTTATGCAGTATCGGAAAATATAATTACTCCAAAGAGATCAATTGGAAAATATCCATTTCAGTTAGTCTATGGGAAAGATGCAATTTTCCTTTACCAATTTGGCCTTCCTAGTTCTAAAATTCCTGCAGGATTCAACAGATGAACCTGATGATTTTTCAAGAAGAATAAATAATATTATTGAACTTAATGAAAACAGAGATGAAGTTCAATACAAATTGAATAAATATCAAAATAAGATGAAGGTCCCGTTTGACAAAAGAGCCAGGGAAAGGGACTTTAAGGAAGGTGATCTAGTTCTATGATGGGATGCTAGGAGAGAATAGAAAGGGAAGCATGACAAATTTTACAATCTATGGTTTGGAACTTTAGTAATTGCTAAAGTGAAAGGTAACAACACTTTTGTGCTGCAGAATCTTGAGGGACTATATTCCACTTATCCTGTAAATGGAAGGTTTGTCAAACATTATATTCAGTACTAAGAAGTTGAAATAGCTTTCATTGTAAATACTCCAGTTTTCTTTTACTTTTCAAGATTCCAGTGTGATTCTTCTTACAGCAAGGACTCCATAGCTCGAGGAGAAGGCACATGGATTTGCAAGTTCTCTACATTCTGCAGGAGAAAGCAGTCCCCAGTTGGAGCCAATGTTGTAGCATTTTTTGGTTTTGATAAGATAGAATATTAAAAGAATGTTAAGTTAGGATATGGACATAACAATAGTAAATAAAATGTTTTTAAAGAAAATATCTTGAGGATGATGTCCATATCAAAGAAAATGTTAGGTTAGATGTCCTAAGAAATCAAGATAAAAAGAAAATGTTAGGTTAGAAAGAAAAGAAAACAAATAAACTCTGAAAGTGATCAAGTCTAAATGCCACTACTATGTTTCTACAAAATAATGGTTGTGTGCAGCTTGTTTTAAATGCCACAACCCATGACAGTCAAATAGTTTAATCTTGACTGTTCCATGCTTTAAATTTGATGTTATAGTTAGAGAATAAAGATCTGGCCAAACTATTTAATTTTGGAAGATTAGTAGTTAGGTAGAGAATAATAAGGTGCTCATCAGTTTAAACTGAGCCCTTGGAGGTTATAGGGGTATATTTAGATATTTTGCTTTTGTAAAATAAAAAGAAAGGAAAAAGGTTTGCTAGCTTAAATGCACTGATTAAGTGAAGAAAAAATGATAGGATAAGCAAAGGGTAAGTAGAGGAAAGGTTGCAGAAGTTTAATGGTTGATTGGACAAAATGTACATTTATCATGTTTTACCATATGTTTCTATGTCCATGAGGAAATTACACAAAGCAAATGAAGGTCTACAAGATCAATTAATTAACTTCCATCATCACATTTCATCCCTATATTCACCAATTTCCCCTTCCCACCTTTATACATTCATATTCATTCATTTTCCAAAAAAAATCCCTTTTCCTAAGGTTAAAATCCTTTTTACCTAGGAAAAGTGGAAACCCCATGTAAAATCCCTTTTTACCTGAAAAGCCCAAAAAAAGTTGTTTAGCCTAAGTATATATATATATATATATATATATATATATATATATATATCTGTGTGTGTGTGTGTGTGTGTGTGTGTGTGTGTGTGTGAAGGCAAATAACTTATTGAAAAGCATGATACTTAGTGTATTTCCCTTTTCCACCTATAATTCCCTTTTCCGCCTATATTTACCCTTTTTCGCTCAGATTTCATATTAACACTAACCTTAGCGTATTAAACCCCTAAAATTCCCTTTCTCGTATATATTAACTCCCTTTATTAAAATACCCTAAAACCTTTAGTTTTATTAAAAAGAGATGTATTTGATAATAATATCACATCGCAAGCCTTTCATATGAATGCACTCTCCTCCAATTCTAATATGCGATCCATGATGGACCTGGACCCGACACAATATATATCATAATGCATTCCCATATCGCATTCACCCCTCATCGCAAGCCCCGACAGAAGAAATTACCCTCCGCCATTGCGATCTCCGATTGTAATGGGAACCCAGACCCGATGTAGTATCATACATGATTTATTCCCACGTCGTGTTCGGCCCCTATCGCATTCCTTTGTGATGGGCCTTCCTCTGCTAAATTTCGATTGCGATATGTGATTAACCCGAACCCAATGTCATTTATCTGCTTGAGTTCATAAAATTTCAAGTTCACCATACTGTGTTTTTCAAGGTTTTCTTTGTGAAATTGTTTTTATCATTTTAATGAAGAATTAACCTTAACCTTCATTTAACTGCTAAATCTCAGTTTTAACTAATAATAAAGCCATTATCGCCATAATTGATCATTGAGCCCCTCCGTACTGCTCTTTCGCTCCACCACCATCTAATCACATACATTCAAATCCAACGGCCCTCGGCGATTTCAGGTTCGCTCTTTGTATGGGCATTACCCACCTGGAAAGCAATATTCCACCTTCCTCCACTGCTACGTGTCAAGCTTTAAACCATATCGGGTGAACCCTTTCTAAAACCGCCCACGCCTTATAAGCGGTGCGATGAAAACCACCTACTGCATAACGACAAAATAGCCACTATTCACTTCGCTCCATATTTCAAAAAGTAGACTGTTTTACCTTTAAAATGCCTAAATCACCATTTTGCTCTGTTTTTGCCTGTTTTCACAGCGAAGCCTCCATAACCCTCTGTGACCCATAAAACCATCATTTTACCTTCTGATATGCCTTGGACTCCTTTCAATGTCCTTTCAAGCTCAGTAAAGTCATTGAAGACCTTCTGTCACATATGTTGTTCTTAACAGTTTCTGTGTTTTGCAGGTAAAGACGCCTGTTCCAGGCTTACAAACAAAAATCCTGCAAACATTCTGAAGACAAACATGAAGATCATATCAAATCACTTTACCCTGTGACATAAAATCTAAAGGATTTACTGTTGAAAAACACAGTAAAAATTGAAATGCACAGTAAAGCTAAAAGGACACAGTAGAGGTTACTCAGCAGGGTCAAAGGATATTTACAGAGTTTAAAGAGTATCAGATGAAAGATCAAATGAAGGAGGCAACCAGCGCAAAGGATTCAAACAATCTAGCAGCTTAAAGGGAAAAATATCAAACAACAAAGCCAACACAACCTGAATACAAGGGACAACAAGAAGTAGTTCAAATGCTACCCCTATCTTCTTGCATGTATATCTTTTCCTTTCCTAGAATAAATCTTATTCAGTTTTAGCATATTTCTTAGTTTTATTAATGTATAAATAACTCTATTCTTGAGTTGTTATTGGTTGGAAGTTCAATATTCATTGTTCATTTCTTGTTAAGTCTTGACTGTTAATTCTACTTTGAACCTGGAAGCCACCTTTGAAGGAAGCTTTTCTAGACACTTGATGTACTCAGTCTTTCTGGAACCTTAATACAAAGGAGAGGATTCTGAATTTGGTTTTACACAGTTTGTGTTATCCTGTAAATTTTTTCCAGTTATCAATCATTATGTTTTTCTTCATATGCTTATGACTTATAGAGATATCTAGGTAGGAAAAATTGTGTCACAATTTATTCCTATAAGCTCCTGAAGTGATCATCTATTAAGAGAATGGATTAATGAACTGTCTCTTTAGCTGATCCCCTCTAATCAGTAAATCCACAACATCTTGTGGAAGATTAGGTATACTGCCTTGAACCTTTGGAACATAGTTTAGAAGGTTTTCCCGCTTATGATTGTTCTGTTTTACAGTCTGGAAACTGTGATAATCATATTATTTGTTATCTTCTTCTCACCATTATTTTGATCTATATCAGTGTGTAAAGTCTTATAGTAGTCCTCTGCTGAGATATTAATATAACCAAAAGGATTAATTACTTCAATTCTACTTCTATCTTCATTCATTGGTCTTCCAAAAAAACTAAAACCAAAAACCCCAAAACAATTATTTTATATGCTTTGGCATTGGTAGCTAACCTACTACTATCTCAAAGGTACAACAAATGGCTTATAAACCTAAATATCAATCGAAAAACATTCATAAGAGTCAAAATGCCTCCACAACTTCTACACCTTCTAGATCTTGTTCAAAATCTCTTGATCATAAATATGAAGTTGTAGAAACACCTCATGAGTCTCCTGAAGTCCATTCTTTGTTACAAAAATTGGAATAGATATCCATTTCTATCGAGAAACTAGAGAGGCCCAAAGTTTCTAAAGAAGGTGTTACTTCCTTATTACAACTAGATCGCAAAGTAAAAGGCTTGGAGTAACCCCCTTGTATTTCCCCATCCCTCCATGATGTAGGAAGGTTACCTCACCAAGATCAGATTCAAATACCAGTGACATCATATCACCTTTCCATCCATTCACTTCTCCATTCACTTCTACTCAATCCACAACTTCTCAACTATAAACTTCTCCAATTAGTATTGCTACTAGTAGTATTAACCCATTATTGGGTTCTTCGCCATCTATACCTACTTCTAGACCAACCTTCCCATCTTATTAGTCTCCAACTCAAGTTATGGCCAATCAACCCACTCAACCTTGGAGAAATCCTGGTGTTGTTCAAGTTGCAAATCCAAATGCGCTCCCAGCAAACCCAAAAAAATGGCTACCTAAGTACAATATCGATGAAGGTCTTCCTGCTGAAGAAAATCTAAACAACTTTATGCTAGCCATGAATCTTAATGGAGTTGCACATGAAGATGTTTTAATTATACTATTACCGTATACCTTCCAAGGATCTGCTGGATCTTGGTATTTTTCCCTTCCAGCAGGTTCAATA
The DNA here is from genome assembly GCA_031772625.1 of Pinus tabuliformis. Classification (NCBI taxonomy): domain Eukaryota; kingdom Viridiplantae; phylum Streptophyta; class Pinopsida; order Pinales; family Pinaceae; genus Pinus; species Pinus tabuliformis. The sequence goes on along the minus strand of CM062819.1, from coordinate 1,821,795,385 downwards.
AGAGATTGGGATACCTTTCAAGAAGTATTTCTTGCAAAACTTGGTGATGGCAGGACAATAGCATCCTTGATCAATGACCTTTCTCACTTAAAATCTAATTTAGATGAAAGGATCAAAGACTTCAGCTCTAGATTTAACAAGTTGCTAAATAAAATCCCAGCAGCATCAATGTTGGGTGTGGAGCCCGATTATCTTCCTTATTCAGAGGTATCACTACATTGGACCCTAGTTCGTAATGTGGTGGCAATGCCGCCCGTAATATTTGTGCTACAATGGGGGTCCACGGGGGGCGGCTGTGATCTTTGGGATTCCCTCCTTAGTGGGGGATCAAGGGCAATGCCCCCGAAGCTAAAAATAGACGTAAAATTTCCTTGTAAAATGTTTTAATTTCGCAGTCAATTTGGATCGTTCATTAGGAGGAGATCTAACAGTAGAAGTTATGTTTAATTTATGGTTTTTTCCCTTGAAGGAAACTCCTCACTACATATGAGGGAATTGTATTGAATCTATGTATATCTGTATTCTGAGTGAGAAAGAGAGAGGAGATTGTGTGAGAGTGAAGAGGGAATTACAGCAGATCTGATGTAGGTTGTATCTCTTCAGTTTGCTGGATAATATAAAAGGAAGGATTGGTTGTTTCTCTGTGGACATAGCCCAAATTGGGTGAACCACGTATATCTGTGTCTCTATTGTTTTATGCGTTTTCTTTGTTTATATTTCTACAATATATTTTGTGTTCCATTACTCTATAATATATAATTTTCTAACAATAAAAACTTGCAGTAGATGTACAAATAGAATGGTACATATCGTCTCTTCCTCCTAATATTGCAATTTTTGTAGACAGAGCCAATAAGGTGACCCTTGTAGAAAACATGAAAGAAGCCTTGTTTGTAGAAAGAAGGATTATAGATTTAGAAAAGAGATCACAAATAGATGAGAGGAAGTCATAGAAAGTAACATTTGAGGATGATTCAAAAAAGAAAGCTTCAAAAGATCCTTTCAATCTTTAAGGTCTTCAAAAAGTGTTAAAAGCCATGTCTAATGAAATGGTCGAAATCAAGAAATAGGTCGCAAAATCCTCTTCCCGCCAAGAAACCTTTTCACTCGTTTAAAAGAAATCCTTCTTCTCCATTGTAACTGCCAAATACTATTTCAAATGACAGATCAGATCAAGAAGCAAAAGAAGACTCACCAACTGAAGAAGAATCCGAAATAGAAGAAGAAGTTGAATTAAATGGAATGTGGGATTTCATCCTCCCAACTAGAGAAGAAGCACAAGCTATGCCAGTAACCACAAGAAGTAAAAACTCTTCTGATATGTCTATAAAAAATCAAAAACAAAAGACTACTACCCCTGTAAAGGTGAAAACACTAAGCAAGAAGTCTAAAACTATCCAAACTGACCCTATTCCATTATATCCTTGAAATGCCTCCAAAACCTTGGTAATCTAAGATACAATGGAATATAACATAGTGGAAGATATGAAAAAGACTAGAGCAAACATTTCATTACATGAGCTCACTAAACTCAAACAACAACAGAAAATTCTATTAAGAGAATTAAAAGCAGTTCCTATATCTCCTTTACCATCTTCTATAGTTACTCAAGCTACCTGTGATATGGGAAAACCTCCCTTTTCTTCAAACAAAGTAGATCCTTCAGATTTAGTCCTAATCAATGATAGATCTATTTCTCATATTCCTCCATTTCTTCTTACTTATGAAATTTTCAACATAAACGTTCATAATTGCCTTGTTGATTCAGGATTCTCTTCAAATATTATGCCAAGAGATGTGTGCACCAAATTGAATATTACACCTCGAAAATATATAGTACACATAATTCAATTAGACAGGACAAAAGTAAATAGCATTAGTTTCAATTAGGCTTTCCTCTAATCCAAAAGTTTCACAAATAATCGATATTCTAGTAGCTGATATCCCAAAATTCTATGGTTTGATTCTATGTAGGGATTGGTCTAAAAAGTTGCCGGTTACTTCGCAACTGATTGGTCTCACATGTGGTTGCAGCATAATGGTAAACCAAATCAAATTAGAGTAGACTCAAAAAATTTCATGAAATACATAGTCACTCTCTCGAGGGAAGAAATGAACCTGTTACCTTCACCAATAACATCATTGGAAATTACTTAGTCGAGTCATTTTTAGGATCCTTTAATGGTTAGAGGTCTCCCTTCCTAGATAATACCGTAGTGTCTCAAATAGAAATTTTTTTCACAAATAGATGCTTCCAAGTGTGTATATGTAGTAGATAAAATTTCAAATAATTCTTTCTTCTAGACTCTCTATTTTGATGGTTCCAAATCTTAAGTCAGCACAAGCACAGGATGCACTTTGATCAACCTGCAAGGAGAGAAAACCATGTTAGCCTGAAGACTTGAATTTCAATGCACTAATAATATCATTAAATATGAAGCATTGATCCAAGGACTGTCTAAAGCCATTGATCTTAATGTAAAATATTCGCAAGTCTATGGAGATTATGAAATAATCATTAAGAAGGTAAGAAAAATAATTCATTGCGTCTATGGGCACCTTAAACATTATCAATCATTAACCCATAAACTTACTTATCATTTCACTGCTCTTAACATTTCTTCAGTTCCTAGGTTGCAAAACGCAAGTGCTGACTTACTCGCTAATGTGGCATCCAAGCTTATACCCTTAGAAGATTTTAGTCCAGGCAGATTTTCAATAGAGTTAATATTTAGGCCATCTATTCCCAATAATGTAACAAATTGGAGAGTATTCAATGATGATGCAGATATAGTTAATTTCCTTACATCAGAAGGGTCGTATGAGGAATAGATCATATATGAACATGAGCATGATCTGCAAATTAAACACAATCAAGAACAAAACCCAATCCCAAAGTCTGTAGTTAAGATGGAAGATCTCTATGATATAAAGTATAGGTTCAAGAAAGTTACCAACTCCAAAACTTAAAGTTGTACTTTGAGATTTGAATTAGTAAACCTACGGGCAACCGAAAAATCTCAAAATGTCAACCTAGGTATTGGCCTATCATCTGAAGAAAGAATATCATTCATTAGGTTGTTGAAAACATAAAAAGGTGTCTTTTCCTGGGATTACACATATCTCAAGACCTATGATACCTTTGTGATTCAACATAGAATACCTATGATTTCAAATGAAAAACTAGTTCAACAGAAGCTTCAGAAAATTCACCCAAACCTCGATAGTCAAATCAAATCCGAATTGAACAAGATTCTGAAAGCCAAAATAATCTTCCCTGTTAGACACTCAAAGTGGGTATCAAATATGGTGCCTGTAAGAAAAAATAACAGTGATATTAGGATTTTAATTGATTTTAGAAACCTGAATAAAGCTTGTCAAAAAGATAACTTTCCTTTGCCTACCATGGAGCAAATAATGCAATCAGTTGCAGGTTCCAAATTAATGTCTTTTCTAGATGGATTTTTATGGTATAATAAAATTCTTGTGCATCCATATGACAGATTAAAGACAACATTCAGGACCAAGTGGGGAACATGTGCGTATCAGAAGATGCCTTTCGGATTCATTAATACAGGTGCTACATTTCAACGTGCTATAGATATTGCTTTTAAAGGTCTGATTAATAGATCAAATTTTATTTACTTATATGACATCACAATCTATTCTAAGGATAGGAACAATCATTTAAATGACCTCAATCACATTTTTGAAAGATGCAAGAAATATGGCGTTTCCTTAAATCCCAAAATTTCTTTTTTTGCTTTACCTAAAGGCAAACTTCTTGGGTTTATAGTGTCCAAGAAAGGGATTTACATTGATCCTAATAAATTCCAAGAGATCAAAAAGATTCCTCTCCAACATAACAAAAAGACCATTTCCTAGGCCAAATAAATTTTGTAAAAACGATTTCTTCCTGATTTTTCATAGATCGTCCTACTTCTTCAAACAATGATAAGAAAAATCGCAGTTTTCAAATGGGGCAAAGATGAAAGAGAGTCATTTGAGTTAATTAAAAAAGTCATTATTAATGCTCCTTCTTTGACAACCCTTGACTTTCTCAAACCATTTGTATTATATATTTTTTCATCTGATACATCATATTTAGTAGTTTTAACACAACTGAATGATAAAAATATCGAGGCATCTGTCTCTTTTTTCAGTTCCAATTTGCAAGGCGATGTGTTAAATTATTCAGCTATTGAGAAACAAGCATTTTTGTTTTTAAGACCTTGAAACATTTAATACCTTTTCTTCTCAAAACCCACACAAAGATAGTAGTACCCTACCCTAGAGTAATGCAATTATTGATCCAAAGAGAAGTAGGGGAGAAAAGAGCCAATTGGGTTACTGTGCTTCAAGAATATGATGTCGAAATCTCGCTAAATAAAGATTTTAGGGGCCAAGGTTTTTGCAGGATGTTAACTGGAGCTTTCCACTTATCAGTAGAAGAAGATGAAGGTAATCAAGTACAAATATCAAAGGTAATCCTCAATGATGTACAATCACAATATGCTGATTTGAAATTTTATTTGAAGAACGAGTATGCTCCTATGCATCTTAATTATAAGACAAAGCATGTTTTAAGGTTGAAGTCAAAATTAGTCAATGGTGTATTGTTTAGAAAAAAATATGATTTAGTATTGTTAAGATGCCTGGAAAAACTTGAAGCTAAGAAGGTCATGCAGGAATTACATGATGGACCGGCTGGAGGACATTTCAAAGGAAATACTACAGCTCACAAAATCCTGCATGAAGGATATTATTGGCCAACAATAATGAAGGACGCACATGAATATACAAGAAAGTGTAGAATTTTTCAATCTACAGTCGGAAGAGAAAGGAAGCTCGCATTCCCTTTGCAACTAGTAAACATCCAACGACCATTTGAACAATGGGGATTAGACATAATTGGTGAGATTGTTCCTAACTCTTCCAAACATCATAGATACATCCTTACAACTATTAATTATTTCACTAAATTGGTAGAAGCTATCCCAATAAGGATAGCTAATACAGAAAGCGTTATGGATTTCATTGATCAGTACATAATTACCAGGTTTGGCCTACCCTCAACCTTAATGTTTGACAATGCATCTTATTTTTTTTGAAATACAATGGTAGAATTTGCTCTAAAGTGAGTTTTTAAGTTAAAATATTTAGCCAACTATTATCCATAAGGTAATGGATTAGCAGAATCAACAAACAAAAACCTCATCATAATTATCAAAAGGACTATTGTCCAAAATCATAGGAATTGGCACAAAGCATTGACATTTTATGTTTGGGCAGACCGAATTACACAGAAGGCCTCCATTGGTTCCGATCCTTTTGCTTTAGTTTATGGAAAATAAGTTGTTATTCCGACAAATATAGGAATCCCATCTCTTGCATTGGTGCAATTCATTGATGAAAACCCTTCCTCTTCTCTTCAGGCAAGACAGTTTCAGATTCTTAAGCTTGAAGAAGAACGACAGGCTAAAGCAACCCACTTCCACCATCAACAATTAGTCAAACCCTCTTTTGATACAACCTCTACCAGTCAAAAAAAATTTGAAGTAGGTGATTTGGTTTTGAAATGGGACAAAGCACACGAGGAAAAAGGTAAACATACCAAATTCCAAAGACTATGGCTTGGCCCTTTTCAAATCATTGAGAAAATTGGTCAATCAACATTTCTTTTACAAGACTTGTCAGGTAAGATAGATTCCTTGCCCATTAATGGGAAAATATTGAAAAAATACTTTTCTTAGAAGATAGCCTCTTCCAATTTTGTATCATATCGCCTTTAAGATTCTTAGGAAAATAAAGGTTAAGTAGTATTTACTTTTGGCTTTTCAAAATAAAATCTTTGACAATATTTCTGATTTTTCGCTTCTATAAGTAAGTAAAAGTTAAAAGAAATAATTAGGACATTTGAGTACCAAAGTAAACCTAATTTCTTTGGAAAAACTTGATCTTGCTAAAAACATTTATTCTATGAACAAACTCTTATCTTTATAGAGTATGAATGTTTTGTTATCAGTCAAGAAAAGAATCTTTAACCTAGTAAGGACTTTCTGCAGATCAGTATCTTAAAACTCTATCATTATCATCCAAAACTCTTAAAAGAGCCAATAATTCACCCCATCTGATAATTTTTTTCTTTTTTCATAGTGTAATTCTAAAATATGTGAAACTTAGAAGATAAAAGCTCTCATTATGAGCTCGTGTACCATGATCATAGGGAAATAATTAAACTAATATTACCAAAATTGCATATCCAAATAGGGTAATAGCCAATGATCTCATCAATTAGAGGATGGGGGGTCTCATCAAGAGCCATCTTGTTTAGTTTAGTTGCAGCCAGTGAATGGCATTGTCATTATTAGGTCACCAAGCCTAGATAATGTCTTTTAAGGAACCTAAACGAATAGATTACATTAAAAAGGAAAAAGGACAAGATACAAGTGAGACTCAAAGCAAGTGAATAGCATTTTGAATTTTGAAAATTCCTTCAGATGGGACAATGAATCATTTTTAGTTAAAAGATGACCCTATCGAGGCTATAAACGCCTGCTGGCAGCAAAGGCTCTATCTGTGATAAATGAGTAAAAACCAAAAAACTAATATGTAGAAGGCACTTGCTATATGACTTTAAATCTTATTATTGACTGATACAAACATTTGTATTTTTATAATGACAAGAGTAAAGTAGTCGAATAAATAGATTGAGTAAGTGATTATGTTTCTAGAGAATGTTGTTTACTTTATAAATCATGTAATTATTATTCCTATAACTATAATTACTTTGAAATATTTAGGAATTTCGGAAAACTACTAGGAGATAATTGGTTCTCCCAAGTGAATCGCCAAGTGTTGTACTATGAAACGATCCCCCCATTTATGTATAACAATAGCTAAGGTTCGACATATAAATGGGGATTGTTAGGCCCCTATAATACTAGTGATTCCCCCATTACTATTTTCATTGTATCCTTTATTGTTATTATTGTGCCCCTATTGTCCCTATATTGTTATTATTATGCCCCATAGAAACCCACTATTGTTATTTTTGTGCCCTTATGTTATTACTATTATGTTGGCTTGATTATATTGTTACCCCTTAGATTCCTATATATAGAAGGGAGGTTTGGTCATTTGTATCATCTAAGAATTGTTCATTTGTGTAATGTAAAGGAGGTTGCCCCTCGAAGAGGCTTATTTCTAAGGCGTTGATCTATCTTTTCTATCTTTTTGTGAGCCGGTTCCATAACATTTGGTGTCAAAGCTTTGGATTCTAGGATTTCGCTGCTCCAAATAGGTCATCATAGAATTTTTGCTATATATTTTTTTCTGCGATGTTCCAGAAGCTACAAAAAAAACCCATTTGATATGAAATCGTTCAATACTTCGGGTCTAAATTTCAAAGCTTTTCTCGCTATATTTGCGGAGATATGATCTGAGGAAGTTAGGGTTTTCGCAGACTCCTGAATTACATTCCAAACAGGTGACCTGGGGAAAATCATCATAAATTTTGTTTTGAGCATTAGATTGAAATTTTGTAAGACATTTCAAAAAGAGTAGGGCTTGTAGTTTTCTTTTTATCAATTTCAAGTACTAAGGTCGAAATAGTGACACGTGGCACGTCATACAATTTCGCTCTACTGAACTAGTCTATAATCTGGTCATTGCGGGAGATTTGGCATAAATCTTCCTTGGAGAATCCAATATTTCTAAGACTTGTGGGATTATAAATAGGAATAAAAGGGCTACTGGAGGAAAAGATTTTAGATATTCAAGATCCATATTTATAGAGATACAACAGATTCAATATCGAGCTCTTACAAAGTAAACAATTGTGTGTAGTTTTTTAATTTTGCATAGGATTGGTTTGAAAAATTAGTTGGAAGGAATTAAAAGGGAATAGTGAAGAATTATTAGCATTAATTAATTCCCCAAATAAACAAAATGGAAATGCCTAGTAAGAAACCTGAAATCTCTAGCATGACTCGTGAAGAAGAGGAAGAAATGAAACATGATATATCAAAATTACAAGACCAAGTACAACAAATTTCACTCTCACTAAAGGTAAATGAAGCCAAGATGGATGGCGTGGAAGATAATATGAATGGCATGCAAGTTAATATAAATTACATGGACACTAAGATGGGAGCTAAGATGAATGGCATGGATGATAAGATGGAAGAATTAAAGATAAATTTGAATAAGTTGCTACAGGAAATGGTCACTAATGGTGAAAGGGTAGTAAAGGAAACTCATGATGAGAACAAAAGAAATGTTAATTATGATTTAATAGACTACAATGTTGGATTGAAGACCCACCATGTTCCAAAAATCTATATGAGGAAGTTTGATGGCAAGGATCCTGGGACATGGATACTATAGATGGAGCAAATTCTTAAACTCCATAATGTGCAAAACATACAAAAGGTACGTATTGCAACTTTACATTTGGAACCAAATCAGTTTCTATGGTATCAATGGCTTTTCTCTCATAAAAAAATTGTCACTTGGGCAATTTTTACGAAAGAAATGATAGTACATTATGAGGATACAAAAAGCAACACCTTTTTTAGCCAATTGATAAATCTCAAACAAAAGGGTTCAATGATGGAGCACATTGAGGACTTCCAAAAATTGAACACAAGGGTAAAAGATATTCCAAAGTAGCATAGGATTGATGTGTTCATAGAGAATTTAAAGGATAATATCTGACATGAGGTTCGCCATTGGGAACCTTATTCATTGGAGAAGGCATTCAGGTTAGCAAAAAGAATGGAAAGACAAATTATGGCAACCAGGAAGCCTACCACTCACAACTAGAATGATGGAAGTGTTGTTGCCCCTAGCCTTCCACAACCTACAAGGTTGACACCACAACAATTGGAAGAAAAAAGAACAAAAGGGCTTTGTTACAGTTGTGATAGCAAATACATTAAAGGTTATAAGTGTGCTGAGAAGAAATTATTCTACATAGATTGTGAAGAGGAGGAAGAAAAGGAACAAGAAATGTCAAAAGAAGAGGATATACTCCAAGAACAAACCCTAGATAAAGAAGAAATGAATCCGACCATACCTTGTAATGCATTGGTTAGAATTTCCACTCCTCAAACTATCAAGATAGAAGGACATATCAAGAAGAAAAAGGTAATAGCGTTGATTAATTCGGGAATTACCCATAATTTTATTCATTTGTAAAATAGAAAAGGAATTGAATTGCTTCCTATATCCAGCACCAGAGTGTCAAGTGATGGTTGCAAGTGGAGGAACCATAAGTTGCTCTGGAAAGTGCCATAATATCAAGATATCCATGGGAGAATATGTATTGAATAACGCAATGCTTTCCATTCCAATGGGTGGTGTTGATGTTGTACTAGAAGTCCAATGGCTATAATCCTTGGGTACAATAGCTTTTAATTTTCAAGAAATTTTCATGAAATTTTCTGCGAAAGGAAAGGAAGTTGAATTAAGGGGTATTTCAGGGAAACCGGGAAAGATAATCATCTCTATCAGTATAATAAAGCTTGTAAAGAAGGAACAACGAGGTGTAATTGCAAAATTATGTTTGCTAGAGGTTCCCACATTGAAATCATCTATTTCTCCAGTTTTCCAAAAAGTATTGGAAAATCATTCCAAGGTATTTGAGACTCCGAAAGGTATCCCACCTATTCGTGATAATGATCATGCTATCCATTTAATTCCAGGAAGTGTTCCTTCAAACGTTAGGCCGTACAGATATCCCTATGCCCAAAAGAGTGAAATTGAACATATGGTTGCAGAAATGCTAGAGGCTGGTATAATTCAACCTAGTCAATGTTCTTTCTCTGCTCCAGTAGTATTGGGGCACAAGAAGGATGGATCATGGCTCATGTATCCAGATTATAGGGAGCTCAACATGCTCACTATTAAAGATAAATTTCCCATTCCTGTCATTAATGAATTATTGGATGAATTGCATGGATCAATTTACTTCACCAAGTTGGATCTTCGTTTAGGATATCATCAAATCAGAATGAAGACTAAAGACATTTCGAAAACATCATTTAGAACTCATGAGGGTCATTATGAATTTTTGGTCATTCCTTTTGGCCTTACCAATGCACCTTCTAAGTTTCAAGGTTTGATGAATTCCATTTTCAAACCCTTCCTTAGAAAATTTGTGTTAGTATTTTTTGATGATATACTAATCTATAACAAGTCTTGGAAGGATCATGTTGAACATGTTGACAGGGTGCTCAAACTATTGGAGGAGAAACACTTATATGCAAAAATCTCCAAATGTTTCTTTGGAGTACAAGAGGTGGAATATTTGGGTCATATTGTATCTCATGAAGGTGTTAAGGTAGACCCTAGCAAAATTAAAGCCATTAAGGAATGGAAAATCCCCACATCCATAAAACATTTGCGAGGATTTCTCAGGTTGACAAGGTACTATCGCAAGTTTGTTAAGAATTATGGGAGAATAGCAGCACCTCTAACAACATTACTGAATAAAGATGCATTTTCATGGACTCCAGAAGCAACAAAGGCCTTCGAACATATTAAAGAGGCAATGTGCCAAGCACTAGTCTTAGCTAAGCCAGACTTCACAAAAACCTTTATTGTGGAATGTGATGCTTCAGCAAATGTAATTGGTGCTATTTTAAATCAAGATGAAAGACCCATTGCTTTCAAAAGTTGTCCAATAAAGGGGAAGTATTTACACAAAGCTAATTATGATAAGGAAATGTTGGCAATACTACATGCACTTAAGAAATGGTGACCCTACCTAATGGGAAGACGCTTCAAGGTAAAAATGGATCATGATAGTCTTAAATACCTTTTACAAAAAAGATTATCCTCTAAAGAGCAACAAAAATGGGTCACAAAGACGTTGGGTTATGACTTTGAAATCATCTACAAAAAAGGGAAGAAAAATGTTGTAGCAGATGCACTCTCAAGAAAGGATGAGGATGTCGAAGAATTGTTGTGCGCCATTTCTATTATCCAACCAGATTGGATAAACAAAGCAAGGGAGGAATGGAAGAATGAGAAAGAAGTGTGGGCATTCATTCGAAAGTTACAACAAGATCCCAGTACATCTAATACATTTCGTTGGAAAAATGATTCGTTATGGTACAAAGATCGCTTATACCTATGTAAGAATCCCTAATTCAAACAAAATATTCTTATGGAATTGCACACTTCTCCCTTAGGAGGGCACTCAGGATTTTTAAAAACTTACCACAGGGTTAAGAAGATTTTTTTTGGGATGGCCTTAAATCGAATATTCAAAAGTTTGTGGCAGAATGTTTGGTTTGCCAACAAAATAAAGTTGAAACAATTAAGAGCCCAGGTCTATTACAACCTTTATCCATTCCAAGCGAACATTGGGAGGAGGATTCAATGGATTTTATCACAAGTTTACCCAAGTCCGAAGGAAAGAGTGTCATCATGGTTGTAGTTGACAGACTTACCAAGTATGCACACTCTTTTGCATTATCACATCCATTTAAATCCAGTACAGTTTCTACTGCATTTATGGAAACAATTCAAAAGATACATGGAAACCCAAAGATTATTGTAAGCAAGAGAGATACCATTCTCACTGGAAATTTTTGGATAGAATTATTTTCTTGTCTTGGTACTCAATTAGCTCATAGCTCATCTTATCATCCTCAATCTGATGGGTAAACTGAGATAGTAAACAAATGTTTGGAAGGATATCTTCGTTTCTTTGTATCTGATAAAAAGAAATAATGGGTCAAATGGTTGCCTATGGCTAAATGGTGGTATAACACTTCCTTCCATACTGCAGCAAAAATGACCCCATTTATGGCACTTTATGGATATCATCCACCATCCATCACATGATATTTAAGAGAAAATTCAAAGGTTCAAGAGTAGTGGAACATCACATTGAGCATCAACAGCAAGTTCTCCAACTCCTAAAGGATAAGCTCAAGTTGGCACATAATAGAATGAAACAATAGGCAGATCAACATCGCAACGAAAGAAGTTTTGATGTAGGCGACTGGGTATTCCTACAACTACAACCATATAAACAAATTTCCCTCAAACAAGCCAAGAAGGATAAATTATCACCAAAGTATTATGGTCTGTACAAGGTGTTGCAAAATATTGGTACTATGGCACACAAACTGGAGCTTCCTGTAGCTTCTCGAGTGCACCCAGTTTTCTGTGCTTCATGTTTAAAGAAGGTTATAGGTGACAAGCTCCCAGTTCATACAATATTGCCAGATTTTGACGAGGAAGGAAAAATTATATTGGAACCAGAAGCAGTCATAGAAACAAGAACTTGACAGCTACGAAATTAATTAATTTCAGAGTATCTCATCAAGTGGAGGAACTTATCTGCTGGATATTCCACATGGGAGGATGAGAATTTTATACAAAAGCATCCAGAACTACTTAAGCATTGAGGACAATGATTTTCGGAAGGAGAGGGGCATGTTAGGCCCATATAATATTAGTGAATCCCCCATTACTATTGTCATTGTATCATTTATTGTTATTATTGTGCCCCTATTGTCCCCATATTGTTATTAGTATGCCCCATAGAAACCCACTATTGTTATTTTTGTGCCCTTATGTTATTACTGTTATGTCGCCTTGATTATATTGTGACCCCTTAGACTCCTATATATACAAGGGAGGTTTAGTCATTTGTATCATCTAAGAATTTTTCAGTTGTGTAATGCAAAGGAGGTTGTCCCCTCGAAGAGGCTTACTTCTAAGGCGTTGATCTATATTTTCTATCATTTTGTCAGTTGGTTTCAGAAGAGGGACCCTTTTTAAATTTTTCGTCCTAGAATAATAAAAGCTAACTCTAATAAATTGCCTTAAAAAACTCTTAAAACAACCCAAAGATAGGATCCCCATCGTAAATTGCATTTTTCTATGTGATGATCATGAAACACCTTTAAAAATTTGTGATGTGTGATCAAACCTCTTGCTCCGATATCCTGATCAAACAACTCATGAACTCACAATCGCATTTCACTGAAATCGCAAGTAATTAAGCCTTGCCACTATGAACTTCATTAACAATTTGCGAAATGTGATATTGCGATGATCACAATCGCATTTCACATTATAAACAGGAAACAGTATGTTACATCATTTTAAATGTTTTGATGTGTGAATAGAGAACTAAGCATGTGAAATAATTGTGTTTTAATATAATAATGAATGGTTTGATAGGGTAATAAATGTTTAGCGGCCCGAGGAGAGGTAATCAATTTCCAAGTTATGGGCAGTTAACGTTGGATATCTCATCTAAACCTCTTCCACCATTCAAAGTCATTTCAGAAGAGCTTCATGTCTTAATTGCCTGATACCATCTGCACTGATATATCTCGTCCATTTCAGGCAAGCTACAAAAGACATGTCATTGAGGAAGGTGATGCAGAAATAGAAAAAATAGAGCATTGCAGAGTCTGAGTTTATAGAAATGGCTCCTATATTCTCTAATACGGTTTGCAGCACTGAAGGGGAGCAACAGCTTAGGAAGTCATATACAAAAGGCTCGAGGATGAGTGTGCCAAGGTTACTATCACCAATGTGACATCTGATTCAATAAAACCTCCAGGACTCCAATTCAAGGATGCCACTTGTTCTTTCCTTCGTAGGATAGGAGCGAGAGCTAAAATCCTGCCATACACTGATATGATCAGGTGGGTGGTGAAAGACCTCAGTTTAAGATAGGAAATTCAAGAATCGAGAATGGAATTCATGGGGTCATTCAGAGCAGTAGACCTGAAGTCAATGTACCATATACCTAACCCTCTATATATATATGATAATACATATGTGGCCAACTTTGCAAAGAAGAAGCAAGAACCCCTCAAGGTGATTCGGGGCTAGAGACTATTGGAGAAAAAATTCAAATTCAAGAAATCAGGTATGTATGCTATAGCCTCTTTGGCAAACCCCTACAACTATGTGGCTACTATGTTATGTAGACTAAATTGGTTACCCAATAATGCTAAGCTTTCCATATAATGGATTCGTGTTATTGATGCCTATGCTAATTCCCACATTATGAATTGGGCCACCATCTTATCTGATAACATAGCCACCATCATCACTGAATATGGACAAAAGAGATCCTCCTCTCCAGAGAACCTTCCTCCATTCTATTCTAATGCCTACATTATGGACGCCATCTGTTTTTGCACTAAATTTCCAATCATGGATTGGAAATGGACCTTACAGGACCCCTACCCTCTCCATCTTAGTCATAACCAAATGTGGAAATCCCATTATATAGCCCATTTATATAAAATATGTCATGTTGTTATTTTGTCGCTACATCAATTAATTTTCAATAGGAAAGCCCCCAGGTTTTCCCAAGAAGCTGCTACAGACCTTCTAGCTATTGGAAAATATTTCGTTGAAGAATGGTTCACCTATATTAGGGTTTTTGGTAGCACAGTAGACCCACATATCCTCCCCTTGTATATTTCCGATAAATTGTTGGCACTCGCCCACCAGACCGTGGGAAAATGCCTAACCAAAGTTCTCAAAGAAAGAAAGAAGTTATTAGGGCCATATTTTCCTATCAAGTGTAGTTCTTTTTCTTTAGAAAATTTTAATCATACGATAAAGGAATCAGTAAGCCTGGAAGGCCTCAAGCTTCATACTTTACTGAAAAGGCAATTTAATCCAGGAAAGATAGCATATAACATCACTACTGCACTAAAGATCAAGCCATATAACCATTAGGCTAACGATTTTGAAGACATGTTATTATCGGTTCAATCCTTCAAACAATCGATTGAATGGACGAGGGCAAATCTAAGTCCTGAAGATTTTGAAAACTTTTAGGAGTTCAGAAATAAAAGGCTCGAAGTAATCCTGATGCACTTGTGGAAAATCAAGGACAAGCCTCCACCGAGTGTTATTGTCAATAGCGAAGTACCTAGTTCTCGCATAGAATCTTAGGTGAATACTAAGTAAAAACTAGATATAGGGAAGGCTTGAGACGCCGATGGCATGGACTGAGAGACGGGAAAGTTGGAACAAACAAATAACGAAAGTTATGTCAACTTAATTATGGGATATACCAAGTGATAGGTGAGTTGGTTCAAGTGACTAGCCAAAGGGAATTCCAACCAAGAGGGGTTCAAGGATGTGTATGTAAGATGGGTGAATGATTTGTTAACTAATCCTTCTAGACAAATTGTAACATTAGTAGATTAACATTCATAGCTTACGTAGTTTTTTGTTTTATAGTTAAGAAAACCACCAATAGTTTTGATTTGATAACTATCTATGTTTGTAAAAATATTTGATATTTTCATTTAATATGATAACGTTTACATTGTGGAGTTCATGAGGCCTTCAACAGTGGTATCAAAGCGAGGCAAGGTTTAGAAGTCAAAATATTGATCCATTCTACATTGTTTTAACTACATTGACGTGTGAGGTGGACGAGTTGGAGAGCAATTGATCACACAATCAGTTGTTGTGAGGGTTGACTAGTGACAGACTATAGATCAAGTGTTCTTTTTTTTTAAGTGGTTTACGGAGTCATCTGGGGTCTATTAAGTCACTGTAGGAGGTTTTTGAAACCCATCCGTGTGCCATCATATTCCATCGCAGTCGTTGATTACATGGTAGATTGTTTTTTTGAAATCTTGCTACGTGACCGCTCACCCTGTTAACCATTGACAAGTTTGAGTCATCGTAAACCATAGATCTGTAAGACCAGACCACTGATTTAAGTGGTATGTACGATTTTTATTTGTCATCCCCATAATTGGTGAACTTTTGAACAATTGATTTAATCTGGTAAATTATTAGGTTTTTAAACTTTCCTTGATGTTCATTATATTGTTTCTATTGCAAATACCTTGTCGGACCATTAATTGAAATACCAGAATAATTTCAGATTTTTTATAGAGAGTGACATATTTTTCATACAAACTTTTGCAGTTCATCAGAATTATTAATTTTTTTTTTTGCATTTCATGACATCCATAATTTCTCTGGTTGGAGTTATCCTTTCTAGGAAATTTTTTTACCCATAATGGATAAGAAAAACCTAGGAGTGCATTGATCTTTAATGATTTTTGGCAAGATGTTTTGCATGGAAAGAAAGACACAAAAGGTAAAGAAATTGCACTAGAACCTCCAGATGATGATAAACAATGTGCCATTAGGGAAGTCAAGAATAATAAAGCATATGCTATGTTTACAACATCAGTTATAGAAGAAGTAAGAAGATAGATTCATTCTTGTAAAACAACATATGCAACATTAGAAATTTTAAAGGAACTTTATGGTTCACATTCAAAATTAGAGATTATTGGGTTGTTATTGAAGTTATTTAATTAGGAAATGAAGGACAATGCTCCATTCAAATTGGATTCTAAAATAAAGGCTATTTTCCATGATATATAAGCCACAGGTGTTAAAGTAGATTTAAAATTAATTTCCTTCATCAAGGCCCTACACCGTGCATACTCTCACTACTTGGAATCTCTCCAAGCTAGTGGACAACTAAAGGAAATCATTTTTGATAAATTAGTAAATAAAATTGCAGAAAGAGAAAAGGATTTTGGGAAGAAAGAGTCTGTTTCTACTGCTAATACAGAAACCTTGTGCTATGCACAAAAAGAACATAAATCACAAAATGAGTTTTCCAGAGGTAGCTAGAATCCCAATGGTTGAGGTAGAATGAATTTTAGAGGCAGCGGGGGTAACAATAAAAATAATTAGGGAGATATACATAAAAACCACCAAAAACATAAAAAAAATTAGTATAAATCAAATATCAAATGTTATAGATGTGGAAAAATTGGTCATAGTCGAGATAATTGTAAGGTTCTATTGTAGCGGCTGCAACACCCTCCAATATTTTGGCCTACATGCAAATTTTTGAGCCTACTATGAATCCTCTAATCAATTATTTCTTAGTCCCTTATTGGCAAGAAGATGATTTCAAGCTCCCTTCTCTGATCTCAAGAGTCGTTCACGCTTTTATCTTTATATAACAAGTGTCATCTTCGGGCATGGGAATTATTGCTTGTTATGAAAAGGGAAATTCTGGTTTTCTTCAAGGGGCAATCATTTTGGAAATGAGTTGTTCTCATCATATAGACATGTTTCACACTCATATTCAAATTTTCACGCACTATTACACAAGTGTCGTCATTATCCTCACAAAGTCTATCGTCATAGCCACACTTGTCATAAGTTGCCACAAAGTTTGTTGCATTAAGAGAAGTATGTTTTCATACGTTCTGGATGATCTATGTTGTATCACTAAGTGTCCAAGAGTTTTGTCACAATCATGTTCTATCACTTTTCACATCGGTTCCACTGGTCCCACACTTAACTAAATTTTGGAGGATTCTTAGCAACCTAGACTCATCCAGCCTCCCTAAACTGCGCACTTTTCATCTGCAACCCTCAAGTTTTTTCCTTGCCTGCTGTAACCACACAATGCACAAAAACCCAACATCCATTTGCATCTAAAACTATATAGAGGCTACCTCAAATGACCCTCCATTAGATAGAGCTCACTTCCCTCGAGAATTGCACATATTTTTCCTCCAGGCCTCTCTTCTGCCCAGTCCCCTTTGCCTCTGAAAATTGCACATATTTTTCTTAAGGGCCTCATCCCACAAAATCCATTACTTAAGTGAACTGCGCAATTCTATCCCTCAGTATACACTGCGCAAATATTTCCTTCAGTGGGCATTGTGTAATCTTATCCCTCACTGTAGCCCAATCACTAAGCCTTCTCCCACCTGAACTAATATAATTTTTGGCTCAGTCAGTGGATTATCATGCAACATCTTAGACTAGGAGTTTATCAGACATATGTTGTCTTGTCATGAGTGGATTACAGATATGTGAATT
Source organism: Pinus tabuliformis (assembly GCA_031772625.1). Lineage (NCBI taxonomy): Eukaryota > Viridiplantae > Streptophyta > Pinopsida > Pinales > Pinaceae > Pinus > Pinus tabuliformis. The sequence continues at coordinate 1,821,777,511 of CM062819.1, read as the reverse complement.
CTACTAGGTTATGGAAATATGATTAAGAAGGAGATGAATAAGGAGGACATGCTAGATGATATGTAAGGAGTTGAGGAGAAAAGATAACTACCAGATAAGAAGACCAAGGAACCTAGGGTATAATAGAAGATTAGGACAACATGAAAACTCCATCTGATTCACAACCCTTTGGAGGGTAGGTATGAAAAGCAAAGCACATATTTCATGAAGTTAAAATACTCCTTTTAACATAGGATGAATGATAACTTATCATTCTCGTATCATTATGTCTTCAATGACATGTAAGGTCACAAACACTAGAAGTCATTCAATGTGTTTTCTCTAAGTGTTTTGCTCCCTTTCCCTTGTTAGATCAACTATCATCTCTTGAAATGTTTGGTTGTTAGGACATGTTTGGGAGCCTTCTCTGGTGGTTTTTAAGGTCAACCTTTGTGTATATCAGTGTCCTAACAATGTAAACACCTATTTCACTCTTACACAAAGTCTTGAGCATTGTCACACAAAAGTATTCACAACCACCCTAACATCTATCTCAAGTGTCGCACTTGTTGCTTCTTGACCTAAGATAGTCACTCAGAGGGTAATGATTTTTTTTTACCCGATGGTCTATTTTTTCATGTCATCAAAGTATGTTAAGTGTGTGATCACATTTCAAGTTCATCACAGATCAATTTCCCTCCTGCACTTAGCCATTTTGGAAAATCTTCCCAAACGGGAAACTCAACTTAACCTGGCCTTCTCTATGCTAGACACTACGCAGTCTCAACCCTCATAGATGTGACCTTACTTCTTGGAACTATGTATTTCATAGTCACTGTCCTCTAGGGTTATTGCTCTGCGCAATTCCCAAGTCCAACAGCCTTCCTTGACCCCCAAAATTGCACAGTTGTGCCTCCCATTTTGCCTTCAACTACGCACTTTACAATTTCAATCCTCAATATTTTCCCTTCCCTTATGGAACCCCATAATGAGCAAAGATTCTAGCCTCCCTTGGCCTCTTTAAGTACGTAGATGTGTCCTCTAGTGACCCTCCCTCAGTCAAATCTCATTATCCTCAAGAGGTACAAAGATTTGTCCTTCAGGAATCTATACTAACCAGTTCTCCTTGCCTCTGGAAACTACACATATTTGTCTCCTAGGGTCTCATCCTGCTTCACCCACTGTCCACTTGAGCTATGCAATCCTGAATCTGAGTGGTCACTGTGCAATTTTTCTCCCCAGTGGGGACTGTGCTCAAAAGTTGCTCAGTCAAGATTTAGTTGCACTCTATGAAATCTCAATGATAAATCCCTCTACCTATGACCTGGAAATGTGCACAGGATAGTTACTGGTCCCTCTCTCCCATCCTATCACTCGTCCCAAGCTCAGTTCATGGATAGTAATGCAACATCTTAGACTAGGGACTTTTCATATTGATGTCATCTCGTGATGAGTGAATTGCAGGAACAAGTACACTATCAAGTCATGGAAAGGTGATAACGAAGGAGGGAAGCATGCCTAGAGACTCACTTGTAGTTGAACAAACGAGTAAACATGTTAAGAGTTAGAAAAGGGTCACAAGTTTGCAACCACCTCCCGAGACCAAAAGCCTTTGAAGGCCCTACATCATCAAGTTATGTGGAGAAGAAGAGAAGGAATACCCAAGAACACATCTATCACTCAGTAGAAATAGTGACTTGAAATTTCCACACCATAAATTTAGTCCATGTCAGCAACATCATGTCAAGTCATGTCACACATTTTCATATGCCACATCACTATCATGGGCCATGTATATTGTAAAGTGAAATTCCAATGTACACACAAGAATATGAAGAGTCATGTAAGTTAAAAACTCATAGGAACTTTAATAGTCATGAGGCTAGTCAAAGAGTCACAATGGGAAGCATCACCCTTGGTTATATATACCCCCTCATTGTATGAGCAAACGGATTTTCACGTTTTCTCCTCCCTCTAGGAATTAGAGAGATTAGGTAGTTCTTTGAGGAGCAAGGAGTGGCTCCAATGTCCCACTACTGGGGCTAGTGATGTACAATGCAAATATGTGTCTTTGAACTTTTTCTTAATAACAAAATCCTTTTAAGCCCAACCAATTCTTCACGCATGACTTACGCATGTTTGTAATACTATTATGTAGATGTTTGTATTTCATGTTTTCTTTCACATGTACTAAGATAGTTGAACTATTTTGGTTATTTTAGTGCTCATCTTGTTGAGAACATGTTGTAATGGTTGTTATTTGTATCTTATCCTTGTGGACTATTCCGCGAGATAGCAGACAAATTTTTCCTTGCTTATAGGTTATAAAGACCCTCATGCCCATTGCGCACTATTCCACTAGATGTTAAAGGGATCTTCCTTTGTTCATTGGTTGCAACGACTATCACATCCATTGTGGACTATTATGCTAGATATTAGATAGGTCGTTTTGGTTCATGTGTGTCTCTTCCCAGGTGGTACTATTACCTCTCAATTTGAGGCTCACCTTCTCCTCCCCATTTGCAGTAAGACGACCTAGACAAAGTTGTGTTGCATAGTCATCGGGCACACTCACCAAGCACACTCACCTTGATTTTCAAAGATACCATTGCATCACTCTCCTGTGTTGATATCTAGATCCAAGGAAGATATTTGAGGATTTCGCAACTGGGCCTTTATACCGTATGGGACTCCTACACCAAATGGTGTGAGGTATGATTGGGACTTCATATCAGGGGGATTCCATTGATTGATAGATTTCCCACACCATCAACAAGTTCATTGGGAGAATATTAATAATGAAAAGAAAGAGACAATTAATAAAAATACAGAAAAATTATCTTCAAATGGATCTGCACATTATATAGTTGCTCACTGCAGTTTTAATATTGATAATGTTTTTAATACTTCATTTTCTTCATGGGAGGACAATTCAATTTTAGATTCAATCACAACTTGTCATATGACATTTTTGAAAGATATTTTTTAACGTTTAAATGATAATGTTGATGGTGTTGTTTATTTTGCTGGTAATTCCAAATTTAAACCATGAGGGATTGGATCATTTAGATTAAAAATTCTACATTTAGCAGATTATATACTGAAGAATGTTCTTTATATTCCCCTATTTTAGAGGAACTTAATGTCACTCATTCATATCAAAAAACAAGGACATTCAATCCATATTTTTGATGGAATAATTGAAATTCATATAGCAAGTGATAATTCAGTAATTATGACTAGTGTTGAAGGAGGTACATTGTTGAAATTGAATAGTAATTCATCTATTACACATTATGCTACAAATTCAGCTCTATTAATGCATCATGATAATATTTTGTCTTCAACTTTATTATGGCATGCTATATTTTGTCACATCAAATATAACAACATTATATTATGAAAGAGCATGGAATTAAAGGTCTTCCCACTATTCCAAGTAAGCTCACACCATGTGATGCTTGCATCTTGGGGAAACATAGTAAACAACCATTTCATAATTCTATTTCTAGATCTTCCAAAAAATCGGGTCTCATACATTTTTATTTATGTCGACCTATGCCTATACCAACAACAAAAGGAAATAAATATATACTCACCTTTATTGATGACTATTCGAGGATGTGTTGGGTTTATCTTTTGAAGTAAAAGTCACAATTTTTTTATATGTTCAAAACATTTCATGCTAGGGTTACAAATGAAAATCAACAGAATATTGGTATCTTAAGGCCTAATAATGGAAGTCAATATACTTAAAAATATTTTGAGCAATATTTAACAGATAATGGCATCAAATAGCAAATTATTATTCCATATAATCCTCAACAAAATTGTGTTGCATAAACGATGAATAGGACTTTGCTTAACATGGTTTTTTTTCAATGTCGTTTTTCACAAATGTTATATTAATGTTTTCGTTAGAAGCAGTAATCTGTGAAACATATATTAAAAATAGATGTCCTTCTTCTATCCCCAACAACAAATCACCATATGAAGTTTGGTAAGACACATTACCAGCAGTTCAACATTTTAAATTTTTTATGCAATTATTCCTAAACATCAAAGAAATAAATTAAATGCGACAAATCGAAAGTGTATTTTTTTGGGACATTCTAGTACTTCCAAATCATATAGATTATAGGATGAATAAAACATAAAATTATTCTTTCCAGAGATATCTTTTTTTTTAGAATCTGTAATAGATTTCTCTATTATTGATAGATAACTTTCTCATTTAGATAAATTTGCATCCAAGAAATTTTACTTTGAATATGAAAATATAGATCAACATACTAAGGGAGGAATTCCCATTCTAGATCAGTCTGTGGGTTTTCCATATTTAATTCATGAAGGTATTATTGTTGAGGAAAATTTGGAAGATAATATTATTTCTGGAGAATCAGAAAGTGTTCTTGAAGAACCTGCACTTCAAGATGAGAAACCTTCACAACCACCTCAGCAATTTTTCAGAAGATCCACTCATATTCACAGATTTCCTAGCAAATATGATTATTATGAGATAAACAATTCCTCTACATGCAATGTTTCTCATGATTGTAATTATTCCACAATTAGTGAACCTAACTGTTTTGAAGAAGCTACTAATTGTGATGAATGAAAGGATGCAATGAAGAAAGAATATGATGCTCTTATTAAAAATGACACATGGAGGTTGGTGGATCCTCCTACTTGCATCAAACATATTAATTGTAAATGGGTCTATAAATTCAACTATAAACGAGATGGCTCACTTCATAAATACAAGGCCAGACTTGTAACTAAATGCTATGCTCAGAAGGAAGGTGTTGATTATACGGATGCCTTTTCTCCTACAGTGAAATGGGGCACAATTACAACTTTGTTTTCTCTTGCAACACAGAAAGGATGGAAGATACATCATATGGATGTGAAAACAACATTTTTGAATGGATATTTAAAAAAGGATGTCTACATATTTCAGCCTGGGGGTTTTTATTTCAAAGTCAAATAAAATATGGTATACAAGTTGGTCAAAGCATTATATGGAATGAAACAAGCATCCCGTGCTTGGTATCAAAAGTTAATTGGAAACCTCCTTAAGATGAATTATAATATTTTTTACCTAGATGATGCAACTTTATTTGTCAAAATATTGGAAAATTTGTTTCATATCTAGTTGTGTACGTTGATGATTTGATGATTACAGGGAATAACAATGGTTATATAGCATTTTTTAAAAGGGAGCTGCAGAAAATCTTTGACATGATATATTTGGGTTGGTTGGATTATTATTTGGGAATTGAAGTTGTTAAGCAACCTAAACACATTTTTATTTCTCAGAAGAAGTATCTTGGACAACTATTAAATAAGTTTGGAATGCAGGATTTTAACCCTCTTTCTACTCCTATGGAGTAAAATTTGAAACTTAAATCCACTAAAGGAAGTCTATTTGATGATCTAATGAAGTACATGAAACTTGTTGGAAGTTTAATTTTTTTAACTACTACTAGACCTGACATTACTTTTGTTGTAGGGATACTTTCTAGGTTCATGCATCAACCCTACAAAGGTCATTGGAATACAAAAAAAAAAATATTATTAAAATACTTGAAGGGAACTCAATCTTTTGGCATAAAATACTCCAAAGTTGCATATTTCCATCTCACTAGATATTCAGATTCTTATTTTGATTTTGGTAAGGAGAATGGAGTCTCTACTTTTGGTTATTTCATGATTTGGGATCAACAATCATTAACTGGAGGTCACCAAAAAAATTGTACATGTTGATTCTACCACTGAAGCTGAATATGTTGTAGTAGCTAAAGCCACAAATGAAATCGTTTGGCTTTGCAAGATACTTGAAGACTTGCACGAGAAGCAAAAAGATTCAACTATTTTATTTTTCGATAATTCTTCTACAATTCAATTGGCCAAGAATCCAAAGTTTCATGATCGAAGCAAGGACATTAACATGAGGTATCACTTGATTCAACATTATGTAGAGGCCAAGCTAATTCATATGACATATTGTCCTACTTCAGAAAAGATAGAAGATATCTTCACCAAGGCACTATGACGAGAAAAGTTTGAAAAAATTAGAATGTTACTTGACATGTCAGATGTGCCTTCAGATTAAGGGGGGAATGTTAACTAATCCTTCAGGGTAAAGTGTAATATTAGTAGATTAAAATTGATCGTTTAGGTAGTTTTTCATTTTACAGTTAAGAAAAACACCAATAGTTGTGATCTAATAATTGTATATGTTTGTATAAATACTTCATATTTTCATTTAATAAGATAATGTTTTCATTGTGGAGTTCATGGGGCCTGTAAGACGATGTGGGTTTTGGGAAGAATGGTGAGTCAAGCTAGACTAAGGCATCAAAAAAATGAGATAAGATGATCAATGTAAGAATGCAAGATGAAAACAATGAAGTGGCTTATGGCTGGTATAAGAATTTGGGTCAAGCAATGGAGGAGAAGTATGTTTGGGTCAACTAAATTCACATTGAGAAGATGTGAAACTAGAGAAAAGGACCGCATGGAGGTGCGAAGGAGTCAAGAAGGGTGACTCAGGCATGCAGTCATGCATGACCTGAGGTAAAATTTTGTACCGACTCGACAAGGAAGAAGGGACCCAAAATATAGCGTTGATGATCAAAGCGAGGTCTATAGGTAGGGAAAAGGTTTATGCTGAATTCGCTCTAAGGTTTTTTGGCTTCATAGACATGAACCGAGCCTTTTATCTCAAGGAATATTCGTATGTGTAATTTTTAATAAAATAAGAAGGTCAGAGGGCCATTCCATTGAAATTATGCATGTGTATGATGATGTTCATGTCATTTTAATGTCTTGCATATGATGTTCATGATTTTGTTAATGAAATACGTTAATTGTGATTATGTGATAGTAATATTATTGCTCTATGTTAATGAAATTTTGCACTTAATATAATATAGAGATTAACATAAGTAATATATATTTTGAGGCATAGTCAGGGTGAAGTAGCACTCTGCTACACTAGGAAGCTCTGAAACACATCAGTGTTTCATGCTCAATGGATCGAAGTGCATAGACAAGGCACCTTATAAACCGTAGGAGGCCTTGGGTTTGTGATAACTATGGAAGAAGATACAATAACATCTAATGGAACTTCATTATTCCTAGAGCCCCAATTTTTAAACAGAGCCTAATAACCAATGAGGGGTCAGGTTTGACTCCTTCAACTCTCCATTAGAGTTAAAAATTTGACCATTGTAGACTCCTATTCATGGTCCACACATGACTATCCCATTTTTCATGAGTAAGGGGGTATGATGTACCATCCTCTTGAACCATGGTAGTCAAACAAAAATTAAATGGTTGGAAAATGTCAATATTCATCAATCCATAATAAACATCAAAACACTTTGTGATACATGTCACCTTGATAAACTTTAAAATGTCATAAAAGATAACTAAATTATAACTTGTTTTTTTAATTATTACTACTAATATTAATAATAAAATTAATTAATATATAAGTTAAATATATATACATTTAAATAAGCATGGAACAATATCCTTAACCATAGAGATTTTCCGCCCTTTACCATGGATATTCTTAATATGTAAATAGGATTTTTTACAACACCATGACTTATCAATAACACATGCCCAAAAAACCATGACATACTTCATATGATACTTGTTCATATATCAATTTCTTTAATTAATCAATTAATTAAAACGGAAAAATCGTAGCCCTTCGAGGGCATCTCAATTGATGATGGACATGAATGTGAAGTATTATGTTCAAAGAGGTTTTAGGTTCAAATTCACTCATGGACAAGGTGACATGGTTCACTTAGAAGTTATAGTGATAGCGGTTATAATCATCCCGATGTCACATTAGTAAGAGACTAGTTTAGCTACCGATTCCTCTAATTACAAAAAAAAAATGGGAGGGCGGAGTGCATAACCACTTTGGAGATAAATATGAAACTTTTATTTTTGTATACTATTAATAATATCGAAGGTTAAATCCTTGCAATCCACCTAATAACTATGATAATTAAATTAAAATTATGGAAGTCCTATTCCAAAATAGAAATGCTTGTCAACATAATTATTAATAATTATAAAAGGAATTAATATATGAGTTAAACATATAGATACATTTAAAAAAATATGTAATATGGTTCTTAACCATGGAGATTCATAACTTATTAATAGGGCATGTTACAATATGATGGGCCAATACCATGACATATCAATAGCTCATGCCCATAAATCCATAACTCATTTCATATTTTTTTTTTTGTTAACTAAACAATTTAATTAAAAGGGGAAAAAGGGCATAATTAATTTGAAGATCAGTCTCAATCGTTGATATGTAACTATTAGTAATAATATTTTAAAATATTCCATGGAGGTTAAATCCCTAGTATCCACCTAATTATTACATTGATAGGCATCCCCCGTATTGGAATTGTGCACTTTAATTATTTTCTTAATTAAAAATTTTGATCGAATGATGCAAATGTAAAGATGCCAACATATTATCATCGCTGCCAATATATCAATGGATAAAATTCACACCACTAAATTAATTATTTTCCTAAATCACATGTTTAAGGCATACCTAAATTATTTTTTTATAAAACATGATTGAAAAATTACTATGACTCTTGCTGATAACCACATATGATGATTAGTGAGAAATGAATTAAAAAAAAAACATTTAAAATATACATTGAAACATGCATTGATTCTAAAACATAAAAATATTCACAGCCTTAAACATATGCCTCTTCAACCATTTTCCAAGTGTTTTTTCTACTCCATTACCTAACTTAAGTGGTTTCCTATGCATTACGAATTCCCTCGCCATTTCATGGTTAGGTGGTTGCAATACAAGATGAAGAAATTACAATTTCTTTGATCTTGTGAGTGCAACCACTGTGAGAGATATTCAACTATGTGAGTATTTATTTCAAGAGTCTCTTAAGAATTTTAGGTTTTCTCATCATTGTTTCTTTACACTTTCAGAGCCTGCAAGTCACTTATTTTACATAGTTTGTTTTAGGATTTGAGATGGGGTTTTGGTAGAGGTTTGTCTGGCAAATTACATTACTTGGTCGTGAAATTTAATCTTCATAGTGGAACTTGCAGTGAGTTTGAGAGAAGTATTGAATGAGAATGTTCATCATGTGTGATGTCAGATACTCAAATCAATTCCCTCCAGTTTTTTTCTTACTTTAGAGAGTGAAACTTGATTTCATTGAGATTATGTCCTTTTCTACAAAATTAACCAGTAAAAAGAGGTTTTACAATTTGATAATAAAGTAGAACTAAGGCATGTTTTGGCTTTGTTATTTTGTATAGAAGAGTGAAATGACATTTTAGGGTTTTGTTATAAAATAGAGATAAGGCATAGTTTTTGTTGCAAAATACCCTCGAGGTAATCAACAAGGTTATTCACCAAAAGTATACACTCAAGGTTACCCCAATCTTATGCACCACAAGTGCCACCTTCATAGGCATAGCCTATGTAGACACAACAAGCCTATCAATATGCGCCCACTGAACCCACACCATCGCTTAATGGAGAAATTATTTACAGATACTCGTAATTATTTTCTTTGAACTTCATTGCATCCATTTTTTATTGTTTTATTCACAATTTGTGTATTGATCAAGATTTTGTACTGGAAATTTAGATTGCAACCTATGGGTTTTTCGTTGTTGTTTCCTTATAAATTACTACTGTACCTTATGAATTGCATGCACTCTAAGTCTAAACCAATAGATTTTAATGGAAACCTACAAAGCGCCAATACCCTGTTTTACATTAACTTATATTCTAATATTAGCATTTATGATTAGAGAGTTGATTGTATTCATTGTACATACATGTTATGATCTCTTCTTATATTGTATTCATAGAAGCCTCTTCTGGTTGACAAAATAAAGAGTTAATTTTCCAATAAATGTTACAAAAGTATTGTAGATTTTGAAATGTGAAAATCTATATTCATTTTATTGTTGAAATATGTAATGATAATAGAGTTTAGGCTTCTGTGATCCATATTAAGTTAGAGAAAGATTTCGGCGTAAATCACATGAAGAGTCATTTGTCGACGCGTTTCGAACCAACCAGTGTGGTTCATCGTCAGGACAAGATGAAGAAAACAGATCTAGCTTAGCATGCTATATAGACCGAGTAGAGCCTCCAACGGCTAGTTTGACCCAACCGCTAATATTGACCAAAGGACCAGGATCAAATCCATGGGATCCCCCCTCTCCCCTATTGTGGCTAATCTTTTTATGGAAGATTTCGAGTCCAAGGCTTTGAACTCTTCCCGGCTCCTTCCTAAGCTATGGAAGAGGTATGTGGATGACACCAATGTCATTTGGTCTCACGGCCAGGATGAGCTTGATCGCTTCTTTGATCATCTTAACATTCAGTCATCGGCCATTAAGTTCACTAAAGAGCAGGAAGTTGATGGATGCCTCCCTTTCCTTGATATTCTCATTTCTAGGAATGAGGATGGTTCCCTAGCCCATCAAGTTTTTCGGAAGAAAACTCATACGGAGCAGTATCTTCATGCCAGTTCCCACCATTTCCCAGCTCAAAAGATGGGGGTTCTTAGTACCCTTGCTACTCGGGCCCTGAGGATCTCGGACAAGAAGAGCTTTGAGAAAGAGAAATCCCATCTGCTGGATGTCTTTGTGGAGAATGGTTACAGTAGATACATGGGTCATAGGGCTTTCCTTAAAGCTTCCAAGAATTCTCTGGTGAAAAGGGAGCCAAAAGATCGTGTTCCTGGTGTCCTTCTTCCTTATGTTCAAGGGACCACTGATAGAATTGGTAGGATTCTCAGGAGACATAGTATCCCGGTATCCTTCAGGCCCCTGAACACCATTCGTTCGTCTCTCAGATCGGTGAAGGATCCCATCGACCCTAAAGATATGAAAGGTGTTTATTTGATCCCCTGTTCTTGTGGGACCCCCTATATTGGGGAGACTGGTCGTTCCATTAATCAGAGGATTAGTGAGCACGCAGCGGATCTGAAGCATAGGAGATTTAAGTCTTCCGCTTTGGCTGAACATGTGGAGAAAACCAAGCATCAGGTTTGTATCGAAGAAGCCAGTGTTATTGCTAAGGTTCCGCATTTCCATCATCGAAAATTCAGGGAAGCTCTGGAGATCGAAAAGAGACCTAGCAATCTCAATAGAGACGATGGTTGGAAAATCAGTAGATGCTGGGTCCCTGCCCTCTCCTCCTAGTACTTTTTCCGTCCTCTGTGATTTTTACTGTTTTGTCTCGTATTTATTTTTGTCATTGTCATCCTTCTAATCGCCTTTCCTTTATGTTTCTGATTAGTTAAGGGCCTGGTGGTAACTTGTTTCCTTACTTTGATACCATTTAACTCGCTATTTAGCTGTATTCAGGACTCTATTCATCTTTTTTTTCCCTTTTATTCTTATTTAGTTATTTCATTTATTATTATTAATTTATTTATTTTGTTATTTTTTGATTTTTATTATTTATTTATTTATTTTATTCGTTTATTTATTTATTTTTACTATTATTATTACTGTTTAAGTTATGTTTTAGTCCCCTGTTCATTTCTTCAGTTTTATTTATTCATTATTATTTTATTTCATTTTTATTTTTATTTCGTGTTTTGTTATTATTTTACTTTTATTTAGTTAGTTATTTTATTATTATTATTATTATTAGCTTTTATTAATTAATTAATTCAATTAATTTATTATATATTTTTTAAGCTTATTATTTTATTCTATTCCCTCTTAGTTATTCATTCTTATATATGTATTATTATTTTATCTCATTTTTTCGTTGTTCTATTAGTATTTTTATTTAGTTAGTTATTTTTATTATTTTATTATTAATTTTTAATAATTATTTAGTTTATTATCACTTGATTTTTATTTTTTGTGCGTTTTATTTTATCTATTTATTTTTATTCTCGTGGTTTATTTTTGTTTGATTTATCTTTTATTTTATTTATTTTTACTTTTGTGTTTGTGTATTTGTTTTATTTTTACTATTTTTAGTTCGGGTTCTTATTTATTTAATATGTTATTTTAATAGTTTACTTAGTTATTCTCCCTTAGTCCGTTCTTAGAAACGGTCCATTGCATCTAATTTTCTTTTATTAGTAATTTGACCTTTAATTTTTTATTATTTATTGGATTTGATCCTGGTCCTTTGGTCAATATTAGCGGTTGGGTCAAACTAGCCGTTGGAGGCTCTACTCGGTCTATATAGCATGCTAAGCTAGATCTGTTTTCTTCATCTTGTCCTGACGATGAACCACACTGGTTGGTTCGAAACGCGTCGACAAATGACTTTTCATGTGATTTACGCCGAAATCTTTCTCTAACTTAATATGTAATGATGTTTAAAAAAACTAAAGTAGACGAGTAAAAATGGTTTTCTTTTATTTATTTAAAAAACAACATTGTGTGGAAAGTATCTTCCAAAACATTGTATTTAAAACATTTTTTCAACTCGTAAATTATGGGATATAAAAACAAAAATTTATGATTTTTTTATTAAAAGCCATGTGAATTATCATCTATGAAAATAAGTTTTTCATAAGTTTATTTTCTAATTCGAATACAAATAAAGTACACTAACACTATTTTAATTCAAATAGAAATAAATGTTTAATACTTCCTTTAATGTCGTAAAACAATAAAGCTTACCATCAATAAGGCTTATACATATTACTATTAGTATAATACACTATTATATACTTAACTCTTCCTTTAATGCCGTTAGAAATAAGGTTTTAGAACACAATTACAAATGACAATATAGGTTTAGAAAAAGATAGGCATCACCCCTATATTCATGGTAAACAGAATTCACTCAAATTTGGGATGATGTTTGGTTATTTTGGATGATGTATGAGTGGAGCGGAAAAAAATGGTGTAATGAAAATCAATGAAAAAAGAGAAGGGGATTATACCATTTTTCCATTAATCCTGTTCAGTGGCGCTGGTGTTAGAGCAGTGGAGGAATTTTAAAATAAACGCCGTCTATTTTAAAATAAATTTTGATAAGAACTTTAAATTTTAAAATTGTTGTATAATTTATTGGGTTTATTTTAAAGGAACTTAAATTTATTAATAAAGTTTAATAATAAAAAGCATACACAACTAATTTGTAATTTCATTGGGTTTATTTTAAAGGATCTTAAATTTATTAATAAACCTTATTAATAAAAACCATACACAACTAATTTGTAAGTTGATTACCGTGATTAATTTATTGGTTTATTTTAAAAGAACTTAAATTTTAAACAAATTTATTAATAAAAGTGAAATTGTAATTCAAATAGAAATAAATAACACTATATGTTTAATTATTTCTCAAATGTCGTCAAACAACAAGGCTTTGGAACCCAATTACAAATAACATTATATGTTTAGGCAATAATAATAATAAAGAAGAAGAAGATTATAATGTTTTTCCATTAAGCCGGTTCAGTGACCTTGGTGTGAGAAAATTTTAAATAAATTCTAAGTTTATTTTAAAATAAAATTTTGGGAAAAACTTTTAATTATAATTATAGAATTATTTGTTGAATTTATTTTAAAATAACTTTAATTTATTAATAAAAATCATGCAACTAAGTTTTAAGTTGATTACAGTTGCACTAATTTGTAATTTTATTAATAACCTTACTTTGAAACAACTCAAAATTTAAAATAATTTGTTAATAAAATTTTAAATTATAACTCATTTTAAAATAAATTTTAAAATTTAAAATTTTTACACTAAGCTTTTATTTAAAGTTACTATTAATATGATACTAAAATATTATAAATATTATTATATATTACATTAAAGATAATGCGTTTCAAATTATTGGTTTAATATTTTGGTTCAGTGGTATAATATTATTGGTTTAATATTTTGGTTCAGTATAATATTATTGGTTTAATATTTTGGTTCAGTAGTATAATAATGTTATAGTAAACATTAATATCAATTATTAGTAATATTTCTTATGAGATTAATATTATTAGTAATAACAATATGTTGCATTAATACTTTATTAGATTAACGATAGTACATTAGTTATGAGGTAAATATATCACTAATGTAATAATAGCAATATTTTATGTAATAATTTATTTTTATATGAATATTAATGTTATTCATAACAATGTTGGTAACATTTAATAGCATTAATATTAACATATATTATTATTATCGTAATAATAACAACAATGAAAATATTCACATTAATGTCATAATCATCTTGGTAATACTTTGTTTCCAGTATAGATTTTAATTATTGCTAAGACATTTTTTTAATGGTCTTCAATCTGCCTCGATGAACATCATTTTTTGGTTTCGAAAACTATTGCCAACTATTAACCGCAGAGGCTTATAGTATATGGCTAGGGTTAACCATAATTCCTTGGGTTTATAATATTAATGCTCATCCAAGATAAACATGCTAAGAATGGTCAACAAAGGTCAACCCATCATCAACCATGGTCAACCATGGTCATCAAAGATCAACATGGTTAGAATTGTTGAATATGGTCAATCAAGGTCAACCATGGTTAACCCTGATCAACCAAGGTTAGCCATGATCAACCATTATTAATCATGGTCGAATATGACTAACCATGGTCGATCATGACCAACCATGGTTGATCATGATTAACCATGATCAACCATAATGGTCAATCAAGGTCTTTATGCTTAGGATAGACCCAATACTATAAAGCCAATAAATCACATTTATCAATACAATAAACTGAATACTATAGATCCTAAGTATTACTAAACCTTTAGAGTTTATGGTATTGGTAGATGTGGTTATGCTCAGGTGTTATAATACTTTAAGCCCTTAGAGTATATGTTATTTTTATATGTGGGTATACTTTTGGTTTATAGTATTGGGTTTTATGATGTTAGGGTTTATAATATTCAATTTAATATTATGGTTTAATATAATGATTTTGGAATGGTACAAAAATTTGTCCAGCGTTGCATTGTGACAAACATTATCTCAGTGCAACAATCAATCTAACAATGATTCTCGCAATGTTACATAACACTAAAATTTATTAAACATCTTAATGTGACATTACAAAATTGGGGTTTAATATTACTGTTTACAGTATTATGGTTTCTAATATTGGGTTTGGTCGAACCCAAGAGTTGTTAATACTAATCTCTTGGGTTTATAATATAAATAATCCATTATTTTTATTAATACCAAGGGTTTATAATATTAATCCCTCGATTTTATTAATCCTACGAGCTTATAATATTAATCACTTCAGTTTATAATATTAAAAGCTCTTTGGTTTTATCAATAGTTTATAATATTAATCCTTTGGATTTATTAATGCATTGGTTTACCTGCAAAAGTCCATTATACCAAGATACTAACCAACCATCCTAGCGAGGAGATGCTGATACTTTAGAGAGTCCTAAAATGAAAGACATGATTAAAGAACTAGAAGAAAAAGTTAATAGCCACCTCACCCTAAATAATGTGGTAGATAAGTTAGATATCAAACCAATTAAAGATGAAATGAAAAAACTAATAGAATTAGACCACGAACGTGACAAAAGGGCCTTAAACTTTATAATATGCGGTTTAAAAGAGGAAGTAGATGAGGATACATTAGCCTTAGCCTAGACAGAACTACATAATAGATTACAAATTGAAACATTGTGTCTCACAGAAGCAACAAGGTTGGGGAAATTAACAGAGAATAAAGGAAGATTAATCCGCATAAAGGTGAGCTCCACTAATCATAAGCACGACATACTTAGTAAAACCTCAAGTCTAAAAGGAACGGGAATATTCATAAATGAAGATCTCATTCCAGAAGATCAAGTAGAATTAAGAAAGGAGGTTCAAAAGGTAAAAGAAGCTAGAAAGGAAGGAAAATGGGCAATAATCAGAAATAGAAAAGCCTTTATTCGAGATAGAAACCAAAAATATAGTAATCAATAGCAATTAAACATGCTCTGGATCCTTTCTTGGAATTGTCGGGGCTTCCCATGGAACAAAGGCCCCAAGCTAAGTTGGATTTCAAATGATGTTGATATTATTTTTCTTGTTGAAACTTGGGAGCACGAAGAATATAAGGTCCCTAACATAGATGGCTTTATGCTATGGTCTACCAGGAACAAGCAATCCTCCCGTAGAGGCATTGGGGGAATAGCTTCTTACATTAAGAAGAACATCTCCCCTCATGTCAGTATTTATAAAAATGACCCTCACAACCAATATAGTTGGATAGAGATCAAAGACATTAATAATAAAAAGTCCTACATAGCAATATGTTATTTCCCCCCCATTAATTCTAAATTCTATAAGAAGAAGAATCTAGATAAAACTAACCCTTACAATGGTTTAGAGAATGATATTTCTAGCCTAAGGAATGACGGTAATATCCTTTTAATAGGTGACTTTAATGCTCGAACTTCAAACAACCAAGCTATTATTCTAAGCAATCATTCCAACCCTAATCCTCTTTGGTTAGACGAAGACCCTACTCTGGCTAGCAGGTACAAAAGGAACTCTGAAGATCTCGGGGAAAATTTGTTTGGGTCGGAGCTAGTCAAGCTTTGTAGTGCTCAAGATCTCATTATTTGCAACGGTCTAAAGAAGTGGCCCAATTCTAGCAAGATGACCTGCATCCATGGACTTGGTAGCAGTGTGGTAGACTACGTTATTTCCGATCTCCCATTATACAACGAAATAATAACTTTTGACATCTTAAACGACCACGAACCTGACACTGATCATAGGCCTTTACTTATAACTCTCAATTTTGTCATGCATAGAGTTCCCATAGAAAATAATACTTATAGCCAAAAGAACTTAATATTTGATAGAAATAAAAATGATCTCTTTCTAAATGAATTAAAAACTAATTTGCTTCCTTTATCTAGTATAGACAACATAGAAGACCTTTATCATAATTTTACTACAACCCTCTCATATTATATTAACAAGTTCTCAATTGAAGTTTCAAATAATAAAAGAAATAGCAAAACCAATCCATGGTATGACAAAGATTGTAAAAGTGCGAGGAGAGCAATTAAGGAAGCTGTTGATGAATCTCTTAAAATGGACAAGATAAAAATATACAAAGCCCTAACTAAAAGGAAAAAGAGGCAATACATTCGTCAAAGACAGGAGAATCTCTTACACCTCTCTAAGGCAGATCCTAAGAAATTTTGGAGGTAGATTCTAACTAGGAAGACAGGATAATAATAAAATTGCTCTTCACGATTGGAATTCCTATCTTAAAAAGCTTTATGAATCTCCAAATGTCATGGATAATTTGGAAACCCTTCTCACAACGAAAGAAGTTTTCTCTTTAGAAGACATTAATTTTGGGGTTAATTGCCTCGCTAATGGGAAAGCTAAGGACATTGAAGGTTACCAAGTGGAAATCTTAAAAATTGGAGGTCATGTCCTCATCCCCCACATCCACAAGCTTTTCAATCAAGCACTCAAGCAAGGCTTCCCTAAACATTGGACTGAGAGCCTCATTATCCCCATTTTTAAAAGTGGGGATACAAATAACCCCTCTAATTATCGAACAATTATGATTAGCCCTCCCTTAGCCAAGCTATATGGTAGTATTTTGGAAAAGAAGTTAAGCATATGGCTTGAAAATGAAGGTAAGCGGGCTAAAGAAGCAGGTTTTAGAAGGCATCACTCAACAATAGACCACCTTGTTATGCTTAGGATCATTGCGGAGGAATGTTTTAATGATAAATCCAATTTATTTTGTTGCTTTGTGGACTTTAGAAAGGCTTTCGGTACGGTTCCTAGATACAACCTTTGGAATAGATTAGAAGAGCTAAAGGTTCCCCTTGAGTTGAGAGCTGCCACTATAAGGTTATAAGAGAATGTAATTGCCAAGCTAAAGAGCAATGAGGGGTGGTCGAAAGATATTAAGTGTAACATCAGAGTTAAACAAGGTTTCCCCCTCTCCCCTACGCTATTTGGCATTTACATCGATAAGCTCGAAGGCTATTTAGAGGAAGCAGGATGTGATGGCACGATCTTAGCTGGGATAGTCATCATCCTTCTTCTTTATGCTGACGATATTTTTCTTTTGGCAAGGTGCCCATCTGATCTTAATAAGCAACTCAAGCTTCTTAAGGATTTCTGCTCTACCATGGGTATGACTGTTAACACTGACAAAACAAAAGTTATGATTATCAAATCCAAGAAGGACACTTACGCTAATTTTATGTATGACAATAATAACTTGGAGGAAGTGTATTCTTACAAGTACCTAGGAATTGATATTCATCACAAGCTCAACTGGAACCATAGCATTGAGAAAAGGATTAATGGGGGGTGGAAAGCTTATTTTGGTCTTGAAAATAATTGTAAAATAGCAAACCTCGTAATGTGGGATAAAAAGAAGTTCCTCTTTGAAACTTTAGTCACTCCTGTTATCTTATATGGCTGTGAGGTTTGGGGTTGCAGCATCTCTAGAGAATCATGGAGAAAGATTGAGTAAATCCAGAGGCATTTTATAACTTATAACCTGAAAATTAAAAGTAATACACCCTATCCTATTCTCCTTATAGAAGCAGGTCTTTCCCCTATTGAGAGCCTAGCTATGCTTAGGTTTCTGTTGTACAGGCACAAAATCAGTAACATAGGCGATCATAGACTTCCTAAGCTAACTTTAAATTCTAGCCAAAACCACCTAAGGCTCAATCAGGGGTGGCATAAAGACACAAAGGCCTGGTTAAACTATTGGGAGATCAATGATAATGATGCATTGCAAAACATAAATAACATTAAAGATATTGTTACATCTAAGTTCAAAGAAAAAATGTGGTGTGAGAAAGATTTAGCGGCTAAAAGAAAATTAATTTATTATAAGGTCATCAACCCCACCCTAGAAGATCAAAAGTATCTCTCTATTTTAACTAGCTCAAAGAAGAAAATTAATATAGCAAAGATTAGAACGAATTCTCATGAGCTCCATAGTGAAACAGGTCATTGGGCAGTTCCTAAAATGCCATGGATGGAAAGGATCTGCCATATATGTGAGAATAGGAACATCAAGAATGAAAACCACTTCCTCTTAGAATGCCCCGTGTATAACCACATTAGATCTCAGTTTCACAATCTTTGTTACAATACTGACCTTCCTAGCCTTTTACAATGTCAAAATTATAGTGAGCTCTGGAGGCTTCTCTCCAAGCTTTTTGAGCATAGGAATAAAATCTTAAATCAAAATAAATAATTTGTTTCTTTAGATCAGATAGACCATTGTTTCGTCTCAGCAGACGTTAACCATCATCATCATCAATATTAATCCCAACAATTTATAATATTAATCGCTCAAGTTTCTAATATTAAGGCCTTAGGTTTATAATATAAATCCCTTGGGTTTATAATATAAATTCATTGGGTATCTATATTAATATTAATATTATAAACCCAAGGGACTAATATTATAATAATTTTAGTATATGAGTATATTATATTTTAGTTTAATATACAATATATGGTTAATATGATTAAATAAATCGACGATGATCAACCATGGTAAACCATAGTTGCTCATGGTTCTTCATGGTTCTTCATGGTTGACCATGGTCGACCATGATTGATCATGAGCAAAGACGGTTGACCATGATTAACCATGGTTGACCATGCTCAGCCATGGTGGACCATGGTCCACCGTGATCAAATATTTTCAACAACGATCAACCATGCAACAATGATCAACCATGGTCAACCATGATTAACCATAGACAATCATGGTCTACCATACTAAATTCTGGCCAATCTTAGACATGGAAAACCATGGAAATGGTCAAGAATGCTTGGCCATGGGCATGCATCATCTCAATGCGAGAAAAATTGTCACAATGGTACATTACATTACAATTTATTTAATATCACATTGTGACACTGAATTAATTAGACTTTAATATTCTCATTTATAATATTAGGTTACATCCTATCATTTAATATTATTTGATTGTGTTTATAAACCCTTGTGTTATTAATCCTTTTAGTTTATAATATTAATAAACACTTGGGTCGATGAAGCCCTTAGGTTTATAATACCAATCCCTTGGGTTAATTAATACTTTGGGTTTATAAAATTAATCCATCGGGTTTATTACTCCCTTGTGTTTATCAATGCCTTGGTTTAAATTATGTATCCCTTTTGTTTACTAATTCTTTGGTTATATAATATTAATCCCTTGGGTTTATATTATTAATAATTCCCAAGGTTAATTAATCACATGGGTTTATAATATTAATTCCTATGGTTACTAATCCTTGGGTCTACAACATTAATAATTCATTTTGTTTATAATACTAATAACTTAGATTTATAATATTAATACTCCATAGCGTTTATAATATTTATCAATTGGGTTTTATTGGTGGAATTATATTTATTCTAATTCAAAGATTTAATTATCAATCTGGGGTCATACAACTTAGAGATGAAAGAATATGATATGCGGGATTAGAGCCTAAGTTAATCGAATTGAGAATACAAAGGAACTTAAAATCTTGACATGAAATTTTATTCTAATTCTATTAAATAATAAATTAGCCAAGAACTAGTCACATTCTTAGATCTAAAATATAATTTTAGATAGGTTCAAAAGTAAATGCTTAAATCACAATAAAAACTGAAATCTCCCTATTCTATTCTTCACACACCCTTCAAAACTAAATAAAACTACTTAAGGAAAGAAATCCAATGAATAACATGCAATCTAGAAACTACTTTGTTTCTACAAATTAACTAAATCATTTCAAGACTTTCCATTTACTAGCTCATGAAGTATGAAATATGGAACCTTGAATTGTTCTTGTAGAATCACACTTCAAGCATAAACCTCAAAGAAACTCTTCAAGGGATTGGAAAGGAAACAATTCTAGAAATTCAATAAATAAATTTCAATAAATCTATAAAACTAATCTAAAGCATGTGGCTCGTAGTGGCCTAAGAAATCTGGTGCACCACACAACTATTAAATTTAAATAAGATAATCATATAAGAGAATCATTTCATCACATATATAAAAATATAATTAACCATAAATATTCAACAGTCTACTTTCATTGTATGAACTTTACTATAACATAGGTTCCAAATCAGCAAACTATATTAGCATACATAATAAAACAATAAAAAAACAAGAGATCTAAACTAATAATGTATAATATCTTATCAAGATGGATCAATGGGCTCTTTATGTAACCAACAAGGTAGCTAAGAACACACAACTTAAATGCTTCAGAAACTCAGTGAATCATCAATTGTGACTTTTATTAATCTTCAACAAGAATACAACTTAGAAAGAATTCCCAATGATGATTTATCTCCCTAAAAAAATATTCAATTACAAACGGGCAATCCCCCTTCTTAAACCTGTGAGGTATTATTTATACACTAAAACTATGAGGTAAGGATAAGATCCAATCCCATAAAATCAAACAAATTTGCAACTTTAGAGGGAAATCTCAGAAATCTAGTTTTTTGCAATTTCATACAAATTGGTGTTAACGAAACAACCATATCTTCTTGACCATGACTTAATTTGGAAAGATATTTATATCTAGTTTAATTTGTCATATTATGAAAAAAATCCTCTATTTCAATTTCCATATTCGATTCCATGGCCTCAGAAATTGTGCATGAAGTTGATTGTTTGAATACTTTTGCCAATCTTGGTTTTGTAGAAATTTTATACAATAGTGCTTCAAAGAACCAGTTGTAACTTTAAACGGTATTGAATTTTTGGAAATGGTTCGAAGTAAAAGTAAAATAATATGTTTTGAAAAAATCCATTTCTAATATTCTTTAGATTCTCCACCATATGCACGTAAATGTAGGAAAAATATGGCAGTTTAAAAACTATTACCTATTTTTTATTGTAGCTTAAATCATGTGCCAGGATCTCACACGTGTGATATGGGTATATTCCATGGCTTGTACCAACATATTAGGCCCATGCAGCACCTAATTTACCATGTTAAGGAAAAAAAAACATATTTTATAACTTGATTTTTTTCCCTCCATTTGTGCAAGTGTAGAATTAAGTACCGAACTACTGAACTGATACAAAGATATAAATTTTCATGGTCGAAAATTCCCCTTGGCCACATAACCTCATTACTAAAGCATCATTGTAAAAACCATGTTAAAAATACATTTAACTATTAAAGAGATAAGAAATCTATTATAATTAACGAAAGGGTGAAAGAGGTACATTTAGTAGAATTTGGTGGTATAATTGTTATGGAAAATGTCATAAATGCAAGAATATGAATTATGAATGGGGAATTTATATAATGAATGCTATAACATATTGGGAGGCCAACATTCCCCCATGCCTAATATTTTGCATGCCCTCATGCAAACAAAATCCTTATCTAAGACATTGTTTCTTAGTCCAGATGGTTAAAGGTGAACTTACATACCATTATAGACTTGATATGTTTCACAAAAAGGTAGAAAAAATTGAGGACAAACAAAGTATGGACTAGGAAGGGATGGTGGGTGATATAAGGTAAGGACAAGAATAAGGGATGGAAACTTTGTAAGACCATTATTCACTTTATGATTATTTTCTTAGATAAATGACAATAACTTCATCCTCCTATTGAGAGCATTTAGGTGATGATTTTGGGAATGATTTATGATGTACAAGGAGAAGAAACTATAAATGTAGCTTTATTCATATGCCAAGATACTTTTTCATTCTTATGCTCTTACTAGAATATGAATTGATGGATTTGGAAATGGGGGTTTAATGGTGGTTTAAGAAAAGTAGATATTTATGGATTAATAAGTGGATAGTCATCAAGCTTCCTTAAATTTTAATGAGTTAAAGAGCCTTTAAACATGTTATACCTCAAGTACACCTTTTGAATTTTGTTGTGTACCGCAGATTGTAATGGAAGTTGTATGAAGCTGAAGATGAGGCACAGTAAGGCTGAGAGTCTAAAATGATCAAAAAGAGATAGAATTGATGAATGTCAATATATTCTGTTGAAGGAAGCTTAAGAGAATGAACTGAAGATGTTGAAAAGGTACCAAAAACGACTCCCCCAGGCCTGAGGCTTTTCATGTCCTCATGCAAACAAGGTGACGTACTAAAGAAGTGAGGATGGATGATGAGATGGATATAGTATAAAGGAACATAAAAAACAAAACAATGGAACTAGTGAGATGAATACTGAATAAAAAAAGTCATCTTAGATTTATTAAAATGATGGAAAACTAACAAAAGCATAAAAGAAATCCAAATAACTAATTACACATGATTTCATCAATTCTTAATAGTTTTATGCTCAAGAAGATAATCCTTTTATGCTCTCCCTATGTAGGTAACAGGTTTTTTTATGACCACAACAAATGATGAACCAATGAAAAATTAGTTATTACTAACCAAATCCCAAATTCTTACAGTTATCCAGGGAAAATTTTAAGAACCCCCCATAAATTTACATTTATAATAAATGGGCAAATCTCCATGGTACATAGGAAAAATGGAAGGCGATTTTATCAATAATATGATATGTATATATAATTTTTTGGCGAATCTCTCACCAGGCATGGCGAATATTTTACTCAATTATAAAATTTTGTGTTTATTGAATACACAAATGAAATCATTGCATTTCTTTAAAATATCATTTGAAATCGAAATTACATATCGATAACCTAGTAGGTGTAGGATAAAATTCACCTGTGCCATTCACATAAAGCGTGAGAAAAAACCTAATACTATATATATAACCAAGAAAAATTCAAATTCATCACTTCTAGGGAACTCGTAACCACCCTGCCAATACACAAGTATGTTCCAGTTTGCAATTAGAAAAATTACCCAAATTACAATCTGTTTACTCCGGCATATGTCGGAAAGTTATAGAAGGATGACTAGTGTAATCAATCCATTCCTTTTAGCTCTGGATTTGCTTCAGTTTAAAACAGAAGTATACAAATATACTTGTCCAATGTCTATGCTTTAACCATTCACCTTAAGATGTTTCTACAATATAATTTCCTAAGTCTATTTAATATCTTCATTATCATAAAAACCAACCTATATCCATCTTCACTCCACATCTACCACTCTTAGGGGGATGAAATCTATTTATCCCTCTGAGCACTTGGTAGACCCAGAATTAAGATGGATCTAAGATGATAGAATTTCCCCTTTAAATAGTCTATGCTCACAGGAATACCATGGTATTACCATGGGTCAATACCATGGGTTATCATAAACCTGGAGCTTAAACATTACTATTAGTAATTTATAAAAGTTAATAAAATTAATAGTTGATTTTTATTTTATTTTTTATTTTAACCAAGCTAAATTTTTTAACATACATTAAATTACAACATCCATTTTTACTCTTGATCGGATCAAATATTTTTTCACTCTATGCTAGTTTGCATATCACGATATTTGATACCTCTCGGGGGTTAGTAGATCCAGAGTAAAGATGGATCTATGCTGGTTTAATTCCCCCATTTAAAAAGGCTACATTCCAGGTGAATACCATGGGTCAATACCATGTGCCATTTTGGTGAATACCATGGGTCAATACCGTGTGCCACTTTTATTTTTATTAATACTAATATTAGGGTTAATAATGTTTTTTTGCATGGTATTAATCACAATCTAGTCCATGGTATTTGTCCCATAGTATTTTTCCCATAGGTTTCACCTAAATATAACGCATTTTTGAGTGTTCGTAAATATAAGGTGACTTATGGAGTAAATATAAAAAAATGTTTTATTTGTTTACCATACCTCTCGTTTATTTATATTTTTATTAATTTACCATACCTCTTTTACAAATATGGTATTTGGCCCATAGGATTCACTTAAATAAAACCTCTTTCTTGAGCCTTCATAAATAGAACGAGAGTTATGGACTAAATATAAAAAGAGGTTTTATTTATTTACCATGCGTCTAGTTTATTTATACTTTTATTTATTTACCATACCTTTTGAGTAAGTATAAAAAAACGTTTTATTTATTTACCATACCTCCACTTTACTTATATTTTTTTTTGTTTACACCCTTGCATGTATATAAGGTGACTTATGGAGTAAATATAAAAAATGTTTTATTTATTTACCATACTTCTCATTTATTTATATCTTTATTAATTTACCATACCTCTTTTATAAATATGGTATTTGGGCCCTTGGCCCATAGGATTCACTTAAATAAAACCTATTCTTGAAAATGGGTGAATGGATTCACTTAAATAAAACCTATTCTTGAAAATGGGCGAATGGAAGGTTGTAACTCCTAATTTCAAGGGATAAATTTACCTTTTTTACCCTCTCCCTTAAAAGAAGGTGGGCTATTTGAGGTGATTTGTAAAAATGTACTATGATACATAATAATCGCCCACTAAAAATTTAAAACCCCTTAATTTCGCCAAAGGGTGAAAATTCGCCCCTAAAATCACCCCTATAGTTATCCAAGTATTACAAATAAGATTTGCAGTTGAATTTTATTAATTCTCTATGATCATAGGTCCCACTTCTAATGTAATTGAATCGTAGATATAATATGAAAAAATAATGATAGAGGACTCAAGGTTACCCTAAATCCATTCTTTAGTAGCAAGTTTATGGAGTTCATTTTTATCCTTGACTTCATCCACACATGCTTCTTTTACTGTAACACTATAGAGTAACCATCATACGTGTAGACAAAACCCTTGGTTTGGTTGTCACTTCTTTAGGTAGAATGCCCCATTTCCCACTAGTGTCCATAGTCGTGATGGGTTTATCTAGTGGTATCACAGGTCAGTACCCACTTCCAGCAAGAATCCATAGCCTCAACGGGTTAACCTCTTAAACCTATTTTACACTAAAGGCTCTAGTCTCATGTTACCTACCATTTTATGTTTAGATTATGGACATTTCTTTTGCAATTGGTAGATGGTTGAGTGGCTTGAGAAAGCCCCTTAGAGGGGCATAAAATGATACCTTTCAAAGTGACTTTGATTACTTGCATAATGTCTTAGACGCATAAGGTACTTATAGGTACTCCAAGGACATAGCATGAATGAGTCATTTTAATGTGAGATGGATGAGGCTAACCAAATAATAACCAAAAGACACCTAAAGTCCTACTAATCATAGTTTTCATATATGCTTTCGCTTTTAAAGTAGTGTTCCACTATGAACAGAGACTTCATTAACTCTCTTGCAAGTCTTAATAAAGATGCTCATATATCATGCTTTGGTGTTATGGTTATAGTATTCAAGTTGATTTTTTTCATTGGTATCATTGTATGGACCTCTTAACTTTGTTATGATCCCCTTAGTATGTTTTGGTAACTATATTTTGAGAAACTATTTTGTATTGATAATAAAAAATCTATATGAATAAGAAAAATGAAATTCTAAAATAGAAAAGATATATCAACTATGAATAGTTTGGAATTATCATTCAATTAAGATTTTATGAAAAAGGCTAATTATTCTAAAATCTTCGTGAAATAGTAGTCTTTAATGATAAAGCATGAATGCATCATTTTTAACAACTTAAGGATAAAGGAAATATGTCATCAAATACTCCCCTAAGTGTTCCATTTCGTTGATGAAGATGCCTTTTCCACTCTTTGAGTACCAATATTCTTCTAGTATTTAAGCATCCCAATCAAAAAATATCCTTGAATTTGACTTTGTCTCACAAAATAGAAAATTAGTACCAAAATTCTAGGTACTGGTACTCGATTTAGTACCGAAATTCTGGAAATTGAAATTATGGGCAGAGGTACCAAATCGAGTATCGAAATTATGAAAATTAAAATTCTAGGCACATGTACTAAACTTAGTACCGAATCGAGTACCAAAATAATGGAAATTAAAATTATGGGTATTGGTTGGCTGGATTATGGTACTAGATCGTTTGCATGGAGTACCAAACAATGTTGAAATGAAATTGCTTCCAAATTCACATAATCTTTCAAACAAAGCTATCATAGCTTACTTTATTGAAAATAAAAAAATAGAAACAAGTCTAACTATCAAAATAAATAATAAGTGGGAAAGAATTGTGGTAGTTGAATCATGTTGTTGTTTGAAATAAGATTGAGTAGAAAACTTCATTAAAACACTATGCAACTGAAAGAGACCTCAACAAAAATATGCAATAGGAACATAGATCTCTCATTTTCAACTAATTGTTTTTTAGCTATTAACATCCCCACTTATACAAAACAAATGAGAAAGATGATGGACTATAGTTTCAAACTAAACTAATTATTACCTGTAGAAAATATTTATTTATTTATTTTACTCTACTATTCTACCCATGAAAAGGAAATTCCTCTCCTCAAGTATACGAGTATTTCCAATGAAACCATGTTCGTAACAAATATAAAAATGCATTCATACTCAAGTTTAGAATAGAATCTTCAATGCATACATGAGTATGAAGAACCAGTAACTTTAATGATGATGTCAAGAAGTAAGGAAGAATGAAGGAGGGGTATGGCCTTATATTTTATTAAAACCAATTTTCAATAAAATCAAAATTATCTTGGTTTACCTCTTTATTTGGCTCATTTATCATATCCTCCTTTACCGTTCCATGCATATATTCTAATATGAGATTACTATCCTCTTGTGTGCTTAGAGGATCCACAGATTGGCATGTCAAAAATTCTTCAATATCTAGTTCTAATGGTTGCTCTCCATTGGATGTGGTCCACAATTCTTTAGTTTCTTCAACAAGATTCCAAGGGTGAAGATCTTACTATGGATGTGGTTCATATATTTTTTTTTCTTCTATCACCTCTGGAAAGGAAGATAAGTTCTTGACTGTTATCAAGATTTTTGGTTCTTGAGAAGCAGAGATTCCAGTTGCTTCTAGTATTTGAGACATTTCTCCTGAAATCTTGATCATCCTTGAATAGTTCTTTGCTGGTTTCCAACTCCTGTCATGCACATTGATTAGTGTATGGAGTTCTTATTAAAAATCCCAAATAAATAAGAAGAAAACACACTTAAAACAAATGCAAGCAAATCAATCATGTACTTGAATTGCCACCGTGCTACTAGGATTATGATGTCACCAAGTTACATTTAATTCTATGCATATGAAAAAGAAACTAGAAAATCAATTAGAGAGTACCAGAGTTTAGAGCGATCCCAAACCAAAGCAGATATTTGGCTCTTCACTTATGTCTTACCATATTCTTTGCCCTCTAGTTTTCCTGAAACTAAGACTGTGTAGAAAACTTGTGAAAGAAGATATGCTCTAATCCCTTTGGCACCTCCCTGGAAACGTGGCCAAAAATGTTGGTAGAATTAAATGTATTCTAATTCCAACATTTAATTATCAAGCCGGGGTCATAAAACTGAGAGATGCAAGAACAGGAAATGCACAACTAGAGCCTATGTTAATCTAGTTGAGAATACAAATTGAACTTTAAAAGCTTGAAAGAAATTTTATTCTAAGTCTATTAAATAATAAATTAACCAAGCACTCATCACATTCTTAGATTGAAAATATAATGTAAAATAATTTCAAAGTTAAATGCTTAAATCATAGTAGAAATTGGATCTCCTTATTTTATTCTTCACACACCCTTCAAAGATACATAACACTACGCAAGGAAAGAAATCCAATGAATAATATGGAATCTAGAAACTACTTTATTTCTATAAATTAACTAAATCATTTCAAAACTTTCCATTTACGAGCTCATGAAGTACAAAATATGGAACTTTGAATTGTTCTTGTAGCACACACTTAAGACATAAACCTCTAAGAAATTTTGCAAGGGATTGGAAAGGAAACAATTTTAGAAATTCAATAAACAAATTTCAATAAATCTATAAAACTACCCTAAAGCATGTTTCTTGTAATGGCCTAAGAAACATGGTGCACCAGACACCTATTAAACTCAAATAAGATAAATCATATAAGAGAATCACTTCATCACATCTATACAAATATAATTAGCCAGAAGCATTCAACACTCTACTTTCATTGTATGAACTTGATTGTAACATAGGTAACAAATCAGAAAACTATATTAGCGTACATAATAAAACAAGTACAAAAACAAGAGATCTAAACTAATTATGTACAATATCTTACCAAGATGGATTAGTGGGCCCTTTCTGACACCAACAATATAGCTAAGAACTCACATGCTTAAATTCTTCAAAAACTCAATGATCATCAACTGTGACTTTTATTAACCTTCAACAAAAATACAATTTACAAAGAATTCTAAATGATGATTTCTCTCCCTCACAAAATATTCAATTACAAACCCATGATTCTCCTCCTTATACTTGTGAGGTATTATTTATACACTAAAACTATTGGGTAAAGATAATAGCCAATCCCAAAAACTCAGAAAACAAATTTACAACTTTAGAGAAAAATCTCAGAAATCTCGCTTTTTTGCAATTTTATACAAATTGGTGTTAAAGAAACAACAATATCTTCCTAACCTTCATGTATTCTGGAAATACCTTTCTATGGAGTCTACTTTGCCATATTATGAACAAAAACCTCTCTTTTAATTTCCATATTTTATTCCATGACCTCAGAAATTGTTCATGAAGTTGACTAATTTAATATTTTTGCCAATCTCGGTTTTTCAGAAATTTTCTATAAAAATTCTTCAAAGAACCATCTCTAACTTTTAAATGGTATTTGATTTTTGTAAATTATTTGAGGTAAAATTAAATTTATATGTTTAAAAAAAAACATTTCTTGGATTCTTGATATTCTCCACAATATGCATGTAAATCAAGGCAACAAATGGTAGTTTAAAAATTGTTACGTATTTTTTATTGTAGCTTAAATCATGTGCTATGATCCAACACATGTGATATGGGTATGTTCCAAGGCTTATACCAGCATATTAGGCCCATGTGGCACCTAATTTACCATGCTATAGAAAAGAAAATTATAGTTTATAATTTTGAATGTTTTCCCTCCATTCGTGCAAGTGTAGAATTAAGAACTGCACTACTGAACAGATACAAAGGTAAAAGAAAATCGTAGTGGAACATATTACTTGGCTATATAACCTCATTATTAAATAATCATTGATAAAACCATGTTAAAAGCATATTTAACCATTAAAAATATAAAAAAATCCACGATAATTAACCACAAGGTGAAAGAGTTACATTTAGCGTAAGTTGGTGGTATAATTGTTACGGAAAGTGTCATAAATGTGAGAATACGAGTTATGAATGGAGACTTTATATATTGAATGACATGGCATATTTAGAGCTGAGGAGGTTTATTGACTCATTTGGTTTACAATATTAATAATCTGTTGGATTTATTAATCCCTTGGGTTTATTAATTCTTTGGGTTTATAATATTAAAAATCTGTTGGGTTTATCAATCTTTTAGGTTTATCAATCCTTTAGGTTTATATCATAGTTCCATAGGTTTATTAATTATTTGGGTTTATAATATTGATAACCCTTTAGTTTATTAACTCCTTGCATTTAAAATATTAATAATCCCTTGGATTTATTAATCCATTAGGTTTATAATATCATTAATCCCTTGGGAATTAATATTAATATTATAAACCCAAGGGATTAATATGTTAATAATTTTAGTATATAACTATATTGTATTTTAGTTTAATATACAATAAATGGATAAAATTGTTAAATATATTGACCATGATCAACCATGGTTGATCATGGTTCTCCATGGTTGATCATGGTTTACCATGGTCGACCATGATTGATCATGTTCAACCATGGTTGACCATGGTTGATAATGATCAACCATGGTCCACTGTGGTTGGCCATGATTAGGCATGGTTGATTATGGTCAATAATGGTCAACCATGGTCAGCCATGGTTGACCATGGTCCACCATGATCGAGAATTTTCAACCATGATCAACCATGCAACAATGATTTTCAGGCCATGACTAACTCTATGAATTTAATTGTACTTTCCTTTAAGATTGAACATGGATATATACATTGAGAGGGAGACTATTGGGTTTTATCTCCCAATGTCTCTTCATCTTACAATTCTCTTTATTTGGTTATTTACAATATTTACATGGATTTATGTAATCCAAAATATTAGGTGTCAACATTCCCCCCTTTAATCTAAAGGGATGTTGGTGAGTCCAAGCATCATTCTGAATCTTTCAAACTTTTGTCCTCCAAGCACTTTGGTGAATATGTCTGCACTCTACTCTTTTGTGGAACAATGGCATAGGTGGATTGTCTTAGCCTCAACAAGATGTCAAATAAGAAGGTATTTTGTATTGATGTGCTTCATTTCATCATGGAACTTTGCGCTCTTGTAGTATTTTATTACATAAGTATTGTTAATCAAAATAGGAGTTGTGTGTACTTGTTTCTCCTGCAAATCCTCCAGAATTTTGCTGATCCACACAATTCCCTTTGTTGCTTCAATTGATGCCACATATTTTTCCTCAATTATAGAATCTAAGGGAACTGGTTGTTTGCATGACCTCGAGGAGACAACTCCTGATCCAAGACTCATAACATAAGCTGAAGTAGATACCTAGCTTATTTATCTCCATCAAAGTCTAAATCAGAGTAAGCAGTCAAGTTGAAGTCACCCACCTGTGTATACTTAATTCAAAAGTCTTGAGTTCCCTTTAAGTACATTAGAACTCTTTTTGCAGAAGGCCAATGACCCTCACAAGGCTTTTGCATAAGCATGGAGAGGATTCCAACAACAAACGAAATGTCTTGTCTATTAGTAGTTAGGTAGTCGATACTTCCTATGAGTTGTATAAACATTGTTGCATCCTCAAATTATTTTCCTTCAATGGATGTGAGCATAAAGTTTTGTTCCATTAGAGTAGTCAAAGGATTGCACTTAGCCATGGAAAAAAATTTCAATAGACCTCCAAAGTACTTCTTCTAAGAGAGGAATATAAACTTCAGATGTTGAGTTACTTCAGTACCAAGATAGTATTGAACATAGCCCAAATCTATCATTTCAAAACCTTTCCACAATTCCTTCCTTATGGATGCAATGTAGCTCTCATTATTCCTTGTCATTACAAGATCATCTACATACACCACAAGGTATACAACTTCTTTTCCAACTTTCTTGAAAAACAAACTTGCATCATCAAGATCATAATGTTTGAAGTTGAGTTTCAGAAGATGCTTAGCTAACCTATCATACCAGGCTCGTGGTGCTTGGTTGAGGCCATACAAGAATTTTACAAGCTTGTATACTTTGTGTTTGTAACCCTTCACAATGAATCATTTTGGTTGCGACATAAAAATATTCTCTTTCAAATATCCATTCAATAAAGTGGTTTTTACATCCATTTGGTGGACCTTCCAACCATTTTGTGCTGCGAAGGAAAATAGTGTCTGGATGGTAGCCCATTTTTCTATGGGGGAAAAATTCTCCTCATAATTAACCCCTCCATTTTGTGAATTTTTTTTTGCCAAAAGCTAAGCTTTGTGCTTGACAAGTGAACCATATGCTTTATACTTGTTTTTGAAGACCCACTTGAAGCCAATTGGTTTGGTTCCCAATGGAGGATTAACTAGCCTCTAGGTGCCATTCTTTATCAAAGAATCATGTTCTTTTTGCATCACTTCTTTGAAGGAAGTTTGTTCAAAATATGTAGACAAATTTAGTTCACAATCATAAGAAACATCCGTATCAACAGGTAAATCAGGATTGTCTACATCAACTCCATTTTTTCTAGTTGAGATTCTTGTTCCTGTTTTTCCAACCTGACCAAGACGAACACTTTCAAGTGTCTTTGTCAGCCATTTTGGAGCATATTTCTCAAATGTCTCCGGCTACTTAGTTCACTGAGATGGGGCTAAGTCAATATTTTGTCTCCCAATTCCATCAATCACATCACTCAAAGTGTCACGAGTGGCTGGAGCTTCATGCGGGGGAAAGAGTGATTCAAAAGAAGATTCTGTAAATTAATCAAGTATAGGGATTCCCCCTTCAAAATGTGGAAACTCATTATCAAATTATTGAAAATACTTTGCATTTATGAATCTATCCAGGTGATCAATCTGCCACTCAACAACATTCTGATTCTTGGATTATTCAAGAAAGATCACATCTCTAGATATTATAAAATTGTTGTTCACATCATCATAGAGATGATATGCTTTGGAGGTATTTGAGTACCCCAAGAAGATAAATTTGTGACTCCTTGCACCAAGTTTATTTCTTTGTTCCTTATGTATCAAGGCATAATAGGTGGAATCATAACCCTGAGATGCCTCACCGACAGAATGTGGCCATACCACATTTCATGGGGAGTCTTGTTTTTTATAGCATTAGATGGGCACCTATTCTTTATATACATAGAATATAGAACTTCATTAGCCCAAAACATTAGTTTAACACTCTTGAAGAACATTAAGGAATGTATCATATTTAAGATTGTCTTGTTCATTCTTTCATCCACTCTGTCCTGTAGGGGATTATAGGGCATGGTTGTTTGATGTTTGATCCCATGTTGGTGAATATAGTTTTCAAATTCATTTGATGTATATTATTTTCTATTTTTAGTACGAATATATCCAATATGAGATTATGCATCATTTTCAATCCATGCGTGGAAGTTCTTGAATGTTTCAAAAGCTTCAGATTTGTTCTTCAATAAATAAATCCAACACATTGTTATGTAGTCATCAATAAATTTCATCATATATTTATTACCATTTTCATAAGGAATAGACATTGGACCACACAAATCAGAATGAATGAGTTAAAGGTTTCTATGTGCTATGGAATGAGAATCACGAAAAGTTTGTTTGTCGTGCTTTCCTAAGATACAAGAATCACATTGCTTAAGTTTCCTAGGAACTGTAGGCAAACCAGTCACACCATTTTTCTTCAATAAATGAAGGTTGTCATAGTTCAAGTGTCCAAATCTAGCATGCCATAAAATACTTGATGGAAATGTACCTTCATCATAGTGAGAATTGTATGAAAAGTTATGTGCACGAGCAGAGGTTCTTTGCAGCCTCAGAAATATTCCTTCTTCTATCCTGGTCATGACAAGTGATTTATCTAATGCTTTTCTAACCTTAAATTTTCCATCAAATATGTGAATGGAGTGTCCTTTCTAGAAAGAAAACATGTTTCTCCTCAACTTCGGGAGGTATAGAACATCATGTAGAAGAAACTCTGAAAGAGGAGATAGTTTGAGCTTGATGGTACCGAGCCCTAATGGCTTGACTTTTGACTTATCTGCAAAGTATACTACTCCATCAACATTGTCACTGAATTCTTCGAATAAATAACTCGTGAAAGTCATGTGGAAATTTGATCATGAATCAAGCAAGCAAGCATCTTTCCATGAAGCAAGTGAAGCATTGAATAAGTCTTCATTTACTCCAATGTTACAATATGCCACAACATAATGAGCGGACTCGAGTGCTTTTCCTATCCCTTTGTCAGGTGTTTTACCTTTTCCTTCATTTTTTTTTCCTTCTCAATTATGTCCCAGGGAATCTTACTTGTGGAAGCATCATATCCATCTCCATTTCATCTTATGCAATGAAGATCAGACCCTTCTCCTTGGAAATGTCTACCCCCCCGCCTCTAAAATTATTCCTTCCTCTTCCTCTTTATCCACCTCTTCCTCTTTATCCACCTCTTCCTCTAGAAGAATATTATGCATGATTCTTATCTTGTTTCACAAGGAACATAGATTATTCAGAAGACTAAGGAGTTTTCTTCTTCCCAAAAACCTTCTCTCTTTCAAGGAACTTCTTCTGAAGGGAGTCAAAGGTAATCTCTTTAAGGTTTCCACTAGCTTGTAATCACTCAAGATAATGTGAATATGTGGGATATAGTGCCTTAACATAAGCTATGAGAGGAATATCTATCTCAATACCAGTGGATTTTATGTCATGCATAATGGATCTTACTTCTGATGCTAAGGCAAGAGGGTCATCATCTTTTAATTCAATATTAAACAACTTAATCATCAATTGAACAAATTCAAGTTCAAACTGTGAGTCATGCAATTCCTTAAACTTCTTTAAGGCTTCAAATTCATTTGAAAATGGAGAAATATGGTGACTTGCCTCTTCATTTACTGACAGTGAAATCGAGGAATAGGCCTTGTTGTTCTCGTTTTCCCAAATTGAAAGCTCCTTGTCTAAAGTGGGGATTTATGATGCATTGTG
The DNA here is from genome assembly GCA_031772625.1 of Pinus tabuliformis. NCBI lineage: Eukaryota > Viridiplantae > Streptophyta > Pinopsida > Pinales > Pinaceae > Pinus > Pinus tabuliformis. Next base: position 1,821,742,330 of record CM062819.1, on the reverse strand, counting down.
TCCTTCTCCTTCACAAATTCCCTTCCACAACTCATTTAAAATAAGGGTGTGTTTTATTTTTTGAGACCACTAATGATAGCTCTCTTTTTTAGAGAGAACTACACCCATAATGGATATGAGTGAATGCATCATCAAAAAGGCTATCTGATTTTGACTCAAAATCACAACCTTTCTTGATGTATTCTATTTAAATGAAATACATTCACTCCTCATTATGCATATAAATAGTCATAGTATGTCACACCATATAAATTTGAGGCCACACCACAATCACACCATATAATAGTAATACCACTCTAGAATGGATTATATACATGTGCTACTCATTAAATCCACTCATACATTTATGGTCTTCAAAAAGGAGACATAAAACATTTTAATATTATAATACCTCACTTATCACCATATGTCCTCTTTATTAAAAGTAATTAAATTACCATACGACCATACAATTGATGTAATATCAATGAACATTGAATGCACTACCACTATCTCAATGCATACGAGTCATGGCTTAAAAGAATGAATTTTCATAGATATATATATACCATATGTATCCCATAATCAACGTTGATGCATTTTTTTTCTACCATTACAGTTTCAAAGTATATGTCACACAACTTCCAAAAAATACATACGATTTTCAATGCACAGCCCATGGATCAGTATCGGTTGATTGTCTTGAGGTAGTGGTTGGTTTAGGCACACTGTTATCAATTAAATTCTTCAGTAAAATGCACAACTCTTAAATCAATCAATTTTTTTACCATGATGGGCACGATGGGGGTCGATGGCACATGGACTCAGAGTGAGCACACCACAAGAAATGCACATCAAGTCATGATATTCAAGCCTGGATTTATTCCTTAGTCCTTGGTCCTCACTCAATGCATACATTTACACATCATATACTAGACAAATTCCTTCACTTACAATTCAACACCCTATGCACCATACCAACGCGCAAGAGTTACTCATAGTGATTCAAAAAAACATTCTCACAATGGAAGTTCAATGCAGTTCGAATGGATTTGAATGCACAATATATTGTAGAGAATATGATAGACAATAGAGAGATAGAATATGGGGATAAAACTGATGGGTGTTACAATACAAAAGCTAAAAAGGGGTTGGCTCTGATATCATGTGAGGCTAGGAGTAAATCCATGAATTTCATTGTACTTTGCATTAAGATGGAACATGGATATATACATGGAGAGGGAGACTATTTCATTTCATCTCCCAATGTCTCTTCATCTTCCAATTCTCTTTATTTTTATATTTGAAATATTTACATGGATTTACCTAATCCCAAAGATTAGGTGTCAACAATGATCAACCATCATCATCCATGATCAACCATGGAAAATCATGGTCTACCATGCTCAATTATAGCCAACCTCAGACATGTAAAACCATCGACATGGTCAATCATGCTTGACCATGGATAAGAATCGTCAAAATGTGACAAGCAGTATCACAATCATTGTTAGAATGATACATTACAATACAATTTATTTAATGTCACATTGTGAAACTAAATAAATTAGCCTTTAATATTCTCGTTTATAATATTAGGTTTCATCATAGTGTTTAATATTAATTACTTGGGTCTATAAATCATTGGGTTTATTAATCCTTTCAGTTTATAATATTAATAAATACTTGGGGTTATAATACTAATCTATTGGGTTTATATTTTAACCCCTTGGGTTTATTGATCCCTTAGGATTATAATACGAATAATTCATTGGTTTTATTAATCCCTTCGGTTTATTAATGCCTTAGGTTTAAATTATGTATCGATGGGGTTTACTAATTTCTCAGTTATAATATTAATCCCTTGAGTTCATTAATTATTTGGGTTTATAATATTAATAATCCTTTGGGTTTATCAATCCTTTGGGTTTATAATATTAATTCCAATCGTCGACACAATTTGACAAGAAGTGCCACAATCATTGTTAGAATGATACATACAATAAAATTTATTTAATGTCATAATGTGACATTGAATAAATTAGCCTTTAATATTATAGTTTATAATATTAGGTTTCATCATAGTGTTTAATATTAATTGCTTAGGTCTATAAACCCTTGCGTTTATTAATCCTTTCGGAGTATAATATTAATAAACATTTGGATTTATTAATCCCTTGGGTTTATAATACTAAAAATTTGTTGGGTCTATTAATCCATCGAGTTTATTAACACCTTAGGTTTAAATTATGTATCACTTGGGTTTAATAATTTCTCCGGTGTATAATATTAATCCTTTGGGTTTATAATATTAATAATATATTGGGTTTATTAATTCCTTAGTTTTATTAATTATTTGGTTTTAGAAGCTCAAAGATCTCGATGGAGCTTGCCTCGAAATGTTTATTGACTCTATGAGAATTAGAGTTCACTCTTGTGATTGGTTACAATTTCTTCAGCCAGCTGCGGCTTTGTGACAATGAACTAGGGCATGATTTTGTGATAGAAGGATGAAAACTTATCAACTTTTACAGGGGTCTAAGTACCTCCAGATTTGTGCATCGAAGGGTTTCTGTTGTAGTTATTAAATGGCTCCATAACCAGAGAATAAGATATATATATATTATATATATATATATATATATATATATATATATATATATATATATATATATATTCTCATAACCAATGATATTCTTTGTTAGAACCTTGGACAATATCATTGACTCATTCAATGGTGAAAGTGTTCATAAAGCAAATTTCCAGAGTTGCGTGAGTTGTTTATTTTTTTTCAATGAGAGTTCAGTGAGGGTTCAGATCTTTGAAGGTGTGTTCTTCTTTATTTTAGTTCTGGAATCCACACATGAAGACATGGGGCTTTCAGCAAGAGTTTGTATCGCTCAAGGGGCAACATTTTTTTGCTTTGAATCTGCAACAGATCATTATAAGAACATTGTAAGGTTACTAAAATCATCTGAATCAAATGTGGCTTGTTTTTGGCAAGGGTTTCAATGGTTCAAACTCGTGATCATTGGATTTATACAACCAAGTATTTTCGATGTAGTTGTTGTAAACAACATATGAAGGGCTTAGACATGGATAATCAAGTTCAAACAAAGACATGGAATTCTTGTATCATAACATTTGTCGTTAAAAGGCACATATCTATTAGAGAATGCACTCTCTGAGGGAGGAAAACTACAAGTGAACTATGACTGAATCCAGAAGATTCAGTTCAACTATAGACAACTCTTTCAAGTGCATATGTTTCCAACTATTTTTTCTCTTATTACGTTTTGCTTGTTTCCACTATGAGTACTTTTCCTCATATTTCTAAACCCCCGTCTAGTAAAGGGAGACCAAGTAAAACTACCCTAGAGAGTATTTCCGAGTACATAGAACCTTTAGAAATATGAAGAGAAGAAAGAGAAAGCCATTTTAAACTAGAATGAACTACAATGCTTGACAACAACCACAAATCGTTAGAAAATAAAATACTCTCACTTGAGATTGAACTCCAAGGAATGAAAGGTAGAACTCAAGAAACCAAACATAGCAAACAAGCAATGGTTAAAGAAAAGGAGACTTTGAAAAACGAGATTAAAAATATAAAAGAAAAACTATATAGTAACTTGGCCCTAAATAACATAGAGAATAAATTAGATATTAAAGCCATGATAGAATAAATTAATAAACTAATTGTATTTGACCATGAGTGCCAAAAAAGAGCCTTACAACTTACAATTGTTGGTGTAGAAGAAAAAAACAATGAAGACACATTAGAATTAGTTAAAGAACACTTAAAGACAAAATCTCAATTTTAAACAACTTATCTCACCAAAGAAATAAGGGTAGGAAAGATACTTGAGAACAAACATAGACCAATCCGTGTCAAGGTCAATTGTAATCACCATAAATTAGATATACTAAGGAAATCCCCAAGCCTAAAAGGAATGGGAATATTTATAAATGAAGACCTCATTCCAGAAGACCAAGCTAAACTTAGGAAAGAAGTACAAAAGGTCAAGGAGGCAAGAAAAGAAGAGAAATGGGAAATCATTACGAATAGAAAATCTATTATTAGAGACAAAGTCCCAAACACGATTGGTAAATAGGGAATAACATCAATACAGATCCTCTTCTGAAACTATCGTGGTTTTCCATGGTGTAAAGGTCCTACGTTAAGTTGGACCCCGAGTGATATTGATCTTATTATTTTAGTTTAAACTTGGGAGCATGGTGAATCTCGGGTCCCTCACCTTGACAGGTTCACTCTTTGGTCTGACTGGAGTAAGAAATCCTCCAAGAGAGGTTTTGGTGATATAGCTTGTTATATTAGGAACAATGTTTCCTCTTACATCTGACTTCATAAAACAGACCCCTTCAATCAATACAATCAAGATCTATGATTCTACTACTAATAGGATCTTCCTTGCAATATGATATTTCGTCCCTATCAAGTTTACATCCTAGAAGAAAAATAACCTAGACAAGAATTATCCTTTCAATACCTTAGAAAAAGAAAGCTACAACCTAAGGACTATTGATAATATCCTTTTTCTTGGGGACTTTAATGCTCGGACTACTACTAACGAAGCTATTATGTTAAGTAAAAAATCTAACCGTGACCCCTTGTGGCTTGATGAGGATGGTCACCTAGCTAATAGTTTAAAAAAAAATCTGAAGACATAGTCGATAACTTATTCAACACCAATTATCTCCTTAAACTTTGTAGTTCCCAAGACATAATCATTTGCAATGGTATTAATAAATGGCCTCTCTTCGATCAGATGACCCATTCCCATGGGCTAGGTAGTAGTGTCATGGATTATGCAATATTTGACATCCATGTTCTCAACCATATTAAAAACTTTGAGCTTCTTAACGGGTATAAGCCTGACTCTGACCATAGACCTTTGTCTTTATCCCTCAAACTTTTTATGCATACCACCCACATGGAGGAAAATAGTGAAAGAAAAAGTTATATTCATTTCGATAGAAGTAAGGTAGACCTTTTCTTAAGGGATTTGGAAAGGAATTTAAGCTCCCTGACTTACAATAACAACATTGAACAAATTTACTACTATATTACTACTACCCTTTGCACTACCATTAGAAAATTATCTAATAGGATGTTGTATAAGAATAAAAATAGAACTTTCAATTCTTGGTATGACAAAGACTATAAAATTTCTAGGAAAGCAAACAAATATTCCCCTAATAAAAGAATTAAGCACCAGAATATAAGTATATACAAAGCTCTCATTAAGAGGAAGAAGAGGTCATATATTAATAAGAGACAAGAGCATCTTCCCCACCTTTCCAAACTTGCACCCAGAAAGTTTTGGCAGAATGTGCTTGTTCGTAAAACTAAATATAATCATTCTATCCCCCTAGAAAATTAGGAAAATTATCTTAAGAAGATATATGACTCTCTGGAAACCATGAGCAACATCTTAAACACTCCTATTAAGGATGATATTTTTTCCTTTGAAGACATTGAGTCTAGGATTAATAAGCTCGCTAATGGGAAAACCAAAGATATTGAAGGTTACCAAGATGAGATCTTTAAAATGAGAAAACCTATCCTCATTCCTTATCTCCACAATATTCTCAATTTGGTTGCAAAGCAAAAAAATGGGGACAAAATAATTCTTTTTAACTATATAACTGTTGGGCCGCCAAATTAGCATACACTTTCACTCCATTTTCACATTTATCCTCATTTTTTCATCACATTAACATTATATTTCCATTACCATATCAGTTCATATTTTCATTTTCCAAAGTTATTTATTTTATGTATTTAAAGTGAATTTAAGATTAAAATTTAGAAAAATAACATGTATTTGCTTATACCTAAAGGTGGAATGAGTATGGTGACATGTGTAGGTGATTTGAAAGGTTCCAAGACACTCTTATGCGGCCTCCAAGACTCAAATTCGAATTCCCTTGGACATTTAAAGGAGATTTGGGATAGGGGTCAAGCATATCTCATGGAGAAAAATCATGAATAAGGGAATATGTGTCTCATATTGGTTGTAACCATATGAAGGATTTGTGGATCTAGGATGGATTAGTGGATCTTCATTAATGAGTTAGTCAATTATGTTTTTGCATAAATAAGAGCATCTCCTACATTGCAAAGGGAGGACTCTTGGAGGATGTATCCTAACTTATGATGGAATAGAATAAAGTTTTCTTTCTATAGTTTTAGATATAAATTGTCTTAATGTAGTATATGAATTTATGGAATAGTTTGTCACTTTGTTCTTAAGAGAATTGAGCTCACTCTAAAAGGATCAAAGAAATATTTTATTTCATTATAGATTTTATTTTCATTTAATTACTTAGATTGAAGATTTTTCATTATTAATGAATGAATTTTAGTTTAAATCTTATCAGCATATGAAATGACAAAGAAGGGTCTAAGTTAGTCTCTCTTCCATTTTATATGAGTAATAATTGAAATTAATTCTCTTTTTCTACTTTCATGTGATTTTATGAATTTCTAGTTTTCCAACAATGGCATTAATGATGAATGAATTTGTAGTGAAGAACAACAAGGACCTCCTTAGTTAAGATCCTCTTCTATTATTTGTTTATGCATTTTAAGCTATTGTCGATTAGTGGTTTTTGATTTCTCTTCATGAATTAGTATTCTAGAAGAAGGACAAATCTGTTTCTCCTAAGTTAGGAGCCACTTTTCCTGTTTATTACATAATGAATTAGAAATTACTTAGTTAAATTTTATATTTGTATTATGCACTTCTAATTAGTTATAATTTCATTCCCTTCAGTTTCCATAAGTTATCTTATAAAGTTGATTATAGTTGCATCTGAGGTCCCATATATTTTTGTTTGCTTCTAAGTTTTACGAAACCTCTGGGTTGAAAAATTAAATGATAGGGATTTAACAAAAAATTAAACCATCCAACATTTTGGTGCCGTTGTCGGGGAAGCAAACTTAGATGTAACTAAGTTAGGAGGATTGTTTAGGAAACATTCTCTTTTAAGATCATTTTTATTTGGGGTTAGATGCATTTAGGCATTTTTTATTTAAGTTTATTTGCATTTTCATATAGAAAACATAGAACATTAAAATCAAGAAACTCCATTCATTAAAAACAAAAAAAAAAACTAATTGCAAAAACAAGATCTGAAGAGCTTTGTGCTATGACAATTAAAGAAAATAAAAAACCTAAAGATCACATTCAAATTTGGTTTCAACTAGTCAGTCTTCATGATCATGTCCAAGAACTCAATAGGGTTTACTTTTCAAACTTGGATATGAGTCTACTCATGTTCTTGTTGCGCAAATAGATGCATTGGAAATTCTCTTATACTTAAGAAAATGTTTGATTTCTTTTTCAATAGAATAGGACTAACAAATAAAAAAACAAGTTTTTGTGATTTTAGGATAAATTTTAAATTTTGTGGTGCAGTAAGAACCACCCATTTACTAACCCTTGTAGAAAAATTTGCAATAAAACAAATGATTGTGAGTGAGGAGCACAAGCGAAGGTGGAAGAATGATTTCAAGTAAGAGATCGATTCTTTTCATTTTATGTTTTGCATCCAAATTTTTAAAAGAGAGGAATAAACTAATAAAAAATTTAGTATGCTCTCCTCCTGTGCTTTGTGTGACCTGGAGGATCAAAAAAAGAATTTTCATGTTAGTATATATTTTGTTAAAAAAAACTATCTTTAATTATTTGCTTCTTTTAACGAAAAAGAAATAAGAGATTTTCTTATTTAAAAATTTGAGCAAAAAAAAAAAAAAACAATAACAACAACACTAAATAAAAACAAAAAAAATAATTAAAAAAAATAAAACCACAAGAACAAAAATGAGAATAAAGCAAATTTAAGCAAATAAAATAAAAAATTCATGGAAGCCAAGGAAACGAATTGCTGCAAATGTTATGTGTGATTTTGAAAAAATGAAAGATAGTTGTGCATTCTCCTGATTTAAAAAAAAAAAAAAACCAATTTTACCTGACAGTTATCTGAGTAGAGGCCAAATTTGCAGAGGTTAAAACCTTCATTTTTAAAATGAATTTTCTGACCAAATGAAAATGAATCTCAAAAATCTAAAACATGGGTTTTTCTCAGAACGGGGTGAGTTATGCTTATCATGTGTTATTTCCTCAAAATTCATAACCATTTGAGATATTTTCAAGGTTCTATGGAGCCTTATTTGCGAGGTTGTGTGAAAAAAATGGTTTTCAATTAAATGCAGCCAGCGGCCAAGGCCATCCAACAGCCCAGCCACAGAGCCATGGCCAGCCACCCAGCAGCGTTGCCAAGCTGCAGAGAGAAAAAAAATCAATCAATAAATTTGTAAATAAAATTGATAAAAATATTAATATTAATAATTAAATAACAAAAAAGATTAATTGTTAAAAAAAAAAAAAAATCTTACTAAAGAAATTTTCAGAAATGATATTTTATCTATGATTAAAACCTACAACACAAATAAAATATATATAAATATCATAAACATTTTCCAAGCTTTTATAGAATAAAAATTGGTTTACAAAATCCACTTTCTAGGCAAAAATGACGAGTGCAAAAGATTTGAAAAATGATTTCGAAAATATTTTGGAATCCCATCTTCCCAAAAATCTTGGAAAGGATGAACCCAAAAGATATGAAAAATGATTTGGAAAATATTTTGGAATCATATTTTCCTAAAAATATTGGATTTAGATTGGCCACTTGTAAATTTGGTGTTTCAATTTTCATTTTTAGAATAATTAAAATTAACAAAATTCCATTAAATTCATAAATGTTACTTGCGATCTATTGGTAAGTCATTCAAATTGCATAATGGAGGTCATGAATTCAAATCTTGTGGGCATTGGAATTTGTTAATTATTCTACAATTTTGAGATGACATTAATTAAACAACAATTTTGCCACCACATAGCAGCACAACATTTACCAATATTGCACATTCATCGCCACATCATCACTCAAACAGTTAACATGTCACATCATCCATTTGCCATGTCACCCACTGCCACATCGCTATTGCACATTCAGCCTCCATCTGCCAGCCCATTTTTCAAGACTAAAAATGGATCAAGAAGAAGAAGGATAAGGGTGCTTCATCTACAGGATTATTCTTTTGTAAAATGCCTTGAAGAGAATCTTGTAGATGGAAGATTGAATCATGTAGACATGTGTTTTCGTTTCATAAAGTATTTTTATATGATCATGTTTGTTTGAGTCTTGCAGGTACAAAAGCCAATGACATCACAAACTAGAAAATTTAATGTCATGGCTTAGCCAAAGAAAATAGACAAGATTTTTAGATGCAGGAATGACGCAATCCTGCAACTAAGAAACCTTATGACAATCTTCATTGTTTCACACAAACTTCAAATAAGCACAACTTTCTCATACGACATTGGATTTTGACGATTCAAGCGTCATTGGAAAGACCTCGACAAGATCTACATAATGTGAAAGATATCATCAGAATTTGGAATAGGTAAAGAATGAATAAATTTCTAACAAGATATAACTGGTAAAATGAGGCACTAGTTTCCACAAAGGTATAAATTATTTCGATGTTTCTTTCATGAATTTGTCTTATTAGTACCAATTATTAGTGCATTTTGTAAATGTCATAAATAGAGAGATTGATCACCTCTCTCTTATGATAAACTTACATTTCATTGCAGAAAAAGTACTAAGTTTTTGCAGGTTCCAGGAAGATAAACAAATGACCACAAGAAAACATTGTATTTTAAAGACCCCATTTCAGCCATGAGGACATGCTTTTGGGTAAGCCGAAGGGGATAGTGTCATATTATATCTATCGAAACATTGAAAATCCTCTCAAATATCTTATTTCTTTCACAAGAAAATGATCAAAGTAACAACAAAGATGAAACATTGATGCATGAGCACATGAGGTCGAATCAGATCCATCACTTGCAAGCCTTTCAGATGCTAGTGTCTCCATTTCATCCATTCTTCTTCTGTCAATAAAACATTCAGTTCATTTCCCTTTACATCCATCATTGTATTCCTCCTTTTTCAGTAAATAAAACCTTCATTGCATTCTCACAATTTCAGTCAATAAATTTTCCTTCATAGTCATTTTCCTACCTCACTTTCACTAACATGTAACCCAACAATAAAACCTTCAGCTCCTCTACAAAGCTGATTCATTCCATTTCTTTTTCATTTTTCCAATTAAACCTTGATCCACTGCAAAATTTCTCATCCATAGTCCTTCAAAATTATTGTTTCATGCTCGAGTTAGATGATGGAGGATTCCTTAAGGCCTCCCTTCTATCAAGCCTTGGCTTATCGACATCAGCACATTATCTAGGTTCAAGGCTAGAGTCCTTAGTAGTACCTTGAGGATTGTATGCCTTAATGATAGGCTCTCTCGCCAGCAATCATGGGAATACACCAATGTCCCTTGATCGTTGGATCTTGCAAGTGGCTCGACATCAGCTCATTTATTCGCCCTTCGCAAGATGTAATTAGGTACCTTGGAACTCATTGACATTAACGATGAGTTGCCTCACATTGGTTAATGACATGCATCAATGGTCGGTAACCCAATGACTTATCTTTATGCTCGACATCGACACATTTATTTGCATGATTAGAATTGTACCATCAGGTGTTGGAACGATTGAAGACTATATCATTTTAATAGTTTGCAGCAGATCAATTTGTTATAGCAGCAATAAGGATTCAAACCTTTTCATCAGTAAAGAAAACACAGAAGAAGATCCAAATTCCTTTGTTTACATACTCCATGATCCAACAGCATCACTAGCCGCAATCTTCAGCATCCACAGCTCATGTACATTGAGGGTAAGTGAAGGTCTGCGATTTTATAATTTTTAGTCATGTAATTCCTTAAAATGCTTAAAATTGTAACTTTGGAAGGTTCCTCACTTCCTTTTTCACATTGTCATATCTCTAGCTGGAGGGGGAATTCATGTTCATACCTCAAATTCACATTTCGCCATATATATCACATTCATATTCCATTATCACCTTTCATATGTCGTATATGTCCTTTATACACATGCCATCCTAACCAACATACTTTTCCAAAGAACTATTATTGCATTATGATTCAAAACGTTACATTTTTTGCAAATGATGATCATAGAATGAATTGTTGGTTAAATGTTTTCAAAGTCTTTTGATGCAACACAAAAAAACAAAATTATTGTTACACAAGAACCAATACTAATAAAAGTTGGTTTCCACACAGGAACCAACCAAAGTAATATGTTGCATTCAAATATTTTTCAAAATGACACTTTTCAAAAGGAACAAAGTTATCAAATGATTATGCGAAGATGAAAGAAGAATTAATATCAGCCAAAGTTCATATAAAAAGAAGACAATTCAGAAGATCAAATCATGATTAAGGTAATTCAATGCAATAGATTGCATGGGGACATGCAATAACTTAAGTTAGGGGGTATGTTGGGCCACCAAATTAGCATACACTTTCACTCCATTTTCACCTTTATCCTCATTTTGTCACCTCATTTTATCACATTATAATTATATTTCCATTACCATATGGGTTCATATTTTCATTTTCCAAAGTTATTTATTTTATGTATTTAAAGTGAATTTATGGTTAAAAGTTAGAAAATAACATGTATGTTCTTATACCTAAAGGTGGAATGAGTTTGGTGACATGTGTAGGTGATTTGGAAGGTTCCAAGACACTCTTATGTGGCCTCCAAGACTCAAATTCGAATTCTCTTGAACATTTTAAGGAGATTTGCGATAGGGTTCAAGCATATCTCATGGAGAAAAATCATGGATAAAGGAATATGTGTCTCATATTGGTTTTAACAATATGAAGGATTTGTGGATCTAGGACGGATTAGTGGATATTCATTAATGAGTTAGTTTCTTATGTTTTTGTGTAAATAGGAGTACCTCCTTCATTCCAAAGGGAGGACACTTGGAGCATGTATCCTAACTTATGATGGAATAGAATAAAGTTTTCTTTCTATAGTTTTAGATATAATTTGTCTTAATGTAGTATATGAATTTATGGAATAGTTTCTCACTTTGTTCTTAAGAGAATTGAGCTCACTCTAAAAGGATCAAAGAAACATTTTATTTCATTATAGATTTTATTCCATTATAGATTCTATTTTCATTTAACTAATTAGATGTTTGAAGATTTTTCATTATTAATGAATGAATTTTAGTTTAAATCTTATCATCATATGAAAGGAAAACAAGGGTCTATGTTAGGCTCTCTTCCATTTGATATGAGTAGTAATTGAAATTAATTCTCTTTTTCTAGTTTCACAAGATTTTTTGAATTTCCAATTTTCCAACAATGGAATTAATGATGAATGAATTTATAATGAAGAACATAAAGGACCTCATAGTTAGGAGCATCTTCTATTATTTGTTTATGCATCTTAATCTATTTTCCTTTAGTGGTTTTTGATTTATGTTCATGAAGTAGTATTCTAGAAGAATGACAAAACTGGTTCTCCTAAGTTAGGAGCCACTTCTCTTGCTTATTACATAATGAATTAGAAATTACTTAGTTAAATTTTATATTTGTAATATGCACTTCTAGTCAGTTTATAATTTCATTCCCTTTAGTTTCCATAACTTATCTTCTAAAGTTGATTATAGTTTCATTTGAGGTCCCATATAGTTTTGTTTTCTTCTAAGTTTTACGAAACCCCCAGGTTGACAAATTAAATGAAAGTGATTTAGCAGACAATTAAATCATCCAACAATAACCATTATGATTAGCCACATCCTAGCCAAGCTTTATGGGCTCAGTCTGGAAAAAAAAATTAGCCTTTGGCTTGGGAATCAGGGTAAAAGAGCTAAAGGGCAAGCTGGTTTTAGGAGACATCACTTGACCATCGATCACCTTGTCACCCTTAGGATCATCATTGATCCGGATTTAAACAGGAATGCAACAAACTACAGAGATAACCATATACACAAAGATGTAGCGGAAATAATACCTCATTTCATTAATGGAAAATACTGAAATATGCTTACGACCAGAATGGAAATAAACTAGCTAGGGCGATGGTAGCTTATCTCTGAGAAGAGATGTGGTGGCTACATTCCTCTGAACTGTGTTACAATGAGGCTCAAAGGCCTATTTATTGTTGAGAAACAATGGAAAACCCTTAACATTCCAAAACCTAACCCTAGGAGATGAAACGCCAAACTGTGGGCCCCGTTTGGGTAAATTGGTACATCAACTTCCCGGGGTCGTAACTTTGGCATACGATCTCTGTTTGAAGTGTACAATAGCTCGTTAGAAAGATATATCCAAGCACTACCACTTTGGGAAGGGAAACATCATCCATGGACCCATGTTGCCCCCGGATTTCCCAAAAAACGTCGTTTAGGGCCTCAAAACGACTCCAGAAGTTCAGGACCCGAAAAACTGCTAAAAATAGTAAGTTGTGCTACAATTAAGGAAACTGAAAATTCTGAGAGAAACAATGGTGGGGGTCCAGGTGGACTTGGCAGGTGGCCACCAATATCCACCTGGATCATTCCTCCCCCCTTAGGAAGCAATGGTCCCCATTGCGTTGAGCTCCTCCATGAGATGAGGAAACGTTTGCTGAACTTGTTCCCTGGTGAGCCACTTGCCCCGCTGAAGGAGTTGGCCTGGTTTAACAACTCGATACAGTTGGATATTCTGTTGGCGAGTGTTCTTGATCTGTGTGTCCATGATCCGATCAGTTGCAGCTTGTTCCATGCAATCTGGATTTAATTCTGTGGGTTTGAGCTGTTCTGCAATGTCGGATGTGTCTAGCAATGGTGGAAAGTATGGCCGAAGGCGTTCCACATTGAACATTGGGTGCAGGCCAAGGAATGGGGGAATGCTGAGCTCAAATGCATTGTCTCCCATAGCCTTAGTAATGGTGTAAGGACCATATCGGAGTGGTCTCAATTTCCGATAGGCTCCAGTAAGGCGTTCCTTTTGCAAATGCAACCAGACTTTGTCGCCCACCTGAAACTTGTGTGGCACCCGATGTTGATCATGTCGCTGCTTGTACTTGGCATTTGATTTCTCAAGAATGTCATGGACCTGCTGGTGAATATGTTGGATGTGCTCAATGAAGCTGGTGGCCTTATCTGTTTCGGACTGGACATGAGCCGAATTTATGTGAGTAGCTGCAAGTGGCATGGCCACATCAATGGGGCATAGTGGCTGGAATCCCAAACCCACCTGAAAAGGGCTATGGCCAGTGGAGTTGTGAAGAGCTCGATTGTAGCTGTGCTGAACATAGGGGAGGCTCTCGTCCCATGTGCGTGGATGCTTTGAGTTATACATTTGCAGAATGTGCACAATCATCCTATTGACAACCTCTGTCTGGCCATCAGTTTGAGGATGGAGGCTATGGACTTCGTGAGTTTGGTGTCCATCATTGACTAGAGACTGGACCAAAATGTGCTGAGAAACCGACTATCCCGATCTGAGATGATAGACAGTGGGATCCCAAAGTGCACCCACACTCGTTCAAAGAAGAGTTTAGCAGTGGCTTCTGCTGTGATATTCTTCTTGCAGGCCACCATAATGGCCATCTTCGAGAACCTGTCGATGACCACAAAAACATAGTCATTTCCATGCTTAGTGGAAGGAAGGCCTGACATGTAATCCATGGAGATGGATTCCCAAGGTCGACTAGGGGTAGGCAACGGGGTATAGAGGCAGTGCTTCTTAATGGTTGGTTTGGCAATGGCACAGGAAATACATGATTTGATGTACTTCCCAACATCTTGTCGAAGATTTGGCCAATAGAAATAATTTTGCAGTACTGCCACTGTTTTCTCGACCCCGAAATGCCCAGCAGCCCGACTATAGTGTGCTTCCCAAATCATCTTGGCACGCTCGCTTGAAGGAACACAAAGGTGACCCAGGTGGCATAACAAGGCATCCTGGAGGTGAAAATCTGGAACATGTCGACCCTCCAAGAGTGTTTGGTATGTGTGGCCGAATTCTAGGTCGCTTTTGTAGAGAAGTGGCCAATTAGAAGTCTCGTGCCCACAAGAGTTGAGCACGGTGGTTAATGCCATGATCGGTGGTCGACTGAGGCAATCTGCAACATTATTGGTGCTGCCCTTCTTATACTTGATATTCAAGTCGAACTGTTGCAGATATGTAGACCACTTCTGATGGCGATCATTTTGCAATTTCCCTTGGGTCTGTATGAACTGCAGGGGTCGGTGGTCTGTGTGGATGATCGTTTCCTTCCCCAAAATGTAATGCTTCCATTGTCGGCAGGCCTGTACAATGGAATACATCTCTTTATCATAAGTGGGGTACTTTCGGACTGTGTCTGAAAGTGTTTCACTGTGATATGCCAATGGATGTCCATGTTGAGTAAGGACTGCCCCAATAGCATAGTCAGAGGCATCTGTCTCGACCTCAAATGGTTGTTGTAAATCTGGTAACGCGAGCACTGGTGCCCTGCAGAGGTGATCCTTCAACTTCATGAATGCCTTCTGTTGAGATTCAGACCAAAAGAATTTTTCTTTCGCCCCTCCCTTGGTGACTTGACTCAAGGGCCAAGTAATATGAGAAAACCCCAACACGAACTTGCGGTAGAAGTTGGAAAGACCTAGAAAGATGCAGAGCTCTGTTAGAGTGGTTGGAGAGGGCCAATCCCGAATGACTTGGATCTTGGCTGGATCGACATGCACCCCCTGTTCATCAATGATGTATCCCAGATACTGAACCTGGGTCATGCCAAAAGTGCATTTCTCCAAATTGGCACATAGCTTGTGTTGCCACAGTGTTTGGAGAACATGTCGGATGTGGTCGAGGTGCTCTTCCCAACTCTGGCTGAAGATCAGAATGTCATCCAAGTATACTACTACAAAGGAGTTGGTGAATGGCCGCAAGATGTCATCCATTAGCCTCATGAAGGTTGCAAGAGCATTCGTCAATCCGAAAGGCATAACCAACCATCCGAAAAGGCCCTCCTTGGATTTGAAGGCAGTCTTCCACACATCAGAGGGTTCGATTGGTACCTGGTGATATCTTGACTTTAGGTCGATCTTGCTGAAATATTTTGCCCCCTTTAGTTGGTCCAGGAGGTCATCGATCCGCGGGATCGGGTACCTATTACAGAAAGTGATCTTGTTCAGTGCCCGATAGTCAATACAGAGTCTCCACGTCCCATCCTTCTTCTGTACCAACACGATCGGGCTCCCACAAGGCGATGAACTCAGACGGATGTGACCTTTCTGCAGGAGCTCCTGAATCTGCCTCTTGATTTCATTGTTCTCCAGAACAGAGCGTCGATAAATTGGTCCATTGGGTAGTGGCGCACCTAGGGTCAGATCGATGGAGTGCTTGACCTGACAGTGCAGAGTAACCCCTGCAGGGGAGGTGAAGATGTCCTCGTACTCCTCCACAACCTTGTCCATCTGTAGTTGTCATGCAGAGGGACCCCGTCTGGAGGCCGCGACCACTGTCTTCTTCTTTCCTTGAGGGCATATCATCAGGAAAACAAATTTCCTGGTTTTTGAAATGATCTTACTGCATTGTTTTGCAATAATCAAAGAGATGGCGGTAGGTGGCGCTACCTCTGGTATCCAGTACAACTTATTTCCCAATGTAATAATAATAGCACGGGGCCTTGATTCATACACAGCATGTCGCTTCCACAAGAATGGCTGTCCTAATAATACATCACAAACTTCAAGGGGAGAAATGTCACATAATACCTCATCCGTGAAGGGCTTGATGTTGTATGGAAGGCGACACTGCTGGCTCACGCAAAGATCTCGTCCTTGGTGAAGCCACCCAATGGTGTATGGTTGTGGATGTGTTGTGGTCGGTAAGCCCAACCGCTTCACGACCTCTGCCGAAATGAGGTTCTTTTGACACTCGCTATCAACAATGAACTATATCGGCAAGCCCTTTACCCACATCTGGGAGTGGAAGAGACGCTCCTCCTCCTCTGGATCTTCGGGTTCATTTTTCTGGATCTTGGCGGTAGCAACAGTGGCGTTGGGATCCGCATCAATGATCTGCTTTCCTTTTTCATTCCCCTTATCGGGTTCTGACTCAGAGTTGGAACATGCATCTGATTCTGAAACCTTTAGCTCAGCCACCAGTGACTGCTTGGCCCGACACTCACTTGTGTTGTGAGTGGAGCTCTTATGGAACTCACACCATTTTCCAATGTCCTTTTTCGGCTTCGTGGTGCTGTTCTTTGCTTGCAGCTTCGGCGGGTTGTCTTGGGCTGTCCCACCTTGGCTTTGTCCTTTGTTCTGTGGTTTAGGGGCACCTTTCCCCTGCTTTGGATTCGCAGATCCAAAGTCTCGCTTCTTTTGTTTAAACTTCTGCTAGACCTTGATGGCATATTGGTATGCTGCGCCGAGCGAGGAGATGTTCAAGAATTGTATTTCCTCCTGGATGTACTTGTGCAGGCAGCCATGGTATTTGAGTATCAAATGTTGCTCCGAATCCTTGATACCCAACTTTGTGCGAAGGGTATGAAAAAGATTGGTGAACTCCGACACGTCTTGGTCCCTTCCCTGCCACAGCGTGGTCCACTTTATGTATTCATCCTCATATCTTCCGATAGGGTAGTACTGCTCCTTGATGGCATCCCGGAATGAATTCCAGCTGGGTGCGGCTGAAAATAGTGAGCCAGTACTTTCATCCTTCTGCTCGCAGTAGGTTTCCCACCAGTCCTTGACGTGGGGGGCTGCTCTGAGAAGAGCGAAAACAATCTTTTCCCGACTCGAAAAGTCATGAACAGAAAAATAACCCCCTAGCAGATTTAACCATTTATCTACGGCATCTGCGTCTATCTGACCCTCGAATATGGGGATTTCAAAATTAACTTGTACCTTAAAGAGTGTGGCGTTTCCAGAGCAGCTGCTGGAAGCCGATGCGTCGCTTCTGGGTAGCCACTGAAGGATCTGGGAAAAGCTATCCATCATCACGTTCTGTTGTCGCTCGAGGGCTTCTTCGAGCAAGATTTTGATAGGATCTCCTGCCCCCTCGTCTTTCTTCTCCTCCGTCATGGGAGGCCGTCGGGATTTGCGAGGCTAGTCTTGCAAAGGTTCGACCAGTTCAAGCCCTAACTCCTTATATCCCGACCTTGTTGGGGACATGCAAAGAAAAACAGAGAAAAAGCAGACCACTCTGATACCACTGATACGGACTTAAACGGGAACGCAACAAATTACAGAGATAACCATAAACACAGATATGCAGTGGAAATAATACTTCATTTCATTAATGTAAAATACTGAAATATGCTTACAAACAGTAATGGAAATAAACTAGCTAGGGCAATGGTAGCTTATCTCTGAGAAGAGATGTGGTGGCTACATGCCTCTGAACTATGTTACAATGAGGCTCAAAGGCCTATCTATTGTTGAAAAACAATGAAAAACCCTTAACATTCCAAAACCTAACCCTAGGAGATGAAACGCCAAACTGTGGGCCCCGTTTGGGTAAATTGGTACATCAACTTCCCGGGGTCGTAACTTTGGCATACGATCTCCGTTTGACGCGTAAAATAGCTCGTTAGAAAGATCTATCAGAGTACTACCACTTTGGGAAGGGAAACATCGGTCCATGGACCCATGTTGCCCCCATATTTCCCAAAAAATGTCGTTTAGGGCCTCAAAACGGCTCCAGAAGTTCAGGACCCGAAAAACTACTAAAAATAGTAAGTTGTGCTACAATTAAGGAAACTAAAAATGCTGAGAGAAACAATGGTGGGGGTCCAGGTGGACTTGGCAGGTGGCCACCAATATCCACCTGGATCAATCATAGAGGAATTTTGTAATATTAAAACCAATCTCTTTTGATGTTTTGTGGACTTTAGAAAAGCTTTCAACACTGCCCGCTGAGATAAGCTCTTAGAGAGGCTTGAAAGATCATGGTTCCTCCTGAACTGAGGATTTTTGTGATCTGCCTCTATGAGACTTTTATTGCCTAGCTTAATACCAATGAATGTTGGTCTAAATATATTAAATGTAATATCAGGATTAAGCAAGGTCATCCTCTTTCCCCTACCATTTTTTGTATTTACATCGATAAACTAGAGGAGTGTCTCAAAACTACAAGCTGCAAAGACATTGAGTTGACTAGTATTATCATTAATCAGCTCCTTTCTGTTGATGATATTGTTCTTCCTGCAAAGATCCATGATGACCTAGACAAGTAGCTTAAGACTCTTCATGCCTACTGCTCCAACACGGCTATGACAGTTAATAGTGACAACACTAAAGTCATGATCATTAAATCCAAAAATATCACCCATGGTAGTTTTTCCTATGATAACCAATGCCTTAACGAGGTTTCTTCTTATAAATATTTGGGTATTGACTTTACTCATTAGCTCAACTGGAATTATAGCATAGAGAAAATAATTATTGGAGGTTGGAAATCTATTATGAGCTTGAAAACAATTGTAAGTCAGCCGATATTTACATTTGGAGTAAAAAAATGTTCCTCTTTGAGACTCTCGTCATCCATGTTATCTTATATGGATGTGAATTTTGGGAGTGAAATATATCTAGGGTGTTGTGGAGAAATATTTAGATGATCGAGAAGCAATTCATAACCTATAACCTTAAGTTCAAGGGAAATACTCCCTATCCTATCCTCTTGATCGAAGCTAACATGTCCCCCATTGAAATTGTGACCATGTTTAGATATCTGATGTATAAGAAGAAGCTTCACAATATGGATTCCAAGGGGCTCCATAAAAATTATTATAACTTTAGTCAAAACCCCCACCTACGCTTTAAGCACGGGTGGCACGGGGATGCTCAGCCTTGGCTCAACCTTTTGGGATTAAGGAGGAGATCATCATGGAAAGAAAGGATAGTATCAAAGATACTATTACTTCCAATTTTAAGGACAATATGTAGGATGCTAAGGAGCTGGAGGGAAAAAGGAAGCTAAGGTACTATAAGGAGGTGATCAACCCCACCCTTGATAACCATAATTATCTCTCTGTGTTGAATAACAATAAGAATGAAATGAACATCGCTAGGATTAGAACTAATTATCATGAGATTCTGAGTGATATCGTGCAGTGATCTACTCCCAAGGCTCCTTGGGACAATAGAATTTATCAGATCTGTGATACTAAGAAGGTGTAAGATGAAAAGAACTTCCTTTTATACTACCCAACTGTTATCCACATCCACTCTCAATTCCCTATCATCAGTCACACCTTGAATCCTCTTGACTTATTAAGCCAGTCTAACTATAGTAATTTTGGAACTGTTCTTTCCCTGCACTTTGATCACATAAACAAGATTTTGAAGAATGACAATTATACTATCCTTTCTTGAGGTGCGATAGGCCACATTGGTCTAAGTGGACGTTAACCATCATCATCATCATGAACATCAATATTAATAATCTGTTCGATTTATCAATCCTTTGGTTTTATAATATTAATTCCATAGGTTTATTAATCCCTTGGGTTTATAATATTGATAATCCCTTAGGTTTATTAATCTTTTAGGTTTATAATATTAATCCCTTGGGTTTATAATTTTAATAATTATTTTGGTCTATTAACCCATTTTTGTTTAAAATATTAATAATCCCTTAGGTATATTAATCGATTACATTTATAATATTAATATCTTCGGGTTTCTAATTCCTTGGTTTGGTAATATTAATCAGTTGGGTTTATTGATCTACAAAGTTGATAATATTAATAATTTCCTGGGTTTATAATATTTATACCTTGGGTTTATAATACTAATAATCCCTTGGGCTTAAAATATTAATTCTTAGGGTTTATTAATCCCTTGGTTTTTTAATATTAGTCTCTTTGCTTTATAATACTAATCACTTGGGTTTATAATATCAATAACCCCTTAGGTTTATAAGATTTATCCCTTAGGTTTATAATATTTATCCCTTAAGCTCTCGATCAGGATGTGGGTCGATGTCAAAGAGGCCAGGCCGGGAATTGATATGCTCATTACGAAGGCCATAACGATCGCCACCCCCCACATTCTCAAGGCAGGGGGTGCAGTGTCCCTCAGAATGAATGCATGGATGGTAAGTGTGCAAGGTGGCATAGAAGGGAATAAGGCAAGGTGGTGGAGAAGGCTAAGCCATTCGACGTGCAGGGCAAGAGAGAATCATTGTGGAGATGGGAGTCGATTCAGAGCTAGGGAAGGGTGAAGGAAAGATAGGAACCTTAGTCACGGACAATAGCTAGAATCCGAGTATGTAATTTGGTCATGTCTTTGGGTTGATTCCATGATCTGGTTGGGGTTCTGTTGGGGGGAAGGGAGGGCAAGCGCCCGACGCAATGGGGAATAGAATTGTGTGGGTGGAAATGGTGGTGGCAAGGGCATGCCATGGCCTGGTTCTGCATTTTGATTCTCTCCCAATTGAGCCAGAATCATGGAAGTGGAGTGGGAAAGTGTGGGCTGCAAATTCATGTGGCTATTTGCTTAGTTTCTAAGGCTAGGGGGATAAGGGATAGCGGTATTGCAATTCTAGGGGGCTGGGAGATAAAGAGAGATAGGGGGATGGGAATACAACCATGGAAGTAGGATTCAGAGTGACCACTGGGAGAATGGGAACTCGCATGGCATTGAAGTTAATGCTAGAAACCCTGGGTGCAAAACTAGTCGGAGGGGAAATAAAAGCCATGATTCTCATCGATTGGCTAACGATGCAAGAAGATGGTATAATTACAGGCATCCTTCCAGGCTTTGGAAGGGCCTATGGACTCGGCTCGAGATGAAGCAAGATGATCAGCATATAATCCATGGCAAGGGGTAGGGGTACTATGTTGGGCCATGGGAGAAGAGTCTGAAACCCATCCCCCTCGGGCATCTTCAGGCTCTGGGCTACCGTTACACTCAGGCGGAGAAGTATGTAAGAAAGGAAAATGAATGGCAAAGGTGGAGTGTTGAGAAAGGTGCGAGGAATCTAACTTTGTTTGGATGTCAATAGGGCTCTACTCCATAGGTTATGGCCCAAGCAGTGAGAGGACCTGTGCGCGGTAGGGGTACTCCATAGGTTATGGCCCAAGCAGTGAGAGGACGTGTGCGCGGTAGGAGGGGCTCAGCCCCCAGACAGACAAGGGGTCGAGCACATCGAAAGCTCACAGGGGCCGCAAACCTGTAGAGCACCTCATTACAAAGGAAATATTGGCATACTGATATGGGACATACGTGGGAATTTAGAAGTTGATGGAAGACTAGGAAGCAAAGATTAAGCAAGAAAGAAAATCAAAGGAAGAGCTTGACAATTGGAGGATGCGGGTCCCAGATCTAGGGAATACTCATGGGAGAATTACTTAGTTTAGACATAATCTCTATTTGTATTACTTAATCAAGAGCCTTCTTCGAAAGGCGATGGAACAAGTCTCTATGGGGATGGAAGTTAGAGTCTAGGGCCTGCCGAATTATGAAAAATATATGGAGAAAATTCTCTTCCAGTTGCACAAACAGGACATCAGGATGGATAGCATTGATTGCGACATCCCTTGCATTCTGGAGCTCTATGGAATGTCAGGGGCTACTGCTAAATATCTTGCTCTCGTGGCATCTACCTCTGATGAGAAGAAAGACTAGATTCAGCCATACATAATTTTTGTTTATGCGGTTAGCTTTTAATTTTCATGTTGCATATGTTAGTTTTTATAGTTATGTATTATCTGGATATGAGATCGAGACTTATCTAGCATGGCTAGAAAGACGAAAACAATTCTATTTTTGGATGGCTTATAACGCTGACTGGTGGCCAATAGACTTGGTTTCCCCTTGGGGCAAGTTGAGGCCACCCGATTAATCTGTGCGGTGTAAGTTTGCCTAATATACAATAGAAAATGGAATGGATCTACCAAGATTAACAAAAAAAAAAAAATATTTATCCCTTGAGTTTATTAATCTCTTTATTTTATTAATATTAATAATCAGTAGAATTTATATCATTCTTAATATCTTAGGTTTATTAATCCATTGGTTTTATATATATATATATATATATATATATATATATATATATATAGATAGATAGATAGATAGATAGATATATATATATATATATATATATATATATATATATATATATATATTATTTATTATTATTATTATCCAATTTTAAGGTCACTGCCAAACGAGACACTAAATTGTTGTATGGGACCCACTTGTTTATGGGACAAGGGACCCACATCCGCACAATTATTTGACTACTAAGTCTATGAAGGCATAAATACTCTACCTCGTATGGTTTTGAACTTGTAACCTCTTAGGAGGAAATACATGCTCTTAACCCCCCCCACCCAGGCACCCCCACCCCCACCACTCCCCCACACACATATATATATATATATTAATAATATAATATATTTTAGTTTAATATGTGGTCTATATATAGTGAATATTATTAATATACTCCAAGTAAAAATATAAATTATATTAACAATTATATTAATAAATATATAATTATTATCCAATTTTAAGGTCACTACCAAGCCAGACACTAAATTGGTATATGGGACCCACTTGTTTGTGGGACAAGGGACCCACATCCACACAGTGATTTGACTACTAAGTCTATGAAGGCATACATACTCTACCATGTTTGGTTTTGAACTTGTAACCTCTTAGGAGGAAATACATGCTCTTAACCCACACCCCCCCCCCACCCCCCACCACACACACACACACACACACACACACACATATATATATATATATATTAGTTTAATATGTGGTCTATATATGGTCAATAATATTAATATACTCCAAGTAAAAATATAAATTATATTAACATTTATATTAATAAATATATAATAATTATTGATGTAAAATAATAGTAAGAGATAAATATGTATTATTATTAATAATAAAATAATATTATTATGTTATAGGTTAATTATATTATATTTTGGAATACAATTATTAATATATGAACAAAAATTTATGTATTAATATAATATTATATCAATATACAAAATAATATTAATATAATAAACATAAATATATAAATATACATTAATATGGTTATATTATTTATATAGTTATCAATAATAAAGAATAGTTAGCCTATAGATTCATCTAATAATTATTAATGTAGTGGGTGGTGGATATACCCCTATCGCCTATATCAATCACATAAATGTGGTTGTGTATGTGATATAAATGTGGTTGTATATGTTATATACATTATATCCACCACACTGATAAATGTGGTTGTGCTGGTTGATAATTAAATTAAAATTCTATAAGCCTTATTTCAAAATAAACATGCCTATATAATTAAAAAGGAAATTATCTTCTCACATTGTGTTATATTATAAACTACATAGTTCTCAGGATTTATGTATTTTATCTTTAAATAATAATAAAAATTCATTAGACACCCTCAATAAAAATATTTATTAGTTAATTCGTTCTTATTAGTACTTTCGAATAGATTCCTATTACTACCTACCAAGGCAAGACTCTAGCAATCCATTTATTTGTTGACTATTATTAGTTTAGCATTAAGCAATGTAACTTATAATGTTTAAAAACAAATATATTCTTCAATATTATAGAAAAAATTGATTTTCAAACATTTGATTCGACAATATTTTGAAGGTCTACACTATCATGTGGATAATTACTTCCAATTTTCCTACCATATTTTTTACATGCAATTGTAATATTTATGCCATGATTTTTAGATATTTGTGTAGTGATTTTTCATAAATCCTTGAAACTATTTGCATAAATAATATATTTGAGCACGTATTTGCATTAAATATAAGTTTCATATGAATAAGTGTAATATGAAGGGAGTTACAACTTTTGAGCATTTGGTATTAATAAACTATGGTATTGTGGCAAAGCTTATTTATAGATTAAAAATCTCCACTATTAGGATTGTTGTTTCATGTTTTTTTTTAATATATATATGTTTAACTTATATATTAATTAATTTTATAAATAACACTAATATTATATATTATTATTATTATTTTAAATTTATTTATAATTAAGTTACGTTGTATGATTTTTTTTTTTAATTTTAGTAATGTGAGCTTTTTTATGAAAAAAATATTTGAATGTTTATTACATGCTTATTTATACTTACTAGTGATTTAATTTATATGATTATGTTAATTATCTAAAAGTCATTCTTAATTTTTAATTTTAAAATTCATTTTAATTTAAAAACTTCAAATTAATAATATAAATTTTAATACATAAATTAATATTTTAATAAAATATTAAGTTAAAATTAACATGTATGACCCTATCCCTAGATGTGGGTGGTTAAAGACGCGTTAATGCAGATTAGAGAGTGCGACGGCAAGTGGCTTAGCCACATGGCCACCTGCGTTCCCACCCGAGATGATTTATGGCGAGCCACCATCAACCTACAGGCACCATTACTCTGGTGCATAGGTCAGGGACTTCTCTGCAAGTTTAAGTCCATGGCTTTGGCAAGCCTGCATACCTTTGCCCCGCCCCCTCTAAATTACTACTGCTTCCCTGATGCTGCAGAGCCGAGCTCACGCACGACAACAGGGAGGCACTGTCGACTCCTGAGCTCTATAGATTTGGGGGATAGAATCCATTCTTCCCAGAATGTTCTCTACACTCTGCAAACTGAAGCCTCAGTTCTAGTCTCCGTCTCTCGCCTGAATCACACTGTGAATTCCCACGCTGAGTCTGCCTCTTCCTCTGCGCACACTGTTAGCACCTTTGTCATTTCAGCCCATACCAGTCAGCTCCACCCCACCTGCAAGACCATGCCACGATTCCACCACCGAAAGCATTGCAAGTAGGCCAGCTACCATGGCAGAGCCATTCGCCCCCCCTCTCCATCCCCTTCTAAGCTGACGACCCCGTCGTCCTCCCCTTCCTCCACCCCGTCCACAACCCAATTCTTCGGCAGATATCTTGCCACCCACAGTGGAAGAGGCCAGGTCCAACCCATTAAAGCTCAGCGTGTCAATGCTGCAACCCAGATGCTCAACCTCTTTGTGTCCCCTCACCAGCCGCATCGAACAACTGAATTCCGCTTCCACTGCACCATGAACCGCCCTGCCATCATCGCCACCATCTCTGTGGCATTCAAAAAGGAGACTCTCTCGCAGAATGAATAGACTCACACCACTGCAAAACAACATGTCACTGCGCAACCTGCCACTGCTCAGGAGAAGCCGGACACCAGCAAACAGAAGGCGGCCCAGGAGAAGCTGGCAACCAACAAACAGAAGGCCTCGGGTAGTAGCTCTGGTTCTCGGAAACGTAAAGGCACCCAGGATAGTGCCAAGCATGGTGAAGGCATTCCTGGTAGCATGCAGGCAGTTGAGGATGATTGGAATGAATACAGGTGTCTAGTCGTGGAAGAGCCCCCTCCACCAAATGACACCTAGAGGGTCAATGAAACTAGGTTTTGATTCCCAGCTCCTATTCTTAGGGGATCTTTTAATGTTTTTTCAAATTATGTCGTCAATTCTAGTAATTTACCATAATTGTTTCTCTTGGATTTTGAGCTATAACCCCTGTGCGGGCAAGCGTTTTCCATCGGTTTTTCAGACTGGTTTCCCTCAGTGGGCAGTCTTGAATCAGTCTTTTGGATGTCTAAACTTGTTATAACTCTATTCTAGCACCGCAGAGGTCAGAGCCTCACTATAAATTTACTATTTCATTAATAGAACTACTACTAAGAAAAAAAAACATGTATGACCCTATAATTTTATTAATAAAAAAATAGGTAGATAATTAATCTAAAATAAATACTCGTATCATACTGATTTCATATAACTCATAAAATATTAGATAAGCTAATAATAGTTTTATTCATAACCCTATGAAAAAATAACTCTTAGAGTGCATTCCCACATAATTATTATCATGTAGTCTCATCGATAAGATGTTGATAGCAACAAGGTCATTTTGTATATAATCTACAAGTTTAAAATCCCTGTAGTACAAGTTGTCACTAAATTCCAATACTTAAATACCACATCACTATATGATCCAATGGTCCACGTCAGAATACATGATCTCTAGCCTCATGGATTGTATTGTCAAATAGCCACAACATTTTCATCATCTCCAACAACTCCCAACTTTGATGAGTAGTTGTACGGTTTATATAAACCCACGGCTTCTCTCTTCCTTACAATATTTTCATCCCATGCATTTTGTAGAGATGGAAAGGGACCTTTATCACCACATTCATCTTTTCCTACTCATCGATTTTTCCATAATTTTCTCATACGCTTACTTTGACATCCCACACCATCCCTCTGCTAACCCACCTTTCCATCATAATGATAAGCCTTTACCAAGGCATAATCCTTCGTTACCCCCAAAGTCATAGAACAAGCATTCTCATATCCCTATCTGTAACCCCCCCGCAACACCACACGAAGCTACCTGCTTCTCCCCCACATCCTCTAGATTTTTCTTACCCTTCATCAACGATTTCTAGAGCCCATCCTCCACTAGTTGAGAAGCATCAGCCCCCTAAGTCGGTACATGATGGACACCACCCTTCCCCGACAGGTAAATCCCATTATCCCATTAAACTTCCCTCACACTCTTCCCACTTGTACAAATCTCCACCCCCTTATATTCGTCATGGTGGCATCCACACCACCCCTCTTCCCATTCATTACTAATACAGTAAATTCTTTGGGCTTCTCTACTTCTACACGCCCAACAATAATATCTTTGTCAGGCATTCTACAACTTTTATTGCATGGTATATCTAATGCAAATTGTTTTTTTATTGTATTGCAGAAGGATGACAGAGATGCAGCGTGTGTACATTACATAGAATAAAATGAAGTGAATATAGGTGCATGACACGCAGCTCGATCGTACTGAGATATATAGACATATTTGATAGACAGACAGTGGCATCATTCTAGTGCTATGCTATGATTAGATCAGACTGCAAGATTTGTCTTAAATAATTATGCTAAAATAACTATGAATAAATGGGAAATTTTTATAACATATTAGGCGGGGTAACTTCTTTGTTATGGTTGTTCAATTTTTCATTTAATATATCAGTTATCCGATCTACATATTTCCTCTACTCAAAGTCGTTCATGTTCATCACTTTTGTGCAAATTATATAATTTTTTTCTAAAAATGTTGAAGATAATCCACGCAGTTGATTCGCACCATGTCTCATGCAAAAGTGTTTATCTTTGTAAAATGTTAGAGAGGGTAAATAGATATTAATATCAAATGAAACTGTCACTGGTTTATACTTGAGCAGGCTGGTTTACATAAATTTTTAATATATTATGTGTGTGATATGAAGGTCATTTTGCCTGCCTCTTCCCATATCTAACCTTCATAATATATTTCATCTTTTCCTTTCATAATATTGAAGCAAGATTGTGATTAATGTGAAAAAAAACCATGTCTATGTTTGAATCAACCTATTTTGAAATATGCTAAGTAATGTTTTAATGTATATGTGTCTCCATTGTTCATGCTTGACACCCATGTCCCATCTAATTTCGTGTTATTAGTACTTGTCGTTACACGAGCATTATAGCTATCGATATATCTTTGACTTTCCATCCATTATTTTCGTTAAGAAGCACATTATTTTTTGTCTTTAACCAAAATCTTTATTTTAAACAGAAATTGCAAAATATTAATTTATATCCCAATATTTTTAGTTAAAATAATTATATCCCAACTTTTGCATGACAAAGATGTAATCCATCTTTTTTTCATGAAATAAAATAACAATGAACTCAATTAATTCTTGTAAAATCCCATACACACCCTCTCTAAAAGGTTCATAGTCATGGGGCTAGGAATTGAAGCAATATTTTTAGCATGGTGTCATTTGTGATCATCTCAGTGCAAGGCAAAGAAGAGCCTTAAGGATTAAGGCTTCATTGTCTTAACTTGTTAATGTAGTGCTTTTTATGAAGCATCATCATAGACTTCTCTTGCATTTCTTAAAGAGGCCAAGTCCTATATACTAGTCAACATTGTTCAAAGATTCATATTATTATGTCATCAAGTGTCAAGTATGTTAAAGATGTGTTTAATGTGAAAGAAAACATGTAGTTCCCTTACAATTGATGATAATTGAAGAGATGTTTTAACAATGGGGGTTGGATATAATCAAAGGAATTTATTTTTAGTCTTTCAAACAACATCGATATATTCTAAATACCATAGACTAGTTCATTCAATGGAGTGAAGTTTTTCCACTAATCAATGACTAGATCATCATCCAGTTTCTGTAACAGCAACTCATCACTATGTTTGGAGTGTCAACCTCTCCTTTTTTCGATAATGCTACTTTATTTTCCTCTTTAAAGTTAACCAAGTTCACTTTGGACAAAAGTATTATATTGATACATTATGTTAACTACTACCCTCATGGCAATAAAATAGTCGAGTCTAGTAATAAAAACATAATCTACATCTTGAAATAAAATATATTTGATCAATAAATAAACTAGTAAAATTCCTTACCCAACACCCTATGGGTAGATCATGTGCCCCAAAATCCTATTTAGCAGCATCCCTTTATATTTTATAGAAAAGAAGCCATATTTCTGCCCAACATCTTTTTTTCACTTTACTACTTTTAGGGTTATCTAGGTCAAAATTCCCAATTATGAAAAGACAAATCAAAACTCTCCTAAAACCAAAAGAGAAAAGAGATAAAGCCAAAAAAGAGTTCTCCACACACCAACAAGCTATTAAAAAAAGTTTTGATATCAAGTTTGCAAGTGAGAAAAATTTCAAAATATGTGAACTTGTACTAAAATGGGATAAGCTACATCAATAAAAAGGTAGACACACCAAATTTTAGTAATGCTAGCTTGATCCATATATTATCACAAAAAAAATGGCCTTGGCACATATATATTGCAACAAATAGAGGGGGTAGCAGAGTCCCTCCCAGTCAATGGCCAAATCCTATAAAGGTAATCTTCCTAAGTACGTCACAAGTAACTATCGTGTCCATAAATAAATTTACTCCCTTTTTTTTCTAACATACTTATGTTTCATTTAAGCACCCTTTTTTTCATCCTTAATTTTTTATTTTTGTTTTTGTGGTCAAATAAAACATTTTATTTTGATATAATCCTTTAACAATCTTTTCCAAGGAAATCCTCCTCATGTTTGGCACAATCCTTCATAAAAACTATGGCATGGGTTGAAACCATGGATCCCCATGTGAAGTTTAGGACTAGGGTTCAGTCATTCCAAGTCTTGATCATACCTTCAAGGGATGTTTTGACTAGTACCACATGGGGAACTCCATAGGAAAAGTGAGTTGCACTGAATGGAATCTAATCTCATCTAACCTAGATAGTGAATTGATCTTCAATACATGGACTTATTTTGGGTCTAGCTATGGCATTTCTTGTAACTTAAAGCTTGTGAAATTCCCAAAATTGATATTAAAGGAGAATTAACAATACATAGGAAACTAATCAAGTCTCAACACAAGAATCATCCTACCTATACTATAAAGGTATGAATATGACCCCTCCTCCACCTTTTTGCCTATAAACAGTAAAGACGAGAAATGATTTATAGCTACAAAAGAAATTAAATGCTCGATAAATTTTTCCTCAATATGTTGGGCATGTAGGTACCTTTGTAGGGATATGAATTCTCACTAGAAATTAAGTGATACCTTTGATTCCAGGGTGTCTTCTTCGGTGATATGGATGCTTACTGGCAATGGAGAAACACAAATGATTCAAAATGGCAGCCTTGTATTTTTGTGTCCTCAAAAATGGCATACTCTACAATTTCAAAGAAACTATGGAAGGGGGGTGAGTTGGTGGCTAATAAATTCCTTTTGGTCTTTCCCTTTATGATGTAATCATCATTCAAGAAAAATGGGGAAGACAGGTAACTCAACATATCTCAATCCCAATAGTGGTATCCATGTTGTTACTCAAGATCTCCTAGACATATAAGATTATTGTAGATATTCCATAGTCAACTCATAGTAATAAAATAGACATTCAAGGTTTCTCCAATGAATTGCCAATTATTTTGTTAGTATCAGCATATCCCTTTCATTTCATTTTCAGGTGTTTTCATGCTCAAAATAAAAGAAAACTAGAAAGAACAAATAATAAAGGTTTTGGAAAAGTATAGAAATACTTTCACATGGGACTATACTAAAATTAAAGGGATCCATCTACATGTGTTCACTCACCACATCCATATCAAGGAGGAATCCAAGCCCATATGAAAACTGCAACAAGGAATTAATTTTTCTTTATGAGACATGTTCGAAAAAGAGTTGCAAAAATTACTTTCAACTAATTTCCTTTACCCCATTTCTAAGAGTCAATGGGTCTCCCCTCTTTTCATTGTTCCTATAAAGAATGTAAAGTAGAGCATTTAGGTTGATTACAAAGAAATAAAAAAAAAAAAAAACCACCCACAATCATCAATTCCCATTATCATTCATCAACTAGGTACTAAATACATTGGCAAGAACCATGTTTGTATGAAGTTTTGATCATGTTACCCTTTCATGCATACCAAGAAATTCACATCATTGATAGAAAAAATAACTATAGACTAGACTCACAAGCATCACACTAACCATGAAAACATCTTCATTAAGCATGTCAAACATACATGGTATAATAAATATATCCATCATGACATGATATAGGATCATAAGCATACAAGTCACAATGTGACACATCATGAGAACAACATGATGATGATGATTATCATCATCATCATCAAATATATATATATATAGTGAGAGAGAGAGAGAGAGAGAGAGAGAGAGAGAGAGAGAGAGAGAGAGATACAATTTCAATACATAGGGGTGTTATCAACCATTAAAAGTAATAATGAAAATGATAGGGAGCATCCTAATAATGGGTTCTTCCCCTGTACATATATGACAACTATGGAGGAGGTAGTTTTAGAGAACCACCTTCTCTCCCACTACCACCTATAGGGGGATCATCTTGCGCCCCCTCATGTCCCAGGACGAAAATTACCCATACTGTCAACACTGCAACTATTGACATTTGTAAAGATTTCCACCAGTTATGATGCAGCATAACCACAACATCTATAATATCCTCATCAACCATGCCCCATCCATCCTTGAGGATACCCTTGGAAAAAATAGCCATCCTTTGGTGCACATCTACGTTCCTCACCTCAAGTGCCATTAGTCGCTTCCACAAAATACATTACTGCTCACAAATATTTTCCTAAACCTCCCCATCCTGAGGGGGGGATCAACCCTTAGGTTAAAATTACCATGTCTTCAAGGTCTCTAGAGTCCCCCTAGCTCCCCTCATCCTGGCGTACTCACACAATCCACACTAGTCCTCATGCATGCTCTATGATGCAAGTATGATCTCACACAATCGATATCTCCCAACTGTGATGTCCCATATTTACTAGCACACCAAAACTTGGCATCCACATCATCATATAAAAAATAAGCTTACAAAAAAATTAATTCAAATATAAAATATTGTAACTCATAGCTAAGGGCCCCCATCTCTCTCCTAAGGGAAGACCCATATCTAGGTCATCGTGGAAATCCCTTCCTATAGGGGAACTCCAAAGAAATATATGACATCAATATCCATCATGAAAACATAGTATTGGCCTAACAGTGTCATACCTCTCCCCCCGCACCCCACAGTTTCACTATTTTTCCCCCACATCATGATTTCGAGAAAAAGGGGAGGTGTCACATTTTCTTTGATATGGGGTTGGAATAGAACAGGTTGATTAAAGAAGAAACTCGTAGCTAACCCCCCATTGTTCGATTCATCTCAAAAAATAGGCTCCCATGTAGTAGGTGATACCAATCACAAAAGGTTCCCCTATGAACCTAGTCTAATGCTTCTATCTAATGGACCATAATCTGTTGAAAATGCAACAAGATGATGGAGCTTAGTGAAAAGAAGTCACCTTCACTAAGTGGGTCTGCAGGCTATTTTTGGCGCAAAGTCTATTTTTAGACTATGTCTATTTTTAGACATATGGATCATGGTCTATGAGTTGCAGGATGCTATTTGTGGATGATTAGTCATGTTGGTAAAAATATATGGACTTCTATTTTTAGACATATGGGCGGAGTCTATTTTTAGACTACCAGGCTAAAAATAGAACCGTCGAATATTATTAGCTCTTAATAATATTTGGACTATAAACATTATCTTATCGTCTTGGAGCACTTCAGTTCGAGATACAGATGTGGCACATGCAACTGCTAGAAGGAAATATGCTTTTCTTATGGGTCAGTTGAGCTATTTCATGATGGACTTCAGTTAGAACTCAAGTGATTGAGTTTGGTGGAGTTGATTGAGGAGTTGATGGAGTTGTGTTCAGTTTGACTTGGTTGAACTAGTTGTATTTAGTCTAACTGCAGAATACACTAGTGATGACTGATGTGAATTAATTATTAATTAATTCACTAATTATTAACTCATAAATCAACTAAATAATACATCAGTTAACTCAGTGCATGGACAGTTCAGTGGAGACAGGTGTTAGAGGTGAGTGAAAGGGCAAGACAGCTGTCTGTTGTGACTATAGTTGTGCATGAGATTTTCACAATCAATGGATTGAGTATTACCATTGAGGATTGAGTGGTACAGACAAGGGAAATACGAGTTTGGATCAGCCATTCTCATCTATTCTCATGCAGGACTGTGCAGCGGAGGCAGGCAAGCAGCGTAGGAGATTTGAACCTCTGATTGATTCATATCTGAGCTAGTTTGTGTGTAACAGGTGGAGATAGTACTGAGTACTTGTGAGGAGTATTGTACTATATATTGTTACATTTTCTCAATCGATATAATACATAGATAGTTGGGGGTTTTCAACTGTATGCTTTCCCCGTGATATACTGTGTTGATATGTGTGATTGACGCTTCAATGTGCGCATGTGATTGTTTTTTAATACTGCAAATTGATGATCAATAGCAGAGGAGGTTATCTATTATGCATGCATTCCACAAATAGTGTATAATCAGGATAATCTCTGTGAATAAGTGTTATATTATTCAAAATTTCTACATGGTATGAGAGTAGAGTTGATCATCAGATCTATTATTCAGAAAGTTAATACATTTTATTTCTTCAGGTAGAGTCTGTAATCGGGCCAGGTAGCCTCTAGATTCATCCTTCTTTTGGAAGGTGAGATATCCGGTAAAATCCCATACAGTCAATCTCTGTACGAGAAATACTTTGTTCTCATGAATTTTAGATCAAAAGCGGTTGAGTTTTGAGCTGGTGGAATTCGAATTTGCAGCAGTGTTTTCTTGGTGTCAAAGTTGAAATGTCTTTCAATGGATTGCGATTGGAGTATACTCTTGAAGGAATCCTGAATTATATTGCATGGAGAGATAAGACGGAGGTGGTGTTAGATGACAATGGGTTGAAGGATTTCATAGAGGTTGAGGTCCCAATTCCTGCTGATGCTACTCACGTTGAGGTTTGGCAAAAGAAGACAACAAAGTGTCGAAGGATTTTGTTGGAGGGCGTGAAGGATCACATTGTATCCAACGGGCATGGAAAGGCTTCTCCATAATTGATGTGGAAATCATTGACATATTTATTCCAAAGCAAGAGCGACCAGAGGAAGTTGGTGCTCAAGGATAAACTCAGAAACATTAAGTGTGAGAATAGAGACAGTATGCCCAAGTATCTCATGAGGTTCACCCAATGCTGGGATCAGCTGGGAAGTGTGGGGGTGACTGTCGATGATGAGGACTTGGTGAGCTTGGCTCTCCTTGGTCTTCCGAAGAGTTGGCATTCCTATCAGGACTCTGTCAATTGTCGGGAGAAATTGCCAGGATGGGAGATACTTTGGTCTGATCTTGTGCAAGAGGAGATCAGGTGGAATACCAGGGACATATCTTCATCAAAGGCATCTGATGAAGAAAATTGTGCTTTGGCTGCCAAAGAAAAGAAGGGGAAGGAGAAGGGTTCTCTTTCCGAATCCAGTTCTTCCAATGATGGGAAAAAGGTTGACAAATCAAAAGTGCGATGCTTTCGTTGTCATGAGGTGGGCCATTATGCTGCAGATTGTCCACAGAGGAAATCCAAGAAGGGATCCGGGGAAGGATCTGAAGGTGAGGAACTTGCTTCACAGTTTTAGTTGGATTTCACACTCTTCGCATGCATGGTTTCATCCATGGTGGGAAGTGGTTGGTTTCTTGACAATGGAGCTTCTTTCCACATGACCGGTGACAAGAGCTTGTTCAGTACTTTGGAGGAGAAAGATCTCCAGATACTCATAGTGATGGGTAATGATGAGAAGTATAGTGTCTCAGGTGTAGGCACGGTTATTTTTCAGAGGGAGCATGGAGCTCGCCTTACCTTGACCAATGTCAAGTATGTACCAGGACTGGAGAGAAACTTGGTGTCGATCGTGATGCTGGAAGATGAAGGCTATGATGTAGTCTTCAGTAAGGGAAAGTTTTTCCTTAGACACATAATCACTAGACAGGTGAAGAAGATTGGTTGACGGGTCAAGAACCTGTATGCTCTTGAGGTTCAAGATGCATGAAAAGCCTTGAGTAGTGAGGCAACTGAGGGAGACTTGGTGGTTGAGAGGGAATGTATATTACCTCTCAACATGCAGAGCCAGAAGAAGTCTCAGACGAATGTGGAGGAGCCACAATTGGTGCAGCAGCTTTAGGAGGTTGTGGAGCAAGCACAACAAGGGAAGCTGAGAGGAGATCGAGTAGAGATATCTACTCATGCAGAGACCTCCAGTAGTGGGAAACTTCGAGCGAGGTGGGCTGAGGGATCACATGCAGCCATACCTCCAGGTGGGAGGTGGGGCGATATAGAGTGATCATCCCAAGGAGGAGGGGCAGGATCCTTGAGGTACCCAACCTCTTGGATGAGACCTTGCTAGAGGAGCCCCGATGTGGAGTAGAAGGAACTGACTAATTGGGTAGAGATAGATGCAGATGGAGTGGCAGAGAGAGCGATAGTGTAGGGAATCCCAGGACAACGCATAGCTAGCAGGCTGCAACAATACGAGAGGCACAAGTGTTTTGCACAGTGCACAAAGAAGTGTGCAATGGTGTGAGATGCATGGAGATGTTGCAGTAGCACAGATGTTAGAGAGGGAGCACTTTTCAGTAGCAGTTAGAGCTTCAGAATCAGAGTATGTTCCTAGCCCAACAGAGTGGTCAGTTGGGAGTATTTTTGTTCCAAGTGTTGTTGGAGCAAGTGGACCTGGCAAATGTGTTGCATGCAGAACATTCCAGGGTTGCAGGATAGGGGTTGTAGATAATCCATATCTTGTTGAGAGGGAGTGTTGAAAATGCAACAACATGATGGAGCTTAGTGAAAAGAGGTCACCTTCACTAAGTGGGTCCGCAGGCTAATTTTGGCGCAAAGTCTATTTTTAGACTATGTCTATTTTTAGACATATGGATCATGGTGTATGAGTTGTAGGATGCTATTTGTGGATGATTGGTCATGTTGGTAGAAATATATGGACTTCTATTTTTAGACATATGGGTGGAGTCTATTTTAGACTGCCAGACTAAAAATAGAATAGTCGAATATTGTTAGCTCTTAATAATATTTGGACTATAAACATTATCTTATCCTCTTGGAGCACTTCAGTTTGAGCTACAAATGTGGTACATGCAACTGCTAGAAGGAAATACGCTTTTTTTATGGGTCAGTTGAGCTAATGCATGATGGACTTCAGTTAGAACTCAAGTGATTGAGTTTGGTGGAGTTGATTGAGGAGTTGATGGACTTGTGTTCAGCTTGACTTGGTTGAACTAGTTGTATTTAGTCTAACAGCAGAATACACTAGTGATGAGTGATGTGAATTAATTATTAATTAATTCACTAATTATTAACTCATAAATCAACTAAATAATACACCAGTTAACTCAGTGCATGGACAATTCAGTGGAGGCAGGAGTTAGAGGTGAGTGAAACGGCAAGACAACTATCAGTTGTGACTATAGTTGTGCATGAGATTTGCACAATCAATGGATTGAGTATTTCCAATGAGGATTGCGTGTTTCAGCCCAGGGAAATACGAGTTTGGATCATCCATTCTCATCTATTCTCATGCAGGATTGCACAGTGGAGGCAGGCAAGCAGTGGAGGAGATTTGAACCTATGATTGATTCATATCTGAGCTAGTTTGTGTGTAAGAGGTGGAGATAGTACTAAGTACTTGCGAGGAGTATTGTACTATGTATTGTTACATGTTCTCAATCAATATAAAATACAGATAGTTGGGGGTTTTCAACTGTATGCTTTCCCCGTGATTTACTATGTTGATATGTGTGATTGATGCTTCAAATGTGCGCATGCAATTGTTTTTGAATACTGCAAATTGATGATCAATAGTAGAGGAGGTTATGTATTATGCATGCATTCCACAAATAGTGTATCATCAGGATAATCTTTGTGAATAAGTGTTATATTATTCAAAATTTCTACATAATCCTATGTGAGGCCATCATTTTAAATATCCTCACAATGATGACAGTGGTGACATGAAGCCCCACATCCTGGATCAATGCAATCTGGACAACCCCATCCTCCACAAGATGTGTCATACACCACTGAACAACTCATTACTTCAATATCATGACTAATTACGGTGGATAAATAGGGATGCCATGTCCCCGTCGCTTCATTCTAGTCAAAAGCTATATATATCCACTCTAGTGAATCTAGCGAGCTCAATCCCTTATATCTCAAACACTCCATGGTGAACCTACAATGAGCTCACTAAAAATTGTAGAAGCTCCTCATGTTAATGAATTAGGGGGTAGTTAAAGTACTTGAGTAAACCCCATTGAGCCAAGTCTACCTGCACCTATGAACTTTCTATGTCCAAAACCCTAAATTTTGCATAATCTCACTCTCTCCAATGGACAACTATTGACATTAATATTAAAAAGTCTAATGGGAAAATGTATAAATTATTTCTTTCTTTTTTCACTAAAGGAATGCACATATTACTTGTACTATCACCACAATTCTTCCTGAAAAAACTTGTCACAAATATAGACTGCAAGCATCAAACTATTCCCTTCAAATAAAAATAGGCAAAAAACTAAAATTAGTATTGTGTTTGAAATATTCCCTTTATTCCAAAGAGGGTTAGGGATTAAAAGGATAATTTTCTAGCTCAAGACTAACCAACATTTTTTTAAATCTACAAGGAAATAACTATGTTTGGGATAAAAGTGAAATTGAGTTTTATGCTTCAATAGTGATGGGTAGTAGAACCATGTTGGGTCAAAATTGAAATTTGAAATCCATAACCTTAGCAATCCATTGAATGCATTGCAAAACAAAAAAGCATAATCAAGTACGAAGACATATAAAAGTTATTTTTTTGAGTGAACTTTCCAAGCTAGTATTAAATATTGTTAGAAATTGTACGAGCCTAGTAGAAACTGGCTCCCTCTTGTAAAAGATAATGTAGAATATAAATAAAGTATCTAGGAAAAATAAGTGGATTCTTGACCAAGAATCATTGCAAATAACTAAGAAAATTCCCTATACAAACTATCCGGTGTACATGCTTTAATTTTGTTGGCATCAACCAACACCTTGGTAGGTCATTTTAAGAATTTATCAGGGAGAACCTTTCCTCCATTTTGTTTCATGAGGAAGGCATTGATATATGCTATCTTAAAAGCTTAGTTATCTCTAGGAAGTAGAAGCATCTTCGTGAATAGAGAGTTATAGAACTAGGGTTATTGTGAGTTCTTGTGAGTCCTATATGTATTTTCATACTATTGAATTTATCAGCATACAAGTGAACCAAATCTAAAAATTCAAATACTTAAGGAATACACCCAGTGTGTGGAATGAATGAAGTCTAGGCCTTATTAGTACTCTTCTCTTCTGGATAAGTCTATGAATACCATCAGCAATCCATATACCACTGGAAATTGTGGTACTATCTCCCAAGTATATTAATAGTATCTTTAGAAAAAGCCTCCCTTATTATGTTTGACATCTTTTTTTGGTACTTATAGCAATGTTCAATGAGTGTATTAACTGAGATCGATCTTATAAGAAACTTTGGAAGTTTTAAGTGTCTTATTTACTTATTTTATTTGAGTAAATGCAAGGAAACATGGTTCATTAATAACAAATACTAATTTAATTTGGAAAGATAACAATATCTCAGTATAATACATGCCTCATTTAATATAATATAAATCTTTGGTCATGTGAAGTATGCACTGCCCTAAAAATTTATTATGTTTTGAGAAAAGGTGGCATGAATATAACAAATTTGAAATGTAGGATAGGATTATGAGATTACGTCAAGCAAGGCCTCCCGGATGCTCATTTAAGAGGAATGGTTAAGTATGAAATGAATAATTATGGGTCCATACTCAAGAGATTCATGTAGGCTTCATGATGAAGGGACACAAATAAGAAAATATTTCCCGTGACCTACATAGAAACAAAAGTGGCTAAGTATAGAAAGGGGATGTGAATTGTAGGTTGCAGAAATGTAGGTGCAAATTGAAGAATACAAGATGCATGTGCAGGATGACTTTGGGAACAAGAGAGTCTACAACTAGCATAAATGAAAATTAATAACTATGGTAGATGTGTTGGGTATTGATTAATGTAGGCAACAACTATGTAAAAATGCCTTATGTAACCCACATAGGTGACAAAATTAACTAAGTTCTCTAAAAGAAACAAATTTGGTTGTAGTAAGGGCTCGAAAAGGATAGAATAGAATTGATCAGCGAATGTTGGTTAACACCAATCAGCAAATAAGTTATGAATTAGAGCCCTTCAAATAATTTTATACTTAAATTACATAGATGAATAAGGTTTACAATATCGACCAAGTTCAAAGTCATTTACTATTTATATTCATATTGGATTTAACCTACAAGAATTAAGTAGAAAAGTTATTCATTATAAATTAATGTGAGATAAACTGAGAGATTATTCAGAAAAAGAAAATATTAGATTGAAAAAAGATTTTATAGTTCTTTGCATTGAAAAATAAAGATAAGAATAATTGTGCTATGGTATTAAAGTAAAAACTTATTAAAGGTAGGATAATTACTAGTTTATGTTGCAAAACCATTAATGGGACCTAAACTGATTTGTGAGTTGCAATTTTATAGCGCTATTTTAGGTTTAAATCGAGGTTTGATGAAGGAGTTGCAACCATAGGTGTTGTTGTGGATATATCCATATAGACACTGGAGAAGAAAAATCACTAAAGACGAGTCTTGAGTAAGAAGCATACAAAAATAGTGCAAGAATAAATGATGCATGGACAAACATAATGCAATAAAAAATGATGCAGTGGTAGTGGGAAGAAGTAGGCCCTTGCAAGGACAATGGCAAGAAGTAAGTGAAGGCTTAACCAATACATTAAGGACTTAAATAGATGATTTAGTGGCTTGTGCAACTTATCATGTGCAAAAATACACAAACAAAAATTAAGTGCATTAAGAGGTTTATCATGTAGCTTTTCATGTGGAGGGAGTAGGCTACATTACTCGACAATTAATGTAAATCATAATTAACCCACACACTATTATCAAAGATTACATCATTGGTGAATAAATAAGACCTAAATATCTATAACCAATATCATCAAAGGAAAATCAAAGTTTTTCCTTTTATTTTGATTTAAGATCCCTAAAATAAACTTCAACTTAGTGATCAAGTGATCACTTTAATACCCTAGACTAACAAAAACGACTAATAATAAATATCTATATGGTACATGGTGTTTTTGTTTTTGTTTGTAGTTTTATAGTGATTAATCGATCACTATAGTACTCTTGCCTAATGGCAAGAAGTAATAATAGATAGCTATATGGTATCTGATATTTTTAGTTGTAGTTTTAAATAAAATAGCAAATTCAAGGAAAACATGGAATAATACATTAATAAATATAATTAAAATTTGAATTAAAATTTTAAGTTAAGAAATTATTTAATTAAAATTTATTAACTATAAAATAATTATTTAATTAATTTCTATTAATTACACAATTTAATATAATTTAATCAAAAATTGTATTAGAATGTAAAATTATAAGAATTTTTATATTTTTTCAATAATTGGTTTATTATGTGGATGATATTATTAAAATATTTCTTATAATAAATTTATTTATCTGGATTTTATATGAATTTGTATTATATTTTGATTTTACCATGACAATAATTTGCAACAAGTTTTTATAATTAACTTCGAAATTCAAGTTAACCTTAATGCTTTTGTGCTTAATACTAGTTGTTATTCCAATTATATGGGAATAAATTTTGATAGACATTTTTAAATTGTCATGGATAATTTTGATAGCTAAAAACATATAAAAATAACTATCTTTATTTTTTTAACCATAACTAAAAACATTGTTTTGATAAAATATGTTCCTCTTAATGAAATTTTACACCAGCATTACAATATTTTCTTGAAGGCCTATTGGAATTCAACTATTCAAAATCTGAATAGTAATCACACAGTTGTAAAACCAAAAGAAATAAAAAAACAAAAATGAAAATAAACTATAGATCCAAGTAGTATAAACACAACTAAATACCCCTAACAACATAGAAAATGGGGCTTCCATGCAATCATAACAATTAGTTAGGACACACTAGAGTCAACGTGTTCTAGGTTAGGAGTAGTTGGAATTAGGCCTTCCATGAGAAAACCATAAGCATTTACAAAATCAATTACATATACAAAAGATTGGGTACCAACTTCAATGACATGTTGTAGTTATTTAATTTTCAATCGAAGGTTGTTTATCTCATCTTCGGTCGCTTCGAGATTCAACTTATGTTTGATTCAGATATACATAGTAGAAGTGATCCTAGAGGCTAGTTGGTTATGTACTAGTTACAGTTACAACATGGAAACCTCGAGATTTTAACTTCCTATTCCAAGGGAAGGGAAAAATTATTTATGTTCATACTAGTAGAAGGGGCAGGGTTCCCTAAAGCCTTGACAAAGAGGTGCCTCCAGAGAGACATCTCCAACTGACCAGTGAAGACCAAAGACCATGTCTATAGAGAGTATAAAATTTCAAGCAACAAAATGAAAGGCCCATGATGGGAAGAGGTTATAATAGCCATTTTTTACTATCCCTGCTGCTATAAGAAAAAACAACTCCACACCAATAAAATTTCTTTGTCCATACCTAAAAAGAGACTATGTAATAGGTAACAACCCTTTGCAAAATGCTTTGAACTCTATCCTTCCCTCGCAAAGCATTTTCGCACAAGCAACTTCAACAGAAAAACAAATAGAAATTTGGTAT
Organism: Pinus tabuliformis; assembly: GCA_031772625.1. Lineage (NCBI taxonomy): Eukaryota > Viridiplantae > Streptophyta > Pinopsida > Pinales > Pinaceae > Pinus > Pinus tabuliformis. Next base: position 1,821,700,058 of record CM062819.1, on the reverse strand, counting down.
ACCATCAAATTGTATAAAAATAATTTATTATACCATTAAATTAACAAAGGATATTGATTTCAAATTCCTACCCTATTCAAATATGAAGTCTATTAGGGAAACAACAACTTCCAACTAGTATAAATTGTAAGATAGTTTGGATACTTCAATTTAATATGTCAATGAAATGGAGGGCCAAGTAAAATTATATCCAATGTTATTAGGATACCTAGTAGCTAATACAAATTTGGGGAGGAGGTGAAGGAATTCCCTCCCAATGACCACAATGTGATCATTCACCATAACTAACTATTTGGTGTTGTAATTAGTCAATAATGTAATGAGTTGAACATCTTTGTATTAGGTAATCCTTGCTGCATAAATGCCATCCCTTTGTAGTTGAATTCTCACAATTGTTGGACAAAGAGGTACTAGGCAACAAAAAGCATTTCTATGCAGATTTGGCCAAATATTTTTATGAGTTTTGTTTTAAAAAGTTAATTAAAGATTATTAAAATCAAATATTTAAATTGTTAGATTTATATAAATTAAGTGTCTCAATTTTTTTTTATAATTCCAAATCTATATATATATATATATATATATATATATATATTAAATAACAGAAAAATAACAATTTGATTAAAAAAATTAATCTTAAATTATTAAAAAAACATAAATTTCACTCATCATAATATATCATGTTAAAAGAAAAAGATAAAAGATAATAAGCTGAATAAGGTGTAAATAGATTTCCAAGAACAATAACATTAAGATAAAGTTATTATTATAATATATCATGTTCAAAGGCACATTGTGATAAAGAAGTCATTATTATAATATATCATGTTCAAAGGCAGAGCCAATAAGCTCCATAACAAGTGTAAATGTATTTCCTAAAAATAGTAACATTGTGGTGAAGAAGTTATGATCTTTATTCAATAGTTTTAAATGGAATTTTAAAATGTAAATTTTATGGTATCTAAGAAGTATATAAATAAAAAATGGTCATTTTCAGTTTTTTAAGCAAAACTTGCGAAATGGAATTGTGGGCTTCGTATTGCCGTTTATAAAGACTTTAGTTGTTTGAGAAGTCAATTGTGGAGTCCATATTTGCCGTTTATAAAGACTTTAGTAATTGGGGAAGTCTCTTGTGAACGGAATTGTGGATTCCATATTTGCCGTTTATAACGACTTTAGTTGGAGTCCATATTTTCCGTTTATATATATTTTAGTGGTGGGAGAAGTCAACTTCGATTCGGTGGAGAGTGCCGTAATAAAAAAAATGACTTTTGACGGGCGTTTCCTGAAAGCAAAACCAATTTTATTCTGTGCTCTTTTGACTTCTGGATTAAAGTTCCAATATTTGTATCCACAAACATCGGTGTCTAATAGTTGACGTAGAGATAGAGATACTCTTTCCGAACATGACTTCCATTTGAATATATTATTTATGTAGTAATTCGTCTTTTCAAATTTCAGTGGGCTTTTTCACAATTTCTATCAGATTTGTAAACGAATTGGTGAAGCTCGAAGTTTAAAGGACTGAATTGTAACGTGGAATTGCTCGACATTTCTAAATTACAAAATTTATTACTAAAATTGGGATTTTCATTATCAAATTTACCATATAAGCTGCATAAAAAAAATATGGAGTTCAAAATATGGTTAAGACATCATGTAGCCGCAAACCTTGAACCTAGACAGAAATGATAAAAGCAGAAATTTGCTCATACAAACCGCCAATCAAAGCCTGCCAACTTCCAATCCAATCTTTATATAAAATCATCAGTACCGAACACAATACGCTCAGCCAATTCTTCCCGGTGTGAACACAAACTTGAAAAGCAGGCTCGCCCGCAATATGTTGGTCGTTCCTTTGTCGATCCAATGGCCCACATCATACATGATCTCCGGAATCAGGGATTGTATTCTCAAACGGCCATAACTTTCTCATCATCTCCATCAACTTCCTACTCTCTTTGGCCGTTGTCTTGCCTATATAAACCCTCGACTCCTCTCTCCCTTACCATATCCTCATCCTTTGCCTTTCTATTGCATTTCGTAGAGATGGCAGCCACTCTTCATCATCGTCTTCCTCTTTTCCTTCTCATCGCTTTTTCCATGATCTGCTCATACGCTTACTCTGACATCCCACATCCTCGAACTGCTCATCCGCCATTCCATCACGATGACAAGCCTTTCCCAGGACATAATCCTTCATTACCCCCACATCCTCCAACTGCTTACCCGCCCTTCCATCACAATGATAAGCCTTTTCCATGGCATACTCCTTCGTTACCCCCACACTCACACGACAAGCCTTCTCCTATCCCTATTCGTAAACCTCCGCGACACCACATGAAGCCACCTACTTCTCCCCCACATCCTCTGGATTTTGCCCACCCTTCATCACTGATTTCCAAAGCCCATCCTCCTCTGGTTGGGATACATCAGCCGGTACATGATGGACGCCACCCATCTCCACCGGGTAAACCCCATTATCCCATTAAGCCTCCCTCACGCTCTCCCCACTTCTACAAATCTCCACCCCCTTATATTCGCCATGGTGGCATCCACACCGCCCCTCCTCCCATTCATCACTAAATACAGTAAGTTCTCTGGGTTCCTCTACTTCTACACACCAAACACTCATATCTCTCACACTCATATCTAATGCTAACTTTGGTTTATTATATTGCAGGAGGATGATAGAGACGCAGCGCGTGTACATTATATAGAATAAAATGGAGTGAAAGTAGGTGCATGACATGCGGCTCGATTCTACTGAGATATATAGACATATTTGATAGACAGATCGTGGCATCCTTCCAGTGCTATGCTAAGATCAGATCTGTCTTAAATAATTATGCTAAAATATTATGTATAAATGGGAAACTTATATAGCATATAAGGTGTGGTAACTGCATTGTTATGATCGTTCAGTTTTTCATTTAATATATGAGTTATGCAATATACTCACAATCGTTCATGTTATTCACTTCCGTGCAAATTATATCATGCATTGCTAAAACTGCTTAGAGAATCCACGCAATCGTTTCACAACATATCTCATGCGAAAGTGATCATCTTATATAAAGTGTGAGAGGGTATATTAACTTTAATATCAAATGACTCCATGACTGGTTGATATACTTGAACAGGCTGGTTTTACATTTAAGCGCTTACTATTTTTGGTGATTGGATTTATTTCTAATATATGATGTGTGCGGTGTTAGGGTCATTTCGCCTCTCTCCTCCCCTCCTTTCCTTTTATAATATCCAAGCAAGATTGTGAATAATGTGATAAAAAAATACATATATACGTTTGAATCAACCTATTTTGAAAAGCGCTTAGGAATAACGTGTTTTTAAGTATGTGTCTCCATTCTTCATAACGCGTTTTTAAGTATGTGTCTCCATTTTTCATGCTTGTATTATTTATATTTATGGTGATGCTTAATATGCTTATGCAGAGTTCTATGTACATGAAAGGAAAGAGGGTAAATGGTTCTGGAATAGTTGAAAGAGCCCATCATGTGATGTACTCGTTTGTATTATTTATATTTATGGTTATGCTTAATTATGTATATGCAGAGTTATATGTACATGAAAGTAAAGAGGGTAACTGGTTATGAAATAGTTGAAAGAGCCCATTATTTGATATGCTCCTTCCCAATAGCAATAGGCACATAGCTTCAACAAGTTCTATGGATGTTGAAGATCCCAAAATTCAAAGTTGTAAAGTAACCTAAATTTTTAAAGTAACCTTCCATTGCATTTCAAAAGTTCCTTACACCATAGCGCTTACTATAATTCAATATCCATGGCACTTACTATAATTCAATATTTCTCTAGTATAGGAAGAGGATTGTGAGATCATTAATGTCTAGTTAATTCCTCACGTCACTTATTTTATTTCTTTCCAGAAACTATGGCTATAAATTTGCAGTTATGAATGGCTATAAATTTGCAGTTACTTCTTTCATAAGGTCGCTTAGATTGTTTTTGCTGCATTTCCACTTAAAAGGTCTATTTTGAATATTAAATAAATTTTTTATTTTTATATTTAGCGTACAAATCGTTAAATTGGATATAAATAAGTGGATTTATATAAATAAATTATTTATGAAAGTAAATGTTGTAATATAGGTTAATCATTGTTTAATAAATTTAACGATATATAATAATTAGTTAGTACAGATCTATTTTAAGTATAGATTTAATATGAGCAAAGAGGGATCAAATATGTTTACTCACAAAAATTTTGAGAGTGCAAAATTTAATATGTACTTTTGTGTTGTTTAAATTTTATTTTTGAATGCTATATACAGTGTATAGTGAACTTTCAAATGTTTTAATATTGACACCAACTTCAAATGTTTTAATCTTAGGAGGTTATTTTTTTCATGATATATACATAATTTTTAAAAAATATATAATATATAAATAGTTGGCATTAAAATATTTTACATAACATGTACATATTTTTTAAAATTATAAAGTTAACATTATTTTTGGATTTAGAGTGTATTTTATCTTTATTTTTAGAGGGACACAATTGAGCACAGAAATATTTACACATCCCCTCGTACTAGGGTGTAGAATAAGCCTCTGGACTCAATAAAATTTTATATACCAGCATAGATTCATCTTAAATACAAATCGAACATGAGTAGAGAGGGATCCTATTTCTTCACGTGCAATTTTTTTTAATGAATAGAAATTATTTAAATATTTTGTATAGTTATTTAATTTTTTTTATTTTTTATTTTTATTTTCCCTGACATAAGAAAAATTTCAACTTTGATGACGACGAACATCCTTATATGTCATATTGGGCTGTAAAATGAGCCTTTTGGTTCAATAATATATGAGTACATTTTCTTTAAAAAAAATTATTTATCGAATAACAAAAAATAATTGATGACGAAGAACATCCTTACATGTCATACTGGGCTGTAAAATGAGCCTCTTGGTTCAATAATATATGAGTACAGTTTCTTTAAAAAAAATTATTTATCGAATAACAAAAAATAATATCATTTTAATGGTTAAAAACATCAGAAAAGAGAGTGATACAAAAAACTAAAAACTAGACAACAAATTCATATTCTTAAAAATAACAATTTATTTATATTTATTTATATCTTAGTCAAAAGCTAATGAAAAAAACAAGAAAATAATAGATATTCACATCACTATTGTTTCTAAAAGCTCATGCCTAGCATGCTAACTTTCTTCCACACAAACTAAGCAATAGCATTTATTAATGAAGTCCCATAATATATATGGTTTTCCATTACTATTAAATTCTTTAAAATTATACATTGGAGACATAAAACATGTCTATAATATCGTTTCTAAGACTCATTCCCAACATGCTAGCTTTTCTTTGCACATATTAAGCAATGACATTTATTAATGGATTTCTGTAGTATAATGGATTAATGCCATGGAACAAATACTCTAGCTCTACAATGACTCTTATTAGTCCTTTTCATAGAAAACATGGACTATTGCAATCGGTTTGTGTTGAAATCTGAGTCATACGTAGAATGAACACCGAAAGCGTTCATTATTAACTAGTCGATGAATCTGAGGCCTTATTTGCGCTTTTCTCAAGTAGAAGAGGTTCATAACTTAGGTTTAAAATACATTTGAATTTTATAACTCCTATCAATCTGGACTAATGTTAGAGTTGTTGTAGCATTAGGTAGCTAAAATTAAATACCTTAGTTCTTAGGTGGTTCTTCAGTGGAGGGTAATCCAAAACTTCTGACCTCTGGGACACGCGACTTCACTAGGTTTGGCCAAAATCTTCTAAACCCTGGTACATGCACCTTCCTTCTTGTTCTACTACTAAACGACTTCCTACTTTTCTTCACGTGTTTCTTTCACTGCTTCAAAAAATCCTATATTAGAGCCTGCAAGGAGTCGACCTTCATCAGAGTTTTGTGGACTTCAGAAACAACTCGAACGTTGAATGCTTATGATCACTGAATGTTAAAGCCCGAGTCCATCATGTTGTTGTTCACATTGAATAAAACCGATATCACTCTTTGTGAGAAATTGGTTTTGCATGCATATCATTGACCAGTAAGTCATATTAGTAAGTTATTTTTGAAAGAATATGAGTAACAAATAAATCATTTTAGTAGGTTGTTTACTACTGTGATTTACTAGCATTTTGCAATAATACTCTAGTTTACTACCAACACTCCAAACACTTGGCTCATGAGGGAACATGTTGCATTCTCTAGTTTTTTTCTCTACTTTCTTAGTTTCATAGTTCCGAGTTAAGTTTTGCTAAGCAAAGAGAAGAGAGTCTCAATCCTAAGAGTCACTTAATTTACCTTACCTAACCCTTGTTCGAGCTGTTCGAGAAAATGACCAATGAACTTCGTTTTGTTATGTTCTATTTGACTTCCATTGCAGATAAACCCTCATTTTGTTCTGTTTTATTTGACTTCCTCTGTAGAGAACTTGGTTGTGAAATCAAGAAGGACAGAGGATTTATAGTATTGTCCTAGTTTGACCTTAATTGATCAATGCTTAGACTCAAACTAGGTTCATCTCCATTAGTAATCTATTTAAGATAGAGAACCATTCTTCTTCTCTCACGACCAAATTAGTATAGCCACTTTGGGAGGAAAATAACCAATCATATTTAGATTATACTCACATATACAAGATTATACTTTAGATATACTCATAAATGAATAGATGAGGGAATCCCCTTTCCAAATGTAGCCCTGGGGAAACACCAGTCCCACCAGGCCAACCAGTTCCAAATCATGAACAAATATTTCACTGTGAATAGGCCTATCCTTTCAATAATGTTAAAGCACCTAGCCTCATGTTCGATTAGGGATATGTCAGTCAAGACAATCCTCGCACACCATCAGTTGCATGAAACCTAAAATAATAGCTTCCAAAAATAGATTATGGATTCACACTCATTCACAATTTATTATTTTCTCATGGAAGCACTCAGAAAGAGGCGTAGGAAGACTAAGGACCTAGTCACTTTGGTATGTGTCAGATCAGTGAGAAATTCTAATGCTGGTTGGGCTAGTAAAGCTAGCGGAGACCTACCCTTCCTTGTCCCTCCCCTCCAAGTGAGAAAGAGGAAATGGACTCTATTATGACTAAGAAGAACAAATAAAAAATGATGGACTCTACTAGGAGTAAAAATAAGACAAGCGACAGTTGTAAATGACACTTGTAATCCATGCAAGTGTGTTGGCGTGTTGCAATTTTAGCTACAATTAAAAAATAATTCGAGACTTTTGAACATTGTTTAATTCCACCAACCATTATAATTTTTATTTTTGGCCAAGTGTCTATATTAAGAACTCAATGTAAGTGTAATGTTAATTTTTAGAACATGTACCTCTCCTCTACTAATGAGGATGGAAGAACCGACATATATCACATTAATGCTTTTTACTAGGATTCCACCCATAGTTCTTCCAAGGCATTGTTTATATACGTACATGCATGAGAGAGAACATATTTGAACACACCTAAGAAATTCCTATGATCTGGTAGGTTTGTTGCTTACATTTCAGGCTTAGGACTTCACTTCTATCAATTTTTCCGCCATAATAGGATTTTTTGTTGTCATTTACATAAAGACCATCATCTTGGCACAGACAAGAAAGGGTTCACATTAAATTAACAAATCGATGCCCCTAAGTATTAGTCAAAGTGAAGGTAAAGCCTCATATTAAAGCACCAAGGTGAAGGACGCAACTTTCTGCTTTGCTTCACAGTGGTCCCAAGGTGATGATGGGTAATATTGGCTCATGTTTTTCAAATAAAATTAGATTTGTTGGATTTCCCAAATTGTAGAAAACACTGAAGATTTCCAAAATTGCAAGGTAGCATTAAGTTCAATTTAGGAGAAACCCTCCTTAGTATGCTTGGTTAGGTACTCGAGTATTGATGTATCCTTGGCAGAGCTAATATTCTCATAAGTTACCCAACATTTCCTTAGAAACCATAGCAACCAGTGGAGAGTTGGACAATCCTAGGGTAATGAGGAGGGTTTGTAAACCATCGACTTGGTTTTGTAGACTATTGATTTTTTTGCGTTACAATTAAACAAAATAAGGTATTTCCCACGATTCAAATATCTCTACATATATGTTCTCTAATAATGTTGATTTGTCCTTAAAGTGTGCTTCTCTTGTACTGTTATAAAGACCCTAGAAATTGCAATCCTCAAAAAAATTTCTTCCTAAATAAGGTATTTAGTTTTGAGTGATTTTTTCTTTACAATCTTCATTTCTTTATTCCTAGCTAGTAGCCCCCTGCAAACAATGAAAGCTCAACATGCCCATGCCTTTTATAGATGGCTTCACTGAATGTCGTTGTTAACCCCTCCAGTGACACTACCCATCCTTGATGCAATGGTTAGTGATTGTAGTAGTTAGGTTGGAGCATTTTCAATAATTCAAACAATCATTATAGAAAACGCCTTAATAGCATAATTTTGGAGCAACATAAGACAACCTTGATTTTGGAGCTTGGATGAGATTTTCATTGAATAAATTCATTTCATGTGGATGAAGAATGTGGAATATATATTTTATCAATCTGTTTTGGTAGATCTCTCTTGATTTGTTTTGTTGTCAATTTAATCCATTCTTTTCAATGAATATAACATAAATTTTCTTAAGAAAGTACTCAATAATTTGGTCAAATGATGTTTGTTTCTATCTCTAACTATGGTAGAAGAAAAATGAAACAGCTGATTTAGAAAAATGTTAAATGACAGGAAGGAACAACAAGATTTTGTCTGTAGTTATTATTGTGTCCATTTTCTTTGTTTTTGTGATATGTGTTTGTAGTGCTTCCATAGTTACAACTGCAATCATTACCTTTGTAGAGTCACATGCATGCTAAGAAATGGATTTCCATTTTTGTGTTATGAAAACAATCCTTTTTCTATTCATTTATTGTTTGTCACACTAATACTTTCTATGTGTTTGTGTAAAGAGAGTAAAGAAAAGAGAGGAGGTTCAACTCCATTGTTTTAATTTGAAACATTGTTAATGTAATTTCTAGTTTTGATTTATATGTCTGATTGTTAATTATTTTTTATCATCCAAATGCATGCTCATTGCTTCCTCTATTTTTTTATTACCTAAAAATGGTTGTTTATAAAAGACTAGTTGTAGTGTCAAATCTATATATATCCATCATATAGGGGGTTTGGATGGTTTACCAGCACAACATATCCTTTAATGGGATTGTGAGATGTTCAATTTAGCCTTTTGATTTAGGGGTAGAACAATAGCTCACGTGAACCAATAGATTGACAAGTTCCTGAAATCAATTTTTTTATACTTTATACAATTTGTATACTTCTAGATTTGAATTTGCACCTTATCGTGATTTTTATTTTTTATGATAAATAAGCCCATAAATCCTTGATCTTAGACTAATTCTAATTAGCATCCCTAAATATTCTCCCTAGTATTAAACTAGAGCTTATCAAGTTGCACAGGCCTAGACTTTCCCTCTTGTACTTACGATTTCCCTTCAACACCTTATGCCACTAACAGGTGTTCACAGTTGGTATGATTTTTTTGGCAATATTCTTTGTAAGAGAATTAGGAAATTAGAAATTAATGGAAGCTTTCCAGAGAAAGAGGCCTGGAGGGACTACCTTCCCGTGTGCTAGCACAATTCCAAGGTGACAATACTCAATTTGAGAAACATTTTCAAGAAAAGATGCATCAACAAACTATAAGCCCTCAAAGACTAACAAAGAAATAATTGAACCTTACATAGGAAGGCTAAGGCAAGTGGAAAAATATGTGGCAGTGGAGAATGTCGATCCCTTATAAGTAGTGCCTCATAAGAGAGGCTTTTGTTGCAACTGGATCTGTTGGTACTAGCTCTAGATCTCAAATTGGTTTCCACCACAATGCATCCTTTTAAGCTCGCATTGAAATCGCCCAACACCCTTCTAAGAATTTATATACTAGGGGAAAACATACTGCCACCAAACGCACTCTTTGGTCAAATCTGTGGTAGCCTGAATTGTTCGGTTCTTTTTGGTATAAGGTGTTTGAAAGAGTCAAATGTTTTCTCCACACTATTGATAATAGTGTATTTAACATACAATGCTTACTCATTTTTAGTGGGAGCATGTTCGTATTCTTAAAAACCGATTTAGCTTTCAGATACTGCCAAAATTTTACTACATAAACGTCTATTTTCACTCCTCTGCTTTCATTTGATGGAAGTGTAGGCATCAGTAATTAAATCTTTGTTGATCTTAGAAGTATTGCACTAATTTGAATTTCCATGTTTAATTCTATATTGTAGTAATATGTTGTTGACCTTGTAATCCTTTGCTAGTGATTCTTTATGAATGTAACACTGACTAAATTTGATTTCCTAGTAATGATTATTGCTTCCCTTGCTCTTCATGGTGGAATGATTATTTGAAGACACTGAAAGCAAACAAAATATTTATTCATATATGTATCAGAACAACTGAAAAGTCAAGGCATGAATACAGCTTACAAATAGTGTCACAACACATTTTTCAATTTCCATTTTTTCCCATTAAACCTTTAATCATCTTCACCAATCCTAGCGTACGACAATAGAAACCATACAATTTCTTGCTTCAATATTTTATCCGAGAAATCACATCTAAATTTCATCCTTGTCTTTTGAAATTTGGTTTGGAGTAATGAAAACCCTTATCCACTAGTCCTGCATGTAACCATGCAGACAAAATACAAAGCAACTTACCCTCATTTTGGAACTTGCAACAACTTTTCATTGAATAAATGCATTTCAGGTGGCTAGAGAATGTGGAATACAAATTTTTTCAAACTATTTTTGTGGATATCTCTTGATTCATTATGTTGTCAATTTAATCCTTTCTTTTTCAATGAATATAATAGAAATTTTATCAAGAAAGTACTCAGTGGTAAGCAGGTACTCAGTGATTTGGTCAAATGAGAAAAATTTTAATTTTTTGTCCATATCAAACTCCATTTTATTGTTTCTCCATGTCCTCTGAGCATTGTTGATTTAATTGGGAGCCAAGCACATGTATTGGTGTATCCCTGCAAATATCATAATTATTCTGCGTTCATAAAATCTACAGTGATTCTTCACCAGGGAAAAATTTAGGGGCTAATATTCGCAAGTGGGCTAATTTTCCATGTTTTTTCAAAAAAAAAAAGAATCGTTAATTTACATTTTTACTAAATCTTATTCACCCAAATTTTATAGGATAAAATTATTTTGCCTTAAAAATCGCAACAATTTTAAATAGAGATTATATTAAATTATTAGAAACTTGAATAATTTTACAAAAACATTGCCAAACATTTTACAAATTGCATATCATGTACTAGCGAGATTCACCAAGGTTTTGAAACTTTAAAATAAATTTCCATCCTTAAAATTTTCCGTGTCCTCCACTTCCCAAGCTAACTAAATGCATTTTGTATAATCCCTCACGAAGGATTTGTATTGTTGGACTAGGTTAACCAGGTTTGTTGTTACCATGATTAGTTTATGTGATGAGGGACATTTGGACTTTACATGTACCAGGATTTAGAGCACAGTTCTTTAAACACACCAAAGAAATTACGATGATCTAGTAGGTTTTATGCTTGCACTTCAGGCTTAGGAATTCATTTCTATCTTTTTTTCCCTATAATAGGATTTGATGCTAACAGTCATAGCCACTCCGCACTTTCTATAAAGAATATTAGGGGAAAGAATAGATGATGAAACATGTAATCTGGATACGTTGATCTCTGAGATTTTTTTTGAGTCCAGCTCTTGGTTGTTCGGAATGGCATGTATTGTACTTGAAAATTTTACAGCCAACGATTTATGTTCTTATATTTTTTGGCTATTCATGTTTAACATCTACTAGAGCATACGCATGAAGGTAGAATTTTGTAAATGTGTTCAAGTTGCCCTCGAGATGCACCAAGTAGTGTTGCCACTAGTGATTGTGTCATGGATTTTAGCCCTTAAAGCTTGAGCTCAGCATAGCGAACTAAGGTGAAGGCAATGTGTTGTAAGTAGAGTTCGAGAAAAAAAGCTTGTGCTTGAGCTCAACTAAGTCACTTCAAATATGAGAGGGACTTGTTGCATTGCAGCTCATCTTGTTAAATATGGACACACTATTATATTTCATCTCTTGGGGCATGGTCCGCTAAAGTTGATAAATGGAAGATATAATTGATGAAGGATTAATCACTTTTGTGTGATTATCTTGCAACAATTAATTTTAAATAGTTTTAGAAAATAATAGTAAAAATAAATTTTAATAAAAAATTTTAAATAGATAAATGAAAAATACACGATATATATATGATATTATAAACTATTACTTAGACAAATGTATATATAAATTTCTATTTTAATATTAATATTAAAAATAAGTATTAGTCTATAAAGCAGATGGTCACAAGGTTTTCTATTACGACACTTTGTGGTGTAAGAGTCATAGGTTTTTAACCTAGTGGGAAAAAAATTATCCATATTAAGGGGCGGTGTGACCTAGGCTGGGTGTGATCCCTGCATGATATATATATATATATATATATATATATATATATATATATATATATATATATATATATATATATATCATGCAGGGATCACACCCAGCCTAGGTCATATATATATATATATATATATAGTGTGTGTGTGTGTGTGACCTAGGCTGGGTGTGATCCCTGCATGATATATATATATATATATATATATATATATATATATATAGATAGATAGATAATCAAATCCTCCAATTTGAAGATTCCAAAGCTCTATCTTTGTAAATTTTGCAAGCAACTGAATTAAAATTGTATTGAGAAATTTAGTGGTTAGCACTCAACTAGAAAAGCATTTTTCTAAATATGTTTGTGAAATCCATCATAAATAAATGGTGTGCTTCATAAAAAAATGACATATTTCACAAATTTTGTTGGGTTGTCTTATATTCTTTCCACGACTAGCCCACGTAGTTAACCGGGGGGTTAGAATTTGAATATTCCAAAGCTCTATCTTTGTAAATTTTGCAAGCAACTGACTTAAAATTGTATTGAGAAATTTAGTGGTTAGCACTCAACTAGAAAAGAATTTTTCTACTTATGTTTGCGAATCCATCTTAAATAAATGGTGTGCTTCATAAGAAAATGACATATTTCACAATTTTTGTTGGGTTGTGTTATATTCTTTCCACGACTAGCCCACATAGTTAAACGGGGGGTTAGAGGGGCGACAGAGCCCCACTTCATTGTGTTGATTGTGTAGAGAGGGGGCGTCACAGGGGGTTTGAGGCATACCAGTAACCCCACTTTATGGGGTCCGGGGCAGCACCATGGAAAATTTTGGTTTTGGACCCTATGTTAGGTTGGGCGGACCCACCTATGGTTTTGTGCATGATTTTTGCACATTTTTTTTGGACGCGATGGTTTTCGGTCCATGGTATTGGACGCAATGATTTTCGGTCCATGGTATTGGATGCTGCGGCATGTATAAATATGTATTATCGCATTGAAAGGAATATAATGAAAAATCAAGCTGGTAGTCCCAGTTTTGGGATCCAGGGGAAAATCTTTGTGTATATGTGTTTTATGTGTTATGTTCTCGCATTGTTTATTTTCTATGTTTTAGAATTCGTATCCAGGTAATTTCTGTACCGGTTAAAACCTACATTTGGTATCAGAGCCATTTTGGCTTCAAGGGGATGCCTTTGTTGCTGAGGGGTTTCGCTCGGGCCTGTGGTAGACCCTGTTTAGTGGGAGATCTATGAGATCGATTCTATTGGTGAAAGAAGATGGTGAGCAGTGGAAAGATAGAGTTTTGAGTTGTGGAAACTCAAGATAGAGGAATTGTTGGTGGATAAAGATCAGTGGATCATGGTAGATCCGTGTACTAAACCAACGGGAGTGTCCGATGAAGAATGGAAGAAATTGGATCGAAACGCAAAGAGCACAATACGATTGCGTGTCTCAGATTTAGTATTGCTGAATGTATCAGGGGAAGCTATGGCAAAGGCTTTGTGGGACAAGTTAGGGACTTTGTACCAATCTAAGTCTCTGGTGAATAAATTGTTCCCGTGGAAAAAGCTGTATAACCTGAGGATGAAAGATGGAGACTCAGTAATAGAGCATCTGAATGCATTTAATACTGTGGTAAGTCAGTTAGCATCTGTTGATATTAAAATTATAGATGAAAATAAGTGCATCAGTTTGTTGTGTTCTCTACCAAATTCATGGGATAGTCTGGTTATTACAATAGGTAGCAATGCAACTGCCTTGCAGTTTGATGAAATAGTCTCATCCTTGCTAACAGAGGAGATGAGATGGAAAAATATGGAGAGATAGAATGATGATGCCTTGTCTGTACAAGGATGGTCGCAAAACAGAAACAAAATAAGTCATCGAGTGGGAGATCTAAATCTCCAGGAAAACCTGTAAAGGTGCTGTGCTAGAAATGCGGAAAGGAAGGGCACTACAAAAGGGACTGTAAATCTAAAGCTCCTGAAAAAGGAAAGGGATCTGATTATGCTCCTTCTTCAGAGGCGAAAACCACCTCAGATGAACGTGGGGATGTGTACTTGGCTTCTTCAAGTACACATGTAGATAATGAGGCATGGTTGATTGACTCAGGTGCATCCTTTCACTTCACTCCCCATAGAGAATGGTTTTTCAAGTATGAGAAATACGATGGTGGTGATGTCTTCTTGGGGGATGATAGGAAGGCTAGAATCATTGGTCGCGGAAAAGTAAAGTTGAAGTTGCAAGGTGGAATGTTTAGAACACTTCCGGGTGTTCTGCATATTCCTGCATTGGTGAGAAATCTGATTTCTGTAAGCAAGGTGGATGATGTAGGTGTAAAAATAGTGTTCGAGAAGGATACCTACAAAATGGTTCGGGGAGCACTGGTATTTATGCGAGGAGTTCAGATTGGAACACTGTACAAGCTACAAGGTAGCACTGTTGTTGATGGGTGCAACAGTTCTATGGTTCGTGAAAGTGGAGCAGAAAATATAGTGGTCTCTGGAGAGAAGACCATGTTGTGGCATCAAAGGCTTGGACATATTGGAGAAAAGGGCCTTTGAATACTTCATGGTAAAGGTATGGTAGAAGGTATGAGTAATAGCCCTCTGGATTTTGATTTCTATGAAAATTGTGTGTATGGGAAGCAGAATCGGGTGAGTTTCCCCTCTTGTAATAAGAGGGTGAAACAGATATTAGAACATGTGCATAGTGATGTGTTTGGACCTATGAAGGTTCCATCACTGTGTAAGTTTGTGTACTATGTATCATTTATAGATGACTTCTCAAGGAATACATGGATATATTTCCTTAAGAAGAAATCTGAAGCCTTTGACAAGTTTAAAGAATTTAAGGCTGTCGTGGAAAATCAGACAGAGAAGAAGATAAAGGTGCTGAGGATAGATAATGGTGGAGAGTTTTGCAGCAAGGAATTTGAAGAATGTTGTAAGAAGTGTGGTATAGCACAGTAGAATACTACTCCATATACAACTCAGCAAAATGGAGTTGCAGAATGAATGAATAAGATGTTGAAGGAAAGGGCAAGAAGCATGCTCAATGGTGTCGGGTTAGGACAGGAATTCTAGGCAGAGGCGGTGGATACTACATGTTACCTGGTTAATAGGTCACTTTCATCACCGTTGGAGGATAAGACTCCACAAGAGGTATCACTGGAAAGAAACCCTCTCTTTCACATATGAGGGTATTTTGATGTGATGCATATGTACATGTTCCAAAGGAGACACGAACCAAGTTGGATAGTGAATCTAAAAAGTGCATCTTTATTGAGTATAAGGATGGTTTAAATGGTTATAAGCTTTGGAACCTAGCAACAAGGAAGGTTGTGTACAGCCGAGATGTGGTGTTCAGAGAGGTGAAAGATGTTATTAAACATTAAGTCCAATGAAAGGAACCCGAGAAGATAGAGTTTGAGCTAAAGGAGGAAGAATTAGACTCTACAGCAGAGGAGGAATCAGAAGATGAAGAGCCACAAACTCCGGGTGTAAGAAGATTAGTTCGAGAAAGAAGGCAACCGAAAAGGTATAGGCCATCTGCTTTCTGTTCAAATTTTTCTTTATCTATTACTGATGATGATCCTAGAACTGTGAAGGAAGCAGTAGATTCATAAGATGGAAAACTCTAGAAAGAGGCCATGGTTGATGAAATGGCATCTTTGCATAAAAATGAGGCTTAGGATCTGGTGGAGTTGCCGACTGGAATGAAACCCATTGGTAGCAAATGGGTGTTCAAGAAGAAGACAAATGCAGAAGGAATGGTGGAGAAATACAAAGCTTGGTTGGTAGCAAAAGGATATTCCCAAGTGCCGGGAATTGATTTTGGTGATATTTTTTCTCCTGTTGCCAAGGCAACTTCTATTAGATTACTTTTATCTTTTGATTTTGCTTTTGATTTTGAGGTACAACAGATGGATGTGAAGACAACATTTCATCACGAGGATCTCAAAGAGGAAATCTACATGAAGCAACCTGAAGGCTTTGCGGTGAAGGGTAGGAAAGAACTAGTATGCAAGATAATGAAGTTTTTGTGTAGGTTAAAATAGTCACCAAGGATGTGGTATCAGAAATTTGATACATTTATATGGGGACTTGGCTTCACCAGAAGCAATGCAGATCACTATGTGTATTTTAAATTAATTGGTGACCATGTTATTTATCTAGTCTTGTATGTGGATGATATGTTACTGGTTGGAAATGACAAAGAAATTATCCAGGATTTGAAGACCCAATTGTCCTCCAAATTCGACATGAAAGATCTTGGTGTTGCAAACTATATTTTTGGCATGTAAATTAAAAGAGATCGGGTAAAGAGGTAGCTCTGGTTAAACTAGAGGAAGTATGTCGAGACAATACTACAAAGGTTTAATATATAGGATAGTAAACCGGTGAAGGTTCCTATTCCTATAAGTGTGAGGTTATCTGCTGAACAGTGTCCCAAGACACAAGAAGAGGAGGAGGACATGTCCCGTGTTCATATGCAAGTGTAGTCAGTAGCCTGATGTATGTAATGGTCTGTACTAGACCAGACATTACACATGTAGTGGGAGTATTGAGCAGGTTTATGTCAAAACTACGAAAGGAGCATTGGACAGTAGTGAAGCAGGTTTTCAAGTATTTGCGTGGCACTAGTGATTATGGTTTATGCTACCAAGGAAGAGTAGGATTGGATAGAGTGTTGGATATTGGTGGCTTTGTTGATGCAGGCTGGGCTGGAGATTTGGATCAGAGAAGATCTACAAGTGGGTATGTGTTTAACCTATTTGGAGGTGCAGTCAGTTGGATGAGTAAGAAACAATCTGTAGTGGCACTATCAACTACAAAGAAAGAATACATGGTAACCACTCATGCAAGAAAGGAAGCAGTTTGGTTGCAGAGATTGTGTTCAAGTATGAGGTTAGTACAGGGAGCTATAAAGATGGACTGTGACAGCCAAAGTGCAATTTTCTTCGCAAAGAACCCCACATATCATTCAAAGACAAAGAACTTGATCTTCAGTATCATTTTTTGAGGGATATGATAGAATACAAAAAGGTGTTGCTGGTAAAGGTGGACACTTTGAAGAATATTGCAGATGCATTGACAAAATCAGTGAGCTCTGAGAAGTTCTCTTGGTGTAGAGAAACAATGGGCATTGCAGGGCAAAAAAAATGACTAAGCTCTCTTGTGGTCCCCTATGGAAAGAAAACAACATGTGGGAGAATGTTGGGTTGTGTTATATTCATTCCATGACTATCCCATGTAGTTAACCGGGCGGTTAGAGGGGGGGTGGAGCCCCCCTTCGTTGTGCCGATTATGAAGCGAGGGGGGGGGCACAGGACGTTTAAGGCATACCCGTAACCCCACTTTATGGGATCTGGGGCAGTGCCCTGGAAAATTTTGGTTTTGGACCCTATGTTAGGTTGGGCGGACCCACCTATGGTTTTGTGCATGATTTTCGCACATGTTTTTTGCACGCAATGGTTTTCGGTCCATGGTATTGGACGCGATAGTTTCTGGTCCATGGTATTGGATGCGATGGTTTTCGATCCATGGTATTGGACGCTTCGACATGTATAAATATGTATTATAACATTGAAAAGAATATAGTGAAAAATCAAGCTGGTAGTCTCGGTTTTGGGATCCAGGGGAAAATCTCTTTATATATGTGTTTTATGTGTTATGCTATCTCAATTTTTATTTTTAGTGTTTCAGAATTCGTATGCAAGTAATTTATGTATGGGGTTCAAACCTACAATTTTCAGAAACATTTCATATACTTCAGCAAAATGATGCATAAGACGACCATGAATTGTAACAATAACATTTAGACTTTTCACTAGTTGTTCAAATTTAGTTTCCAACATGGAGAAAAATAATTTGAAAGTATGAAAGGGAAAAAAATTAACAAACTTCAACATTAAGAATTAACGCCAATGTAAAAAAAAAAAAAAAAAAAAACATTAGAGGAAATTCCAGCCTAAAAGTGCCCATGAAATTTTTATGTACGTAATATGCAAACCAATCAAAATTCTTTAAATTTAAAAAGAGGCAAATGTAAATATTTTGGAAGAAAAAAAAAAAAAAACTCTTTTTTTTAATTATACTTTTGGCTATGTCCTTATAGCTTTACTAAAATATCAAGTGTAGACAGTCATTGGATGAAGAATTAAATTCCACGTCCAACGAATACCCATTATGCATACTCTTGAAAAGACCCACATTGATAAAAATTGAAGACACATTAAAAAAATGAGTTGAACATGTTTTTTTAATAGATCCTCAATTTTTATCAATGTAGGTATTTTCAAAAGTATTCATAATGGGTACTCATTAGATGGATAATTTAATTCCGCATCCAACGAGTTTATACACTTGAAGTTTGAGTAAATGTACAAGGATATTAGCAAAAAATACAATAAAAATATATAGTTTTATTCTTTTCCCTCAAAAATTCATAACTCTTGTTTTATTATTTAATTATTTTTCCTTAGGAGACTACTTTACGTTGAAATTTCCTCTGACACAATCACTACAATTTATACAAAATTATACGAAAACTTTTAAACTATTACGACAACTAAAACTCATCACTAACTTGTGATATACATTTCATCACTGAATAATTATGACCCTATATTTCCTCCCTAAGAGTTACAATCTCCTAGAATAAATAGAATTCATCATTGAATTGTGTTATACTATTCATAACTAAATAATTATGACCATGTATTTCCTCCTCGAGAGTTACAAATACAAATAAGGAGACAAAGTATATACACCATTAAGTTAACAATTTGTAGACCATGTATTTACTTCCTCGAGAGTTACAAATACTAATAAGGAGACAAAGTATATATACCATTAAATTAACAATTTGTAGATCATGTATTTACTTCAGGAGAGTTACACGTACAAATGAGGAGACAAAGTATATACGCCATTAAGTTAACAATTTGTAATACACCTCTATATTGGTAAAATCCTAAGTTCACAAATTTCAATCTATAACTCAAAATCTAACACTACTTACTCGACAAATAAGATTTTAGATCGCATTATTCATTTCAGTGGTTTTTTATCCAAGAGCACACTTACTAGACAAATAAGATTTTAAATCACATTATTCATTTCACTATTTTTTATCCATGTTCCCTAGCAATCTAGAGTTACTATTTTCATACCTTCCACCAATTTTATGGGAGCATTGACCCATCTGATAATAGAAATATGAAAATGTTTGCATTGTTTGTCACTATGTCAGATATCGTGGCAAGAATTACAAAAAGAATTTCGATAGGGACATGGAATGCCAAATGAATATCACCCCATGGGGTAACTGATAAGATTTTTTAATGAAAAATACAATTATAATATTTTTTAATGAAAAATGCAATTATTTACAAAGCATGAGGATGAGCTGGCATTTATCGTGTGGTTGATAAAGATGTTTATTAAAAATAATATTTTAGCAAAAACCGAACAGTAAATATTATGTACTAATGATCAATAGCATCATAATCTAAATCAACAAATGCACCCAATATGAGTTTATGGGGTTTTTTCTTGTTAAGCGATGACACAAGAGAATCTCCTCTAAAGAATTCATATTCTTCAAATTATGAGCATCAATAATTTCCTACATCCACACTTGGAAATATAAAAATTGATTCGGAAAATACTTAACACTACGATGCTTTCTATAATATCCCTAGAACCACGTATTTACACTTTGAATTCAAGAAAAGATTATTAATTTAGTGTGGTTTGAATGGTTTCTTCCAGGAATTAGTTACTTCTCTACGTATTTACACGTGGCATTTATAAAAATATTATTAACTTATTAACTTAGAGTGATTTGAATGGTTTCCACCAGGAATTAGTTACAAAACTTATTGTAACACACATGAAAATAAAATACATCTAAATTAAACCCATTTCAATACATCTGATAACCGAATTGAATCTCTTCACTAGGTCTAGCCTTTTTGCTAGATTTCTATGGCATACCTCTCAGACTTTCCCTCTGCACTTGATGTTGTAGCCAACCAATTTCAAAAGTTATTGTCTAGTCTTTCCAAGTTGGTCTCTTCTAGTTAAATCCGAGGAAAACAGTGAACACAATTTCACATTTTCTTATAATGAATACAGTCCCACTCTATGATTGAATGGCAATCAGGGTCCAAGTTTGTGGACGATTTCTTCCAATGGATTGTAATGAGGCTGTTAGTGACCATATTTCACTTAATTTCAGTTGTTTGACCTTTAACATGCATGGTATCATGTTGCCCTACAAGTCACCAAAGAGTCCAAATGCCCCAAACTAAGAAAGAGCCATTCGCCAGCATGAAAGTGTATAGCAAATGGAAGTTGGTGTATGCTAGAGCGAAGATACATATGGCCAAAAGGTTAGTCAAGTATATTTATTTCGAGGTGTGTTTTACCTATATTAAATTCTAGGGATAACTCTTTATCAATTATTGTGCGCAAAAGATAAGGAATGTTCTTGTGCTCAAAGATAATAACCGTTGGTCTAATTTCTTTTCGAAAAGAAATATATATTTTCATGCATGAAAATAATAGCTGTAGTGTTATATTTATTGAAAATAAATGTGTTAATATGCATGAAAATAATAGCTATCGTGTTAGGTTTCTTGAAAATAAATTTGTGACAATGCCACAGGTAGTGTCACAATCAGTGTCACAATGGTACATTGCATTACTCTTTATTTCTTTTTTGATAAGTAAGAGACAAACCTTCTATTAATCTGATCAAATTACAAAATATACAGAGTGCCCCAAATAGCAGGGGCGGCAAAAAACCAAGGACCGAAGCTTACAAGATTCTTACAAACAACACAAAGCAGTTCCTACTGCATCCACTAGACGAATGCGATAGTGATAATAAAAGGTCCACTAAACAAAATGGGTTCAAAACCCTCAGGCAACAGGTAGGAACCAATCCTCGCCATTGAAAACATAACCCCAATCCAATGCCCAACAAGCAAAGGGACCCACAACGGGACCCACAATCGGGCAGCCAACACAACCAATCCCAGTCGTTGAAAGCAAAGTCTCAATTCAACGACCAGCGGAGATATCGCACGGATGAGAAGCACGGACGTTAACCACGCAATGAGAGCGGTTTTATCTCATCTCTCATTGCCACGTGTTACCTCCTGAGTGGAATCGCATGCATCTTCCACAAAACTAGATACCAGCCATGTCCCGCGCGATATCTAAATAAGGTTTTGGGGTTTTGTGTCCATGGTTTCGCAGAAAACCCGAGGCCCTGTAGCCCATACAGGGACCCACCATGGACCCCACTACCCATTGCAAAATGGACCTGATCTCAACTCTAAAATGGGTCCAAAAAATAGAAACGGGTCTAGACCCTTGAGGCAGCAAGCTCGATCCATCTCAGCCATTAAATACATAATCCTGATCCAACGGTCATCGAGGATATCGCACAGACAAGAAGCGCGGAGATTAACTACGCGATGTGAGCAGTTAACTCTCACCTCTCTATGCCATGTGCTACCCACTGAGTGAAATCGCATGCGCCTACCAAAATACCATATACCATCTACGTCCCACGTAAAAATACCATTTATGGTATTGCGTTCGTCGTTTCGCGGAAAAACCAGAACATTCTCGCAGACCTTGCTAAGCCTTCCGCCTGGAGTCGCCAAGAGAAACGCGTTGAGCCAAATACACAGAGGCAGCCCATTTTGTGTCATTGCCCAACTTGAAACCTTCTTCATTCATCCGAAAGTGAACAAAGTTGTGGAGAGCAACCATATCCACAAATTGTGGACGAATTAGGTGATATCATCCTCACTCCTGTCTCCTAAATCCCTTTGATCAGTGTTGTTCATCCATAAATCCCAATCTTTGGCTGTCATGATGAAACAGTCCTCTCGCATTTTCCCTTCAAGTAACAACTCCCATGCATGTCGAGAATCCCTGTCCTTATTGGCCACACCTTTGTTGGCCAACTGATTTGCAAGAATATTTGCCTTCCTTCTAACATGAACAAATCTAATCGTTTTAAGGGTCTGTAAGTGAGAGTGGATGCGGTGAAAAACCTACAGTAGCTTCCAGTGCTTCAACACTTTATCTGGAGAAGTTCCATTGTGAATATTCTTGGCTGCTCTGATGATCAAATCTGAATCTGCTTCAATGATAATATTCTGTAAATTTGCCTCCACGATGATCTCCAAGCATTGATCTAATGCCAGAAGTTCAACCATGTTATTGGTACCCTTTTCCAAGTGACCATGGGAGATGTATTTTATGTGCCCCTAAGGATCTCTTAAAGCACCCGCAAATCCAGTTTCCCCCAGATTGCCCTTAGAAGCTCCATCAATGTTTACTTTGAAGAAGCCCTGAGGAGGGGGCTACCATCTACTGGCCCCTGTGTTAATTTTTCTCACTTCCTTCCTTATTCCTTGAGGATTGATGGATTGAAGACCCAAATTAAGAATAATAATCTCCTCGTGAGGCAGAGGAGGATTCGTGGGAATTGACCTCAAAAGGCTCTTAACTGTTTCTTTAAGCTGTTTTAGAATTTGATTGATTATGTGTTGTGGCTCGCTAGCTTTATTTATGAAGATCCACCTATTGCATTCTTTCCAAACATTCCAAATGACAAAGCCTGGTACTAGCATCCAGGCTTTGTTCATGATCTCATTCTCTAAGAAGTTCTTCCTCTAGTTTTACAGAGTGTTGGATATCCTGAGACCATCCCTGTCAGTTTGTCTGAAGCTTGAGGCCACCCAAGCCCACACCATAGAAGATAAAGAGTAGAGGTTGAGCAGGTGTTCAATCGTTTCCTCGTGTGAGTCGCATAGGTGATATTTGTAAGGGCCACTAAAGCCTTTCTTTAGGAGGTTTTCCCAAGTTAGGTTCTTTCTTTGGTGCACAAGCCAGATAAATAACTGTATTTTCATCCAGTGAGGAGTCTGCCAAAGCTCCTTCCAGACTTTGTCAGCATTTACAAACTTGAATCTTGCGATTGCTTGTTTTGCCTCTTTGAGGTTAAAGTTACCTTCGTTATTCTTCCCCCATCTTAATTGGTCATGTGAGGAGGAAACCAGAATTCATCTGTGCTTTAAGTCCATGATGAGAGTCTCTGCCATGTCCTTCAAAGGACTCTCATCACTGTAACTTAGTTCCTTCCACTTCCTCCATTTTTCATTGCTCCTTCCCTGATCCCAAAAATCTTTTACCAATAATAGGCCTTTGATGTCTGTGTCTCTTTTGAGGGCTGCCAGGTCAATCCTGTTAAGGATGGGTTCCTGTTGCCAGCTGTCCTTCTAGAATCAAGCTCGGTCCCTTAAGCGGATTTCCCAAAAACAATGTTGTTGAACAATGCTCTTGTTTTCCCAAGCAAGGTTCCATATGTGTGAGCTCCTGATTTCTCCTGTCATTCTAATAAGATCCTTTTCCTGCCAGTGCTTAGCATACTTTTGTTTCCAAAGCTTGGCCCAGGGGGCATTTGGCTCCTTGATCCATCGCCACCAAATCTTTGCTCCTGAAACTTTATTGAGAGTTTCTGGATCATGTAGCCCCAAGCCACCATGGCTTTTGGCCTTGCAAAGCTTGTCCCAGGCAACTAAAGCCCAAATTTTTTTCTCATCCCCTCTACCCCACAAAAAGTCCCTTTGAATGTTCCTTATCTGTTGCTTAATACCTTGAGGAGCAGGGATAGTTGCAAACATGAAAATGGGGATGGCTTGTAAGACCACCTGTATGAGCACAAGTCGTTCTGCTAGGTTTAAGGATCTGCATGTCCATTCTCTAATTTTGTCCTGAAGTTTATTTAAAATTGGTTCCCATATTTTCTTGTTGAGAGGTTTATCAGTAAGAGGAATGCTAAGATATTTGGAAGGCAACTATTCCCTTTGAAAACAAAGAATCCTTGTAATGTTTCTCTATATAGCAATATTAGTGTTAAAGAAAAAAACTTTGGACTTGTTTAGGCTTACCTCTGTACCTGCTGCCATACCAAAGTCGTTTAAGATATCTTTGATTTCCCTTTCTTCCCTAACTGTGGGTATGCCCTACAACATAGTATCGTCCAGAAATTGTTGATGAGTGTTAGCCTCTCCATCCGGGATGAGCTTGATCCCCTGAATTCGACCTTCAACATTTGCCATTTTGATTTCCATGCCTAGCCCTTCCATCATGAGGACAAAGAGGAAAGGGGAGAGCGGATCACCTTGTCTGAGCCCTCTAGAAGGTGTGAAGGTATTTGAAGGAGCTCCATTAAGCAGAATGGAAAAACTAGTTGTGGTGACTAGTGCCATAACCCATCTTATCCAATTTTGGTCAAAGCCATATGCTTTCAGAGTAGCTCTGATATAAGACCAGCTAAGTTTGTCATAGGCTTTCGCAATGTCCAACTGAATAATCATGCCTGCTTGCTTGTTGCTTTTGAGAGAGTGTACCTCCTCATGTGCTTCGATGATGTTGTTGAGAATTTCTCGTTCCTCCACATAGCATGTTTGCTCTTCCGAGATGAGGGAAGGTAGTAAGGGCTTGAGTGTATTGGCTATCACTTTGGAGATGATTTTTTACACCACATTACATAAGGCTATGGGTCTAAATCCATCCGAAGTCATAGCATTTTCCTTTTTGGGGATTAAAGCTATCAAGGAAGCATTCAATGCTTTCAGAACCTTTTTGTATTTTTTAGAGTCCTCCACAACCTCGAGGATGTCCTATTTGATTGTATCCCAGTAGGCTTTGAAGAAATCAACATTGAATCCATCCGAGCCTAGTGCGTTTCCACTTAGCATTTCCTTGATCACCTCACTAACCTCCTGATCCAGATTTAAACAGGAACGCAACAAATTACAGAGATAACCATATACACAAAGATGCAGCGGAAATAATACTTCATTTCATTAATGGAAAATACTGACATATGCTTACAAACAGAAATGGCAATAAACTAGCTAGGGCGATGGTAGCTTATCTCTGAGAAGAGATGTGATGGCTACATGCCTCTGAACTGTTCTGAACTGTATTACAATGAGGCTCGAAGGCCTATTTATTGTTGAGAAACAATGGAAAACCCTTCACATACCGAAACCTAACCCTAGAAGATGAAACGCCAAATTGTGGGCCCCGTTTGGGTAAATTGGTACATCAATTTCCCGGGGTCGTAGCTTTGGCATACGATCTCCGTTTGACGCGTACGATAGCTCGTTAGAAAGATCTATCCGAGTACTACCACTTTGGGAGGCAACATAGGGCTCGGTCGCCCCAGAATTCCAAAAAAACGTCGTTTAGGGCCTCAAAACGGCTCCGGAAGTTCAGGACCCGAAAAACTGCTAAAAATAGTAAACTGTGCTACAATTAAGGAAACTAAAAATGCTGAGAAAGACAATGGTGGGGGTCCAGGTGGACCTGGCAGGTGGCCACCAATATCCACCTGGATCATTCCTCCCCCCTTAGGAAGCAATGGTCCCCATTGCGTTGAGCTCCTCCATGAGATGAGGAAACCTCTGCTGAACTTGTTCCCTAGTGAGCCACTTGCCCTGCTGAAGGAGTTGACCTGCTTTGACAACTCGATACAGTTGGATATGCTGTTGGCGAGTGTTCTTGATCTGTGTGTCCATGATCCAATCAGTTGCAGCTTGTTCCATGCAATCGGGATTTAATTCTATGGGTTTGAGCTGTTCTGCAATGTCAGATGTGTCTAGCAATGGTGGAAAGTATGGCCGAAGGCGGTCCACATTGAACACTGGGTGCAGGCCAAGGAATGGGGGAATGCTGAGCTCAAATGCATTGTCTCCCATAGCCTTAGTAATGGTGTAAGGACCATATCGAAGTGGTCTCAATTTCCGATAGGCTCCAGTAAGGCGTTCCTTTTGCAAATGCAACCAGACTTTGTCGCCCACCTGAAACTTGTGTGGCACCCGGTGTTGATCATGTCGCTGCTTGTACTTGGCATTTGATTTCTCAAGAATGTCATGGACCTGCTGGCGAATATGTTGGATGCGCTCAATGAAGCTGGTGGCCTTATCTGTTTTGGACTGGACATGAGCTGAATTCATGTGAGTAGCTGCAAGTGGCATGGCCACATCAATGGGGCATAGTGGCTGGAATCCTAAACCCACCTGAAAAGGGCTATGGCCAGTGGAGCTGTGAAGAGCTCGGTTGTAGCTGTGCTGAACATAGGGAAGGCTCTCGTCCCATGTGCGTGGATGCTTTGAGTTATACATGCGCAGAATGTGCACAATCATCCTGTTGACAACCTCTGTCTGGCCATCAGTTTGAGGATGGAAGGCTGTGGACTTCGTGAGTTTGGTGTCCAGCATTGACCAGAGACTGGACCAAAATGTGCTGAGAAACCGACTGTCCCGATCTGAGATGATAGACTGTGGGATCCCAAAGTGCACCCACACTCGTTCAAAGAAGAGTTTAGCAGTGGCTTCTGCTGTGATATTCTTCTTGCAGGCCATCATAATGGCCATCTTTGAGAACCTGTCGACGACCACAAAAACACAGTCATTTCCATGCTTAGTGGAAGGAAGGCCTGACATGTAATCCATGGAGATGGATTCCCAAGGTCGACTAGGGGTAGGCAACGGGGTATAGAGGCCTTGCTTCTTAATGGTCGGTTTGGCAATGGCACAGGCAGTACATGATCGGATGTACTTCCCAACATCCTGTCGAAGATTCGGCCAATAGAAATAGTTTTGCAGTACTGCCACTGTTTTCTCGACCCCGAAATGCCCAGCAGCCCGACTGTAGTGTGCTTCCCAAATCATCTTGGCACGCTCGCTTGAAGGAACACAAAGGTGACCGAGGTGGCATAATAGGGCATCCTGGAGGTGAAAATCTGCAACCTGCCGACCCTCCAAGAGTGTCTGGTATGTGTGGCCGAATTCTGGGTCGCTTTTGTAGAGAAGTGGCCAATCAGAAGTCTCGTGCCCGCAAGAGTTGAGCACGGTGGTTAGCGCCATGATCGGTGGTCGACTGAGGCAATCTGCAACATTATTGGTGCTGCCCTTTTTATACTTGATATTCAAGTGAAACTGTTGCAGGTATGTAGACCACTTCTGATGGCGATCATTCTGCAATTTCCCTTGGGTCTGTATGAATTGCAGAGGTCGGTGGTCTGTGTGGATGACCGTTTCCTTCCCCAAAATGTAATGCTTCCATTGTCGGCAGGCCTGTACAATGGAATACATCTCTTTATCATAAGTGGGGTACTTCCGGACTGTGTCTGAAAGTGTTTCACTGTGATATGCCACTGGATGTCCATGTTGAGTAAGGACTGCCCCAATAGCATAGTCAGAGGCATCTGTCTCGACCTCAAATGGTTGTTGTAAATCTGGTAACGCGAGCACTGGTGCCGTGCAGAGGCGATCCTTCAACTCCCTGAATGCCTTCTGTTGAGATTCAGACCAAAAGAATTTTGCTTTCGCCCCGCCCTTGGTGACTTGACTCAAGGGCCAAGAAATATGAGAAAATCCCAACACAAACCTGCGGTAGAAGTTGGCAAGACCTAGAAAGCTGCGGAGCTCTGTTAGAGTGGTTGGAGAGGGCCAATCCCGAATGACTTGGACCTTGGCTGGATCGACATGCACCCCCTGTTCATCAATGATGTATCCCAGATACTGGACCTCGGTCATGCCAAAAGTGCATTTCTCCAAATTGGCACATAGCTTGTGTTGCCGCAGTGTTTGGAGAACCTGTCGGATGTGGTGGAGGTGCTCTTCCCAACTCTGGCTGAAGATCAGAATGTCATCCAAGTATACTACTACAAAGGAGTTGGTGAATGGCCGCAAGATGTCATCCATTAGCCTCATAAAGGTTGCAGGAGCATTCGTCAATCCGAAAGGCATGACCAACCATTCGAAGAGGCCCTCCTTGGATTTGAAGGCAGTCTTCCACACATCTGAGGGTTCAATTGGTACCTGGTGATATCCTGACTTCAGATCGATCTTGCTGAAATATTTCGCCCCCTTTAGTTGGTCTAGGAGGTCATCAATCCGCGGGATCGGGTACCTATTACGGACAGTGATCTTGTTCAGCGCCCGATAGTCAATACAGAGTCTCCACGTCCCATCCTTCTTCTGTACCAACACTATCGGGCTCCCACAGGGCGAAGAACTCGGACGGATGTGACCTTTCTGTAGGAGCTCCTGAATCTGCCTCTTGATTTCATTGTTCTCCAGAACGGAGCGCCGATAAATTGGTCCATTGGGTAGCGGCGCACCTGGGGTCAGATCAATGGAGTGCTTGACTTGACAGTGCAGAGGAACCCCTGCCGGGGAGGTGAAGATGTCTTTGTACTCCTCCACAATCTTGTCCATTTGTAGCTGCCGTGCAGAGGGACCTCGTTTGGAGGCCGCGGCCACTGTCTTCTTCTTCCCTTGAGGGCGTATCATCAGGAAAACAAATTTCCTGGTTTTGGAAATGATCTTACTGCATTGTTTTGCAGTAATCAAAGAGATGGCGGCAGGTGGTGGTACCTCTGGTATCCTGAACAACTTATTTCCCAATGTAATAATAACAGCACGGGGCCTTGATTCATACACAGCATGTCGCTTCCACAAGTATGGTTGTCCTAGTAATACATCACAAACTTCAAGGGGAGCAATGTCACACAATACCTCATCCGTGAAGGGCTTGATGTTGTATGGAAGGCGACACTGCTGGCTCACGCGAAGATCTCGCCCTTGGTAAAGCCACCCAATGGTGTATGGTTGTGGATGTGCTGTGGTCGGTAAGCCCAACCGCTTCACGACCTCTGCCGAAATGAGGTTCTTTTGACTCCCGCTATCAACAATGAACTGTATCGGGGAGCCCTTGACCCACATCTGGGAGTGGAAGAGACGCTCCTCCTCCTCTGGATCTTCGGGTTCATTTTTCTGGATCTTTGCGGTAGCAACAGTGGCGCTGGGATCCGCATCAATGATCTGCTTCCCTTTTTCATACCCCTTATCGGGTTCTGACTCAGAGTCGGAACATGCATCTGATTCTGAAACCTTTAGCTCAGCCACCAGTGACTGTTTGGCCCGACACTCACTTGTGTTGTGAGTGGAGCTCTTATGGAACTCGCACCATTTTCCAGTGTCCTTTCTCGGCTTCGCGGCATTGCTCTTTGCTTGCAGCTTCAGCTGGTTGTCTTGGGCTGTCCCGCCTTGGCTTTGTCCTTTGTTCTGTGGTTTAGGGGCACCTTTCCCCTGCTTTGGATTCGCAGATCCAAAGTCTCGCTTCTTTTGTTTAAACTTCTGCTCGACTTTGACGGCATACCGGTATGCTGCGCCGAGCGAGGGGATGTTTAGGAACTGTATTTTTTCCTGGATGTACTTGTGCAGGCAGCCACGGTATTTGAGTATCAAATGTTGCTCCGAATCCTTGATACCCAACTTTGTGCGAAGGGTATGGAAAAGATTGGTGAACTCCGGCACATCTTGGTCCCTTCCCTGCCGCAGCGTGGTCCACTTTATGTATTCATCCTCATAGCTTCCGACAGGGTAGTACTGCTCCTTGATGGCATCCCGGAACGAATCCCAGGTGGGTGCGGCTGAAAATAGTGAGCCAGTACTTTCATCCTTCTGCTCGCAGTAGGTTTCCCACCAGTCCTTGACGTGGGGGGCTGCTTTGAGAAGAGCAAAAACAATCTTTTCCCGACTCGAAAATTCATGAACAGAAAAATAACCCTCTAGCAGATTTAACCATTTATCTACGGCATCGGCGTCTATCTGACCCTCGAATATGGGGATTTCAAAATTAACTTGTACCTTAAAGGGTGTGGCGTTTCCAGAGGAGCTGCTGGAAGCCGATGCGCCGCTTCTGGGTAGCCGCTGAAGGATCTGCGCAAAGCTGTCCATCATCGCGTTCCGTTGTCGCTCGAGCGCTTCTTCGAGCAAGATTTTGATGGGATCTCCTGCCCCCTCATCTTTCTTCTCGTCCGCCATGGGAGGCCGTCGGGATTTGCGAGGCTGGTCTTGCAAAGGTTCAACCAGTTCAAGCCCTAACTCCTTATATCCCGACCTTGTTGGGGACATTCAAAGAAAAACAGAGAAAAAGCAGAGCGCTCTGATACCACTGATCCAGATTTAAACAGGAACGCAACAAATTACAGAGATAACCATATACACAAAGATGCAGTGGAAATAATACTTCATTTCATTAATGGAAAATACTGACATATGCTTACAAACAGAAATGGCAATAAACTAGCTAGGGCGATGGTAGCTTATCTCTGAGAAGAGATGTGATGGCTACATGCCTCTGAACTGTTCTGAACTGTATTACAATGAGGCTCGAAGGCCTATTTATTGTTGAGAAACAATGGAAAACCCTTCACATACCGAAACCTAACCCTAGAAGATGAAACGCCAAATTGTGGGCCCCGTTTGGGTAAATTGGTACATCAATTTCCCGGGGTCGTAACTTTGGCATACGATCTCCATTTGACGCGTACGATAGCTCGTTAGAAAGATCTATCCGAGTACTACCACTTTGGGAGGCAACATAGGGCTCGATCGCCCCAGAATTCCAAAAAAACGTCGTTTAGGGCCTCAAAACGGCTCCGGAAGTTCAGGACCCGAAAAACAGCTAAAAATAGTAAACTGTGCTACAATTAAGGAAACTGAAAATGCTGAGAAAGACAATGGTGGGGGTCCAGGTGAACCTAGCAGGTGGCCACCAATATCCACCTGGATCACCTCCTCTTCCAAGACTGGCCTATAGAGATTATGATTGTCCTCTCTAGTGACCAAGTTGGGAATATACCGAGTGAATTGATCAATGAATCTAGATCTATCCTCCATTGGCTCCTTTTCAATATTAGAGAAGTGTTGTACTAGATTTGATTCCATGTCCTTATGGGAGACAAGCTCAACACCCTGAGAATCCTTAATCTTTTTGATTCTATTATGTACCCTGTGGGCCATAGTGGACTTGTGGAAGAACTTAGTATTTCTTTCTCCCTCTTTGATCCATTGAATCCTTTCTATCTCCAGAAAGTTTCCTCTTGTAAGCATCGGTCCTACCATTTTTCCTACGAAGAGTTGGTTATCTTTTGTCTCTCTTCATTGAAGGCCTTTGTGATATTGATCTAATTGATATCCTAGAGTTTCTGTTCAGTCTCAATTCTAGACTTGAGGATATCACCAAATTCCTTTTTGTTCCAAGCTTTAAGTTTGGATTTAATATATTTCAGTCTATGCTAGAGCATGTACATTTTAGTACCTTGAATATTCAGATCCTCTTTCCACCATTTGTCAATGTTACTGGTGAATTTGGGGTGTGAGAGCCAGGCATTCCTAAATCTAAAGGGTTTGTTCCTCATAGTTCCCATAAAGGTAGCTTCTAGTTGAACTGGCCAATGATCCGAACCCCCAAAGGGCAGAATGGACACTGTGATGGCTGGTCCTGTGAAGAGGAGATACCTAGAAATGATGAATCTATCAAGTTTTGAAGCCACTTGAGCAGCCCGTCACCTTTTCTTATTCCATGTGAAGGATCCATTTATTGTCTCGATGTCCACTAGTCCCACTTCCATGATGAAATCTTGGAAGGCTTCAGATTCTTTGCCTAGCTATCTTGTGCCTCTTTTTTTTTTCGAAAGAGATCTTATCATATTGAAATCACCTACAACTATCCAAGGTATATTAGGATATCATGCTCTTAGATCTTCCAGGGAGATAAGAAGCTTGAGTTTATCTGCCTTCTTCTGAGGTCCATAAAAATTTGTTATCATGTAGATCTCTTTATCACCTACAGGACTGCACACCAAAGATAGATGGTTCCTGGATGCTTCAGCATCCAGGATTCCAAATTTCTGTGGATCCCACAACGTGAGAATCCCACCTGCCAAGTTCTTTGCCTTAACCTCTAAATAATCATACTTGATTAACCATTTATTATGAATTTCTCTTATTTTCTCCATTGAACATTTGGTCTCCTGAATAAAGACCATATCAAGTTTTTCTTCTTTTATTATGTTACCCAGATTCCCTTGTTTGCTTCTACTACCTATTCCAAGATGTGTGCTTCATTAAGAAAGGTTGGTGAAGGAGTAACTGGTAAGATCTTTCATCTTACCTGAGTTAATCAGTAGTTTTCCACATTCGTTTAGCAGTTCATTTTGTCTTTTCCTTCCTCTTTTCCTTCTTGAGTTCTTTGGAGATTGTGCATGTAGATTCTCCATCATTTTGACCCCACTCTGCTCCTAGCTTTCATGGTTTCTCTTAACACCAGTTCCCTTCGATTATGCCCTCAATAGAAAGAGGTACTAAACTCGATCATATTCTTCTTTTGGTAAGGAGACCACTCCTTTATTCTTGCCTTGTTCCAGAAATAGTTCTAAATCCTGATTTTCCCTGTCTATAATCTCCTTTAGTTCATGGTCCTCTGTTCCTACCTCACTTCTAGTCATCTCATAGTCTTTACTGATCTCCATGCCACTTAGTAGATCCTCCTTCTACTGGTTTATTACTATGATATCTTCCATTTCAACTTTCATTTCCTACTCCTTAGCTGCGTTCTCCCTGTCCTGGACTATCTTCACATTCTCCTCTACTTCCTCTAGGATTTTCAAAGTATTGTGTCTTGCATTTATGTCTTCACTACCTTTCTTGTGTGGCCATTTACCCCCTTTCCCTTTGGCCCCAACCTTGGTAAAACCTTCATGATCTCTATCCAAAGAGGTTTTCCCATTCCCTTCCATACTGTTTATTGGGCAGTCTCTAAATAGATGGCCATGTTCATGACATTTGCAACACCTAAAAGGTATGTGCTCATAATCCACCGTTTGTACCCAATCTTCATCATATACCTCTAAAATTGTTGCTTCCAGAAGGGCTCCAGATAGATCCATTTCCACATATATTCGGGCAAAGGAGGTATATTTACCTCTGGGAGTTGCCTCTGAGATCTTCAAAAAATTCCCCAGCTTGTTGCCTATGGTTTTCAAAGATTCTAGTAGCCAGTAATCTAGAGGTAGTGAGTTTAGTCTGATCCAAACAGGTACATATGTAAATGTTTCATGTTCTAGGACAAAGTTCATCATCCATGGTCGCATGTAGAGTCCTACCACAGCATAGAAATACGGCCCCCCTTAAAATACTCTATCTTTGTCCTCTAGGTTCACAAACACCACCGTCAAGAAGCCCTTAGAACCTAGATGTAAATGTATTTCTCCCTTTGGCTTCCAATGGCTTCTAATCTAGATGTGTAATGTCCTTTCTGTTTGCCATAGCCCCATGAACTTGCAAATAATCGCATGTTCTTTCATATGGTCCCTATGCGCTTGTATTGCTAGATCACTCAATATGACCCAGGGAATGATGGTCGATTTGGGTTTGCAGAATCCCTTAGTTCTTGTGGAAGTCGTTTTTCCACTGCCACCTCCCTTCTCTATTTCTTTACTTGTTTCCTGTTGATTCCCTTACTGACACTGGGGTTCATTTCTTCCAACTGTCTCCTTGCCTTTTGCTTCTAAAATCTTTCCAACGGTTTTTTGAAAAGCTTCCCTCCCACTTCCTTGCCTCCTTCTGTGACTACTTGACTATAGGAGGGAGCGGAACTCCCCCCTGTGCGCCCCGCCATGGAATCCTAATGCAAAACCATAGTGTCAACTTCGATCCTCGTTCAGGTTCTACTCCAAAATCCAATCGGAAAAATCTACTTCATATTCATTTTCACTACTAGAGATCTGTTGATATTTCACTTTCACTTTTAGAGTAATAAATCATCACATTAATATTTATTTCATATCACATTGTGACATTGAATTAATTAGCCTTTAATATTCTCGTTTATAATATTAGGTGTCACCCTAGCATTTAATATTGGTTTCTTGTGTTTATAAACCCTTGTTTTTATTAATCCTTTGAGATTATACTATTAATAAACACTTGGATTTATTAATCCCTCCGATTTATAATATTAATAATCCGTTCGGTTTATAATTTTAATAATTCCTTGTGTTAATTAATCACTTAGATTTATAATATTAATTCCTATAATTTACAATTCACTTGTTTTTACGACATTAATAATCCCTTGTGTTTATAATATTAATAATCCATTCGATTTATTAATCACCTGGGTTTATTAATCCTTTGGGTTTATAATATTAATAATCCATTTGGTTTATCAATCCTTTGGGCGTATAATATTAATAATACATTGGGTTTATCAATCCTTTGGGTTTATAATATTAATTCCATAGGTTTATTAATTCTTTGGGATTATATTATTGATCATCCCTACGGTTTATTAAATCTTTTTGTTTAAAATATTAATAATCCCTTACGTTTATTAATCATGTATGCTTGATCATGGATAAGTATTGTTGCAATGCGACAAGCAGTGTCACAGTCATTGTGAGAATGATTCAACACAATATAATTTATTTGATTTCACATTGTAACATTGAATAAATTAGCCTTTAATATTCTCGTTTATAATATTAGGTTTCATCATAGCATTTAATATTAATTTCTTAGGTCTTTAAACCCTTGGGTTTATTAATCCTTTCGGGTTATAATATTAATAAACACTTGGCCTTATTAATCCCTTTGGTTTATTAATCCATTGAGTTTTTAATATTAATCCATTGGGTTTATTGATCCCTTGGGTTTATAATACTAATAATTCGTTGGATTTATTAATTATTTGGGTTTAAATTATTTATCACTTTGGTTTACTAATTTGTTGGGTATATAATATTAATCCCTTGGGTCAATGTAGTGTCTTTTACGAAGCATCATGATGGAGTTCTTTTAAATTTTCTTAAGAGGCTAAGTATTAGATAAAGTTTTATCGGAACTACACAATGGACCAATATGTGGACACTTAGTGAGAGAGTTGACCGCACAAAAAATCTTAAAAGCCAGATATTATTAGTCAACATTGTTCAAAGATTCATTTTATTATGCCAAGTGTTAAGTATATTAAAGGTGTGCATAATAATCAAAGAACCTATGATAATCGAAGAACCTTTTCAACAATGGGGATTGGACATAATCAATGAAATTTATCTTTACTCTTTCAAACAACATCAATATATCCTAACTACCACACATTAATTCATTCAATCGAATGAAGTTTCTCCACTAATCAATGACTACATCATCATCCACTTTCTGTAACAACAAATCGTCACTATGTTTGGAGTGTCAACCTCTCTTTTTCTTTATAATGCTACTTATTTTTCTTCTTTAAAGTTAACAAAGGTCACTTTGGACAAGGGTATTATATTGAGATACTATGTTAACTACTACCCTCATGGCAACAAAATAGTCGAATCTAGTAATAAAAACATGATCTACATCCTGAAATAAACTAATGTTTATCAACAAGGAAACTAGCGCAATTCATTACTCAACACCCTATGGGTAGATCATGTGGCCCCAAAATCCTATTTAGCAACATCCCTTTATATTTGATAGAAAAGAAGCCATATTTCTGCCAAACATTTTTTTTTCTCTTTATTACTCTTAGGATTCTCTAGGTAAACATTGCCAATTATGAAAAGACAAATCAAATCTCTCCTAGAACCAAAAAATTAAAGAGATAAGCCAAAAGATAGTTCTCCACACACCATCAAACTATTAAAAAATTATTTGATAACAAGTTTGTGAGTGAGAAAAATTTTGAAATAGGAAAACTTATACTTAAATGGGATAAAATACATGAATAAAAAGGTAGACATGCCAAATTTTAGAAATG
Organism: Pinus tabuliformis; assembly: GCA_031772625.1. Lineage (NCBI taxonomy): Eukaryota > Viridiplantae > Streptophyta > Pinopsida > Pinales > Pinaceae > Pinus > Pinus tabuliformis. The sequence continues at coordinate 1,821,663,814 of CM062819.1, read as the reverse complement.
CTAACTCGATCCATATATTATCACAAAAAAATTGGCCTTGGCACATATATATTGCAACAACTAGAGGGGGTAATAGAGTCCCTCCCAGTCAATGGCCAAATCCTCTAAAGATAATCTTTCTAACTTGATCCGAAATTAAACAGGAATGTAACAAATTACAGATATAATCATAAGCACAGAGATGTAGTAGAAGAAAACTTCATTTCATTAATAGAAAAATATTGAACTATGCTTACAAACAGAATGGAAATAAGATAGATCGGGAAATGGTAGCTTATCTCTTAGAAGAGATGTGGTAGCTACATGCCTCTGAACTAGGTTACAAAGAGGCTCAAAGGCCTTTTTATTATTTAAAAATAAGATAAAACCTTAAACAACCAAAACTCTAACCCGAGGAGATGTAACACCAAGAGTTTATGGGCCCCATTGAGGTTAGTTGGGTAGCCAACTTCCCGGGGTTGTAACTTGGTCATATTATCTTCATTTCACGTGTATGATACCTCGTTGGAAATATCTATCTAAGGATTATAGCTACTGATGCAATTTCCAGATGGATTTGCTGGGAAATTTTGCCAAAAAAATGTCGTTTAGGGCCTCAAAATGGCTCTGTAAGTTCAGGACCAGAGAAAAACTACCAAAAATAGTAAACTGTGCTACAATTAAGCAAACAGAAGAAACTGATTGTGGGTTATAGGTGGAACAGTTGGTTGGCCACCAATATCCACCACGATCATTCATCCCCCCTTAGGAAGCAATGGTCCCCATTGCGTGCAGGGCCTCCCTGGTGAACCACTTACCCTAGTGAAGGAGTTGGCCTACTTTGACAACTCGATATAGTTGTATCCTCTATTGGCAAGTGTTCTTGACTTGTGTGTCCATGATTTGATCAATTGTGGCTCGTTCCATGCAGTCTGGGTTTAGTTATGTTGGTGTGAGTTGTTTTGCAATATCAGATGTGTCCAACAATGGTGGAAAGTATAGTCGAAGGAAACCTACAGTGGACACTCGGTCCATATCAAGGAACAGTGGGATATTGAGCTTGAAGGCATTGTCACTGACGACCTTGGTGATGGTGTATGACCCATATCGGAGTGGGTGAAGCTTGTGGTGGTGTCCAGCAAGGCGCTCCTTCTACAAATGAAGTCAAACTTTGTCACCCACTTGGAACTTATGTGGCACTCGATGTTGATCATGGCACTACGTGTACTTAGCATTGACTCTGTCCAATATATCATAGACCTATTGGTGGATGTGTTGCCTGTGCTCAATTAACTTGTTAGCCCTTTCAGCTTCAGACTGCACGTGAGCCGAATCTACCTGAGTGGCTACAAATGGTATGGCCACATCAATTGGGAATAATGGCTGAAATCCTAACCCTACCTGAAAGGGGTTAAGGTCCATTAAGTTGTGGAGAGATCTGTTGTAGTTGTGTTGCACATAGGGGAGACATTCATCTCATGTGTGTGGATGCTTCAAGTTCTACATACGTAGAATCTGTACGATCATCCTGTTGACAACCTCTGTTTGCCCATCAGTTTGGGGAAGGAAATTCGTGGACTTAGTAAGTTTTGTATCCAACATCAATCAGAGACTTGACCAAAATGCACTCAGGAATCTGTTGTCCCGATCTGAGATAATGGACTACGGGATCCCAAAGTGTACCCACACTCACTCAAATAAGAGTTTAGCAAAGGTCTCTGTTGTGATACTCTTCTTGCAGGCCACCATTATAGCCATCTTAGAGAATTTATCGACAACCATGAAAACGAAATCATTTTCATACTTAGTAGAAGGAAGGCCCGACAAATAATCCATGGAGACAAATTCCCAAGGCCGACTAGGAGTAGGTAGAGGAGTATACAGGCCTTGCTTCTTGATGGTTGGTTTGGCAATGGCGTAGGCAGCGTGGGATCTAATGTACTTCCCAACATCCTAATGTAGTTTTGGCCAATAAAAATACTTCTGCAATACCACCACTATTTTCTCTACTCTGAAATGTCCAATGACCCGACTGTCGTGCGCCTCCCAAATAATCTTGGAATGCTGAGTGGAAGGAACACATATGTGTCCCAGGTGGCATAACAGTGCATCCTAAAGGTGAAAATTTGGAACTTGCTTCCCTTCTAGGAGTGTGTGGTATATGTTGCCAAATTATGGATCACTCTTGTAAAGATGTGAGCACCCTGATGTCTCGTGCCCACAGGAATTGAGAACAATAATTAGGGCCATGACCAATGGTCAACTAAGGCAATAAGCAACATTATTAGTGCTTCCCTTCTTATACTTAATGTTCAAATGGAACAGTTGTAGATAGATGGACCATTTTTTATGGTGATCATTCTGCAACTTCCCTTGTGTCTGTATTAACTGTAGAGGCTAGTGGTTTGTTTGGATGATTGTTTCCTTCCCCATAATGTAATGCTTCCATTGACGACATACCTGCATAATGGAATAAATATCTTTGTTCTAAGTCGGGTACTTTCATACTGTGTCTGAAAGTGTCTCATTGTGGTAAGCCATTGGATGGCCATGTTGAGTAAGAATTGCACCAATAGCATAGTTAGAGGCATCATTCTCAATATCAAATGGTTGTTGCAGGTCTGGTAATGTGAGCACTCGTGCAGAACAGAGGCAATTCCTCAACTCAGAGAACGTTGGTTGTTGGGTTTTCGACCAAAATAACTTTGTTTTGCTTCGACCTTAGTGACTTGACTTAATCGCCAAGTGATATGAGAGAACCCCAACAAGAACCTACGGTAGAAACCCTCACTAAAATTTTTTATAAGTTAATTTATTCTTATTAAGTCGATTCTTATTAGTATCTACCAAAGCAAGGCTCAATTTATTTTTTGATTACTATTAGTTTAGCATTGACCAATGCAACTTATAATGTTTCTTATAAGTATCTACCAAGGCAAGACTCGATTTATTTGTTGATCACTATTAGTTTAACATTGACCAATGCAACTTATAATGTTTAAAAATAAATATTTATTTTTCAATATTATAGAAAAAAATAATTTTCAAACATTTGATTGCACAATATTTTGAAGCTCTACAATGTCATGTGGATAATTACTTCAAATTTTTTTTCCATAATTTTTGCTAGCAATCGATTCTTATTAGTATCTACCAAGGCAAGACTCCACTTATTTGTTGATTACTATTAGTTTAGCATTGACCAATGCAACTTATAATGTTTAAAACTAAATATTTATTTTTCAATATTATAGAAAAAATTATTTTTCAAACATTTGATTGGACAATATTTTGAAGCTCTACAATATCATGTGGATAATTACTTCCAATTTTTTTGCCATAATTTTTGCATGCAGTTGTAATATTTATGCCATGAATTTTAGACATTTTTGTAGTGATTTTTCATAAATCCTTGAAAGTAACTTATATTCACATAAATAATATATTTAACCAAGTATTTGCATTAAATACCCACCAAAATTTCTTTTGTCCTTGTCATATGAATAGGACTTACAACTTTTGGATCATTGGTATTGATAAACCAGGGTATTGTGGCAAAGCCTATTTATAGTCGTATGAAGTGAGTTACATCTTTTGGAGCATTGGTATTGATAAACCATGGTATTGTGGCAAAGCCTATTTATAGATCAAAAATTTCCATGATCAAAAAAGTTTTTTATGTTTTTTTTAAATGTATGTATGTTTAACATATGTATTAATTACTTTTACAAATTATTATTATTATTATTATTATTATTATTTTTAATTTTTTATCATTAAATTATATTTTATGATTTTTTTAATTTTAATAATATGAAATTTGTTATAAACAAAATGTTTTAATGTTTATTACATACATATTTGTATTTACCAGTGATTTAATTTATAAGAGTATATTAATTATTTAAAATTTAATTTTAAAAATAATTATTTATTTAAAATCTTCACATTAACAATATAAATTTTAATAGATAAATCAATATTTTAATAAATATTAACTTAAAATTAACATGCATGGCCATATAATTTTATTAATAAACTAATAGGTAGATAATTAATGTAAAATAAATCCTCGTATCATACTTCATGCAACTCATAAAATATTAGATAAGTTAATCATAGTTTTATTATAACCCTGTGCAAAAATAACTCTTAGAGTACATTCCCATATAATTATTGTTATGTAGTCCGATCGATAAGATACTGATAGCTGCAACGTCGTTCTCTATATATTCTGCCAGTTTAAAATCCCTGTAGTACAAGCTGTCACGAAATTCCATTACTTAAATACCACTTCGTTATATGATATTTTTGTTTGTAGCTTTATATGGAATACTACGTGAAAGACAAATATAATACGTTGGGAGGAAACATGGAAACATGGAATACTACGTTAAAGAGAAATATAAAAGAGATTGATAACCACCGGGTTTAAGTGTGTTATTTAAAATTATTTGTCTGTCTGTTTATCAGTTTAATTTTTATGAAATTTAGCAGAAAATTGTTGAAATCACATGTTTAAGTTGTGAACTCTCTATAATATGAATATTTTAATAAGAATCAATATATAGAATTAAAAAAGCAAAACCCAATTCAAATAATAAATATCAAAGTTTGAAAATAAATTTCCCAGAATCTTGGCTCAAAACAAAACCCACCTAATTCAAATAATAAATATCAAGGTTTGACAGGAAATTTCCCATAATAAATATCAAGGTTTGACAGTAAATTTCCCAGAATCTCGGCTCAAAACAAAACTCTCGCTAGACCGTGTCTTTTTTAAACTGAAAGATAATTTCAAGAAGTTCGTATAACCAAAGCTTCAAAAATATTTTAGGAAACTTAGCATGGAATTTAGTAACAATTTTCTGTATATATATATATATATATAAAAGTAAGTTTTAAATAAAGTATCTGTCGTTTTCAATATTCATAAAACACTATAATTTTCAACATTTTGAGCAAAGTTTGTGAAACGGAATTGGGGAGTCCATATTTCCCGTTCAGATAGACTTTAGTGGTTGAAGAAGTCAATCGAATCACGCAAAGTGAATTTTCGTCTATAAAGACCTGCGGGACCGAGAAAGTCCATTTGGGTTTGGTTAGCATAACAGAAAGAAAAACCTGACTGCGCGGCTCTCTAATTTTATAATTCTTGAACAATTTCACTTTCTTCCCTCTAATGACTTATGTAAAAATCTCAATCTTTTATGGAGATGTCGGCCTGTAAAACTCAACATAGAGACAGCGATACTGTTTCCGAACACCACTTTTTTGACAGAGGGAGAGAAGTGATGCACAAACACAGAAAACACATACAAACATATCACAACACAACTTGTTTGATTCATTACTGCGCTTGTCAATTTATACACAGTTTTCAGCTACGGGTATTAACTGCGCCGGATGAATAGTGATCGGCGCCGTCTAAACAGTGATCAGCGCTGTCTAAACAGTAACTGCGCCGACTGAACAGTGATCGTGATTAATGCTTGACACCTCCCCTTAATCACGATCTACATGTTAACTTGCCTGCTGGTCTAAGTCTCAGCTAGGCTTACAACATAATTTGGATTTTCTACAATGTACAACTTATTTCTACACATTTCAAATTTAACCTTTCCAAGAGGCTTGGTGAATATGTCAGCTACATTTTCATTTGTATTACAATATGATAAGTCAATTTCTTTTGATTGCAATTTTTCTCTTACAAAATGATGTTGTGTCTCAATGTGTTTTGTCCTTGCATGATATATAGGATTATTTGCCAATTTGATAGTGCTTTGATTGTCACATCTGATTATTGTAGGTGCTTTTTGTGTTTCTCCAACATCTTCAAGTATTCTCCTAAGCCATATTGCTTCACAAGTAGCACTGCATAATGCTTTATATTCAGCTTCAGTGGATGACAATGAAACAGTTGGTTGTTTCTTACTGCTCCATGATATTGGTCCTGAACCAATGTTGAAAACGTATCCAGTAGTAGATTTCCTATCATCTGGATTTCCAGCCCAGTCAGAATCAGAATAACCTACCAATTCAACATCGAATTCATCAGTATACATAATACCAAAATTAAGTGTTCCTTTTAGATATCGAAGGACTTTCTTTGCTGCTTTCCAATGGCTTTCACAAGGCTTAGCCATGAACTGACTAAGTATGCTGACAGAATATGCTATATCTGGTCTAGTAGTGGTGAGATAGTTCAGACTTCCCACCAGTTGACGATACATAGTTCCATTCACCTCTTTGGTTCCATCCTCATTGTACAATTTGACATTCTGTTCTAAAGGAGTAGATGTTGCCTTGCATTCAGTCATATTGAATCTTTTAAGGATTTCCCTTATATATTTGCTTTGTGTGATCAATGTCTTACCAGGCTCCCTCCAAACTTCAAGACCTAAACAATAATGCAATTCACCAAGATCCTTCATCTCAAATACATGTGACAATTGATTTTAATTTCTTCAATCAACTTGCATGCATTTCCTGTTATGATAAGATCATCAACATATACAGATATTAAAGCAACATTCTTGTCTTCATCTTCCTTGATGTATAAGTTAGGATCATTCTTGCTTCTCATCAAACCTTTCTCATCAAAGAAAGAATCAATTTTCACATACCATGATCTTGGTGCTTGTTTTAAGCCATATAAAGCTTTCTTTAACTTGCAAACCAAATGCTCATGTCCCTGTTTTACAAACCCTTCACGCTGGACTAAATAAACTTCTTCTTTTAACTCACCATTCAAAAATGCAGATTTGACATCTAACTGATGCATTTTCCAATTATATTTTGTAGCTAATGCAATCATAATTCTAATTGTGTTCATCTAAGGTACAGGTGCAAAAGTATCTTCATAATCAATTCCCTCCTTTTGTGAATATCCTTTAGCAACCAATCTAGCTTTATATTTATCAATACTTCCATGAACATTAAATTTAGATTTATAAAGCCATTTACATCCTATGGGAACTTTATTTTTAGGCAATTCTGTTAATTCCCATGTGTCATTTTTCATTATAGAGTTATATTCTTCATTCATTGCATTTCTGCATTCTTCATATTCGTTAGCTTCATCATAGCTTGCAGGTTCTACAACATTCATAATCTGAGACATTAATGCATAATCTTTATACTTTACAGGTACCTGACTTTGACGTGATGACCTTCTTGGAGTTTTACTGCTTTCTTCTTTCTTTTGGATTTGCAGAGTCTCCTCTCCTCTCTTTGGAGTGTCATGACTACTTGATGCTACTTGTTCTTGATCTTGTACCTGTTCCTGTGCTTGTTCCTATTCTTGTTCAACACTTGTGTCTAATTTGACATAATTATGCCATACACTATTATTTATTTTATTACCTTCATTTGCATTCTCATGAAACACCACATCCCTACTTGCAAGCAGTCTATGTGTACTGGGATCAAAAAACTTGTATGCTTTCTGATTATCACAATAACCAATAAATATGCACTTAATTGACTTTGCATCAAGCTTTCTTCTTTCATTTTTTGGAATGTGAGAAAATGCCTTGCAACCAAAAACTCTTAAATGACTCACTTTTGGTTTATACCCATAAAATGCTTCAAAAGGTGTTTTAAGCTCTAAACTTTTGGTTGGACTCCTATTTTTCAAATAAACAGCAGTATTAATGGCTTCAGCCCAAAAAACATTAGAGATATTTTTACCTTGAAGCATACTACGTGCACATTCAACTAGTGTTCTGTTTTTCCTCTCAGCAACTCCATTTTGCTGAGGTGTATGTGGCACTGTAAATTGTTGCTGAATCCCATTGCTTTTACAATATTGATTAAATTCTCTTGATTTGAATTCTCCCCCTTGATCAGATCTCAAGATTTTGATGTAGTTACCAGTTTGTTTTTCTACCATATTCTTAAATTCTTTAAAATACTCAAAAACATCACTCTTCTTTCTTATGAAATAAACCCATGTATATCTAGATCTATCATCCACAAAAATAAGAAAATACCATGCTCCACCAATAGATCTAGTTTGCATAGGTCCACATACATCAGTATGAATTAATTCAAGTATTTCCCTTTGCCTTTTTTCTTTATGTATAGGAAATTCCTCCCTATGTTGCTTGCCAAGTACACATGCCTCACATTCAACATGATCATTTTTCAAGACAGGAAGACCTTCAACCATAGTGTTCTTTTGTAGTAGCATTAAATCTTTGTGATTTAGATGTCCATACCTTTGATGCCATAAATCTTCTGTTGATATTGTTGTAGATGCTAATGCTTGATGACTTTTCCTGGTCACATCCAGCTTATACAAGCCTCCAACTCTAGTTCCTGTGGCAATAACCTTGTATTTATCTTGAATGTCTTTCACTGCACACTGTGATTTAACAAATTCCACCTTCAAATCTTGGTCAGTAATAGTAGAAACATAAATTAAGTTCTTTTGGATATCAGGGACATACATCACATTATGAATCTATTTCTCTTGTCCATTAGGCAAATTCACACCTATTACTCCATAACCTTGAACTTTAAGTGATCTGTTATCTCCTAGGCAAACATATGTTCCATCAATATTTTCGTGATATTCATCAAACCACTCCTTATTACAAGACATATGGAGTGATGCACCAGAATCAATGAACCAAGCATTCTTATCATCATTTTCCACCGACAATGCAGCATCAGAAACAAACAGTTTAAGATTTTTAAATCCATCATTGATATATTTGTCCACAAAATTTTCATTATGCCTTATGTTTCTCTGCCTAGACTCATTATATTTCCTTTTATAGCAATCTTTAGAATGATGCCCAGGTTTGCCACAATAATAACATTCATCATTCTTCTTTGAAAATTTAGACTGTATCATACCTTTTTGCTTTGCTTGAAACTTCCCTCCTTTGTTCTTGTCCCACGGTTTGCCTCTGTAGGGATATTTGCCCTAGGCCACCAATGCCAAATCTGAACTGCTAGAGCCCAAATTAAAGTTCTTCATCCTCTCCTCTTCTTGTAGAAGAATTCCTGTCAATTCATCAAATGAAGGGGGTTTATCTCTAGCTGCAAGACTTGAAACAAAAATTTGATAATCTTGCACTAAGACATTTAATATGATGGTGACTAAGTCAGTATTAGACACCTTTTCACCAATATCTCCTAACTTATCACTTAAATCTTTGACACGAGATATAAAATTGCTTATATTTTCATTTGATTCCATTTTTAGAGATAAAAGCTTAGTCTTCAAAAACAAGATTCGGTTTGTATTTGATGTCTCATACAAACCCTTCAACGTATCCCATGTTTCTTTTGATGTCTTGCAATCTCTGATGTGAGGAATAATGTTGTCTTTTACGGACATACGCAGCAGCACCTTTGCTTTTGTCTCCCTTCTCTCCCAATCTGGAATAGAACCTGCAACAATGGGTTTGGGCTCATCCCCACTCACAATGGACCACAAATTATTTCCTTCTAAAATAGTCATTAGCTTGAATTTCCAGTTTACATAATTTTCGCCATCAAGCTTGGTGGATTCATTCATATAAGTATCAAGCAACAAATTTTCCATGATGAGAAGCTTTCTCTAATCACAAATATTCAAATATTAGAGAGGGCAGACTCATACACAAAAAACCACAACTTGCAACTTCACAACTTCAAATCATCAATAATAACACTTTTCCTCTCCCCCTTTTTTTTTGTTTGCCTCTTTTTTTTTTACTTTATGTTTGGTACTTAGAAAATCAATATATAAGTGTGTAAAATGGCATTTAATATGGTCTGCTAGATAGAGTTCTCCAGACTCGTTGTCAGGAACTTCTAAATGATATCAAGTCAACAAAAGAAATTTATCATTAGCAAAATCCAAGAACCATAAGCCAGCATTCATAACTCTCCAAAGCACAACACTCGGCAAAATTCAAGTATATGTGGATGAATGGAATCGCATACTAGCTAAAGTAACAAAGAACGAATATGGCCATCTTAACATCCATTAATTGACCAGACTACTTACACACTCGCAAGCACTCATTACACAAAGTTCCCTCCGAAACGGCGTGCTTCGCAAGCTTCTCCACGCTCACCACAACAACCCACAATTCACACCTCACTTTACAGCGATATTTCACCTCCTTATATACTGCACCGAGCTTCACACAGCTCTTCTGCAGCAGAGCAATGCACTCCTCACACAGCGCTCGACTACTCAGCAACACACATCGCCTCTGCAACACAGTGACACACAACTCACACAACTTCTCGACCTCACAGCTCTGATACCATGACAGAGGGAGAGAAGTGACGCACAAACACAGAAAACACATACAAACAGATCACAACACAACTTGTTTGATTCATTACTGCGCTTGTCAATTTATACACAGTTTTCAGCTACGGGTATTAACTGCGCCGGATGAATAGTGATCGGGGCCATCTAAACAGTGATCGGCGCTGTCTAAACAATAACTGCGCCAACTGAACAGTGATCGTGATTAATGCTTGATATTTTTTTCATTTAAATAGGTCATTAGGTAGTAAACAATCTTTATATATGGCTGAGCTTTTCACAGACTATCATAAGTTTTGATTGCCTAAAAAAATGGTAACGTGGAATTAATGAGAATAGGGTTTAGGAATCAATCTACACTATTAACATTATACACATTACCAAATTTTATTATTGAAATTGTCGCTTTCATTACCAAATTTTATCATATAATCCTACACAAATCGATTTCTTTACTTCCATTAACGTCAAATCAAAGAAGAGAAAACCATTTGTTTGGCGAGACTCGGGAGTCTCAAATATAGTTAACATAGTGATCATATATATGGCTCACTGACATTGGAAATGAATATAGTAGCCATCATCCGTGCAAACCTTGAACCTAGACACATGATAAAGCAGAAATTTGCGAGAACAAACCGCCAATAAAATTCTGCCAATTTCCAATGCTATCTTTATATAAAATCGTCTCTACCAAATTTGTTCCTTTTGTGGATCCAATGGCCCACGTCAAAATACATGGTCTCCAGCCTCATGGATTGTATTATCAGATAGACACAACTTTTTCATCATCTCCAACAACTCCCAACTCTGATGAGCAGTTGTGCTGTTTATATAAACCCACGGCTCCTCTCTTCCTTACAATATTTTCATCCCATGAATTTCATAGAAATAGAAAGGGATATTTATCATCTCCTCCCTCTTTTCCTCCTCATCGATTTTTCCATAATATGCTCATACGCTTACTCTGACATCCCACAGCCTCCCTCTGCTGACCCGCCTTTCCATCACAATGGTAAGCCTTTACCAGGGCATAATCCTTCGTTACCCCCAGAGTCACACAACAAGCATTCTCCTATCCCTATCTGTAAAACCCCGCAACACCACATGAGGCTACCTACTTCTCCCCCACATCCTCTGGATTTTGCCTAGCTTTCATCGCTGATTTCCAAAGCCCATCCTCCACTAGTTGAGAAGCATCAGCCCCCCAAGTCGGTACATGATGGACGCCACCCTTCCCCGCCGGGTAAAACCCATTATCCCATTAAACTTCCCTCACACTCTCCCCACCTGTACAAATCTCCACCCCCTCATATTCGCCATGGTGACATCAACACCGCTCCTCCTCCCATTCATCACTAATACAGTAAGTTCTCTGGGCTCCTCTACTTCTACACACCCAACAATCATATCTCTGTCAGGCATTCTGCAAATTTTATTGCATTGCAGGAGGACGACAGAGACGCAGCGGAATAAAATGAAGTGAATGCAGGTGCATCACATGCAACTCGATCCTACTGAGATATATAGACATATTTGATAGATACATCGTGGCATCCTTCCAGTGCTACGCTATGATTAGATCACACTACAAGATCTGTCTTAAATAATTATGCTAAAATAATTATGAATAAATGGGAAATTTATATAACATATTAGGTGGGGTAACTTCTCTGTTATCGTCGTTCAATTTTTCATTTAATATATCAGCTCTCCGATCTACGTATTGCTTATACGCAAAGTCGTTCATGTTCATCACTTCGATGCGAATTATATAATTCTTTGCTAAAAATGTTGATGACAATCCACGCAATTGATTCACACCATGTCTTATGCAAAAGTGATGATCTTTGTAAAATGTGAGAGAGGGTAAATAGACATTAATATCAAATGAAACTGTCACTCGTTTATACTTGAGCAGGCTGGTTTACATAAATTTTTAATATATTATGTGTGCGGTATTAAGGTTATTTTGCTTCCCTCTTCCCATATGTAACCTTCATAATATCTTGCATATTTTCCTCTCATAATATCGAAGCAAGATGGTGATTAATGTGAAAAAATCCATCTCTACGTTTGAATCAACCTATTTTGAAACATGCTAAGTAATGTTTTAATGTATATGTGTCTCCATTGTTCATGCGTGACACCCATGTCTCATCAAATTTCGTGTTATTAGTACTTGTTACACGAGCATTATAGCTATCGATATATCTTTGACTTTCTATCCATTATTTTCATTAAAAAGCACATTATTATTTTTTTGGTCTTCAACCAAAATATTTATTTTAAATAGAAGTTCCAAAATATTAATTTATCTCTCAATATTTTAAGTTAAAATAATTATATCGCAACTTCTGCATGACAAAGATGTAATCCGTCTTGTTTTCATGAAATAAAATAACAATGAGATCAATGCATTCTTGTAAAACCCCATACACACCCTCTCTAAAAGGTTCATAGTCATGGTACTTGGAAGTATCATTCATGCATTCTTGTAAAACCCCATACACACCCTCTCTAAAAGGTTCATAGTCATGGTACTAGAAAGTATCATTCATGATCATCTCAGCACAAGGCAAAGAAGAGCCCTAAGGATTAAGGCTTATTGTCTTAGCTTGTCAATGAGTGCTTTTTACAAAGCATCATGATGGAGTTCTCTTGCATTTCTTCAAGAGGTTAAGTCCTAGATATTAGTCAACATTGTTCAAAGATTCATATTATTATGCCATCAAAGTGTTAAGTATGTTAAACATGTGTTTAATGTGAAAGAAAACATGTAGTTTCCCTATAATTTATGATAATTGGAGAGCTTTTTTAACAGTGGGGTTGGACATAATCAAATAAGTTTATTTTCAGCCTTTCAAACAACATCGATATATCCTAAATACCACAGACTAGTTCATTCAATGGAGTGAAGTTTTTTCACTAATAAATGACTAGATCATCATCCAATTTCTCTAACAACAACTGATCACTATGTTTGGAGTGCCAACCTCTTTTTTTTTCGATAATGCTACTTATTTTTCCTCTTTAAAGTTAACCAAGTTCACTTTGGACAAAGTTATTATATTGACACATTATGTTAACTACTACCATCATGGAAACAAAATAGCCAAATATAGTAATAAAAAATGATCTACAACCTAAAATAAACAATAGTTTATCAATAAAGAAACTAGTACAATTCCTTACCCAACATCATATGGATAGATCATGTGACCCCAAAATCCTTTTAAGTAGCATCCCTTTATATTTTATAGAAAAGAAGCCATATTTATGCCAAACATCTTTTTTGCACTTTACTACTTTTAGGGTTCTCTACGTCAACATTGCCAATTATGCAAAGACAAATCAAAAGTCTCCTCAAACAAAAAAAGAAAAGAGATAAAGCCAAAAAAGAGTTCTCCACACACCAACAAACTATTAAAAAATGGTTTGATAACAAGTTTGCGAGTGAGAAAATTTTTGAAATAGGCGAACTTGTACTAAAATGGGATAAGATACATGAATAAAAAGGTAGACACAATAAATTTAAGCAATGGTAACTCGACCCATATATTATCACAAAAAAATTCGCCTTCGAACATATAGATTGCAACAACTAGAGGGGGTAGCAGAGTCCCTCCCAGTCAATGGTCAAATCCTACCAAGGTAATCTTCCTAAGTACATCATAAGCAACTATCGTGTACCTAAATAAATTTACTCCCCTTTTTTTTCTAACTTACTTATGTTTCTTTCAAGCACCATTTTTTTTCATCCTTAAATTTTTATTTTCGTTTTTTTGGCCAAATAAAACATTTCATTTTGATAGAATCCATCAACAATCTTTTCCCAAGAAATTATCCTCATGTTTGGAACACTCCTTCATAAAAACTATGCATGGGTTGAAACCATGGATCCCCATGTGAAGTTTAGGACTAAGGTACAGTCATTCCAAGTCTTGATCACACTTTCAAAGGATCTTGTGACTAGTACCGCATGGGGAACTCCATAGGAAAAGTGAGTTGCACTGAGTGGAATCTAATCTCATCTAACCTAGATAGTCAGTTGATCTTCATACATGGACTTATTTTGGGTCTAGCTATGGTATTTCTTCTAACCTAAAGCTTATGAAATTCTCAAAATTGATATTAAAGGAGAATTAACAATTCATAGGAAACTAATCAAGTCTCAACACAAGAATCATCCCACCTATACTATTAAGGTATGAATATGATCCCGCATCCACCTTTTGGCCTATAAACAATAAAGAAAAGCAATCATTTATAGCTACAAAAGAAGTTAGATGCTTGAGAAAGGCTTCCCCAATATGTTGGACATGTAGGTATCTTTGTAGGGATATGAACGCTCATTAGAAAGGAAATAATACCTTTGATTCTAAGGTGTCTTATTCGATGTTATGGATGCTTGATGGAAATGGAGAAACAAAAATGATTCAAAATGACAACCTCGTGATGCAGTAGCATCTGGTCGACAGGGCGCAAACCGAGAAAAGGCAGACAAGGTTTCTGAAGAAGATTGGGAGAAGTGAATATTTCAACAAATGGACAGCAAGACTGTCAGAGTTTTTTTTTTTTTATTTTGTTCTTCAAGGGTTAACTACAGTATTTAGTTTATTAGCTTAAATGTTTTTGTTTTTAACTTGTTCTGTTTCAATTGTAATAACAGGTCCTAACTAGAGTTGTTAAGGGCCTGTAGTTATAGGCTTTAAACTTAGATTGTTAAAGAATTAGATAAAAAGTCCATAAATCAATGTAAAGCATTAAACCCTTACGGGACAGAAGGAACAGACAAACTAACAATAGCCAAGTCACGTAACTGGAAGTAACTGTCAAGTAAACTGTAATCTGGAACTAACAAACAGTTGTCTAACTGCTGAGCTATTGTATAAGAAGACAGAAAAGATAAACGAGAAGGGTTCTGGAGTGTAACATTGAAAAAGAGAAATAGCAGAATACAATTCATTCCTTCATATATTGTTCAGTGCACTTTTAAATTTCCAGATTATGAATTTATGTCCTCGAAGATAAAACATGCATGTACAGTAAATTCTTTTCATTCCATCTAATACAAACAAGAACCGTGACAGAGTTTCACGAATCCACGCACATTCATCTATACTCATTTCTGTTTACATTCACATATTGCAAAGTAGCTATTATAACCAAGTCTCATTACTCCGAGAGGCAAACACGCATATATACAAACTTCTGTCCATGTAAATACATTGCAGGTCGACACAGTAACAGAGCAATCCAACCACAAGCGCTTCACGACCAGCCGAAGCCGAGGTCAAGTGGAAAGCGAAAGGAGTCAGGCAAACAAAGCAAGAAACAACGGTCCTCAAACCACTGGTAAGCAACAACACCGAATCCCAAATTATTACATTTACTGTGTAAACATATTGCCGGGTATAAAACTACCAACGGCCAAGCAAACGAGAACCCAGAAAACTTCCTAATCACTGCTACAGATTGACCGAGCAACGAAAGAGCAAAGGACCGAGTCATTAACCGAAAGCAACCATAGAAACCCTCTGAATTACAGAAGTGGGTTGAAACATCACGCAGACCTGACTCATTATCAAATACAGACAACCATAACAAGCAATTACAGTGAAGACTAAGAGCCACAGAAAAGGGTAGATTAGGAACAGAGCTACCCGGAGGATAGACGGTCGAATCTCCTGCAAGGCCACGGGACCAGTTACCTGCAACCACCATAACACAATATTGTTAGGGTCGCGGACGTATTCAAGTTCATGCAACAGAAAATAGTTCAGTGAAAACAAATAGAAAGAGCAGAGGGAGAAAAGACCCGTGTATGGCCAACGGGGTGGAGCCATACCTGCTGTAACCAGACCCATAAGTCGCAGAAGCTCAGTGATAACCTGACCACAGAGGAGCTGTGAAGGGTTAGCCGGAATTCGAATCGAGAACCAAAGCATATAGCATGAAACAAAACCCTCACCTGAACAAACGGAGCTGAATGGTAGGTTGGAACCAGAGACGGAGTTGAAACCCTGAGCTTATCGCCGAGACGGAGCCGAACACCTGAACAAAACCCATATACAGAGCCGAATACCAGAGCAGAGCCACAGAGAGCGAAACCTTACAGTGAAAATGACCAAATGAGCGCGAACTAGCCGAGGAAAAGGGCAAAGGAGGAGTTAGGGTTTGACAAATCCCGAGACGGACAGGTGGAGCGTGGAGAGGCGGAGAAGTACAGAAGGGTGATTAAATATCACCAAACTCATAAAAGCACAATCAAACAATATCCATTAACGAAATAATCACGCAGGTCCACATCGGATCTGGGAGTGTGGGACACGTGGGCTGGGTCCCCATCAATTGGTATCAGAGCAGTTTCTTTTAGTTAAGAGAAGATGGCAGAAGGACAAGTGCCAAGACGAGGACGTGGAAGAGGTGCACGTAGAGGAGCAGATGAAGGATTGCGGGAACAAATTAGAGTTCTTACAGCTCGCTTGGAAGCAGTAGAAGCGGGTAGACGAAGAGACCCAGAACTGGGAGACACCAGTGAAGAGGAGGTGATGACTGCTGCAGAAGGGTCTGATGAAGAAGCTCCAGAATTGAGGTTGCTGCGACAGGTTTTAATGGCCAGCAGCAAACCAAAAACAGAAATCTCAAATTATGATGGCAGTCTGTCTGCGGAAGTCCTGTTGGACTGGATAAGCGAACTGGATAAATATTTTGAAAATGAAGAAGTCAGTGAGGATAAGAGGGTTAAGTTCGCTGCCACTAAGTTGAAGGGACACGCACTATTATGGTGGGACAGTGTCCAAGCAGACAGAAAGAAAATGAACAAGTCGCCGATACGACTATGGTCCAGAATGATAGCGAAGTTGAAGGGCAGGTTTCTGCCGAAAGATTACCAGGTGGAATTATATCGGCGAGTGCAGAGTTTAAGACAAAAAGGAATGACAGTCAGGGAGTATACAGAAGAATTTTACAGGGTAAATTTACGTGCTGGTTATACTGATGATAACCCAGAAAAAACAGCAAGGTACGTAAATGGATTGAGGATGGAGATATTAGATGAAATTAGTATTCTTTCTCCCCGAAATATTGAAGAAGCCTTTCAGAGCGCTGTAAAGGCTGAGGAAAAGATTAACAGAAAACAGAACAGTAGAAGAGGGAGAGGAAGTAGTAGAGGACGAGGACAGTCCTACGGAAGAGGCAAGAGTGCTGCAGGCAGCGAAGAAAGCAGCAGTTCAAAAACTTCAGGGACAACCAAAAAAGGGGATAGCACCAGAGGAGGTCGGTCATACCAGAGAGGACGAGGGAATGGCCGCGGAAGAGGGGCGAATGTCCAGTGCTACAGGTGCCACAAGTGGGGGCACAGAGCCTTTGAGTGTCCAGAAGTTGAACAGGCTGGTCAAAGGGGAACGCTGATGGCACAGCCTGAAGAAGCTGAAGCACAACCCCGGGAAGTGGAAGACCTGGCAGAAACGGGGGAAGCTTTAATTTTGAATAAAGTATTGATAAAGCCAACCAAGGAAGTGGCCGAAACAACCCAGAGGAAAGCACTATTCCGGACAGTCTGTAAATCGCATGGAAAGTGCTGTAAGGTCATTATAGACAGCGGGAGTACCGATAACTTGGTTGCCACAGAGATGGTGGAAAAGCTGGGGTTGAAGCGGCTGAAGCACCCCACACCTTACAAGGTGTCGTGGCTGCAGAAAGGCCACCAGTTGTTGGTCGATGAACAATGTGAGGTGGAGTTCCGCATTGGCAAGTACCACGATACAGTGGTCTGTGATGTCATGCCAATGGACGTGTGCCACATACTGCTCGGGAGGCCATGGCAGTATGACAGGAAGGTGACACACGATGGCAAAACAAATTGTTATAAATTTACGAAGGATGGGGTCAAACATACACTTGTACCCATCAAGGAGGAAGATACAGCTGAATCAAGCGGGACAAAAGCATTATTACTTGGAGGAAAGCAGTACATAAAACAGATTGAAGAAAATGAGATTAATTTTGCAGTGGTAAGGAGGATGAAGCCAGTGTTACTGAGCGTGGAAAGGTCAGAATTGCCCAAGGAGATCCAAGAGCTGTTAGAAGAATTTCAGGATATTGCGGCTGAGGAGTTACCTGATAAGTTACCTCCCAAGAGGAGCATCAGCCACCATATTGACTTTATACCAGGATCAAGTTTACCGAACAAGGCAGCATACAGAATGAGCCCCAAGGACAATGAGGAGGTACGCAAACAAGTGCAGGAATTGTTAGATAAGGGACTGATCAGAGAGAGTTTAAGCCCCTGTGCGGTACCTACAGTCCTTGCACCCAAGAAGGGGGGAGAATGGCGAATGTGCACAGATTCGCGGGCCATAAACAAGATCACCATTCGATACAGGTTTCCCTTGCCTAGAATGGATGATATGATGGACTGTCTTAGTGGGGCAGCATATTTCACTAAGATAGATCTGAAAAGTGGGTACCATCAGATCAGGATTAGAGAGGGAGATGAGTGGAAGACAGCCTTCAAGACCAACAAAGGACTGTACGAATGGCTGGTCATGCCATTTGGATTGAGTAATGCTCCAAGCACTTTTATGAGATTAATGAACGAGATGTTAAAGGCGTTTATAGGAAAATTTGTAATAGTCTATCTGGATGATATTTTGATTTTCAGCAGGACGAAAAGAGAACACCTTCAGCATATCCGAAGGGTATTCGAAAAGCTGCAGCAGAACAAACTGCTGATAAATTTAAAAAAATGCACTTTCTTGCAGAAGGAGTTGATTTATCTGGGATTTGTAGTAGCAGAGAATGAGTTGAAGATGGACCCAGAGAAGATTGAAGCGATCATGAGTTGGCCGTCACCCAAGAGTTTATTCGAGGTACGTAGTTTTCACGGTTTAGCAAGTTTTTATCGGAAGTTTATCAGGAACTTTAGTGAAATCTGCGCACCCATGTTAGAAACCATCAAGAAGGCCAGCCAACATTTTTGCTGGACTAAGGCGGCAGAAAACAGTTTCCAACTCTTGAAGCGTAAAATAACAGAAAGGCCAATCTTGAGACTGCCCGATTTCAGCAAACCTTTTCAGGTTCGATGTGATGCCAGCGGGACAGCTATTGGCGCTGTACTCAGTCAAGAGGACAGACCAGTGGCATTCTTTAGTGAGAAGCTGAATGAAAGTCGGCAGAAATATTCGTCATATGATAAGGAATTTTATGCAGTGGTTCAAGCCTTGAAACATTGGAGGCACTACTTACTGGGAAATGAGTTCGTTTTGTTCTCTGATAATTCTGCTTTGCAGTACATAACTCAGCAGCACAAACTGAACCATAAACATGCCAAGTGGGTGGAGTACCTACAAAGTTTCACTTTTGTGTTGAAACACATAAGTGGGCAAGCCAACAAAGTGGCGGACGCTTTAAGTAGAAGAGCCCTGCTCTTACAGGAAAGTGGCATACAGGTGATGGGATTTGAGTATTTGAAAGATTTATACCAGATGGACGCGGATTTCAAAGAAGCTTTTGAAGCATGCCAGAATCCCGTATTGAGGAATACAAGCCCATGGTTAGATTACAATCTACAAGAAGGATTGTTGTTTCGAGGGGGACAGCTATGTGTTCCAGATTGTTCGATGAGGGAAAATCTGGTGAGAGAGAAACACAGTGGCGGACTAGCCGGACATTTTGGCGTCAATAACACAGTGGAGCAGCTCGGGCATTTTTATTACTGGCCAAGGATGAATCGAGACGTGCAAAGATATATTTTCAGGTGTAAAATCTGCCAACTAGCGAAAGGACACAGCCAGAACACGGGGCTGTACACACCCCTACCTGTTCCAAGCAGGCCGTGGGATTCAGTCAGCATTGATTTTGTCCTAGGATTGCCTAGAACGCAAAGGGGGTATGATTCAGTGATGGTGGTGGTGGATAGGTTTTCAAAGATGGCTCATTTCATTCCTTGCCGGAAGACAAGCGACGCCACGAACGTGGCACATCTTTTTTTTACGGAAGTAGTTCGACTACATGGCTTACCAAAAACTATTGTCTCAGACAGGGATGTGAAATTTACAGGACATTTTTGGCGCACCCTGTGGAAAAAGCTGGGCACACAATTAAATTTCAGCTCTGCGTATCACCCGCAGACTGATGGACAGACAGAGGTGGTAAACAGGAGTTTGGGCAACTTATTACGCAGCTTGACGGGAGAGAACTCGCGATTGTGGGACCGAGCTCTTGCCCAGGCAGAATTCGCTTATAACGATTCGCCAAATAGGAGCACCGGTCTTAGCCCATTTCAAATCTTGTATGGTATGCATCCGCGAGGAGTACATGAATTACGAGATTTGGGACAGCTAGAAAGAAGAAGTGCAGACGGGGAAGATTTTGCAGAAGCGATGAGTGAGCTGCATGAAAAGGTCAAGACGAGATTACAGGACAACACGCAAAAATATAAGCAACATGCAGACACAAGGCGGCGAGAGGTAAACTTTGAAATTGGGGATGAAGTCCTTGCACATTTACGCCGAGAACGGTTTCCTAAGGGTACGTATAACAAACTGAAGTTCAAAAAAATCGGCCCATGCAAAATTCTGCGAAAATTCTCAGCAAATGCGTATGAAATTCAGCTGCCACCTGATATAGGCATATCACCCATATTTAACGTGGCAGACCTGTTTCCATATCATGCCCAGGCAGAGGATGAACGAGTGGTACAGCCACAACGGGACACCCAGTTCGAGGACAGTCTTTGGAAGAAACAGTTACCATCGGTCAAGACCCATGAGATAGAAGGAATCATCAGCACACAGGTGGCCAAGAAGACACGCAGAAAGGAGTATCTGCGTTATCTCGTTAAATGGAAGGACCGTCCAATGGAGGACAGTTCCTGGCTTGACGAGATGCAGATCCGAAAGGCAGGTTACTCGGTGGAAGAACTCATGGAACGGAGCCATGAGAACTCTCTTTTACCCCGGCAGCCTGATGCAGGAGCATCTGGTCGACAGGGCGCAGACCGAGAAAAGGCAGACAAGGTTTCTGAAGAAGATTGGGAGAAGTGAATATTTCAACAAATGGACAGCAAGACTGTCAGAGTTTTTTTTTTATTATTTTGTTCTTCAAGGATTAACTACAGTATTTAGTTTATTAGCTTAAGTGTTTTTGTTTTTAACTTGTTCTGTTTCAATTGTAATAACAGGTCCTAACTAGAGTTGTTAAGGGCCTGTAGTTATAGGCTTTAAACTTAGATTATTAAAGAATTAGACAAAAAGACCATAAATCAATGTAAAGCATCAAACCCTTACGGGACAGAAGGAACAGACAAACTAACAATAGCCAAGTCACGTAACTGGAAGTAACTGTCAAGTAAACTATAATCTGGAACTAACAAACAGTTGTCTAACTGCTGAGCCATTGTATAAGAAGACAGAAAAGATACATGAGAAAGGTTCTGGAGTGTGACATTGAAAAAGAGAAATAGCAGAATACAATTCTTTCCTTCATATATTGTTCAGTGCATTCTTAAATTTCCAGATTGTGAATTTATGTCCTCGAAGATAAAACATGCATGTACAGTAAATTCTTTTCATTCCATCTAATACAAGCAAGAACCGTGACAGAGTTTCACAAATCCACGCACATTCATCTATACTCATTTCTGTTTACATTCACATATTACAAAATAGCTATTATAACCAAGTCTCATTACCCCGAGAGGCAAACACGCATATATACAAGATTCTGTCCATGTAAATACATTGCAGGTCGACACAGTAACAGAGCAATCCAACCACAAGCGCTTCACGACCAGCCGAAGCCGAGGTCAAGTGGAAAGCGAAAGGAGTCGGGCAAACAAAGCAAGAAACAACGGTCCTCAAACCACTGGTAAGCAACAGCACCGAAACCCAAATTATTACATTTACTGTGTAAACAAATTGCCGGGTATAAAACTACCAACGGCCAAGCAAACGAGAACCCAGAAGATTTCCTAAGCACTGCTACAGAATGACCGAGTAACGAGAGAGCAAAGGACCGAGTCATTAACCGAAAGCAACCATAGAAACCCTCTGAATTACAGAAGTGGGTTGAAACCTCACGCAGACCTGACTCATTATCAAATACAGACAACCATAGCAAGCAATTACAGTGCAGACCAAAAGCCACAGAAAAGGGTAGATTAGAAACAGAGCTACCCGGAGGATAGACGGTCGAATCTCCTGCAAGGCCACGGGACCAGTTACCTGCAACCACCATAACACAATATTGTTAGGGTTGCGGACGTATTCAAGTTCATGCAACAGCAAATAGCTCAGTGAAAACAAATAGAAAGAGCCGAGGGAGAAAAGACCCGTATATGGTCAACGGGGTGGAGCCTTACCTGCTGTAACCAGACCCATAAGTCGCAGAAGCTCAGTGATAACCTGACCACAGAGGAGCTGTGAAGGGTTAGCCGGAGTTCGAATTGAGAACCAAAGCTTATAGCATGAAACCAAACCCTCACCTGAACAAGCGGAGCTGCATGGTAGGTTGGAACCGGAGATGGAGTTGAAACCCTGAGCTTATCGCCGAGACGGAGCCGAATACTTGAACCAAAAATCCATATACAGAGCCGAATACCAGAGCAGAGCCACAGAGAGCGAAACTTTACAGTGAAATTGACCAAATGAGCGCGAACTAGCCGAGGAAAAGGGCCAAGGAGGAATTAGGGTTTGCCAAATCCCGAGACGGACAGGTGGAGCGTGGAGAGGCGGAGAAGTACAGAAGGGTGATTAAATATCACCAAACTCATAAAAGCACAATCAAACAATATCCATTAACGAAATAATCACGCAGGTCCACATCGGATCTGGGAGTGTGGGACACGTGGGCTGGGTCCCCATCACCTCGTTTTTTTGTGTCCTAAAAATTTGCATACTCTACAATTTCAAAGAAACTATGGATGGGGGCGAGTTGGTGGCTAATAAATTCCTTTTGGTCTTCCCCTTTATGATGTAATCATCATTCAAGAAAAATGGGGAAGACAGGTAACTCAACATCTCCCAATCTCAATAATGGTATCCATGTTGTTACACCAAATCTCCTAGACATATAACATTATTGTAGACATTCCATAGTCAATTCATAGTAATCAAATAGAAATTCAAGGTTTCTCCAATGCATCACCAATTATTTTCTTAGCATCAACAAATCCCTTTCATTTCATTTTCAAGTGTTTCCATGCTCAAAATATAAGAAAACTAGAAAGAACAAATAATAAAGGTCTTGGAAAAGCATAGAAATACTTTCACATGAGACTATATTAACATGAAATGGATCCATCTGCATGTGTTCACTCACCACATCCATATCGAGGAGGACTCCAAGCCCATCTGAAAACTACAACAATGAATGAATTTTTCTTTATGAGACATATTCAAAAAAGAGTTGCAAAACTTACTTTCAACTAATTTCATTTACCCCATTTCTAAGAGTCAGTGAGTCTCCTCAGTTTTCATTGTTCCTATAAAGAATTGAAAGTAGAGTATTTGGGTTGATTATAAAGAACTCGAAAAAACCACCCACAAACATCAGTTCCCATTATCATTCATCAACTAGGTACTAGATACATTGGCAAGAGCCATGTTAGTATGAGGTTTTGAACATGTTACCCTTTCATGAATACCAAGAAATTCACATCATCGATACCAGAAAGAACTAGAGACTATATTGACAAGAATCACACTAACCATGAAAGCATCTTCATGAAGCATGTCAAAAATACATGGTATAATAAATATAGCCATCACAATATGACATAGGATCATAAGAATACAAGTCACAATGTGACACATCATGAGAACAAAATGATCATGATCATGATCATCATATACATATATATATGTAGAGAGAGAGAGAGAGAGAGAGAATTTCAATATATTGGGGTGTTATCAACCATTAAAAATAATAACAAAAATGATGGGGAGCATCCTAATAATGAGTTCTTCCCCTGGTACATATACAACAACTATAGAGGAGGTATTGTTAGAGCACCACCTTGTCTCCCACTACTACGAATAGGGGGATCTCGTGTCCCCTCATGTACAAGGACAAAAATTAGCCATACTGTCAACACTGCCACTACAGGCATTCGTAAAGCTTTCCACCAGTTATGATGTGGCATAACCATAACATTTATAATATCCTCATCAATCATGCACCATCCATCCTCGATGACACCCTTTGAAAAAATTTCCATCCTTTGGCGCACATCCATGTTCCTCACCTCAAGGGCCACTACTCACTCCCACAAAATGCATTTCTCCTCATAGATATTTTCCTAAACCTCCCCAAACTCAGGGGGGCATCAACCCTTAGGTTAAAATGACAATGTTTTTGATGTGTCTAGAGCCCCTCTAGCTCCCCTCATCCTGGCATACTCACCTAATCCACACTAGTCCTCATGCATGCTCTATGATGCAAGGATCATCTCAAACTATCAATATCTCCCAACCGTTAGGTCCCATGTTTAATAACACAACAAAAATTGGCATCAGCATCATCATATAAAAAATAAGCTTAAAAAAAACTAATGCAAATATAAATTATTGTAACTCATATGTAAGGGCCCCCATCTCTCTCCTAAGGGAAGACTCAGATCTGGGTTGTCATGGAAATCCTTTCCCTTATAGGGGAACTCCAAAAAAATATGTGACATTAATATCCATCATGAAAAAATAGTATTGGCCTAGCAGTGTTATACCTCTCCCCCCACACCCCACGGTATCATTATTTTTCCCCCACATCATGATTTGGGGAAAAAGCGGAGGTGTCAAATTTTCTTTGATACGAGACCAGAATAGAAGATGTCACTTAAAGAAGAAACTACATAATAGAGTCCCAAAAGTGAAATCTCATAGCTAACCCCCCCATTGTTCGAGTCATCTAAGAAAATAGGCTCCCATGCAGTAGGTGATACCAATCATAAAAGGTTCCCCTATGCACCTAGTTTAATGCTCTTATATAATGGTCCATAATTCTATGTGAGGTTGTCATTTTAAATATCCTCACACTGATGATAGTGGTGACATGAAGCCCCACAGCCCGGATTGATGCAATCTGGACAACCACACCCTCCACATGATGGGTCGTACACCACTGACCAACTCACTCCTTCAATATCATGACTAATTGTGGTGGATCAATAGGTACCTCATGTCCCTGTAGCTTCATTCTAATAAAAAGATATATATATATATATATATATATATATATATATATATATATATATATATATATATATATATATATATATATATATATATATATATATATCCACTCTAGCCAATCTAGGGAGGTCAATCACTTATATGTCAAACACTCCATGATGGACCTACCACGTGCTCATTGAAAATTGTAGAAGCTCCTCCTGTCACTAAATTAGATGGAAGTTAAATTACTTGAGTAATCCCCATTGATCCAAGTCTGCCCGCACCTATGAACTATCTATGTCCACAACCCTAACTTTTACATAGTCTCACTCTCATCAATGGACAACTATTGACATTAATAGTAACAATTCTAATGGGAATATGTATAAATTATTTCCTTCTTTTTTCACTAAAGGAATGCACGTAGTACTTGTACTATCACCACACTTCTTCCTGGAAAAACTTGTCACAAACATAGACTGCAAGCATCAAAGGACTCCTTTCAAATCAAAATAGGTAAAAACTAAAATTATTATAGTGTTCGAAAATTCCCTTTCTTTCGAAGAGGTCCTGAGATTAAAAGGATAATTTTCTAGCTCAAGACTAACCAACATTTCTTTACAGTCTACAAGGAAATAACTATGTATGGGATAAAAGTGAAACTAAGTTTCATGCTTCCATAGTGATGGGTACTAGAACCATGTTGGTTCAAAATTGAAATTTGAAATCCATAACCTTAGCAAGCCACTAAACACATTGCAAAACAGAAAAGCATAATCAAGTACGAAGACATATAAAACTTCTTTTTTTGAGTGAAATTTCGAAGCTAGTACTAAATTTTGTTAGAAATTGTATGAGCCTAGTAGAAAATGGTTCCCTCTTGTAAAAGATAATGTAGAATATAAATAAAATATCTAGAAAAAATAAGTGAATTATTGACCAAGAATTCTTTGAAATAACTAAGAAAACTCCCTATACAAACTATCCAGTGTACATACCTTAATTTTGTTGGCATCAATCAACACCTTGGTAGGTCATTTTAATAATTTCTTGAGAAGAACCTTTTGTCCATTTTGGTTCATTAGGAAGGCAACAGCCTATGCTATCTTAAAAACTTAGTTATCTCTAGGAGGTAGAAGCATCTTCGTGAATAGAGAGTTATAGAGCTAGGGTTCTTGTGAGGTCTTGTGAGTCCTATATGTATCTTCTTACTATTGAATTTATCAGCACATAAGGGAACCAACTCTAAAAATTAAAATACTTAAGGAATACAACCAATGTGTAAAATGGTTGAAGTCTAGGCCTTATTAGTACTCTTCTCTTCTGGATAAATCTATGAATACCATCAGGAATCCATGTACCACTGGAAATTGTGATACTATCTCCCAAGTATATTAATAGTATCTTTAGAAAATTCCTCCCTTATTATGCTTGACATCTTTGTTTGGTACTTATAGAAATGTTCGATGAATGAATTAACTGAGATCAATCTTATTAGAAACTTTGGTAGTTTTAAGTGTCGTATTAACTGATTTTATTTGAATAAATGCAAGGAAAGGTGGTTCATTAATATAGATACTAATTTAGTTTAGATATATAACAATATATTAGTAGAATACACACCTCATTTAATATAATAGAGATCTTTGGTCATGTGAAGTATGCACTGCCCTAAAAATTTATTATGTCTTGAGAATAGGTGGCATGAATATAACAAATTTTAAATGTAGGATAAGATTATCGGATAATGTCAAGCAAGTCCTCCCGGATGTCGATTTAAGAGGAATGGTTAAGTATGAAATGAATAAGTATGGATCCATACTCAATAGATTCATGTATGCTTCGTTATGAAGGGACATAAATAAGAAAATATTTCCCATGACCTACATAGAAATAAAAGTGGCTAAGTATAGAAAGGGGATGTGAATTCTAGGTTACAGAAATGCAGGTGCAAATTGAAGAATACAAGATGTAGGTGCAGGATGACTTTGGGAAAAAGAGTCTACAACTAGCATAGATGAAAATGAATATCTATGGTAGATGTGTTGGGTATTGAATAATGTAGGCAAAAACTATGTAAAAATGTCTTATGTAACCCACATATGTGAAAAATTGACTAAGTGCTCTAAAAGAAATAAATTTAGTTGTAGTAAGGGGTCAAAAGGATCAATGAATGTTGCTTAGCACCAATCAAAAAAGAAGGTATGAATTAAAGCACTTCAAAGAATTTTCTTCTTAAATTCCGTACATGAATAAAGATTACAAGATCGACCAAGTCCAAAGCCATTTAATATTTATATTCATATTGGATTGAACCTAAAGGAATTAAGTAGAAAAGTTATTCATTATAAATTAATGTGAGATCAACCAAGAGATTATTCAAGAAAAGAAAAACATAGATTGAAAAAATATTTTATAGTGCTTTGCATTGAAAAAATAAAAATAATAATAATTGTACTATGGTATTAAAGGAAAAACTTACTAAAGGTAGGATAGGTAGGATAGTTACTCATTTTGTTGCAAAAACATTCATGGGACCTAAAATGATTTGTGAGTTGCAATTTTGATAGCTCTATTTTAGGGTTAGACTAAGGAGTAATGAAGGAGATGCAACCATAGGTGTCATTGTGGAAATATCCTTGTAGCCATTGGAAAAGAAAAAGCACAGAAGGAAACTCTTGAGTAAGAAGTATACAAAGATGATGCAAGAATAAATAGTACATGGACAAAGATAATGCAATGAAAATGATGCAGTGGTAGTGAGAAGAAGTTGAACCTTGCAAGGATGATGGGAAGAAGTAAGTGAAGTCTTAACAAATACATTAAAGACTTAAATGGATGATTTAGTGGCTTCTGAAACTTACCATGTGCACAAAAATACAC
Source organism: Pinus tabuliformis (assembly GCA_031772625.1). Taxonomy (NCBI): domain Eukaryota; kingdom Viridiplantae; phylum Streptophyta; class Pinopsida; order Pinales; family Pinaceae; genus Pinus; species Pinus tabuliformis. Next base: position 1,821,635,497 of record CM062819.1, on the reverse strand, counting down.
AAACAACAATTAGGTAATTGGGTGCATCAGGAGGTTTATCATGTGGATTTTCATGCAGAGAAAGTAGTGTACATTACCCGAAAATTAATGTAAATCATGATTAACCCACACACTATTATCAAAAATTACATCATTAGTCGAGAAATAAGACCTCAATATTTATAACCAATAGCATCAAAGAGAAATCAACGTTTTTCCTTTTATTTTGATTTAAGATCCCTAAAATAAACTTCAACTTAGTGATCAATCTATCACTTTACTACCCCATACTAACAACAAGGGCCAATAATAAATAGCTATATGGTACATGGTGTTTTCGTTTGTAGTTTTAAAGTGATTAGCCTAATTGCAAGGACTAATAATAGATAGCTATTCGGTATCTGATATGTTTTAGTTGTAGTTTTAAATAAAATAACAAATTAAAAGAAAACGTGCAATAATACATTACTGAATATCAATAATATTTGTGTGGAAAATTAAATTTGAATCTAAAATTTTTGGTAGTATTTATTAGTTTTAAAATAATTATTTAATTAACTTTTATTAATTATACGATTTAATCTTATTTAAATAAAAATTGTATTTTATTTGTAGTAAATAAAATAGCAAATTAAAGGAACACGTGGAATAATACATTAATAAATATCTGTGTATGGAAACTTAAATTTGAATCTTAAAATTTTATTTATAATTAAAATTTTAAGTTAAAAACTTATTTAATTAATATTTATTAATTATAAAATAATTATTTAACCATTTTTTATTAATTATACAATTTGACATAATTTAATCAAAATTTGTATTATAATGTAAAAATATAAGAATCTTTATATTTTCTTAATAGTTGGTTAACTATGTGGATGATATCATTAAAATGTTTCTCATAATAAATTTATCTGTTTGGATTTTATAAGAATTTGCATTATAATTTGATTTTATCATAATCGTAATTTGCAACAAATTTTTATAATTAGTTTCCAAATTCAAGTGAAGTTTAATGTTTTCTTCTTAATACTTTTGTGCTTAATACTAATTGTTATTCCAATATAATTGGAATAAATTTTGATGGGAAATTTTAGATTGTCATGGATAATTTTGATAGTTAAAAACATATAAAAAAATTATCTTCACTTTTTTTAACCATAACTAAAAACATTGTATTGATAAAATATGTTTCTTTTAATGCAATGTTACATCAGCGTTACAAAAATTTTCTTGAAGGCCTACTAGAATTCAACTATTCAAAATATGAATAGTAATGACACCATTGGAAAACCAAAAGAAATAAAAAAGCAAAAATGAAACTAAACTATAGGTCCGAGTAGTATAAACACAACAAAATACCCCTAACAACAAAAAAAATGAGGCTTCCATGTGGTCATTACAAATAAATAAAGACACACGAGAGTCAATTTGTTCCATGTTAGGAGTAGTTCGAATCATGCCTTCCATGAGAAAACCATAAGCATTTACAAAATCAATTACATATATATAAGATTGGGTACCAACTTCAATAACATGTTGTAGTTCTCTAATTTTCAATCAAAGGTTGTTTATCTCATCTTCGACAACTTGGAGATTCAACTTATGTTTGATTAAGATATACATAGTAGAAGTGATCCTAAAGACTAGCTGGTTGTGTACTAGTTGCAGTTACAACATGGAAACCTCAAGATCTTAACTTCCTATTCTAAGGGAAGGGAAAAATTATTTATATCCATACTAGTATAAGGGGAAGGATTCCCTAAATCCTTGAGAAAGAGGTGCCTCCAAAGAGACATCTCAAACTGAGTAATGAAGGGCAAAGACCATGTCTATAGAGAGCATAAAATGTCAAGTAACAAAATGAAAGGTCCATGATGGGAAGAGGTTATAATAGGTCGTTTCTACTATCGCTAGTGCTATAAGAAAAAACATCTGCACACCAATCAAATTTCTTTGTCCATGCCTGAAAATAGACAATGTAATACATACCAACCCTTTGCAAAATGCTTTGAACTCTATCCTTCCCTGCCAAAGCATTTTGGCAAAGGAAACTTCAATAGAAGAACAAACAGAAATTTAGTATAACATTAAATTTTACAAATATAATATATTATACCATTAAATTAACAAAGGATATTATGTCAAATTCCTACCCTATGCAAATATGAAGTTTGTTAGGGGAACAACAACCTCTAACTAGTATAAATTGTAAGATATTTTGGATACTTCAGTCTAATATCTCAATGAAATGGAGGGCCAAGTTACATCAGCGTTACAAAAATTTTCTTGAAGGCCTATTGGAATTCAGCTATTCAAATATGAATAGTGATGACACCGTTGTAAAACCAAAAGAAATAAAAAACAAAAATGAAACTAAACTATAGATCCAAGTAGTATAAACACAACAAAATAACCCTAACAACAGAGAAAATGGGGCTTCCATGTAGTCATTACAAGACACGAGAGTCAATGTGTTCCATGTTAGGAGTAGTTGGAATTAGGCCTTCCGTGAGAAAATCATAAGCATTTACAAAATCAATTACATACATATAAGATTGGGTACCAACTTCAATGACATGTTGTAGTTCTCTAATTTTCAATCAATGGTTTTTTATCTCATGTTCGGCCACTTGGATATTCAACTTATGTTTGATTAAGATATACATAGTAGAAGTGATCCTAAACACTAGTTGGTTGTGTACTAGTTGCAGTGACAACATGGAAACCTCGAGATCTTAACTTCATATTCTAAGGGAAGGGAAAATTTATTTATTTTCATACTAGTAGAAGGGCAAGGGTTCCCTAAAGCCTTGATAAAGAGGTGCCTCCATAGAGATATCTCAAACTGAGCAGTGAAGACCAAAGACCATGTCTATAGAGAGTATAAAATGTCGAGAAACAAAATGAAAGGTCCATGATGGGAAGAGGTTATAATAGGCCTTTTCACTATCCCTAGTGCTATAAGAAAAAACATCTCCACACCAATCAATTTTCCTTGTCCATGCCTGAAAAGAGACTATGTAATAGATAACAACCCTTTGCAAAATGCTTTGAACTCTACCCTTCCGTGCCAAAGCGTTTCGGCATAGGAAGCTTCAACAGAAAAACAAACAAAAATTTAGTATACCATAAAATTTTACAAATATAATATATTATACAAATAAATTAACAAAGGATATTGATTTCAAATTCTTACCCTATACAAATATGAAGTTTGTTATGGAAACAACAACTTCCAACTAGTATAAATTGTAAGATATTTTGGATACTTCAATTTAATATGTCAATGAAATGGAGGGCCAAGTAAAATTATATCCAATATTATTAGGATACCTTGTAGCTAATACAAAGTTGGGGAGGAGGTGAAGGAATTTCCCCCCAATGACCAGAATGTGGTCATTCGCCATAACTAACTATTTGATGTTGTAATTAGTCAATAATGTAATAAATTGAACATCTTTGTATTAAGTAATCCTTGTTGCATAAATGCCATCCCTTTGTAGTTGTATTCTCACAATTGTTGGACAATGTGGTACTACGCAACAAGAAGCATTTCACTGAGATAGGTAGATTTTGTCAAATATTTTTATGAATTCTCTTTAAAAGAATTAATTAAAAATTATTAAAATAACATATTTAAATTGTTAAATTTGTATAAATTGAGTGTCTCAACAATTATTTATAATTCCAAATCTATATATTTAAAAATATATATATTGAATAATAAAAAATAACAATTTTATTTAAAAAAAATCTTAAATTATTAAGAAAAAATTAAATTTCACTCATCATAATATATCATGTTAAAACACAGAGCCAATAAGCTCCATAAAAATGTGTAAATATATTTCCTAAAAACAGTAACATTGTGATAGAGAAGTAATTATTATAATATATCATGTTCAAAGACACAGCCAATAAGCTCCATAACAATGTGTAAATATATTTCCTGAAAACAGTAACATTGTGGTGAAGAAGTTATGAGCTTTATTCAAAATTTTTAAATGGAATTTTTAAATTTTTAAAATGTAAATTTTATGATATCTAAGAAGTAAATAAATAAAAAATGGTCATTTTCAGTTTTTTAAGCAAAACTTGCGAGAATTGTGGGCTCCATATTTGCCGTTTATAAAGACTTTAGTTGTTTGAGAAGTCAATTGTGGAGTCCATATTTGCCGTTTATAAAGACTTTAGTAGTTGGAGAAGTCACTCGTGAAAGGAATTCTGGATTCTGAATTTGCCGTTTATAACGACTCTAGTTGGAGAAGGCAACTTTGGAGGCCATATTTTCCGTTTATATATATTTTAGTGGTTGGAGACGTCAACTTCGATTCGGTGGAGAGTGCCATAATAGAAAAAATGAGTTTTGTCAGACTTTTATTCTGTGCTCTTTTGACTTGTGCATTAAAGTTCCAATATTTGTATCCAGAAACATCGGTGTGTAATAGTTGACATAGAGATAGAGAGCTTCCGTTTGAATATATTATTTATGTAGTAATTCGTCTTTTCAAATTTCAGTGAGCTTTTTCACAGTTTCTATCAGATTTGTAAACGAATTGTTGAAAGTCGAAGTTTAAATGACTGAATTGCAACGTGGAATTGCTCGACATTTCTAAATTACAAATTTTATTATCAAAATTGGGATTTTCATTATCAAATTTACCATATAAGCTGCATTAAAAAAATTAAAAAGTTCGTCGGAAATCTGGAGTTTTGAATATGGTTAAGACATCATGTAGCCGCAAACCTTGAACCTAGACAGAAATGATAAAAGCATAAATTTGCGCATACAAACCGCCGATCAAAGCCTGCCAACTTCCAATCCAATCTTTACATAAAATCATCTGTACCGAACACAATACGCTCAGCCAATTCTTCATGGTGTGAACACAAACTTGAAAAGCAGGCGCGCCTGCAATATGTTGGTCGTTCCTTTGTCGAGCCAATGGCCCACATCATACAGATCTCCGGAGTCATGGATTGTATTCTCAAACGGCCACAACTTTCTCATCATCTCCATCAACTTCCTACTCTCTTTGGCCGTTGTCTTGCCTATATAAACCCTCGACTCGTCTCTCCTTTACCATGTCCTCATCCTTTGCCTTTCTATTGGATTTCGTAGAGATGGCAGGCACTATTCATCATCGTCTTCCTCTTTTCCTTCTCATCGCTTTTTCCATGATTTGCTCATGCGCTTACTCTGACATCCCACATCCTCCAACTGCTCATCCGCCCTTCCATCACAATGACAAGCCTTTTCCAGGGCATGATCCTTCGTTACCCCCACATCCTCCAACTGCTCACCCGCCCTTCCATCACAATGATAAGCCTTTGCCAGGGCATAATCCTTCGTTACCCCGACACTCACACGACAAGCCTTCTCCTATCCTTATTCGTAAACCTCCGCGACACCACATGACGCCGCCTACTTCTCCCCCACATCCTCTGGATTTTGCCCACCCTTCATCACTGATTTCCAAAGCCCATCCTCCTCTGGTTGGGATGCATCAGCCGGTGCATAATGGACTCCACCCATCTCCACCGGGTAAACCCCATTATCCCATTAAACCTCCTTCACACTCTCCCCACTTCTACAAATCTCCACCCCCTTATATTCGCCATGGTTGCATCCACACCACCCCTCCTCCCATTCATCACTAATACAGTAAGTTCTCTGGCTTCCTCTACTTCTACACACCAAACGCTCATATCCCTCTCACGCATTCTGCAACTTTTATGTTGCATGGTATATCTCATAGAAATTTCTGTTAATTTCAAACACAAAAGAAATTTGCACAGAGAACAACGCTTTGGTTTTCTACAGGATCTTAATCATATAAAATAATAATAAAAACTGTTACAGAAATTGTCTTCCTCAACTCAGAGGGATTTACAACAGGAACTTCAGTTCCAGAATCTGATTCCACTATCTCAGAAAATTATATCTTCAGCACTGTTGTGCGTTGCAAGAAAAAAGAACTCTTCTTGGCTAATACCCTATACACGTCTCTCTACTCTTGCATTTTTTTTTATATATAATGAACAACACAAAATATCTTTACAATACGTGTTGCTTTTCCCCACTTCCGTGAAATAAAAAACTAATAAAATTTCACCTACATTTACCAACCCTAGTAAATATCATTAATTACACGCCTCAAAATATCTTGCTGGAATTTAATGCATGGCTTATCACACCATCGCATCGCAAGAAGAGAAAGGATGCTCCACCGCTCTTATAACCTTTAAATCATGCGATCGCATTGCAGATAATACAAGCATGCAGCGAAGGGTGACGAGGGAAAGTGCGATATGCGATCAGATCGCATCACAGGGAAAATCCAATCGTTGTTTTCTGAATACGCTGGGTCGCTGCTCAACTGTCAGCTCCCGGCAGTTTAAAATTATCATTCCAACACTCCCGCTTAATTTTAACTGCTGGGTTTATTCTGCATACCCAGGCATTTCCTGAAATGATCAAAGCTTTTCTTTGCCAATGGTTTTGTCAAGATGTCAGCTAGCTGAACCTCTGTTCTGCAGTGCTGCAAAACAATCTCACCATTGTTAACCAATTCACCTATGAAGTGAAATTTGGTGTCTATGTGCTTTGTCCTTTTATGAAAAATAGAATTTTTAGACAATGTTATTGCTGAGCTATTGTCACAGTAAATGGTTGTGCCCTTTCCTTGTTCATGACACAAGTCTCTGAGAACTCTTCTCAGCCATACTACTTGGCATGCTGCTGCTGTTGCTGCCACATACTCTGTCTCTGCTATTGACAAAGCCACAACTGGTTGCTTCTTGGAAGCCCATGAGATGGCTCCCAATCCCATATGAAACACATATCCCGATGCGCTTTTCCTATCATCAACACTTCCAGCCCAATCACTGTCATTGTAACCTGTCAACATGAAACTTTCAAAAGAGCAGTATAAAATACCAAACCCCTTCGTTCCATTCACATACCTTAGAATCCTCTTGGTTGCCTGCTAATGAGTCTCTTTCAGTCTTTCTATAAATTTGGAAATTAAACTCACAGCGTGCATAATGTCCGGCCTAGTTGCAGTCAAGTACATAAGGCTGCCAACTATGCTCTTGTACAATTTTGGATCAAAATATTTGCTGCTGTCTTCTTTGGTCTATTTCAGCCCCACTACAGTTGGAGTCATAGCTGCCTTGCTATTCTGCATGTTGAATCTCTTCAACACTGCTTCTACATATTTATCTTGAGAAATGAAAATGCCATTTTCACTTTGGTCTACTTCAATTCCAAGAAAATATCTTAAGAAGCCCAAGTTAGTCATTTAAAATTCACTCTTCATGACTGCTTTAAAATCAGCAATGAGAGAAGCATCATTGCTAGTGAAAATCAGATCATCTACATATAAAACAACAATAATAATCTTACCGTCATTATCCTTTATGTAAAGTGTGGGTTCACCATCACACTTATCAAACCCATTCTCAATCAGATAAGCATCTATTCTGCTGTACCATGCTCTTGGAGCTTGCTTCAGCCCATAAAGAGCCTTCTTCAGTTTGCAGACTTTATGCTCTTGGCCTTCAACTTCATAGCCTGGAGGTTGTTCAACATAAACCTCTTCTTTTAACACCCCATTCAGGAATGCAGATTTAACATCCATCTGATAAATCTTCCATTTGTGTTGTGCTGCAATAGACAACATTGTTCTGACTGTTTCCATCCTTGCTATTGGTCCAAAGGTTTCATCATAGTCTTTGCCTTGTTGCTGCTTGTAGCCTTTCACAACAAGTCTTGCTTTGTGCCTGTCAATCTTGCCTTCAGCATTGCTTTTGGTCTTATAGACCCACTTAACTCCAATGGCAGCTTTGCCTACAGGGAGGTCCACTAACTCCCATGTTTTACTCTTCTCAATTGCACCAATTTCTTCATTCATTGCTTCAATCCATTTATCTTCATTTACAGCATCTTCTAATGGACTGGGTCATCAACATGATAATATAAAGCGAATAATGAATTCAGACCGGTATTGTTACTTACCTCTCCTTGTTCATAAATCTCATTCAGATTTCTGAATCTTGGTCTTCTTGGTGTGCTAGGAGTTCCATTCGAACTTGAGGGTATTTTTGATCCCTGTGATGTGCTTGGAGAAGCACTTCCTTGACTTCTTAAGGTTGTTCGAATTCCAGCTTGTGGTGTGGTTTGTTGTACTTGCTGTGGTGGAGGAGGAGCCACCAAGGAAGGATTATTTGCTACTGTCCCTTCCTCTTCTTCTTCATGAGACACAATTGTCTTCACATTCACTGTCTTTTCTTCCATCCCAAGCTTCATCTTCAATGAACTGCACATCTCTGCTTACTATTAATTTCTTGGTGGATGGATTATAGAGTTTGTATGCTTTTGACTCATCACAATAGCCAATAAAGACACACTTCTCCCCCTTACTATCAAGCTTCTTTCTTAGTTGATCCGGTACATGTGCATATGCCACACAACCGAATACTCTCATGTGAGTGACAGTTTGCTTTTGACCACTCCATGCTTCTTCTGGTACTTTGTTCATGACAGCTTTTGTTGGGCATCTATTCAAGATGTAAACTGCGCAAGTGAAAGCTTCTGCCCAATACTCATGCGGAAAGTGTTTTGTCTTCAGCATACTTCTGACCATGTCAAGAATGGTCCTATTCTTTCTTTCAGCAACTCCGTTTTGCTGAGGTGTATACCTTGCGGTGAACTGTTTTTGTATGTCATTCTCTCTGCAAAAATGCAGAAAGTCTTGGGAGATGTACTCTCCTCCTCTATATGTTCTGAGCACTTTGATATAATGCCCACACTGCTTTTCAACAAGAGTTTTGAAGTGGCGGAATTTCTCAAACACTTCACTCTTCTGTTTCAGCATATACACCCATGTCTTTCTGGTGTAATCATCAATGAAAGTTAAAACATATTTATTTCCTGTGAATGATGCTGTTTGCATCAGACCACACACATCGGATTGAACAATTTCCAATGGTTCTTTTGCTCTTATACTCTTTCCTGCTGGAAAGCTTTCTTTGTGTTGCTTGCCCAAGATGCAGCCTTCACAAAGGCTGTCTGGTTTCTCAATCAACGGCAATCCCTTTACCATTCCCTTTTTGTGCAACAGATTCAGGCCTCCGAAATTGAAATGTCCAAATCTCAAATGCCACAACCAATTCACATCTTTCAATTGTTCCTGAAAGACTTCTTGTGTTACAGCCGCAATAGTTCTGTCTTCCTTCAAATCTGACCTGAGTTTGAGAGGAAACATTCTATTACTGGTCATCTGCACCTGTGCAATGATCTTCTTACTTGGATGTATGTCTCTAATTGTACACAAATCATCTTTGAAGAACACATTGTAACCTTTGTTAATGAGCTGTCCAATGCTCAAAAGATTACATTTCAGACCAGGTACATAGTATACATCTGGCACAATCATTTGTTCTCCATTTTTTGCTCGGATACTGACTCTGCCCTTACCCTTGACAGTTATCTTATCATCAGTCTCTGTTGTTACCTCAGATTTCACATTTTCATCGAGATTGGCAAACATTGCAATATTTCCAGTCATGTGATTACTACAACCTGAGTCTAAGAACCGAAAATCTTCTTGTTTGTCTTGTGCTATGTTACATGTTAACAGCACATTCTTTGGGTTCTTATCTTCTTCATTTGCAAAATTAGCATTCTGCCTATTATTCATGTCACTTTGCTTTTTCCTACATTCATTGGCATAGTGCCCATATTTCTTACAATAATGACATTGGACTTGGGATTTGTCATACCTTTGTCCATGAACTTGTTGTTTGCTTGAACCTTCATCTTGGTTCTGATTGCAGCTCCTTCGGCTTGTGCTTGCAGGATAATTTCTGCCTCTGTTTTGGTTTCTTCCACGATCTTTGTTATTTGCTCTGCCTCGACCTCTTCCTTGGCCAAAAGACATCTGAGTCTTGAATGCTTGCTCAAATGAGGAATCTGTTCCTCTACTTAGTCTATGTTCATGAGACAAAAGTGAAGCACTCAGCTCATCTACCGTGAACTGTGAGAGATCTTTTGTTTCTTCTATTGCTACTACAATAGATTCAAACCTTGAGGGTAAAATTCTCAAGATTTTTTCTACAATCCTTCTTTCTTCAAGAATCTCACCATGAGATCTTATCTGGGTTATCAAGCCAATAACCTGAGCGAAGAATGAATCTATTGTGTCAGATTCCTTCATGCTGAGATTTTCAAAGTCTTTCCTCAACATCTGCAATTTTGCAGTCTTCACCTTCTCCATGCCTTGATAGGCAGTTTTGAGAATATCCCATGCCTCTTTGGATTTTGTTGCTGCTGCAATCCGCGGAAAAACACTTTCATGTACTGATTGAAAGAGAAAAAAGAAGGCTTTGGCATCCTTCTTTATGTCGCTCTTCAACTGGTCTCTTTCTGCTGCTGTCAAAGCAGCCAACGCTGTTGCATCTGCAGGTTCAGCATAGCCAGTTTCAACCAGCTCCCATATTCCTTGAGAAGCAAACAATGCTTTCATTGTTATGGACCAATAACTATAATTTTTCCCATTAAACTGTGGCAGTTGGAAATTTGTCAAACCAGTTCCAGCATCTGCCATCTTAACTTGTGAAAAATAAAGAAGAGATACTGACTGAGAAAAAAAAAAAACAAGCAAAAACTTTCTCTGCTGGAAAAAGAAAAAAAATGCTCAATAAGCTTCTTACAGCTCCTACAGTGAAAAACAATCTCTGTTTTTTTTTTTTGACTCACTGAGTGCCTAGACTAGCTCTGATACCATGATGGAAATTTCTGTTAATTTCAAACACAAAAGAAATTTGCACAGAGAACAACGCTCTGGTTTTCTACAGGATCTTAATCATATAAAATAATAATAAAAACTGTTACAGAATTTGTCTTCCTCAACTCAGAGGGATTTACAACAGGAACTTCAGTTCCAGAATGTGATTCCACTATCTCAGAAAATTATATCTTCAGCACTGCTGTGCGTTGCAAGAAAAAAGAACTCTTATTGGCTAATACCCTATACACGTCTCTCTACTCTTGCATTTTTTTTATATATAATGAACAACACAAAATATCTTTACAATACATGTTGCTTTTCCCCACTTCCGTGAAATAAAAAAATAATAAAATTTAAAATTTCACCTACATTTACCAACCCTAGTAAATATCATTAATTACACGCCTCAAAATATCTTGCTGGAATTTAATGCATGGCTTATCACACCATCGCATCACAAGAAGAGAAAGGATGTTCCACCGCTCTTATAACCTTTAAATCATGCGATCTACGATCGCATCGCAAATATCGTATCGCAGATAATACAAGCATGCAGCGAAGGGTGACGAGGGAAAGTGCGATATGCGATCAGATCGCATCGCAGGGAAAATCCAATCGTTGTTTTCTAAATAAGCTGGGTCGCTGCTCAACTGTCAGCTCCCGGCAGTTTAAAATTATCATTCCAACAATATCTAATGCTAAACTTTTGTTTATTATATTGTAGGAGGATGATAGAGACGCAGCGTGTGTACATTATATAGAATAAAATGGAGTGAATGTAGGTGCATGACATGCGTCTCGATTCTACGGAGGTATATAGACATATTTGTTAGACAGATCGTGGCATCCTTCCAGTGCTATGCTAAGATCAGATGAGACTGCAGATCTGTCTTAAATAATTATGCTAAAATATTATGTATAAATGGGAAACTTATATAGCATATAAGGTGTGGTAACAACATTGTTATGATCGTTCCGTTTTTCATTTAATATATGAGTTATGCAATATACCCACAATCGTTCATGTTATTCACTTCCGTGCAAATTATATCATGCACGGCTAAAACTACTGAAGAGAATCCAGGCAATCGTTTCACAATATACCTCATGCGAAAGTGGTCATCTTATATAAAGTGTGAGAGTGTAGATTAACATTAATATCAAATGACACCATGACTGGTTGATACTTTGGTTTTACATTTAAGCGCTTACTATTTTTGGTGATTGCATTTATTTTTAATATATGATGTGTGCGGTGTTAAGGTCATTTTGCCTCTCTCCTCCCCTCCTTTCTTTTTATAATATCCAAGCAAGATTGTGAATAATGTGATAAAAAAAATACATATAAACGTTTCAATCAACCTATTTTGAAAAGCGCTCAGGAATAACGTGTCTTTAAGTATGTATCTCTATTTTTCATGCTTGTATTATTTATATTTATGGTTATGCTTAATATGCCTATGCAGAGTTCTATGTACATGAAAGAAAAGAGGGTAAATGGTTCTGGAATAGTTGAAAGCGCCCATTATTTGATATACTCATTTGCATTATTATATTTATGGTTATGCTTAATTATGTGTATGCAGAGTTATACGTACATGTACATGAAAGTAAAGAGCGTAAATGGTTATGAAATAGTTGAAAGAGCCCATTATTTGATATACTCATTTGAAATAGAAACAGGCACATAGCTTCAACAAGTTATGGATGTTTGAAGACCTAAAAATTCAAAGTTGTAAAGTAACCTAAATTTTTAAAGTAACCTTTCCTTGCATTTCAAAAGTTCCTTACATCATAGCACTTACTGTAATTCAATATCCATAGCACTTACTATAATTCAATATTTCTCTAGTATAGGAAGAGGCTTGTGAGATAATAAATGTCTAGTTAATTCCGCACGTCACTTATTTTATTTCCTTCCAGAATCTATGGTCATAAATTTGCAGTTACTTCTTTCATAAGGTTGCTTAGATTGTTTTTGCTACATTTCCACTTAAAAGGTCTATTTTGAATATTAAATAAAAAAATTATTTTGATATTTAGTGTACAAATCGTTAAATTGGATATAAATAAGTGGGTTTATATAAATAAATTATTTATAAAAGTAAATGTTGTAGTAGAGGTTAATCGTTGTTTAATAAATTTAACAATATATAATAATTAGTTAGTATAGATCTATTCTTAAGTATTGATTTAACATGAGCAAAGAAGATTGACGAAATGTAGCTTTGAAAAAAATTATTAAAGGGAGAGTAAAGATTTTATATATATAGTTAATAGTTAATATTCATTTCAAATCTCAATCTTCACTCAAATCAATATCCATCATGAAAAATAGTATTGGCCTAACAATGTCATACCTCTCCCCCCGCACCCCCCAGGGTTTCACTATTTTTCCCCCACATCATGATTTGGGGAAAAAGGGGAGGTGTCACATTTTCTTTGATATGAGGTCAGAATAGAACAGGTTGATTAAAGAATAAACTACATAAGAGAGTCCCAAAAGTGAAATCTTGTAGCTAACCCCCCATTGTTTGAGTCTTCTCAGAAAATAGGCTCCCGTGCAATAGGTGATACCTATCACAAAAGGTTCCCCTATGAACCTAGTCTAATGCTCCTATCTAATGGCCCATAATCCTATGTGAGGCCATCATTTTAAATATCCACACAATTATGATAGTGATGACATGAATCCCCACATCCCGGATCAATGCAATCTGGACAACCCCACCCTCCACAATATGTGTCGTACACCACTGAACAACTCATTGCTTCAATATCATGACTAATTGCGGTGGATCAACAAGGACGCCATGTCCCTGTCGCTTCATTCTAGTCAAAAAATATATATATCCACTCTAGTGAATTTAGCGAGGTCAATCCCTTATATGTCAAACACTCCATGGTGAACCTACAATGAGCTCACTAAAAATTGTAGAAGCTCCTCATGTGAATGAACTAGTGGGTAATTAAAGTACTTGAGTAAGCCCCATTGAGTCAAGTCTGCCCGCACCTATGAACTATCTATGTCAAAAACCCTGTTTTTTCCATAATCTCACTCTCTCCAATGGACAACTATTGACATTAATATTAACAAGTCTAATCGGAAAATGTATATATTATTTCCTTCTTTTTTCACTAAAGGAATGCACATATTACTTGTACTATCACCACAATTCTTCTTGAAAAAACTTGTCACAAATATAGACTGCAAGCATCAAAAGATTCCCTTCAAATAAAAATAGGCAAAAAACTAAAATTATTATTTTGTTTGAAATATTCCCTTTCTTTCGAAGAGGGTCAGGGATTAAAAGGATAATTTTCTAGCTCAAGACTAACCAACATTTTCTTAAATCTATAGGGAAATAACTATGTATGGGATAAAAGTGAAATTGAGTTTTATGCTTCCATAGTGATGGGTACTAGAACCATGTTGTGTCAAATTGAAATTTGAAATCCATAACCTTAGCAATCCATTGAACGCATTGCAAAACAGAAAAGCATAATCAAGTATGAAGACATATAAAAGTTATTTTTTTGAGTGAAATTTCGAAGCTAGTACTAAATGTTGTTATAAATCGTACGAGCCTAGTAGAAACTGGCTCCCTCTTGTAAAAGATAATGTAGAATATAAATAAAGTATCTAGAAAAAATAAGTGGATTTTTGACCAAGAATCATTGCAAATAACTAAAAAAATTCCCTATACAAACTATCCAGTGTACATAACTTTTGTTTGTTGGCATCAACCAACACCTTGGTAGGTCATTTTAAGAATTTATTGGGAAGAACCTTTCCTACATTTTGGTTCATGAGGAAGGCATCAGCCTATGCTATCTTAAAATCTTAGTTATCTCTAGGAAGTAGAAGCATCTTCGTGAATAGAGAGTTATAGAACTAGGGTTATTTTGAGTTCTTGTGAGTCCTATATGTATCTTCCTACTATTGAATTTATCAGCGTACAAGGGAACCAACTCTAAAAATTCAAATACTTAAGGAATACACCCAGTGTGTAGAATGGATGAAGTCTAGGCCTTATTAGTACTCTTCTCTTTTGGATAAATCTATGAATACCATTAGCAATCCATATACCACTGGAAATTGTGATACTATCTCCCAAGTATATTAATAATATCTTTAGAAAAAGCCTCCTTATTATGTTTGACATCTTTGTTTTGTACTTATAGCAATATTCAATGAGTGTATTAACTGAGATCGATCTTATAAGAAACTTTGGAAGTTTTAAGTGTCTTATTAACTTATTTTATTTAAATAAATGCAAGGAAATGTGGTTCATTAATAACAAATAATAATTTAATTCAGAAATATAACAATATCTCAGTATAATAAATGCCTCATTTAATATAATATAGATCTTTGGTCATGTGAAGTATGCACTGCCCTAAAAATTTATTATGTCTTGAGAAAAGGTGGCATGAATATCACAAATTTGAAATGTAGGATAGGATTATGAGATAATGTCAAGCAAGGCCTCTCGGATGCTCATTTAAGAGGAATGGTTAAGTATGAAAAGAATAATTATGGGTCCATACTCAAGAGATTCATGTAGGCTTCGTGATGAAGGGACATAAATAAGAAAATATTTCCCATGATCTACATAGAAACAAAAGTGGCTAAGTATAGAAAGGGGATGTGAATTGTAGGTTGCAGAAATGTAGGTACAAATTGAAGAATACAAGATGCATGTGCAGGATGACTTTGGGAAAAAGAGAGTCTACAACTAGCATAGATGAAAATTAATAACTATAGTAGATGTATTGGGTATTGATTAATGTAGGCAACAACTATGTAAAAATGCCTTATGTAAGCCACATATGTGAAAAATTAACTAAGTTCTCTAAAAGAAACAAATTTCGTTGTAGTAAGGGGACAAAAAGGATAGAATAGAATTGATCAACGAATGTTGGTTAACACCAACCAACAAATAAGGTATGAATTAGAGCCCTTGAAATAATGTTATACTTAAATTACATACGTGAATAAGGTTTACAATATCGACCAAGTTCAAAGTCATTTAATATTTATATTCATATTGGATTTAACCTAAAGGAATTAAGTAGAAAAGTTATTCATTATAAATTAATGTGATATAAACTAAGAGATTATTCAGACAAAGAAAAGACTGAAAAAAAAGATTTTATAGTGCTTTGCATTGAAAAATAAAGATAAGAATAATTGTGCTATGGTATTAAAGGAAAAACTTATTAAAGGTAGGATAGTTACTGGTTTATGTTGCAAAAACATTCATGGGACGTAAACTGATTTGTGAGTTGCAATTTTATAGCGCTATTTCAGATTTAAATTGAGATTTGATTAAGGAGATGCAACCATAGGTGTCGTTGTGGATATATCCTTATAAACATTGGAGAAGAAAAATCACTAAAGACGAGTCTTGAGTAAGAAGAATACAAAAATAGTGCATGAATAAATGATGCATGGACAAACATAATGCAATAAAAAATGATGCACTGGTAGTGAGAAGAAGTAGGCCCTTGCAAGGAGAATGAGAAGAAGTAGGCCCTTGCAAGGAGAATGAGAAGAAGTGAAGGCTTAACCAATACATTAAGGACTTAAATGGATGATTTAGTGGCTTGTGCAACTTATCTTGTGCACAAAAATACACAAACAACAATTAAGTGCATTAGAGGTTTATCATGTAGTTTTTCATGCGGAGGGAGTAGTGTACATTACTCGATAATTAATGTAAATCATAATTAACCCACGCACTATTATCAAAGACTACATCATTACTCAGGAAATAAGACCTAAATATTTATAACCAATAGCATCAAAAAAAAATCAAAGTTTTTCCTTTTATTTTGATTTAAAGGAAAATGTAGAATAATACACTAATAAATATCAATGGAAACAAAAATTTGAATCTTAAAATTTTGGTTATAATTAAATTTTTAAGTTAAAAATTTATTTAATTAATATTTATTAACTATAAAATAATTATTTCATTAATTTTTATTAATTATACGATTTAATATAATTTAATCCAAAGTTGTATTAGAATGAAAAATTATATGACTCTTTATATTTTTTTCAATAATTGGTTTATTATATGGATGATATCATTAAAATGTTTCTTATAATCTGGATTTTATAAGAATTTGTATTTTAATTTGATTTTACCATGACAATATTTTGCAACAAATTTTTATAATTAACTTCGAAATTCAAGTTAAGCTTAATGCTTTTGGCTTAATACTAGTTGTTATTCCAGTTAAATGGGAATAAATTTTGATAGACATTTTTAAATTGTCATGGATAGTTTTGATAGCTAAAAACATATAAAAAAACTATCTTCATTTTTTTAACCATAATTAAAAACATTGGATTGATAAAATATGTTCCTTTTAATGAAATGTTACACCAGCGTTACAAAATTTTCTTGAAGGCCTATTGGAATTCAACTATTCAAAATCTAAATAGTAATGACACAATTGTAAAACCAAAAGAAACAAAAAAACAAAAATGAAACTAAACTATAGATCCAAGTAGTATAAACAAAACTAAATACCCCTAACAATAGATAAAATGGGGCTTCCATGTAGTCATTACAATTAATTAGGACACACTAGAGTCAATGTGTTCCATGTTAGGAGTAGATGGAATTAGGCCTTCCATGAGAAAACCATAAGAATTTACAAAATCAATTACATATACAAAAGATTGGGTACCAACTTCAATGACATGTTGTAGTTATTTAATTTTCAATCAAAGGTTGTTTATCTCATCTTTGGTCGCTTGAAGATTCAACTTATGTTTGATTAAGATATACATAGTAGAAGTGATTCTAGAGGCTAGTTGGTTGTGTACTAGTTACAGTTAGAACATGGAAACCTCGAGACCTTAACTTCCTATTCCAAGGGAAGGGAAAAATTATTTATGTTCATACTAGTAGAAGGGGGAGGGTTCCCTAAAGCCTTGACAAAGAGGTGCCTCCAGAGAGACATCTCAAACTGACCAGTGAAGACCAAAGACCATGTCTATAGAGAGTATAAATTGTCGAGCAACAAAATGAAAGGCCCATGATGGGAAGAGGTTATAATAGCCATTTTTTACTATCCCTAGTGCTATAAGAAAAACAGCTCCACAACAATCAAATTTATTTGTCCATACCTGAAAAGAGACTATGTAATAGGTAACAACCCTTTGCAAAATGCTTTGAACTCTATCCTTCCCTGGCAAAGCATTTTGGCATAGGCAACTTCAACAGAAAAACAAACAGAAATTTGGTATACCATCAAATTGTAAAAATATAATTTATTATACCATTAAATTAACAAAGGATGTTGATTTCAAATTCCTACCCTATTCAAATATGAAGTTTGTTAGGGAAACAACAACTTCCAACTAGTATAAATTGTAAGATAGTTTGGATACTTCAATTTAATATGTCAATGAAATGGAGGGCCAAGCAAAATTATATCCAATATTATTAGGATACCTAGTAGCTAATACAAATTTGGGGAGGATGTGAAGGAATTCCCTCCCAATGACCACAATGTGATCATTCACCATAACTAACTATTTGGTGTTGTAATTAGTCAATAACGTAATGAGTTGAACATCTTTGTATTAAGTAATCATTGTTGCATAAATGCCATACCTTTGTAGTTGAATTCTCACAATTGTTGGACAAAGTGGTACTAGGCAACAAAAAGCATTTCTATGTAGATTTGGCCAAATATTTTTATGAGTTTTGTTTTAAAAAATTAATTAAAAATTATTAAAATCACATATTTAAATTATTCAATTTATATAAATTAAGTGTCTCAAAATTTGTTTATAATTCCAAATCTATATATATATATATATTAAATAACAGAAAAATAACAATCTGATAAAAAAATTAGTCTTAAGTTATTAGAAAAACATAAATTTCAGTCAGCATAATATATCATGTTAAAAGAAAAAGATAAAAGATAATAAGCTGAATAAGGTGTAAATAGATTTCCAAGAACAATAACATTTTTTTTTTAAGCTAAGACGATACTCTATTTTCCATTACTGCAAACAAAAAATATTACAAAGTGATAAAATATTTTCCAAGAACAATAACATTGTGATAAAGTTGTTATTATAATATATCATGTTCAAAGGCAAGGATGATGAACTCAATAACAATGTATAAATAGATTTCTAAAAACAGTAACATTGTTATAAAGAAGTAATTATTATAATATATCATGTTCAAAGGCAGAGACAATAAGCTCCATAACAATGTGTAAATATACTTCCTGAAAACAGTAACATTGTGGTGAAGAAGTTATGAGCTTTATTCAAAAGTTTTAAATGGAATTTTAAAATGTAAATTTTATGGTATCCAAGAAGTAAATAAATAAAAAATGGTCATTTTCAGTTTTTTAAGCAAAACTTGCGAAACGGAATTGTGGCTCCATATGACTTTAGTTGTTTGAGAAGTCAATTGTGGAGTCCATATTTGCCGTTTATTATGACTTTAGTAGTTGGAGAAGTCACTCGTGAAAGGAATTCTGGATTCTGAATTTGCCGTTTATAAAGACTTTAGTAGTTGGAGAAGTCACTCGTGAAAGGAATTCTGGATTCTGAATTTGCCGTTTATAACGACTTTAGTTGGAGAAGGCCGTATTTTCCGTTTATATATATTTTAGCGGTTGGAGACGTCAACTTCGATTCGGTGGAGAGTGCCGTAATAAAACAATGAGTTTTGTCGGGCGTTTGTCTTTTCACTTGTGGATTAAAGTTCCAATATTTGTATCCACAAACATCGGTGTGTAATAGTTGACATAGAGATAGAGATACTCTTTCGGAACATGACTTCCATTTGAATATATTATTTAGGTAGTAATTCGTCTTTTCAAATTTCAGTGAGCTTTTTCACTCAGATTTAGGTAGTAATTCTATCAGATTTGTAAACGAATTGGTGAAAGTCGAAGTTTAAATGACTGAATTGTAACGTGGAATTTCTCGACATTTCTAAATTACAAATTTTATTACTAAAATTGGAATTTTCCTTATCAAATTTAACATATAAGCTGCATAAAAAAAAAATTAAAAAGTTTGTCGGAATCTGGAGTTCTGAATATGGTTAAGAGTCAAGACATCATGTAGCCGCAAACCTTGAACCTAGACAGAAATGATAAAAGCAGAAATTTGCGCATAGAAACCGCCAATCAAAGCCTGCCAACTTCCAATCCAATCTTTACATAAAATCATCTGTACCTAACACAATACGCTCAGCCAATTCTTCCTGGTGTGAACACAAACTTGAAAAGCAGGCGCGCCCGCAATATGTTGGTCGTTCCTTTGTCGATCCAATGGCCCACATCATACATGATCTCCGGAATCATGGATTGTCTTCTCAAACGGCCATAACTTTCTCATCATCTCCATCAACTTCCTACTCTCTTTGGCCGTTGTCTTGCCTATTTAAACCCTCGACTCCTCTCTCCCTTACCATATCCTCATCCTTTGCCTTTCTATTGGATTTTGTAGAGATGGCAGGCACTATTCATCATCGTCTTCCTCTTTTCCTTCTCATCGCTTTTTCCATGATCTGCTCATACGCTTACTCTGACATCCCACATCCTCCAACTGCTCATCCGCCCTTCCATCACAATGACAAGCCTTTTCCAGGGCATAATCCTTCGTTACCCCCACATCCTCCAACTGCTCGCCCGCCCTTCCATCACAATGATAAGCCTTTTCCAGGGCATAATCCTTCGTTACCCCCACACTCACACGACAGGCCTTCTCCTATCCCTATTCATAAACCTCCGCGACACCACATGAAGCCACCTACTTCTCCCCCACATCCTCTGGATTTTGCCCACCCTTCATCACTGATTTCCAAAGCCCATCCTCCTCTGGCTGGGATACATCAGCCGGTACATGATGGACGCCACCCATCTCCACCGGGTAAACCCCATTATCCCATTAAGCCTCCCTCACACTCTCCCCACTTCTACAAATCTCCACCCCCTTATATTCGCCATGGTGGCATCCACACCGCCCCTCCTCCCATTCATCACTAATACAGTAAGTTCTCTGGGTTCCTCTACTTCTACACACCAAACACTCATATCTCTCTCACGCATTCTGCAACTTTTATGTTGCATGGTATATCTAATGCTAACTTTTGTATATTATATTGCAGGATGATGATAGAGACGCAGCGTGTGTACATTATATAGAATAAAATGGAGTGAATGTAGGTGCATGACATGCGGCTCGATTCTACTGAGATATATAAACATATTTGATAGACAGATCGTGGCATCCTTCCAGTGCTATGCTAAGATCAGATCAGACTGCAGATCTGTCTTAAATAATTATGCTAAAATATTATGTATAAATGGGAAAATTATATAGCATATAAGGTGTGGTAACTGCATTGTTATGATCGTTCAGTTTTTCATTTAATATATGAGTTATGCAATCGTTTCACAACATATCTCATGCGAAAGTGATCATCTTATATAAAGTGTGAGAGGGTAGATTTAACTTTAATATCAAATGATACCATGACTGGTTGATACTTGAACAGGCTGGTTTTACATTTAAGCGCTTACTATTTTTGGTGATTGCATTTATTTTTAATATATAAAAATAAATCATGTGTGCGATGTTAGGCTAATTTCGCCTCTGTCCTCGCCTCCTTTCCTTTTATCATATCCAAGCAAGATTGTGAATAATGTGATAAAAAAAAAATACATATACACGTTTGAATCAACCTATGTTGAAAAGCGCTCAGGAATAACGTGTTTTTAAGTATGTGTCTCCATTCTTCATAACGTGTTTTTAAGTATGTGTCTCCATTCTTCATGCTTGTATTATTTATATTTATAGTTATGCTTAATATGCCTATGCAGAGTTCTATGTACATGAAAGGAAAGACGGTAAATGGTTCTGGAATAGTTGAAAGAGCCCATTATTTGATATACTCGTTTGTATTATTTATATTTATGGTTATGCTTAATTATGTTAATTATGTGTATGCAGAGTTATATGTACATGAAAGTAAAGAGGGTAACTGGTGATGAAATAGATACTCTTTCCAGCAGCAACAGGCACATAGCTTCAACAAGTTCTATGGATGTTGAAGACCTAAAAATTCAAAATTGTAAAGTAACCTACATTTTTAAAGTAACCTTCCATTGCATTTCAAAAGTTCGTTACACCATAGCACTTACTATAATTCAATATCCATAACACTTACTATAATTCAATATTTCTCTAGTATAGGAAGAGGATTGTGAGATCATTAATGTCTAGTTAATTCCTCACGTCACTTATTTTATTTCTTTCCAGCATAAATTTGCAGTTACTTCTTTCATAAGGTTGCTTAGATTGTTTTTGCTGCATTTTCACTTAAAAGGTCTATTTTGAATATTAAATAATTTTTTTATTTTTATATTTAGCATACAAATCGTTAAATTGGATATAAATAAGTGGGTTTATATAAATAAATTATTTACGAAAGTAAATGTTGTAATATAGGTTAATCATTGTTTAATAAATTTAACGATATATAATAATTAGTTAGTACAGATCTATTTTAAGTATAGATTTACTATGAGCAAAGAGGGATCAAATATGTTCACTCAAAAAAAATTTCAGAGTGCAAAATTTAATATGTACTTTTGTGTTGTTTAAATTGTATTTTTGAATGCTATATATAGTATATAGGGAACTTTCAAATATTTTAATATTGACACCACTTCAAATGTTTTAATCGTAGGAGGTTATTTTTTTCATGATATATACATAATTTTTAAAACAAAATATATAATATATAAATAGTTGGCACTAAAATATTTTACATAACATGTACATATTTTTTAAAATTATAAAGTTAACATTATTTTTGGATTTATAGTGTATTTTATTTTTACTTTTAGAGGGACACAATTGAGCACAGAAATATTTACACATCTCCTCGTACTAGGGTGTAGAATAAACCTCCGGACTCAATAAAATTTTATATACCGGCATAGATTCATTTTAAATACAGATCTAACATGAGCAGAGAGGGATCCTATTTCTTCACTTGCAATTTTTTTTTATGAATAGACATTATTTAAATATTTTGTATAGTTATTTAAATTTTTTATTTTTATTTTTTTTATTTTGGCTGACATAAGAAAAATTTCAACTTTGATGACGACGGACATCCTTACATGTCATACTGGGCTGTAAAATGAGCCTCTAGTTCAATAATATATAAGTGATACAAAAAAAACAGTGATACAAAAAACTAAAAACTAGACAACAAATTCATATTATTAAAGATAACAAATTATTTATATTTATTTATATCTTAGTCAAAAGCTAATGAAAAAAACAAGATTAGAATAGATATTCACATCACTATTGTTTCTAAAAGCTCATGCCTAGCATGCTAACTTTCTTCCACACAAACTAAGCAATAACATCTATTAATGAAGTCCCATAATATATATGGTTTTCCATTACTATTAAATTCTTTAAAATTATACATTGGAGACCTAAAACATGTCTATAATATCGTTTCTAAGACTCATTCCCAACCTGCTAGCTTTTCTTTGCACATATTAAGCAATGACATTTATTAATGGATTTCTGTAGTATAATGGATTAATGCCATTGGACAAATACTCTAGGTCTACAATGACTCTTATTAGTCCTTTTCATAGGAAACATGGAATATTACAATCGATTTGTGTTGAAATCTGAGTCATACGTAGAATGAACACTGAAAGCGTTTTTTATTAACTAGTCAACGAATCTGAGGCCTTATTTGCGCTTTTCTCGAGCAGAAGAGGTTCATAACTTAGGTTTAAAATACATTTGAATTTCAGAATTCCTATCAATCTGGACTAGTGTTAGCATTTTTTAGCACTAGGCAGCTAAAATTAAATACCTTAGTTCTTAGGTGGTTCTTCAGTGGAGGGTAAACCAAAACTTCTAACCTCTGGGACACGCAACTTCACTAGGTCTGGCCAAAATCTTCTAAACCCTGGTACACGCACCTTCCTTCCTGTTCTTCTACTAAGCGACTTCCTATTTTTCTTCACATGTTTCTTTCACTGCTTCAAAAAATCCTATATCAGAGCCTGCCAGGAGTCGACCTTCATCAGAGTTTTGAGGATTTCAGAAACAAGTCAAACGTTGAATGCTTATGATCACTGAATGTTAAAGCCCGAGTCCATCATGTTGTTGTTCACATTGAATAAAAACGATATCACTCTTTGTGAGAAATTGGTTTTGCATGCATATCATTGACCAGTAAGTCATATTAGTAAGTTATTTTTGAAAGAATATGAGTAACCAATAAATCATTTGAGTAGGTTGTTTACTACTGTGATTTACTAGCATTTTGTAATAATACTCTAGTTTACTACCAACACTCGAAACACTTGGCTCGTGAGGGAACATGTTGCATTCTCTAGTTTTTTCTCTACTTTCTTAGTTTCATAGTTCTGAGTTAAGTTTTGCTAAGCAAAGAGAAGAGAGTCTCAATCCTTCTATAAACCTTAATTTCATCGGTTTCAGGTAGCCTTGATTGAAAACAGATGTTTAAAAAAATATATATGTAAGAGTCACTTAATTTACCTTACCTCACCCTTGTTCGAGTTGTTCGAGGAAAGGACCAATGACCCTCGTTTTGTTATGTTCTATTTGACCTCCACTAAAGAGAAACCTCATTTTGTTCTGTTTTATTTGACTTCCAGTGTAAAGAACTTGGTTGTGAAAGCAAGAAGGACAAAGGATTTATAGTATTGTCCTAGTTTGACCTTAATTAATCAATGCTTAGACTCAAACTAGGTTCATCTCCATTAGTAATCTATTTAAGACAGAGAATCATTCTTCTTCTCTCACGACCAAATTAGTATAGCCCTATTTAAGACAGAGAATCATTCTTCTTCTCTCACGACCAAATTAGTATAGCCACTTTGGGAGGAAAATAACCAACCATATTTAGATTATACTCACATATACAAGAATATATGTGATATACTCATAAATGAATAGATGAGTGAATCCCCCTTCCAAATGTAGCCCTGGGAAACACCAGTCCCACCAGGCCAACCAGTTCCAAATCATGAACAAATATTTCACTATGAATAGGCCTATCCTTTCAATAATGTTAAAGCACCTAGCCTTAACAACGATGCCCAACCAATGAATCACATCATGCGAATAATAGAAAAACTTCAATAAATGCCAATTTTGATTACAAAAAATCCATTTGAGTACTGACAATGAGTTTTCTGTCTCATGTTCCATTAGGGATATGTCGGTCAGGAAAATCCTCCCACACCATCAGTTGCATGAAACCTAAAATAATAGCTTCCAAAAATAGATTATGGATTCACAATCATTCACAATTTATTATTTTGTCATGGAGGCACTCAGAAAGAGGCGTAGCAAAAACTAAGGACCTAGTCACTTCGGTATGTGTCGGATCGGTGAGAATTTCTAGTGCTGGCTGGGCTGGTAAAGCTAGCGGAGAGTTACCCTTCCTTATCCCTCCCTTCCAAGTGAGAAAGAGGAAATGGTCTCTATTATGACTAAGAAGAACAAAGAAAAAATGATGGACTCTACTAGGAGTAAAAATAAGACAAGCTACAGTTGTAAATGACACTTGTAATCCATGCAAGTGTGTTGGCGTGTTGCAATTTCAGCTACAATTAAAAAATAATTCGAGAGTTTTGAACATTGTTTAATTCCACCAACCATTATAATTTTTATTTTTGGCCAAGTGTCTATCTTAATAACTCAGTGTAAGTGTAAGGTTAATTTTTAGAACATGTACCTCTCCTCTACTAATGAGGATGGAAGAACCGACATATATTAGATTAATGCTTTTTACTAGGATTCAACCCATAGTTCTTCCAAGGCATTGTTTATATACGTACATGCATGAGAGAGAAGATATTTGAACACACCTAAGAAATTTCTATGATCTAGTAGGTTTGTTGCTTACATTTCAGGCTTAGGACTTCACTTCTATCAACTTTTCTGCCATAATAGGATTTGTTGTTGTCATTTACATAAATACCATCATCTTGGCATAGACAAGAAAGGGTTTACATTAAACTAACAAATTGATGCCCTTAAGTATCAGTCAAAGTGAATGTAAAGCCTCGTATCAAAGCACCAAGGTGAAGGATGCAACTTCCTGTTTTTCTTCACTGTAGACCCAAGGTGATGATGGGTAATATTGGTTCATGTTTTTCAAATAAAATTAGATTTATTGGATTTCCCAAATTGTAGAAAAGGCTGAAGATTTCCAAAATTGCAAGGTAGCATTAAGTTCAATTTAGGAGAAACCCTCCTTAGTATGCTTGGTTAGGTACTCGAGTATTGATGTATCCTTAGCAGAGCTAATATTCTCATAAGTTACCCAACATTTCCTTAGAAACCATAGCAACTAGTGGAGAGTTGGACAATCTTAGGATAATGAGGAGGGTTTGTAAACCATCGACTTGGTTTTGTAGACTATTGATTTTTTTACGTTACAATTAAACAAGATAAGGTCTTTCCCATGATGCAAATATATCTACATATATGTTCTCTAATAATGTTGATTTGTCCTTAAAGTGTGCTTCTCTTGTACTGTTATAAACACCCTAGAAATTGTAATCCTCAAAAAAGTTTCTTCCTAAATAAGGTATTTATTTTTGAGTGATTTTTTCTTTAGAGTCTTCGTTTCTTTATTCCTAGCTAATAGTCCCCTGAAAACAATGAAAGCTCAACATGCCCATGACTTTTATAGATGGCTTCACTGAATGTCGTTGCTAACCCCTCCAGTGACACTACCCATCCTTGACGAAATGGTCAGTCATCGTAGTAGTTAGGTTGGAGCATTTTCAATAATTCGAACAATCATTATAGAAAACACCTTAATATCATAATTTTGGAGCAACATAAGACAACCTTGATTTTTGAGCTTGGACGATATTTTCATTGAATAAATTCATTTCATGTGGATGAAGAATGTGGAATATATATTTTATCAAACTGTTTTGGTAGATCTCTCTTGATTTGTTCTGTTGTCAATTTAATCCATTTTTTTCAATGAATATAACAGAAAGTTTCTTAAGAAACTACTCAATGATTTGGTCAAATGATGTTTGTTTCTATCTCTAACTATGGTAGAATAAAAATGAAACAACTGATTTAGAAAAATGTTAAATGACAAGAAGGAACAACAAGATTCTGTCTGTACTTATTATTGTGTCCAATTTCTTTGTTTTTGTGATATGTGTTTGTAGTGCTTCCATAGCTACAACTGCAATCATTACCTTTGTAGAGTCACATGCATGCTAAGAAATGGATTTCCATTTTTGTGTTATGAAAACAATCCTTTTTCTATCCATTTATTGTTTGTCACACTAATACTTTCTATGTGTTTGTGTAAAGAGAGTAAAGAAAAGAGAGGAGGTTCAAATCCATTGTTTTAATTCGAAACATTGTTAATGTAATTTCTAGTTTTGATTTATATGCCTGATTATTAATGATTTTTAATCATCCAATTGCATGCTCATTGCTTCCTCTATTCTTTTATTAACTAAAAATGGTTGTTTATAAAAGACTAGTTGTAGTGTCAAATCTCTACATATCCATCATATAGAGGGTTTGGATGGTTTACCAGCACAAGATATCCTTTAATGGGATTGTGAGATGTACAATTTAGCCTTTTGATTTAGGGGTAGAACAATAGCTCACGTGAACCAATAGATTGACAAGTTCCTGAAATCAAATTTTATATACTTTATACAATTTGTATACTTCTGGATTTGAATTTGCAGCTTATCGTGATTTTTATTTTGTATGATAAATAAGCCCACAAAGCCTTGATCTTAGTCTAATTCTAATTAACATCCCTAAATATTCTCCCTAGGATTAAACTAGAGCTTATCGGGTCACACAAGCCTAGACTTTCCCTCTTGTACTTACGATTCCCCTTCAACACCTTATGCCACTAACAGGTCTTCACAGTTGGTATGATTTTTTTGGCAATATTCTTTGTAAGAGAAATAAGAAATCAAAAATTAATGGAAGCTTGCCAGAGAAAGAGGCCTGGAGGGACCACCTTCCCATGTGCTAGCATAATTCTGAGGTGACAATACTCAATTTGAGAAACATTTTCAAGAAATGTTGCATCAACAAACTATAAGCCCTCAAAGACTAACCAAGAAATAATTGAACCTTACATAGGAAGGCTAAGGCAAGTGGAAAAATATGTGGCAGCGGAGAATGTCGATCCCTTATAAGTAGTGCCACATAAGAGATGCTTTTGTTGCAACTGGATCTGTTGGTACTAGCTCTCGATCTCAAATTGGTTTCCAACACAATGAATCCTTTTAAGCTCGCATTGAAATCGCCCAACACCCTTCTAAGGATTTATACTTTGGCCATAATGAAAAAAGGCATTATTATATTTGTAAAAATAACAAACATAGCAACAAAAGGACATTATAAACATTTTGCATAACAAAAACATACTACCACCAAACGCACTCTTTGGTCAAATCCATGGTAGGCTGAATTGTTTGGTTCTTTTTGGTATAAGGTGTTTGAAAGAGTCAAATGTTTTCTCCACACCATTGATAATAGTGTAGTTAACATACAATGCTTGCTCATTTGTAGTGGGAGCATGTTCATATTCTTAAAAAACGATTTAGCTTTCAAATACTGCCAAAATTTTACTGCATAAACCTCTATTTTCACTCCTCCGCTTTCATTTGATGGAAGTGTAGGCATCAGTACTTAGATATTTGTTGATCTTAGAAATATTGCACTAATTTGAATTTCCATGTTTAATTCTATATTGTAGTAATATGTTGTTGACCTTGTAATCCTCGGCTAGTGATTCTTTATGAATGTAACACTGACTAAATTTGATTTCCTAGTAATGATTATTGCTTCCCTTGCTCTTAATGGTGGAATGATTATTTGAAGACACTGAAAGCAAACAAGATACTTATTCAGATATGTATCAGAACAACTAGAAAGTCAAGGCATGAGCACACCTTACAAATAGTGCCACAACACATTTTTCAGTTTCCATTTTTTCCCATTAAACATTAATCATCTTCGCCAGTCCTTAGTGTACAAAAATAGAAACCATACAATTTATTGCTTCAATATTCTATCCAAGCAATCACATCTAAATTTCATCCTTGTGTTTTGAAATTTTGTTTGGAGTAATGAAAACCCTTATCCACTAGTTCTTCATGTAACCATGCAGACAAAATACAAAGAAACTTACCCTCATTTTGGAACTTGCAGCAACTTTTCATTGAATAATTGCATTTCAGGTGGCTAAAGAATGTGGAATACACATTTTTTCAAACTATTTTTGTAGATATCTCTTGATTTGTTATGTTGTCAATTTAATCCTTTCTTTTTCAATGAATATAACAGAAATTTTATCAAGCAAGTACTCAGTGATAAGTAGGTACTCAGTGATTTGGTCAAATGAGAAAAATTTTAATTTTTTGTCCATCTCAAAGTCCATTTTATTATTTCTCCATGTCCTCCAAGCATTGTTGATTTAATTGAGAGCCAAGCAACATGTATTGATGTATTACTACAAATATCATAATTATTCTACGTTCATAAAATCTAAAGTGATCCTCCACCAAGGAAAATTTGAGGGGCTAATATTTGCAAGTGGGCTAATTTTCCATGTTTTTTCAAAAAAAAAGAATCGTTAATTTAGATTTTTACTAAATCTTACTCACCCAAATTTTATAGGATAAAATTATTTTGCCTTAAAAATCGCAACAATTTTAAATAGAGATTATATTAAATTATTAGAAACTTGAATACTTTTACAAAAACATTGCCAAACATTTTACAAATTGCATATGATGTACTAGTGAGATTCACCAAGGTTTTGAAACTTTAAAATAAATTTCCATCCTTAAAATTTTCCGTGTCGTCCACTGCCCAAGCTAACTAAATGCATTTTGTATAATCCCTCACAAAGGATTTGTATTGTTGGACTAGGTTAACCAGGTTTGTTGTTACCATGATTATTTTATGTGATTAGGGACAACTTGGACTTTACATGTACCAGGATTCAGCGCATAGTTCTTTGAACAAACCAAAGAAATTACGATGATCTAGTAGGTTTTATGCTTACACTTCAAGCTTAGGAATTCATTTCTATCATTTTTTCCCCATAATAGGATTTGATGCTAACTATCATAGCCACTCCACACTTTATATAAAGAGTATTAGGGAAAAGAATAGATGGTGAAACATGTAATCTAGATACGTTGATCTCTGAGATTTTTTTTGAGTCCATCTTTTGGTTGTTCGCAATGGAATGTATTGTACTTGAAAATTTTGCAGCCAGTGATTTATGTTCTTGGATTTTTTGGCTATTCATGTTTGACATCTACTAGAGCATACGCATGAAGGTAAAATTTTGTAAATGTGTTCAAGTTGCCCTCGAGATGCACCAAGTAATGTTGCCACTAGTGATCATGTCATGGATTCTAGCCCTTAAAGCTTGAGCTCAACATAGCGAACTAAGGTGAAGGCAATGTGTTGTAAGTAGAGTTCGAGAAAAAAAATTGTGCTTGAGCTCAACTAAGTCACTTCAAGTATGAGAGGGACTCGCTGCATTGCAGCTTATCTTGTTAAATATGGACACACTATTATATTTCATCTCTTGGGGCATGGTTCGCTAAAGTTGATAAATGGAAGATATAATTGATGAAGGATTAATAACTTTTGTGTGATTATCTTCCAACAATTAATTTTAAATAGTTTTAAAAAATAATAGTAAAACTAAATTTTAACAAAATTTTTAAAATAGATAAATGAAAAATACACGATATATATATGATATTATAAACTATTACTTAGACAAATGTATATATAAATTTCTATTTTGATATCAATATTAAAAATAAGTATTAGTCTATAGAGCAGATGGTCACAAGGATTTCAATTACGACACTTTGTGGTGTAAAAGTCATAGGTTTTTAACATAGTGGGAAAAAATTTATCCATATTAAGGGGCGGTGTGACCCAGGTTGGGTGTGACCCAGGCTGGGGGTAAGTCAGTTAGCATCTATTGATAATAAAATTTCAGATGAAAATAAGTGCATCAGTTTGTTGTGTTCTCTACCAAATTCGTGGGATAGTCAGGTTATTGCAATAGGTAGCAATGCAACTGCCTTGCAGTTTGATGAAATAGTCTCATCCTTGCTGATAGAGGAGATGAGACAGAAAAATATGGAGAGCCAGAATGGTGATGCCTTCTTTGTACAAGGATGGTCCCAAAATAGAAACAAGAATAAGTCATCGAGTGGGAGATCTAAATCTCCGGGATAACCTGTAAAGGTGGTGTGCTGGAAATGCGGAGAGGAGGCGCACTACAAAAGGGACTGTAAATCTAAAGCTCCTGACAAAGGAAAGGGATCTGATGATCCTCCTTCTGCAAAGGCGAAAACCACCTCAGATGAAGGTGGGGATGTGTACTTGGCTTCTTCAAGTACACATGTAGATCATGAGGCATGGTTGATTGACTCAGGTGGATCCTTTCACTTCACTCCCGATAGAGAATGGTTCTGCAAGTATGAGAAATTTGATGGTGGTGATGTCTTCTTGGGGGAAAACCGGAAGGCTAGAATTGCTGGTCGTGGAAAAGTAAAGTTGAAGTTGCAAGGTGGAAGGGTTAAAACACTTCCGGGTATCCTGCATATTCCTGCATTGGCAAGAAATATGATTTATGTAAGCAAGTTGGATTATGCAGGTGTAAAAACAGTGTTCGAGAAGGATACCTGCAAAATGGTTCGGGGAGCACTGGTATTGATGCGGGGAATTCAGATTGGAACACTGTACAAGCTGCAAGGTAGCACTGTTGTTGATGGGTGCAACAGTTCTGTGGTTCCTAAAAGTGGAGCAGAAAATCTAGTGGTCTCTGGAGAGAAGACCATGTTGTGGCATCAAAGGCTTGGACATATTGGAGAAAAGGGCCTTTGAATACTTCATGGTAAAGGTATGGTAGATGGTATGAGTAATAGCTCTCTCGATTTTGATTTCTGTGAAAATTGTGTGTATGGGAAGCAAAATCGGGTGAGTTTCCCCTCTGGTAGTAAGACTGAAACAGATATTAGAACTTGTGCATAGTGGTGTGTTTGGACCTGTGAAGGTTCCATCACTGGGTAAGTCTGTGTACTATGTATCATTTATAGATGACTTCTCAAGGAATACATGGATATATTTCCTTAAGAAGAAATCTGAAGCCTTTGACAGGTTTAAAGAATTTAAGGTTGTTGGGGAAAATCAGACAAAGAAAAAGATAAAGGTGGTGAGGATAGATAATGGTGGAGAGTTTTGCAGTAAGGAATTTGAAGAATTCTGTAAGAAGTGTGGTATAGCATGGCAGAAGACTACTCCATATACACCTCAGAAAAATGGAGTTGCAGAAAGAATGAATAAGACATTGATGGAAAGGGCAAGAAGCATGCTCAGGGGTGCCGAGTTAGGATAGGATTCTAGGCAGAGGCGGTGGATACTGCATGTTACCTGGTTAATAAGTCATCTTCATCACCGTTGGAGGATAAGACTCCACAAGAGGTATGGACTGGAAAGAAACCCTCTCTTTCACATCTGAGGGTATTTGGATGTGATTCATATGTACATGTTCCAATGGAGAAACGAACCAAGTTGGATAGTAAATCTGAAAAGTGCATCTTTATTGGGTATAAGGATGGTTTAAAGGGTTATAAGCTTTGGAACCCAGCAACAAGGAAGGTTCTGTACAGCCGAGATGTGGTGTTCAGAGAGGTGAAAGATGTTATTAAACATGAATTCTAATGAAAGGAACCTGAGAAGATAGAGTTTGAGCTAAAGGAGGAAGAATTAGACTCTACGGCAGAGGAGGAAACAAAAGATGAAGAGCCACAAACTCCGAGTGTAAGAAGATTAGTTCGAGAAAGAAGGCAGCCAGAAAGGTATAGTCCATCTACTTTCTATTCAAATTTTGTTTTATCTATTACTAATGATGATCCCAAAATTATGAAGGAAGCAGTATATTCAAAGGATGGAAAACTCTAGAAAGAGGCCAAGGTTGATGAAATGGCATCTTTGCAAAAAATGAGGCTTGGGATCTGGTGGAGTTGCCGACCGGAAGGAAACCCATTGGAAACAAATGGGTGTTCAAGAAGAATACAAATGTAGAAGGAAAGGTGGAGAAATACAAAGCTCGGTTGGTAGCAAAAGGTTATTCCCAGGTGCCAGGAATTGATATTGGTGATATTTTTTCTCCTGTTCCCAAGGTAACTTCTATTAGATTACTTTTATCTATTGTTGTTGCTTTTGATTTTGAGGTACAATAGATGGATGTGAAGACAACATTTCATCACGGGGATCTCGAAGAGGAAATCTACATGAAGCAACCTGAAGGCTTCGTGGTGAAGGGTAGGAAAGAACTAGTATGCAAGATAAAGAAGTTTTTGTAAGGGTTAAAATAGTCACCAAGGATGTGGTATCAGAAATTTGATAAATTTATACGAGGACTTGGCTTCACCAGAAGAAATACAGATCATTGTGTGTATTTTAAATTAATTGGTGACCATGTTATTTATCTAGTCTTCTATGTGGATGATATGTTGCTGGTTGGAAATGGCAAAGAAATTATCCAGGATTTGAAGACGCAATTGTCCTCCAAATTCGACATGAAATATATTGGTGCTCCAAACTATATTTCGGGCATGGAAATTAAAAGAGAATGGGCAAAGAGGAATGTCTGGTTAAACCAGAGGAAGTATGTCGAAACAATACTACAGAGGTTTAATGTGCAGGATAGTAAACCGGTGAAGTTTTCTATTCCTATAGGTGTGAGGTTATCGGCGGAAAAGTGTCCCAAGACACAAGAAGAGGAAAAGGACATGTCCCATGTTCCAAATGCAAGTGTAGTCAGTAGCCTGATGTATGTAATGCTCTGTACTAGACCAGACATTACACATCTAGTGGCAGTATCGAGCAGGTTTATGTCAAAACCAGGAAAGGAGCATTGGACAACAGTTGAATGCTTATGATCAGAGTTTTGTGGATTTCAGAAACAACTCAAACGTTGAATGCTTATGATCAATGAATGTTAAAGCCCGAGTCCATCATGTTGTTGTTCACATTGAATAAAACCGATATCACTCTTTGTGAGAAATTGGTTTTGCATGCATATCATTGACCAGTAAGTCATATTAGTAAGTTATTTTTGAAAGAATATGAGTAACCAATAAATCATTTTAGTAGGTTGTTTACTACTGTGATTTACTAGCATTTTGCAATAATACTCTAGTTTACTACCAAGACTCGAAACACTTGGCTCGTGAGGGAACATGTTGCATTCTCTAGTTTTTTCTCTACTTTCTTAGTTTCATAGTTCCGAGTTAAGTTTTGCTAAGCAAAGAGAAGAGAGTCTCAATCCTAAGAGTCACTTAATTTACCTTACCTCACCCTTGTTCGAGTTGTTCGAGAAAATGACCAATGACCTTCATTTTGTTATGTTCTATTTGACTTCCATTGCAGAGAAACCCTCATTTTGTTCTGTTTTATTTGACTTCCTCTGTAGAGAACTTGGTTGTGAAAGCAAGAAGGACAGAGGATTTATAGTATTGTCCTAGTTTCACCTTAATTGATCAATGCTTAGACTCAAACTAGGTTCATCTCCATTAGTAATCTATTTAAGATAGAGAACCATTCTTCTTCTCTCACGACCAAATTAGTATAGCCACTTTGGGAGGAAAATAACCAATCATATTTAGATTATACTCACATATACAAGATTATACTTTAGATATACTCATAAATGAATAGATGAGGGAATCCCCTTTCCAAATGTAGCCCTGGGGAAACACCAGTCCCACCAGGCCAACCAGTTCCAAATCATGAACAAATATTTCACTGTGAATAGGCCTATCCTTTCAATAATGTTAAAGCACCTAGCCTTAACAACGATGCCCAACCAATGAATCACATCATATAGATAATAAAAAAACTTCAATAAATGCCAATTTTGATGACAAAAAATCCATTTGAGTACTGACAATGAGTTTCCTGTCTCATGTTCGATTAGGGATATGTTGGTCAAGACAATCCTCCCACACCATTAGTTGCATGAAACCTAAAATAATAGCTTCCAAAAATAGATTATGGATTCACACTCATTCACAATTTATTATTTTCTCATGGAAGCACTCAGAAAGAGGCGTAGGAAAACTAAGGACCTAGTCACTTCGGTATGTGTCAGATCGGTGAGAATTTATAGTGATGGCTGGGCTAGTAAATCTAGCGGAGACTTACCCTTCCTTGTCCCTCCCCTCCAAGTGAGAAAGAGGAAATGGACTCTATTATGACTAAGAAGAACAAATAAAAAATGATGTACTCTACTAGGAGTAAAAATAAGAGAAGCAACAGTTGTAAATGACACTTGTAATCCATGCAAGTGTGTTGGCGTGTTGCAATTTTAGCTACAATTAAAAAATAATTCGAGAGTTTTGAACATTGTTTAATTCCACCAACCATTATAATTTTTATTTTTGGCCAAGTGTCTATATTAAGAACTCAGTGTAAGTGTAAGGTTAATTTTTAGAACATGTACCTCTCCTCTACTAATGAGGATGGAAGAACCGACATATATTAGATTAATGCTTTTTACTAGGATTCCACCCATAGTTCTTCCAAGGAATTGTTTATATACGTACATGCATGAGAGAGAACATATTTGAACACACCTAAGAAACTCCTATGATCTGGTAGGTTTGTTGCTTACATTTCAGGCTTAGGACTTCACTTCTATCAATTTTTCCACCATAATAGGATTTTTTGTTGTCATTTACATAAAGACTATCATCTTGGCACATACAAGAAAGGGTTCACATTAAACTAACAAATCGATGCCCCTAAGTATTAGTCAAAGTGATGGTAAAGCCTCATATTAAAGCACCAAGGTGAAGGACGCAACTTTCTGCTTTGCTTCACAGTAGTCCCCAGGTGATGATGGGTAATATTGGCTCATGTTTTTCAAATAAAATTAGATTTGTTGGATTTAAATTTTAGAAAATGCTGAAGATTTCCAAAATTGCAAGGTAGCATTAAGTTCAATTTAGGAGAAACCCTCCTTAGTATGCTTGGTTAGGTACTCGAGTATTGATGTATCCTTGGCAGAGCTTATATTCTCATAAGTTAGCCAACATTTCCTTAGAAACCATAGCAACTAGTGGAGAGTTGGACAATCCTAGAGTAATGAGGAGGGTTTGTAAACCATCGACTTGGTTTTGTAGACTATTGATTTTTTTGCGTTACAATTAAACAAAATAAGGTATTTCCCATGATTCAAATATCTCTACATATATGTTCTCTAATAATGTTGATTTGTCCTTAAAGTGTGCTTCTCTTGTACTGTTATAAATACCCTAGAAATTGCAATCCTCGAAAAAATTTCTTCCTAAATAAGGTATTATTTTTGAGTGATTTTTTCTTTACAATCTTCATTTCTTTATTCCTAGCTAGTAGTCCCCTGCAAACAATGAAAGCTCAACATGCCCATGCCTTTCATAGATGGCTTCAATGAATGTCGTTGTTAACCCCTCCAGTGACACTACCCATCCTTGACGCAATGGTCAGTGATTGTAGTAGTTAGGTTGGAGCATTTTCAATAATTCGAACAATCATTATAGAAAACACCTTAATAGCATAATTTTGGAGCAACATAAGACAACCTTTATTTTGGAGCTTGGATGAGATTTTCATTGAATAAATTCATTTCATGTGGATGAAGAATGTGGAATATATATTTTATCAATCTGTTTTGGTAGATCTCTCTTGATTTGTTTTGTTGTCAATTTAATCCATTCTTTTCAATGAATATAACAGAAAGTTTCTTAAGAAAGCACTCAATAATTTGGTCAAATGATGTTTGTTTCTATCTCTAACTATGGTAGAAGAAAAATGAAACAATTGATTTAGAAAAATGTTAAATGACAAGAAGGAACAACAAGATTTTGTCTGTAGTTATTATTGTGTCCATTTTCTTTGTTTTTGTGATATGTGTTTGTAGTGCTTCCATAGCTACAACTGCAATCATTACCTTTGTAGAGTAACATACATGCTAAGAAATGGATTTCCATTTTTGTGTTATGAAAACAATCCTTTTTCTATTCATTTATTGTTTGTCACACTAATACATTCTATGTGTTTGTGTAAAGAGAGTAAAGAAAAGAGAGGAGGTTCAACTCCATTGTTTTAATTTGAAACATTGTTAATGTAATTTCTAGTTCTGATTTATATGTCTAATTGTTAATCATTTTTTATCATCCAAATGCATGCTCATTGCTTCCTCTAATTTTTTATTACCTAAAAATGGTTGTTTATAAAAGACTAGTTGTAGTGTCAAATCTCTATACATCCATCATATAGAGGGTTTGGATGGTTTACCAGCACAACATATCCTTTAATGGGATTTTGAGATGTTCAATTTAGCCTTTTGATTTAGGGGTAGAACAATAGCTCACGTGAACCAATAGATTGACAAGTTCCTGAAATCAAATTTTATATACTTTATACAATTTGTATACTTCTGGATTTGAATTTGCACCTTATCGTGATTTTTATTTTTTATGATAAATAATCCCACAAAGCCTTGATCTTAGACTAATTCTAATTAACATCCCTAAATATTCTCCCTAGGATTAAACTAGAGCTTATCAAGTTGCACAGGCCTAGACTTTCCCTCTTGTACTTACGATTTCCCTTCAACACCTTATGCCACTAACAGGTCTTCACAGTTGGTATGCATTTTTTGGCAATATTCTTTGTAAGAGAATTAAGAAATTAGAAATTAATGGAAGCTTCCCAGAGAAAGAGGCCTGGAGGGACTACCTTCCCGTGTGCTAGCACAATTCCGAGGTGACCATACTCAATTTGAGAAACATTTTCAAGAAAAGATGCATCAAGAAACTATAAGCCCTCAAAGACTAACAAAGAAATAACTGAACCTTACATAGGAAGGCTAAGGCAAGTGGAAAAATATGTGGCAGTGGAGAATGTCGATCCCTTATAAGTAGTGCCTCATAGGACAGGCTTTTGTTGCAACTAGATCTGTTGGTACTAGCTCTAGATCTCAAATTGGTTTCCACCACAATGCATCCTTTTAAGCTCGCATTGAAATCGCCCAACACCCTTCTAAGGATTTATACTTTGGCCATAATGAAAAATACCTTATTATATTTGTAAAAATAAAAACATAGCAACAAAAGGACATTATAAACATTTTGCATAACGAAAACATACTGCCACCAAACGCACTCTTTGGTCAAATCCATGGTAGCCTGAATTGTTCGTTTCTTTTTGGTATAAGGTGTTTGAAAGAGTCAAATGTTTTCTCCACACTATTGATAATAGTGTAGTTAACATACAATGCTTACTCATTTGTAGTGGGAGCATGTTCATATTCTTAAAAACCGATTTAGCTTTCAGATACTGCCAAAATTTTACTACATAAACGTCTATTTTCACTCCTCTGCTTTCATTTGATGGAAATGTAGGCATCAGTAATTAAATATTTGTTGATCTTAGAAGTATTGCACTAATTTAAATTTCCATGTTTAATTCTATATTGTAGTAATATGTTGTTGACCTTGTAATCCTCTGCTAGTGATTCTTTATGAATGTAACACTGACTAAATTTGATTTCCTAGTAATGATTATTGCTTCCCTTGCTCTTCATGGTGGAATGATTATTTGAAGACACTGAAAGCAAACAAAATACTTATTCATATATGTATCAGAACAACTAAAAAGTCAAGGCATGAACACACCTTACAAATAGTGTCACAACACATTTTTCAATTTCCATTTTTTCCCATTAAACTTTTAATCATCTTCACCGGTCCTAGTGTACAACAATAGAAACCATACAATTTCTTGCTTCAATATTTTATCCAAGCAATCACATCTAAATTTCATCCTTGTGTTTTGAAATTTGGTTTGGTGTAATGAAAACCCTTATCCACTAGTCCTGCATGTAACCATGCAGACACAATACAAAGCAAATTACCCTCATTTTGGAACTTGCAACAACTTTTCATTGGATAAATGCATTTTAGGTGGCTAGAGAATGTGGAATACACATTTTTTCAAACTATTTTTGTGGATATCTCTTGATTCGTTATGTTGTCAATTTAATCCTTTCTTTTTCAATGAATATAATAGAAATTTTATCAAGCAAGTACTCAGTGATAAGCAGGTACTCAGTGATTTGGTCAAATGAGAAAAATTTTAATTTTTTGTCCATATCAAAGTCCATTTTATTGTTTCTCCATGTCCTCTGAGCATTGTTGATTTAATTGAGAGCCAAGCACATGTATTGATGTATCCCTGCAAATATCATAATTATTCTGCGTTCATAAAATCTACAGTGATTCTTCACCAGGGAAAAATTTAGGGGCTAATATTCGCAAGTGGGCTAATTTTCCATGTTTTTTCAAAAAAAAAAGAATCGTTAATTTACATTTTTACTAAATTTTATTCACCCAAATTTTATAGGATAAAATTATTTTGCCTTAAAAATCGCAACAATTTTAAATAGAGATTATATTAAATTATTAGAAACTTGAATACTTTTACAAAAACATTGCCAAACATTTTACAAATTGCATATCATGTACTAGCGAGATTCACCAAGGTTTTGAAACTTTAAAATAAATTTCTATCCTTAAAATTTTCCGTGTCGTCCACTGCCCAAGCTAACTAAATGCATTTTGTATAATCCCTC
This sequence comes from Pinus tabuliformis, assembly GCA_031772625.1. Lineage (NCBI taxonomy): Eukaryota > Viridiplantae > Streptophyta > Pinopsida > Pinales > Pinaceae > Pinus > Pinus tabuliformis. The sequence continues at coordinate 1,821,595,923 of CM062819.1, read as the reverse complement.
ACGAAGGATTTGTATTGTTGGACTAGGTTAACCAGGGTTTTTGTTACCATGATTAGTTTATGTGATTAGGAACATTTGGACTTTACATGTACCAGGATTTAGCACATAGTTCTTTGAACACACCAAAGAAATTACGATGATCTAGTAGTTTTTATGCTTGCACTTCAGGCTTAGGAATTCATTTCTATCATTTTTTCCCTATAATAGGATTTGATGCTAATGGTCATAGCCACTCCGCACTTTCTATAAAGAATATTAGGGGAAAGAATAGATGGTGAAACATGTAATCTGGATACGTTGATCTCTGAGATTTTTTTTGAGTCCAGCTCTTGGTTGTCGCAATGGCATGTATTGTACTTGAAAATTTTACAGCCAGCGATTTATGCTCTTGGATTTTTTGGCTATTCATGTTTGACATCTACTAGAGCATACGCATGAAGGTAGAATTTTGTAAATGTGTTCAAGTTGCCCTCGAGATGCACCAAGTAGTGTTGGCACTAGTGATTGTGTCATGGATTTTAGCCCTTAAAGCTTGAGCTCAACATAGCGAACTAAGGTGAAGGCAATGTGTTGTAAGTAGAGTTCGAGAAAAAAAGCCTATGCTTGAGCTCAACTAAGTCACTTCAAATATGAGAGGGACTTGCTGCATTGCAGCTCATCTTGTTAAATATGGACACACTATTATATTTCATCTCTTGGGGCATGGTCCGCTAAAGTTGATAAATGGAAGATATAATTGATGAAGGATTAATAACTTTTGTGTGATTATCTTGCAACAATTAATTTTAAATAGTTTTAGAAAATAATAGTAAAAATAAATTTTAATAAAATTTTTAAAATAGATAAATGAAAAATACACGATATATATATGATATTATAAACTATTACTTAGACAAATGTATATATAAATTTCTATTTTGATATTAATATTAAAAATAAGTATTAGTCTATAAAGCAGATGGTCACAAGGTTTTCTATTACGACACTTTGTGGTGTAAGAGTCATAGGTTTTTAACCTAGTGGGAAACAATTTATCCATATTAAGGGGCGTTGTGACCTAGGCTGGGTGTGATCCCTGCATGATATATATATATATATATATATATATATATATATATATATATATATATATAACAAATCCTCCAATTTGAAGATTCCAAAGCTCTATCTTTGTAAATTTTTCAAGCAACTGACTTAAAATTGTATGGAGAAATTTAGTGGTTAGCACTCAACTAGAAAAGCATTTTTCTAAATATGTTTGCGAAATCCATCATAAATAAATGGTGTGCTTCATAAAAAAATGACATATTTCACAATTTTTGTTGGGTTGTGTTATATTCTTTCCACGACTAGCCCACGTAGTTAACCGGGGGGTTAGAATTTGAATATTCCAAAGCTCTATCTTTGTAAATTTTGCAAGCAACTAACTTAAAATTGTATTGAGAAATTTAGTGGTTAGCACTCAACTAGAAAAGAATTTTTCTAATTATGTTTGCGAAATCCATCTTAAATAAATGGTGTGCTTCATAAGAAAATGACATATTTCACAATTTTTGTTGGGTTGTGTTATATTCTTTCCATGACTAGCCGACATAGTTAACCGGGGGGTTAGAGGGGCAGCGGAGCCCCACTTCGTTGCGTCGATTATGTAGCGAGGGGGGGTCACAGGGTGTTTGAGGCATACCAGTAACCCCACTTTATGGGGTCCAGGGCAGCACCATGGAAAATTTTGGTTTTGGACCCTATGTTAGGTTGGGCGGACCCACCTATGGTTTTGTGCATGATTTTTGCACATTTTTTTTGGACGCGATGGTTTTCGGTCCATGGTATTGGACGCAATGGTTTTCGGTCCATGGTATTGGATGCTGCGGCATGTATAAATATGTATTATCGCATTGAAAGGAATATAATGAAAAATCAAGCTGGTAGTCCCAGTTTTGGGATCCAGGGGAAAATCTTTGTGTATATGTGTTTTATGTGTTATGTGCTCGCATTGTTTATTTTCTGTGTTTTAGAATTCGTATGCAGGTAATTTCTGTACGTGTTAAAACCTACATTTGGTATCAGAGTTTTTTTGGCTTCAAGGGGATGCCTTTGTTGCTGAGGGGTTTCGCTCTGGCCTGTGGTAGACCCTGTTTAGTGGGAGATCTACGAGATCGATTATGTTGGTGAAAGAAGATGGCGAGCAGTGGAAAGATAGAGTTTTGAGTTGTGGAAACTCAAGATGGAGGATCTGTTGGTGGATAAAGATCAGTGGATCATGGTAGATCCGTGTACTAAACCAACGGGAGTGTCCGATGAAGAATGGAAGAAATTGGATCGAAACGCAAAGAGCACAATACGATTGTGTGTCTCAGATTTAGTATTGCTGAATGTATCAGGGGAAGCTACGGCAAAGGCTTTATGGGACAAGTTAGGGACTTTGTACCAATCTAAGTCTCTAGTGAATAAATTATTCCCACGGAAAAAGTTGTATAACCTGAGGATGAAAGATGGAGACTCCGTGATAGAGCATCTGAATGCATTTAATACTGTGGTAAGTCAGTTAGCATCTGTTGATATTAAAATTTTAGATGAAAATAAGTGCATCAGTTTGTTGTGTTCTCTACCAAATTCATGGGATAGTCTGGTTATTGCAATAGGTAGCAATGCAACTGCCTTGCAGTTTGATGAAATAGTCTCATCCTTGCTAACAGAGGAGATGAGATGGAAAGATATGGAGAGCTAGAATGATGATGCCTTGTCTGTACGAGGATGGTCGCAGAACAGAAACAAAAATAAGTCATCGAGTGGGAAATCTAAATCTAGAGGGAGATCTAAATCTCCAGCAAAACCTGTAAAGGTGGTGTGCTGGAAATGCGGAAAGGAAGGGCACTACAAAAGGGACTGTAAATCTAAAGCAACTGACAAAGGAAAGGGATCTGATGATGCTCCTTCTTCAGAGGCGAAAACGACCTCAGATGAAGGTGGGGATGTGTACTTGGCTTCTTCAAGTACACATCTAGATCATGAGGCATGGTTGATTGACTCAGGTGCATCCTTTCACTTCACTCCCCATAGAGAATGGTTTTGCAAGTATGAGAAATACAATGGTGGTGATGTCTTCTTGGGGGATGACAGGAAGGCTAGAATCGTTGGTCGCGGAAGAGTAAAGTTGAAGTTGCAAGGTGGAATGGTTAGAGCACTTCCGGGTGTTCTGCATATTCCTGCATTGGCGAGAAATCTGATTTTTGTAAGCAAGTTGGATGATGTAGGTGTAAAAATAGTGTTCGAGAAGGATACCTACAAAATGGTTTGGGGAGCACTGGTATTTATGCGAGGAGTTCAGATTAGAACACTGTACAAGCTACAAGGTAGCGCTGTTGTTGATGGGTGAAACAGTTCTATGGTTCCTGAAAGTGGAGCAGAAAATCTAGTGGTCTCTGGAGAGAACACCATGTTGTGGCATCAAAGGCTTGGACATATTGGAGAAAAGGGCCTTTGAATACTTCATGGTAAAGTTAAGGTAGAAGGTATGAGTAATAGCTCTCTGGATTTTGATTTCTGTGAAAATTGTGTGTATGGGAAGCAGAATCGGGTGAGTTTCCCCTCTGGTAATAAGAGAGTGAAACAGATATTAGAACATGTGCATAGTGATGTGTTTGGACCTATGAAGGTTCCATCACTGGGTAAGTCTGTGTACTATGTATCATTTATAGATGACTTCTCAAGGAATACATGGATATATTTCCTTAAGAAGAAATCTGAAGCCTTTGACAAGTTTAAAGAATTTAAGGCTGTCGTGGAAAATCAGACAGAGAAGAAGATAAAGGTGCTGAGGATAGATAATGGTGGAGAGTTTTGTAGCAAGGAATTTGAAGAATTCTGTAAGAAGTTTGGTATAGCATAGTAGAAGACTACTCCATATACACCTCAGCAAAATCAAGTTGCAAAATGAATGAATAAGATGTTGATGGAAAGGGCAAGAAGCATGCTCAGTGGTGTCGGGTTAGGACAGGAATTCTGGGCAGAGGCCGTGGATACTACATGTTACCTGGTTAATAGGTCACTTTCATCACCGTTGGAGGATAAGACTCCATAAGAGGTATCACTAGAAAGAAACCCTCTCTTTCACATCTGAGGGTATTTTGATGTGATGCATATGTACATGTTCCAAAGGAGACACGAACCAAGTTGGATAGTGAATCTAAAAAGTGCATCTTTATTGGGTATAAGGATGGTTTAAATGGTTATAAGCTTTGGAACCTAGCAACAAGGAAGGTTGTGTACATCCGAGATGTGGTGTTCAGAGAGGTGAAAGATGTTATTAAACATGAATTCCAATGAAAGGAACCCGAGAAGATAGAGTTTGAGCTAAAGGAGGAAGAATTAGACTCTACAGCAGAGGAGGAATCAGAAGATGAAGAGCCACAAACTCCGGGTGTAAGAAGATTAGTTCGAGAAACAAGGCAACCAAAAAGGTATAGGCCATCTGCTTTTTGTTCAAATTTTTCTTTATCTATTACTGATGATGATCCCAAAACTGTGAAGGAAGCAGTAGATTCAGAGGATGGAAAACTCTAGAAAGAGGCCATGGTTGATGAAATGGCATCTTTGCACAAAAATAAGGCTTAGGATCTGGTGGAGTTGCCGACTGGAAGGAAACCCATTGGTAGCAAATGGTTGTTCAAGAAGAAGACAAATGCAGAAGGAATGGTGGAGAAATACAAAGCTCGGTTGGTAGCAAAAGGTTATTCCCAGGTGCCGGGAATTGATTTTGGTGATATTTTTTCTCCTGTTGCCAAGGAAACTTCTATTAGATTACTTTTATCTGTTGCTGTTGCTTTTGATTTTGAGGTACAACAGATGGATGTGAAGACAACATTTCATCACGAGGATCTCGAAGAGGAAATCTACTTGAAGCAACCTGAAGGCTTTGCGGTGAAGGGTAGGAAAGAACTAGTATGCAAGATAAAGAAGTTTTTGTATAGGTTAAAATAGTCACCAAGGATGTGGTATCAGAAATTTGATACATTTATACGGGGACTTGGCTTCACCAGAAGCAATGCAGATCACTATGTGTATTTTAAATTAATTGGTGACCATGTTATTTATCTAGTCTTGTATGTGGATGATATGTTACTGGTTGGAAATGACAAAGAAATTATCCAGGATTTGAAGACCCAATTGACCTCCAAATTCGACATGAAAGATCTTGGTATTGCAAACTATATTTTGGGCATGTAAATTAAAAGGATCGGGCAAAGAGGTAGCTCTGGTTAAACTAGAGGAATTATGTCGAGACAATACTACAAAGGTTTAATATGTAGGATAGTAAACCGGTGAAGGTTCCTATTCCTGTAGGTGTGAGGTTATCTGCTGAACAGTGTCCCAAGACACAAGAAGAGGAGGAGGACATGTCCCGTGTTCATATGCAAGTGTAGTCAGTAGCCTGATGTATGTAATGGTCTGTACTAGACCAGACATTACACATGTAGTGGGAGTATTGAGCAGGTTTATGTCAAAACTACGAAAGGAGCATTGGACAGTAGTGAAGCAGGTTTTCAAGTATTTGCGTGGCACTAGTGATTATGGTTTGTGCTACCAAGGAAGTCTAGGATTGGATAGAGTGTTGGATATTGGTGGCTTTGTTGATGCACACTGGGCTGGAGATTTGGATCAGAGAAGATCTACAAGTGGGTATGTGTTTAACCTATTTGGAGGTGCAGTCAGTTGGACGAGTAAGAAACAATCTGTAGTGGCACTATCAACTACAAAAAAAGAATACATGGTAACCACTCATGCAAGAAAGGAAACAGTTTGGTTGCAGAGATTGTGTTCAAGTATGAGGTTAGTACAGGGAGCTATAAGGATGGACTGTGATAGCCAAAGTGCAATTTTCTTCGCAAAGAACCCCGCATATCATTCAAAGAAAAAGCACTTGATGTTCAGTATCATTTTGTGAGGGATATGATAGAATACAAAAAGGTGTTGCTGGTAAAGGTTGACACTTTGAAGAATATTGCAGATGCATTTGACAAAATCAGTGAGCTCTGAGAAGTTCTCTTGGTGTAGAGAAAGAATGGGCATTGCAAGGCTAAAAAAATGACTAAGCTCTCTTGTGGCCCCCTATGGAAAGAAAAAAACAAGTGGGAGAATGTTGGGTTGTGTTATATTCTTTCCATGACTATCCCACGTAGTTAACTGGGCAGTTAGAGGGGGGGCAGAGCTCCCCTTCATTGCACCGATTATGAAGCGAGGGGGGCGGCCACAGGAGGTTTAAGGCATACCCGTAACCCCACTTTATGGGATCTGGGGCAGCGCCCTGGAAAATTTTTGGTTTTGGACCCTATGTTAGGTTGGGCAGACCCACCTATGGTTTTGTGCATGATTTTCGCACATGTTTTTTGCACGCAATGGTTTTCGGTCCATGGTATTGGACGCGATAGTTTTTGGTCCATGGTATTGGATGCGATGGTTTTCGATCCATGGTATTGGATGCTTCGGCATGTATAAATATGTATTATAACATTGAAAGGAATATAATGAAAAATCAAGCTGGTAGTCCCGGTTTTGGGATCCAGGGGAAATCTCTATGTATATGTGTTTTATGTGTTATGCTATCGCAATGTTTATTTTCAGTGTTTTAGAATTCGTATGCAAGTAATTTCTGTATGGGGTTCAAACCTACAATTTTCAGAAACATTTCATATACTTCAGCAAAATGATGCATAAGACGACCACGAATTGCAACAATAACATTTAGACTTTTCACTCGTTTTTCAAATTTAGTTTCCAACATGGAGAAAAATAATTTGAAAGTATGAAAGGGAAAAAAATTAACAAACTTAAACATTAAGAATTAATGCCAATGTAAAAAAAAAAAAAAAACATTAGAGGGAATTCCAGCCTAAAAGTGCCCATGAAATTTTTATGTACGTAATATGCAAACCAATCAAAATTCTTTAAATTTAAAAAGAGGCAAATGTAAATATTTTGGAAGAAAAAAAAAAAAAACTCTTTTTTTTTAATTATACTTTTGGCTTATGTCTTTATAGCTTTACTCAAATATCAAGTGTAGACAATCATTGGATGAAGAATTAAATTCCGCGTCCAACGAATACCCATTATGCATACTTTTGAGAAGACCCACATTGATAAAAATTTAAGACACATTAAAAAAATGAGTTGAACACGTTTTTTTAATAGATCCTCAATTTTTATCAATGTAGGTATTTTTAAAAGTATTCATAATGGGTACTCATTGGATGGATAATTTAATTCCGCATCCAACGAGTGTATACACTTGAAGTTTGAGTAAACGTATAAGGAGATTAGCAAAAAATACAATAAAAATATGTAGTTTTATTCTTTTCCCTCAAAAATTCATCACTCTTGTTTTATTATTTAATTATTTTTCCTTAGGAGGCTACTTTTAGGTTGAAATTTCCTCTGATACAATCACTACAATTTATACAAAATTATACGAAAACTTTTAAACTATTACCACAACTAAAACTCATCACTAACTTGTGATATACATTTCATCACTAAATAATTATGACCCTATATTTCCTCCCTGAGAGTTACAATCTCCTAGAATAAATAGAATTCATCATTGAATTGTGTTATACTTTCCATAACTGAATAATTATGACCATGTATTTCCTCCTCGAGAGTTACAAATACAAATAAGGAGACAAACTATATAGACCATTAAGTTAACAATTTGTAGACCATGTATTTACTTCCTCGAGAGTTACAAATACAAATAGGGAGACAAAGTATATATACCATTAAATTAACAATTTGTAGATCATGTATTTACTTCAGGAGAGTTACACGTACAAATGAGGAGACAAAGTATATACGCCATTAAGTTAACAATTTGTAATATACCTCTATATTGGTAAAATCCTAAGTACACAAATAACACTACTTACTGGACAAATAAGATTTTAGATCGCATTATTCATTTCAGTGGTTTTTTATCCAAGAGCACACTTACTAGACAAATAAGATTTTAAATCACATTATTCATTTCACTATTTTTTATCCATGAGCATCATTTGTTGTTCCCTAGCAATCTAGAGTTACTATTTTCCTACCTTCCACCAATTTTATGGGAGCATTAACCCATCTGATAATAGAAATATGAAAATGTTTGCATTGTTTGTCACTATGTCAGATATCGTGGCAAGCATTACAAAAAGAATTTCGATAGGGACATGGAATGCCAAATGAATATCACCCCATGGGGTATCGTGGCAAGCATTACAAAAAGAATTTCGATAGGGACATGGAATGCCAAATGAATATCACCCCATGGGGTAACTGATAAGATTTTTTAATGAAAAATACAATTATAATATTCTTTAATGAAAAATAAAATTATTTACAAAGCATGAGGAGGAGGTGGCATTTATCGTGTGGTTGATAAAGATGTTTATTAAAAATAATATTTTAGCAAAAACCAAACAGTAAATATTATGTACTAATGATCAATAGCATCATAATCTAAATCAACAAATGCACCCAATATGAGTTTATGGGGTTTTTTCTTGTTAAGCGATGACACAAGAGAATCTCCTCTAAAGAATTCATATTCTTCAAATTATGAGCATCAATAATTTCCTACATCCACACTTGGAAATATAAAAAATGATTCGAAAAATACTTAACACTACAATGCTTTCTATAATATCCCTAGAACCACGTATTTACACTTTGAATTCAAGAAAAGATTATTAATTTAGTGTGATTTGAATGGTTTCTTCCAGGAATTAGTTACTTATCTACGTATTTACACGTGGCATTCATAAAAATATTATTAACTTATTAACTTAGAGTGATTTGAATGGTTTCCACTAGGAATTAGTTACAAAACTTATTGTAACACACATGAAAATAAAATACATCTAAATTAAACCCATTTCAATACATCTAATAACCGAATTGAATCTCTTCACTAGGTCTAGCCTTTTTGCTAGATTTCTCTGGCATACCTCTCAGACTTTCTCTCTGCACTTGATGTTGTAGCCAACCAATTTCAAAAGTTATTGTCTAGTCTTTCCAAGTTGGTCTCCTCTAGTTAAATCCGAGGAAAACAGTGAACACAATTTCACATTTTCTTATAATGAATACAGTCCCACTCTATGATTGAATGGCAATCAAGGTCCGAGTTTGTGGACGATTTCTTCCAATGGATTGTAATGAGGCTGTTAGTGACCATATTTCACTTAATTGCAGTTGTTTGACCTTTAACATGCATGGTATCATTTTTCCCTACAAGTCACCAAAGAGTCCAAATGCCCCAAACTAAGAGAGAGCCATTCGCCAGCATGAAAGTGTATAGCAAATGGAAGTTAGTGTATGCTAGAGCGAAGATACATATGGCCAAAAGGTTAGTCAAGTATATTTATTTCGAGGTGTGTTTTACGTATATTAAATTCTAGGGATAACTCTTTATCAATTATTGTGCGCAAAAGATAAGGAATGTTCTTGTGCTCAAAGATAATAACCGTTGGTCTAATTTCTTTTCGAAAAGAAATATATATTTTCATGCATGAAAATAATAGCTACAGTGTTAGATTTATTGAAAATAAATGTGTTAATATGCATGAAAATAATAGCTAGTGTGTTAGGTTTCTTGAAAATAAATTTGTGACAATGCCACAGGTAATGTCACAATCAGTGTCACAATGGTACATTGCATTACTCTTTATTTCTTTTTTGATAAGTAAGAGACGAACCTTCTATTAATCTGATCAAATTACATAATATACAGAGTGCCCCAGATAGCAGGGGCGGCAAAAAACCAAGGACCGAAGCTTACAAGATTCTTACAAACAACAAAAAGTAGTTCCTACTGCATCCACTAGACGAATCCGATGGTGACAATAAAACGTCCACTAAACAAAATGGGTTCAAAACCCTCAAGAAACAGGTAGGAACCAATCCTCGCCATTGAAAACATAACCCCAATCCAATGGCCAACAAGCAAAGGGACCCACAAAGGGACCCACAATCGGGCAACCAACACAACCAATCCCAGTCATTGAAAGCAAAGTCCCAATCCAACGACCAGCGGGGATATCGCATGGATGAGAAGCACGGAGGTTAACCACGCAATGAGAGCGGTTTTCTCTCACCTCTCATTGCCACGTGTTACCCCCTGAGTGGAATCGCATGCATCTTCCACAAAACTAGATACCAGCCATGTCCCGCGTGATATACCAAATAAGGTTTTGGGGTTTTGTGTCCATGGTTTCGCAGAAAGCCCGAGGCCCATACAGGGACCCACCATGGACCCCACTACCCCTTGCAAAACGGACCTGAACTCAACTCTAAAATGGGTCCAAAAAATAGAAATGGGTCTAGAGCCTTGAGGCAGCAAGCTCGATCCATCTCAGCCATTGAATACATAATCCTGATCCAACGGTCATCGAGGATATCGCACAGACAAGAAGCGCGGAGATTAACTACGCGATGTGAGAAGTTAACTCTCACCTCTCTATGCCATGTGCTACCCACTGAGTGGAATCGCATGCGCCTACCAAAATACCATATACCATCTAAGTCCCACGTGAAATACCACTTATGGTATTGCGTTCGTGGTTTCGCGGAAAAGCCAGAACATTCCCACAGACCTTGCTGAGCCTTCCGCCTGGAGTCGCCAACAGAAACCCGTTGAGCCAAATACACCCAGGCAGTCCATTCTGTGTCATTGCCCAACTTGAAACCTTCGTCATTCATCCGAAAGTGAACAAAGTTGTGGAGAGCAACCATATCCACAAATTGTGGACGAATTAGGTGATATCATCCTCACTCCTGTCTCCTGAATCCCTTCTATCAGCGTTGTTCATCCATAAATCTCAATCTTTGGCTACCAAGATGAAACAGTCCTCTCACAGTTTCCCTTCAAGTAACAACTCCCATGCATGCCGAGAATCCCTGTCCTTATTGGCCACACCTTTGTTGGCCAACTGATCTGCAAGCATATTTGCCTTCCTTCTAACATGAACAAATCTAATCGTTTTAAGGGTCTGCAAGTGAGAGTGGATGCGGTGAAAAACCTACAGTAGCTTCCAGTGCTTCAACACTTTATCTGGCGAAGTTCCATTGTGAATATTCTTGGCTGCTCTGATGATCAAATCTGAATCTGCTTCAATGATAATATTATGTAAATTTGCCTCCACCAGGATCTCCAAGCATTGATCTAATGCCAGAAGTTCAGCCATGTTATTGGTACCCTTTTCCAAGTGACCATGGGAGATGTATTTTATGTGCCCCTAAGGATCTCTTAAAGCACCCCCAAATCCAGTTTCCCCTGGATTGCCCTTAGAATCTCCATCAATGTTTACTTTGTAGAAGCCCTGAGGAGGGGGCTACCATCTACTGGCCCTTGTGTTAATTTTTCTCAATTCCTTCCTTATTCCTTGAGGATTGATGGATTGAAGACCCAAATTAAGAATAATCATCTCCTCGTGAGGCAGAGGAGGATTCGTGGGACTTGACCTCAAAAGGCTCTTAACTGTTTTTTTAAGCTGTTTTAGAATTTGATTGATTATGTGTTGTGGCTCGCTAGCTTTATTTATGAAGATCCACCTATTGCACTCTTTCCAAACATTCCAAATGACAAAGCCTGCTACTAGCGTCCAGGCTTTGTTCATGATCTCATTCTCTAAGAAGTTCTTCCTCCAGTTTTACAGAGTGTTCGATATGCTGAGACTATCCCTGTCAGTTTGTCTAAAGCTTGAGGCCACCCAGGCCCACACCATAGCAGATAAAGAGTAGAGGTTGAGCAGGTGTTCAATCATTTTCTCATGTGAGTCGCATAGGTGACATTTGGAAGGGCCACTAAAGCCTTTCTTTAGGAGGTTTTCCCAAGTTAGGTTCTTTCTTTGGTGCACAAGCCAGATAAATAACTGTATTTTCATCCAGTGAGGAGTCTACCAAAGCTCCTTCCAGACTTTGTCAGCATTTACAAAGTTGAATCCTGCGATTTCTTGTTTTGCCTCTTTGAGGTTAAAGTTACCTTCGTTATTCTTCCCCCATCTTAATTGGTCGTGTGAGGAGGAAACCAGAATTCATCTATGCTTTAAGTCCATGATGAGAGTCTCTGCCATGTCCTTCAAAGGACTCTCATCACTGTAACTTAGTTCCTTCCACTTCCTCCATTTTCCATTGCTCCTTCCCTGATCCCAGAAATCTTTTACCAATAATAGGTCTTTGATGTCTGTGTCTCTTTTGAGGGCTGCCAGTTCAATCCTGTTAAGGATGGGTTCTTGTTGCCAGCTGTCCTTCTAGAATCAAACTCGGTCCCTTACGCGGATTTCCCAAAAACAATGTTGTTGAACAATGCTCTTGTTCTCCCAAGCAAGGTTCCATATGTGTGAGCTCCTGATTTCTCCTGTCATTCTAATAAGATCCTTTTCCTGCCAGTGCTTAGCATACTTTTGTTTCCAAAGCTTGGCCCAGGGGGCATTTGGCTCCTTGATCTATCGCCACCAAAGCTTTGCTCCCGAAACTTTATTGAGAGTTTCTGGATCATGTAGCCCCAAGCCACCATGGCTTTTGGCCTTGCAGAGCTTGTCCCAGGCAACTAAAGCCCACATTTTTTTCTCTTCCCCTCTACCCCACAAAAAGTCCCTTTGAATGTTCCTTATCTGTTGCTTAATACCTTGAGGAGCAGGGATCGCTGCAAACATGAAAATGGGGATGGCTTGTAAGACCACCTGTATGAGCACAAGTCTTTCTGCTAGGTTTAAGGATCTGCATGTCCATTTTCTAATTTTGTCCTGAAGTTTATTTAAAATTGGTTCCCATATTTTCTTGTTGAGAGGTTTATCAGTAAGAGGAATGCCAAGATATTTGGAAGGTAGTTGTTCCCTTTGAAAACAAAGAATCCTGGTAATGTTTCTCTGTATAGCAATATTAGTGTTAAATAAAAAAACTTTGGACTTGTTTAGGCTTACCTCTGTACCTGCTGCCATACCAAAGTCGTTTAAGATATCTTTGATTTCCCTTGCTTCCCTAATTGTGGGTATTCCCTACAACATAGTATCGTCCAGAAATTGTTGATGAGTGTTAGCCTCTCCATCCGGGATGAGCTTGATCCCCTGAATTCGACCTTCAACATTTGCCATTTTGATTTCCATGCCTAGCCCTTCCATCATGAGGAGAAAGAGGAAAGGGGAGAGCGGATCACCTTGTCTGAGCCCTCTGGAAGGTGTGAAGGTATTTGAAGGAGCTCCATTAAGCAGAATGGAAAAACTAGTTATAGTGACTAGTGCCATAACCCATCTTATCCAATTTTGGTCAAAGCCATATGCTTTCAGAGTAACTCTGATATAAGACCAGCTAAGTTTGTCATAGGCTTTCGCAATGTCCAACTGAATAATCATGCCTACTTGCTTGTTGCTTTTGAGAGAGTGTACCTCCTCATGTGCTTCGATGATGTTCTTGAGAATTTCTCGTTCCTCCACATAGCATGTTTGCTCTTCCGAGGTGAGGGAAGGTAGTAGGGGCTTGAGTGTATTGGCTATCACTTTGGAGATGATTTTGTACACCACATTACATAAGGCTATGGGTCTAAATCCATCCGAAGTCATAGCATTTTCCTTTTTGGGGATTAAAGCTATGAAGGAAGCATTCAATGCTTTCAGAACCTTTTTGTATTTTTTAGAGTCCTCCACAACCTCAAGGATGTCCTGTTTGATTGTATCCCAGTAGGCTTTGGAGAAACCAACATTGAATCCATCCGGGCCTAGTGCTTTTCCACTTAGCATTTCCTTGATCACCTCACTAACCTCCTCTTCCAAGACTGGCCTATAGAGATTATGATTGTCCTCTCTAGTGACCAAGTTGGGAATATACCGGGTGAATTGATCAATGAACCTAGATCTATCCTCCATTGGCTCCTTTTCAATATTAGAGAAGTGTTGTACTAGATTTGATTCCATGTCCTTATGGGAGACAAGCTCAAAACCCTGAGAATCCTTAATCTTTGTGATTCTATTATGTGGCCTGTGGGCCATAGTGGACTTGTGGAAGAACTTAGTATTTCTTTCTCCCTCTTTGATCCATTGAATCATGTATTTCTATCTCCAGAAAGTTTCCTCTTGTAAGCATCGATGCTCCCATTCTTCCTACAAAGAGTTGGTTATCTTTTGTCTCTCTTCATTGAAGCCCTTTGTGATATTGAACTGATTGATATCCTGGAGTTTCTGTTCAGTCTCAATTCTAGACTTGAGGATATCACCAAATTCCTTTTTGTTCCAAGCTTTAAGTTTGGATTTAATATATTTCAGTCTATGCTAGAGGATGTACATTTTAGTACCTTGAATATTCATATCCTCTTTCCACCATTTTTCAATTTTACTGGTGAATTTGGGGTGTGAGAGACAGGCATTCCTAAATCTGAAGGGTCTGTTCCTCATAGTGCCCATAAGGGTAGCTTCTAGTTGAACTGGCCAATGATCCGAACCGCCAAAGGGCAGAATGGACACTGTGATGGCTGGTCCTGTGAAGAGGAGATACTTAGAAATGATGAATCTATCATGTTTTGAAGCCACTTGAGCAGCCCCTCCCCTTTTCTTATTCCATGTGAAGGATCCATTTATTGTCTCAATGTCCACTAGTCCCATTTCCATGATGAAATCTTGGAAGGCTTCAGATTCTTTGCCTAGCTATCTTGTGCCTCCTTTTTTTTTCGAAAGAGATCTTATCATATTGAAATCACCTGCAAATATCCAAGTTATATTAGGATATCATGCTCTTAGATCTTCCAGGGAGGTAAGAAGCTTGAGTTTATCTTCTTTCTTCTGAGGTCCATAAACATTTGTTATCATGTATATCTCTTTATCACCTACAGGACTGCACACCAAAGATAGATAGTTCCTGGATGCTTCAGCATCCAGGATTCCAAATTTCTGTGGATCCCACAACGTGAGAATCCCACCTGCCGAGTTGTTTGCCTTAACCTCTAAATACTCATACTTGATTAACCATTTATTATGAATTTCTCTTATTTTCTCCATTGAACATTTGGTCTCCTGAATAAAGACCATATCTAGTTTTTCTTCTTTTATTCTGTTACTCAGATTCCTTTGTTTCCTTCTACTACCTAAGCCTCTAATGTTCCAAGTTGTGAGCTTCATTAAGAAAGGTTGGTAAAGGAGTAGCTGGTAAGATCTTTCATCTTACCTGAGTTAATCAGTAGTTTTCCACATTTGTTTAGCAGTTCATTTTGTCTTTTCCTTCCACTTTTCCTTCTTGAGTTCTTTGGAGATTGTGCCTGTAGATTCTCCATCATTTTGACCCCACTCTGCTCCTAGCTTTCATGGTTTCTCTTAACACCAGTTCCCTTCGATTATGCCCTCAATACAAAGAGCTACTAAACTCGATCATAGTCTTCTTTTGGTAAGGAGACCACTCCTTTATTCTTGCCTTGTTCCAGAAATAGTTCTAAATCCTGATTTTCCCTATCTATAATCTCCTTTAGTTCATGGTCCTCTGTTCCTACCTCACTTGGAGTCATCTCATAGTCTTTACTGATCTCCATGTCACTTAGTAGATCCTCCTTCTGCTGGTTTATTATTGTGATATCTTCCATTTCAACTTTCGTTTCCTGCTCCTTAGCTGCATTCTCTCTGTCCTGGACTATCTTCACATTCTCCTCTACTTCCTCTAGGATTTTCAAACTATTGTGTCTTGCATTTTTGTCTTCACTACCTTTCTTTTGTGGCCATTTACTCCCTTTCCCTTTGGCCTCAACCTTGGTAAAACCTTTGTGATCTCTATCCAAAGAGGTTTTCCCATTCCCTTCCATACTGTTTATTGGGCAGTCTCTAAATAGATGGCCATGTTCATGACATTTACAACACCTAAAAGGTATGTGCTCATAGTCCACCGTTTGTACCCAATCTTCATCATATACCTCTAAAATTAACTCTTCCAAAAGGGCTCCAGATAGATCCATTTCCACACATATTCGGGCAAAGGAGGTATATTTACCTCTGAGAGTTGCCTCTGAGATCTTCGAAAAATTCCACAGCTTGTTGCTTATGGTTTTCAAAGATTCTAGTAGCCAGTAATCTAGAGGTAGTGAGTTTAGTCTGATCCAAACAGGTACATATGTAAATGTTTCACGTTCTGGGACAAAGTTCATCATCCATGGTCGCCCTTAGAACCTAGATGTAAATGTATTTCTCCCTTTGGCTTCCAATGGCTTCTAATCTAGATGTGTAATGCCCTTTCTGTTTGCCATAGCCCCATGAACTTGAAGATAATCGCATGTTCTTTCATATGGTCCTTATGCGCTTGTATTGCTAGATCACTCAATATGACCCAGGGAATGATGGTCGATTTGGGTTTGCAGACTCCCTTGGTTCTTGTGGAAGTTGTTTTTCCACTGCCACCTCCCTTCTCTGTTTGTTTACTTGTTTCCTGTTGATTCCCTTCCTGACACTGGGGTTCATTTCTTCTAACTGTCTCCTTGCCTTTTGCTTCTAAAATCTTTCCAATGGTTTTTTGAAAAGCTTCCCTCCCACCTCCTTGCCTCCTTCTGTGACTACTTGACTGTAGGAGGGAGCGGAACTCCCCCCTGTGCGCCCTGCCATGGAATCCTAATGCAAAACCCTAGTGTCAACTTCGATCCTCGTTCAGGTTCTACTCCAAAATCCAATCGGAAAAATCTGCTTCATATTCATTTTCACTACCAGAGATCTGTTGATATTTCACTTTCACTTTTAGAGTAATAAATCATCACATTAATATTTATTTCATATCACATTGTGACATTGAATTAATTAGCCTTTAATATTCTCGTTTATAATATTAGGTGTCACTCTAGCATTTAATATTGGTTTCTTGTGTTTATAAACCCTTGTTTTTATTAATCCTTTGAGACTATATTATTAATAAACACTTGGATTTATTAATCCCTCCGATTTATAATATTAATAATGCGTTGGGTTTATAATTTTAATAATTCCTTGTGTTAATTAATCACTTAGATTTATAATATTAATTCCTAGAATTTACAATTCACTTGTTTTTACGACATTAATAATCCCTTGTGTTTATAATATTAATAAACCATTCGATTTATTAATCCCCTGGGTTTATTAATCCTTTGGGTTTATAATATTAATAATCCATTTGGTTTATCAATCCTTTGGGCTTATAATATTAATAATACATTGGGTTTCTCAATCCTTTGGGTTTATAATATTAATTCCGTAGGTTTATTAATTCTTTGGGATTATATTATTGATCATCCCTACGGTTTATTAACTCTTTTTGTTTAAAATATTAATTATCTCTTACGTTTATTAATCATGTATGCTTGATCATGGATAAGTATTGTTGCAATGCAACAAGCAGTGTCACAATCATTGTGAGAATGATTCAACACAATATAATTTATTTGATTTCACATTGTAACATTGAATAAATTAGCCTTTAATATTCTCGTTTATAATATTAGGTTTCATCATAGCGTTTAATATTAATGTCTTAGGTCTTTAAACCCTTGGGTTTATTAATCCTTTCGGGTTATAATATTAATAAACACTTGGCCTTATTAATCCCTCTGGTTTATTAATCCGTTGAGTTTTTAATATTAATCCATTGGGTTTATTGATCCCTTGGGTTTATAATACTAATAATTCGTTGGGTTTATTAATTATTTGGGTTTAAATTATGTATCACTTTGGTTTACTAATTTGTTGCCTATATAATATTAATCCCTTGGGTCAATGTAGTGTCTTTTACGAAGCATCATGATGGATTTCTTTTACATTTTCTTAAGAGGCTAAGTATTAGATAAAGTTTTATCGGAACTACACAATGGACCAATATGTGGACACTTAGTGAGAGAGTTGACTGCACAAAAAATCTTAAAAGCTAGATATTATTAGTCAACATTGTTCAAAGATTGATTATGCCAAGTGTTAAGTATATTAAAGGTGTGCATAATAATCAGAGAACCTATGATAATCGAAGAACCTTTTCAACAATGGGGATTGGACATAATCAATGAAATTTATCTTTACTCTTTCAAACAACATCAATATATCCTGACTACCACACATTAATTCATTCAATCGAATGAAGTTTTTCCACCAATCAATGACTACATCATCATCCACTTTCTGTAACAACAAATTGTCACTATGTTTGGAGTGTCAACCTCTCTTTTTTTTATAATGCTACTTATTTTTCCTCTTTAAAGTTAACAAAGGTCATTTTTGACAAGGGTATTATATTGAGATATTATGTTAACTACTACCCTCATGGCAACAAAATAGTCGAATCTAGTAATAAAAACATGATCTACATCCTGAAATAAACTAAAGTTTATCAACAAGGAAACTAGCACAATTCATTACTCAACACCCTATGGGTAGATCATGTGGCCCCAAAATCCTATTTAGCAACATCCCTTTATATTTGATAGAAAAGAAGCCATATTTTTGTCAAACATTTTTTTTTCTCTTTACTACTCTTAGGATTCTCTAGGTAAAAATTGCCAATTATGAAAAGACAAATCAAATCTCTCCTAGAACCAAAAAATTAAAGAGATAAGCCAAAAGATAGTTCTCCACACACCATCAAACTATTAAAAAATTATTTGATAACAAGTTTGTGAGTGAGAAAAATTTTGAAATAGGAAAACTTATACTTAAATGGGATAAAATACATGAATCAAAAGGTAGACATGCCAAATTTTAGAAATGCTAGCTCGATCCATATATTATCACAAAAAAATTGGCCTTGGCACATATATATTGCAACAACTAGAGGGGGTAATAGAGTCCCTCCCAGTCAATGGCCAAATCCTCTAAACATAATCTTTCAAACTTGATCCGAAATTAAACAGGAATGTAACAAATTACAGATATAATGATAAGCACAGAGATGTAGTAGAAGAAAACTTCATTTCATTAATAGAAAAATATTGAACTATGCTTACAAACAAAATGGAAATAAGATAGATCGGGCAATGGTAGCTTATCTCTTAGAAGAGATGTGGCAACCACATGCCTCTGAACTAGGTTACAAAGAGGCTCAAAGGCCTTTTTATTATTGAAAAATAAGAGAAAACCCTAAACAACCAAAACTCTAACCCGAGGAGATGTAACACCAAGAGTTTATGGGCCCCATTGAGGTTAGTTTGGCAGCCAACTTCCCGGGGTTGTAACTTGGTCATATTATCTTCATTTCACGTGTATGATACCTCGTTGGAAATATCTCTCTAAGGATTATAGCTACTGATGCAATTTCCAGATGGATTTGCTGGGAAATTTTGCCAAAAAAATGGCGTTTAGGGCCTCAAAATGGCTCTGTAAGTTCAGGACCAGAGAAAAACTACCAAAAATAGTAAACTGTGCTACAATTAAGGAAACAGATGAAACTGATTGGGGGTTATAGGTGGAATAGGTGGTTGGCCACCAGTATCCACTAGGATCATTCATCCCCCCTTAGGAAGCAATGGTCCCCATTGCGTGTAGGGCCTCCCTAGTGAACCACTTACCTTGGTGAAGGAGTTGGCCTACTTTGACAACTCGATATAGTTGTATCCTCTATTGGCAAGTGTTCTTGACTTGTGTGTCCATGATTTGATCAGTTGTGGCCCGTTCCATGCAGTCTGGGTTCAGTTATGTTGTTGTGAGTTGTTCTGCAATATCAGATGTGTCCAACAATGGTGGAAAGTATAGTCGAAGAAAATCTACAGTGAACACTCGGTCCATATCAAGGAACGGTGGGATATTGAGCTTGAAGGCATTGTCATCGATGACCTTGGTGATGGTGTATGACCCATATCGGAGCGGGTGAAGCTTGTGGTGGTGTCCAGCAAGGCGCTCCTTCTACAAATGAAGTCAAACTTTGTCACCCACTTGGAACTTATGTGGCACTCGATGTTGATCATGGCACTACTTGTACTTAGCATTGACTCTATCCAATATATCATAGACCTATTGGCAGATGTGTTTCATGTGCTCAATGAAGTTGTTAGCCCTTTCAGCTTCAGACTGAACGTGAGCCGAATCTACCTGAGTGGCTGCAAATTGTATGGCCACATCAATGGGGAATAATGGTTGAAATCCTAACCCTACCTGAAAGGGGTTAAGGTCCATTAAGTTGTCGAGAGATCTGTTGTAGTTGTGTTGGACATAGGGGAGACATTCATCTCATGTGTGTGGATGCTTCAAGTTCTACATACGTAGAATGTGTACGATCATCCTGTTGACAACCTCTGTTTGCCCATCAGTTTGGGGAAGGAAAGTCGTGGACTTAGTAAGTTTTGTATCCAACATCAATCAGAGACTTGACCAAAATGCACTCAGGAATCTGTTGTCCTGATCTGAGATAATGGACTACGGGATCCCAAAGTGTACCCACACTCACTCAAATAAGAGCTTAGCAATGGTCTCTGTTGTGATACTCTTCTTGCAGGCCACCATTATAGCCATCTTAGAGAATTTATCGACGACCATGAAAACGAAATCGTTTTCTTACATAGTAGAAGGAAGGCCCGACAAATAATCTATGGAGACAAATTCCCAAGGCCGACTAGGAGTAGGTAGAGGAGTATACATGCCTTGCTTCTTGATGGTTGGTTTGGAAATGGCATAGGCGGCGTGGGATCTAATGTACTTCCCAACATCCTGATGTAGTTGCGGCCAATAAAAATACTTCTGCAATACCACCACTATTTCTCTACTCTGAAATGTCCAATGACCCGACTGTCGTGCGCCTCCCAAGTAATCTTGGAATGTTGAGTGGAAGGAACACATATGTGTCCCAAGTGGCATAACAATGCATCCTAAAGGTGAAAATTTGGAACTTGCTTCCCTTCTAGGAGTTTGTGGTATATGTTGCTGAATTCTGGATCACTCTTGTAAAGATGTGAGCACCCTGATGTCTCGTGCCCACAGGAATTGAGAACAATAATTAGGGCCATGACCAGTGGTCAACTAAGGCAATCAGCAACATTATTGGTGCTTCCCTTCTTATACCTAATGTTCAAATGGAACAGTTGTAGATAGATGGACCATTTTTTATGGTGATCATTCCGCAACTTCCCTTGTGTCTGTATGAACTGTAGAGGCTGGTGGTTTGTTTTGATGATTGTTTCCTTCCCCATAATGTAATGCTTCCATTGACGGCATACCTGCATAATGGAATAAATATCTTTGTTGTAAGTGGGGTACTTTCATATTGTGTCTGAAAGTGTCTTACTGTGGTAAGCCACTGGATGGCCATGTTGAGTAAGAACTACACCAATAGCATAGTCAGAGGCATCATTCTCAATATCAAATGGTTGTTGCAGGTCTGGTAATGTGTGCACTGGTGTAGAACAGAGGCAATTCCTCAACTTAGAGAAAGTTAGTTGTTGGGTTTTTGACCAAAATAACTTTGTTTTGCTTCGCCCTTAGTGACTTGACTTAATGGCCAAGTGATATGAGAGAACCCGAACAAGAACCTACGGTAGAAACCCTCACTAAAATTTTTTATAAGTTAATTTATTCTTATTAAGTCGATTCTTATTAGTATCTACCAAAGCAAGACTCAATTTATTTGTTGGTTACTATTAGTTTAGCATTGACCAATGCAACTTATAACGTTTCTTATAAGTATCTACCAAGGCAAGACTCGATTTATTTGTTGATTACTATTAGTTTAGCATTGACCAATGCAACTTATAATGTTTAAAAATAAATATTTATTTTTCAATATTATAGAAAAAAAATAATTTTCAAACATTTGATTGGACAATATTTTGAAGCTCTACAATGTCATGTGGATAATTACTTCCAATTTTTTTGCCATAATTTTTGCTAGCAATCGATTCTTATTAGTATCTACCAAGGCCAGACTCCACTTATTTGTTGATTACTATTAGTTTAGCATTGACCAATGCAACTTATAATGTTTAAAAATAAATATTTGTTTTTCAATATTATAGAAAAAATTAATTTTCAAACATTTGATTGGACAATATTTTGAAGCTCTACAATATCATGTGGATAATTACTTCCAATTTTTTTGCCATAATTTTTGCATGCAGTTGTAATATTTATGCCATGAATTTTAGACATTTTTGTAGTGATTTTTCATAAATCCTTGAAAGTAACTTATATTCACATAAATAATATATTTAAGCAAGTATTTGCATTAAATACCCACCAAGATTTCTGCAAGTCCTTGTCATATGAATAGGTGTGGTATGAAGTGACTTACAACTTTTGGATCATTGGTATTGATAAGCCATGGTATTGTGGCAAAGCCTATTTATAATCGTATGAAGTGAGTTACATCTTTTGGAGCATTGGTATTGATAAACCATGGTATTGTGGCAAAGCCTATTTATAGATCAAAAATTTCCATGATTAAAAACGTTTTTTATGTTTTTTTTAAATGTATATATGTTTAACGTATGTATTAATTACTTTTACAAATTATTATTATTATTATTATTATTTTAATTTTTTATCATTAAATTATATTTTATGATTTTTTTAATTTTAATAATATGAAATTTGTTATAAACAAAATGTTTTAATGTTTATTACATACATATTTGTATTTACCAGTGATTTAATTTATAAGAGTATGTTAATTATTTAAAATTTATTCTTAATTTTTAATTTTAAAAATAATTATTTATTTAAAATCTTCACATTAACCATATAAATTTTAATAGATAAATCAATATTTTAATAAATATTAACTTAAAATTAACATGCATGGCGATATAATTTTATTAATAAAATAATAGGTAGATAATTAATGTAAAATAAATCCTCGTATCATACTCACTTCATGCAACTCATAAAATATTAGATAAGTTAATCATAGTTTTATTATAACCCTGTGCAAAAATAACTCTTAGAGTGCATTCCCATATAATTATTGTTATGCAGTCTGATCGATAAGATATTGATAGCTGCAACGTCATTTTCTATATACTCTGCGAGTTTAAAATCCCTGTAGTACAAGCTGTCACGAAATTCCATTACTTAAATACCACTTCGTTATATGAAATACCATTACGTGAAAGACAAATATAATACGTTGGGAGGAAACATGGAAACATGGAATACTACGTTGGGAGGAAACATGGAAGCAAGACTACGTCGGGAGGAAACATGGAATACTACGTTAAAGACAAATATAAAAGAGATTGATAACACCGGGTTTAAGTGTTGTTGGGTATTTTTAAATGGACAAATACCAAAACCAGAATAAAAATTCACCACAGAGACAATGCTCTGTTTTCTCTGTCCAGGATCTTTTGACAGGGAACCTCTTTAAAAACAAATTCACTCAGAACACAGCATTACACAGTCACAAAGCATTTCTATTAATAAGAAAAATTGATACATATTTCATCCTCTGTGCAGAGAGGAATTTACAAAACAAACTACTCTGCTGCTCTCACAGATTTTCCACTGCTGTGGATATTACATAAACAGTTTTTCAAAACATTCCTATGTTTTTCATTTGCAGATAAACATTACAGCACTGCTGTGCCTCCAAAAGAAAATGCACACACTCGTGCGTAGCCTCTCCACTCACCAAAAAAAACTAAACTCCACTACTACAGCACGTAGACTATATTCAACATATGACAACGTGTTATAAAAAAAATATAAAAAAACGTATGCCCATAACTATTTTAAATACATGCCCACAACAATATTAAAGGCATTGGACGTATGCCCATAACATATTAAAAGCCTCACCAAAAACTACGACAAACACATTAAAATCATAAGTTTTCACCTACGGCGGTCAACAAGAAAATGACAAAATTTGATGTGACGTGGGCGGACAGCACATTCTGGAAGTCAACGGCGGGGATCACGCGATCAAATCGCTGAGCCGATCCAACGTGGTTCGCACACCCTCCTCCGGCAAGCCAAACGACTTTTACCGTCCGGGGAAAGTGGTTTTGGGGCATTCGTACATGGGACGCGTGGCGGAGAGTGAATGTGTTCGAAGCCTCCTCCTGCTCGTACAGTCTTTGCCAAGAGCGGTGCGGGGAGACCGGGATGGTTTTCAAAAACCACCGTGCGGCGTAAAATTACAATTTTAACACTCCCCTTTAATTTTAACAGCCGCACGTTCGGTCATTCCCAAACACTTCCTCAAAAATTCGAAACTCTTCTGAACTAGTGGCTTTGTCAAGATGTCTGCAACCTGTTCCTGGGTCCTGCAATGTTCTAGGACAATTTCTTCATTGTTCACTAATTCTCTGATGTAGTGAAACCTTGTGTCGATGTGTTTCGTTCTCTTATGAAACACTGAATTCTTTGACAAGGCAATAGCTGAGCTATTGTCACAAAAGACCACTATTGTTTTTGCCTGCTCTTGGCCTAAGCTTCTCAACATTCTTCTCATCCATACTGCCTGACATGCTGCTGCTGTAGCTGCCACATATTCTGCCTCTGCTGTAGATAACGCTACAATGGATTGCTTCTTAGAAGCCCATGAAATGGCTCCTGAACCCATATTGAAAACATAACCGGAAGTGCTCTTCCGATCATCTACACTTCCAGCCCAATCACTATCTGTGTATCCAACCAAATCTGAATGTTCTGAGGCATGATATAATATTCCAAACATTTTGGTACCTTTGACATACCTCAAAATTCTCTTTGCTGCCTGCCAATGTGCCTCCTTTGGCCTCTCCATAAATCTGGAAATCAAACTAACAGCATACATTAAATCAGGCCTAGTTGCTGTTAAATACATAAGGCTGCCCACAATGCTTTTATACAAACTAGGATCAAAATCCTTGCTGCTGTCCTCTCTGCTGAGCTTTAATCCCATCACTGTGGGAGTGATTGCTGCCTTGCATTCTTCCATCTTAAATCTGTCCAAAACTTGATTTACATATCTTGCTTGAGATATAAAAATTCCTTTTTCATTTTGATCTACTTCTATGCCTAAGAAGTATCTCAACAAACCCATGTCAGTCATTTCAAATTCATCCTTCATGACTGATTTAAAATTCTCAATAAGATAAATATCATTTCCAGTGAAAATAACATCATCTACATACAAGACAACAATTAAAATTTTACCATCCTTTTCCTTGATGTAGACTGTGGGTTCTCCTTCACATTTGTCAAATTCATTATCCAAGAGATATGAGTCTATCCTGCTGTACCATGCTCTTGGCGCTTGCTTCAGCCCATAAAGAGCTTTCTTCAATTTGCACACTTTGTGCTCTTCACCTTTCTTCTCATATCCGAGAGGCTGTTCCACATAAACCTCTTCCATTAACACTCCATTTAGGAATGCTGATTTCACATCCATTTGGTAGACTTTCCATTTGTTTTGAGCTGCTATGGACAGCACTGCTCTCATTGTTTCCATTCTTGCAACCGGGGCGAAAGTCTCCTCATAATCTCTTCCATACTGCTGCTTGTACCCTTTGACAACCAGCCTTGCTTTATGCCTTTCAATCTTGCCTTCAGCATTGCTCTTGGTCTTGTAGACCCATTTCACACCAATGACTTCTTTGCCTTTTGGTAATTCAACCAAATCCCATGTTTTGTTTCTTTTTATGGCATTCATTTCCTCATCCATAGCTTCTATCCATTTCCTATCTTTAATAGCTTCTTCAAAATGGATAGGATCATCAACATGACAAAACAAGGCAAATAAGGAATTCATTCCTTCTTCATAAATTTCACTTAGATTTCTAAACTTCTTACCTTTTTCACTTGGTGTGCAAGTGCTTGAAGATGCACTTGAGTTTCCTCCTTGTGGTGTGCTTGGAGAAGCACTCTCATTGATCCTCAATGGTGTACCTTGCTGTTCTTGTGTTGGTGCTACTGTTTGGGGATTCATTTCAGCCACCTCCTCTTCATCTTCATCATGAGACAAACAGTTTTTAACATTGACTGTTTTCTCTATGCTTCCATCCCAAGCTTCCTCTTCAATGAATTGAACATCCCTGCTGACAAAGAACTTCTTGGTAGATGGAATGTACAACCTGTAGGCTTTGGATTCATCACTATATCCAATGAAGATGCATTTCTCCCCTTTGCTGTCCAACTTCCTCCTTAGCTGATCTGGTATGTGTGCATAGGCCACACACCCAAAAACTCTCATGTGGGTGACTACTTGCTTTCTCCCACTCCATGCCTCTTCTGGCACTTTGTTCATGACTGCTTTTGTAGGACACCTGTTCAAAATATACACTGCACAATGTACAGCTTCAGCCCAATACTCATTTGGCAAATGCTTTGCCTTCAACATGCTCCTTGCCATCTCCATGATGGTTCTGTTCTTCCTTTCAGCAACTCCATTTTGCTGTGGGGTGTACCTGGCTGTAAACTGTTTATGAATTCCATTTTCTCTACAAAACTTTAGGAATTCATTGGAGATATACTCACCTCCTCTATCAGTTCTCAATACTTTTATGTGCAGCCCGCTTTGATTCTCCACAAGTGCTTTAAAGTTTTGGAATTTCTCAAAAACTTCACTTTTGTTCTTGAGGAAATATATCCAAGTCTTTCTTGTAAAATCATCAATGAATGTCAAGAAATATAGGCTGCCAGCTAAAGATGGAGCTTGCATTGGTCCACACAAATCTGAGTGGATAATCTCTAAGGGTGTCTTTGCCCTTATGCTTTTCCCTGATGGAAAACTCTCTCTATGTTGTTTGCCCAATATACAACCTTCACAAAGGTTGTCCGGCTTCTCTATCAATGGTAATCCCTTTACCATTCCTTTTCTGCTTAATAAGTTTAGACCTCCAAAATTTAGATGCCCGAATCTCAAGTGCCATAACCAGTTCTCATCCTTTGACACGCTTTGGAAGGCCTCTTGGGTGACTGCTGCCATTTCCCTTTTGTTTTTCAAGTCTGCCTGGATCCGGAGAGGGAACATCCTGTTCCTTGTCATCTTCACTTCAGCAATGCATCTTTTGCTGGGTGGTATGTCCATGATGGTGCACACATCATTTACAAAATAAACATTGTAACCCTTTTGGATAAGCTGTCCAACACTCAATAGGTTACATCTCATTCCGGGGACATAGTAGACATCTGCTATGGTTTTCCTTTCTCCTTGCTTTGTAAATATTTTTACCTCCCCTTTTCCCATAACAGACACTTTACTATCAGTTCCTAGTGTGACCTCTGATTTCAAATTCTGATTTAAGGCTGAAAAGAGGGCTATATTCCCTGTCATATGGTTGCTGCAACCTGAGTCTAAAAACCATATGTCCTCACTATGTGTTTCAGCCATGTTACAAGCTAACAGTACATTTTCTTGACTGCTGTGTTCTCTTGTAACATTTGCATTTTGTCTGATGTTCATATCATGCTGTTTCTTTCTACAATCACTAGCATAATGTCCATACTTTTTGCAATAATAGCATTGAACATTAGATTTATCATACCTTTGTCCTTGAGCATGATATTGTTCTCTTTGTTGGCTGCTGCCTTGGCCTTGGTTCTGATTTGTATTGCTGCCTCTTCCTTGTGCATTTGCTGGGCTGTTCCTTCCACCTCTGTTCTGGCTTCTGCCTCTTCCTCTTCGGTTTCCTCTTCCTTGACCTCTTCCTCTTCCAAAGGACATCTGGGTCTTGAAGGCTTGCTCAAGGGATGAGTTTTCATTCCTACTCAACCTCTGCTCATGAGTTATCAGTGATGCATGTAGCTCATCAACTAAATATTTTGAGAGATCCTTTGTCTCTTCAATGGTGGTGACTATGGCATCGAACCTTGAGGGTAAGACCCTCAATATTTTCTCCACTATTCTTCTATCTTCAATTGTTTCTCCATGAGTTCTCATTTGTGTGATTACACCAATCACATGAGTGAAGAATGAGTCAATGTTATCTGACTCCTTCATGTTCAAGTTTTCAAAATCCTTTCTCAGCATTTGCAATTTTGTTGTCTTCACTCTCTCCATGCCTTGATAGGCTGTCTTGAGAGTTTGCCATGCTTCATGTGATGTTGTAGCTGCAGCTATCCTTGGGAATATACTCTGGTCCACTGCTTGATACAACAAGACAATGGCCTTTGCATCCTTCTTCCTATTGAGCTTCAACTGATCCTTCTCTCCCTGAGTTAATGCATTGAACTCAGTTTCATCTGCTGGTTCCTCAAACCCATATTCTACTAGTTCCCATATATCTTGAGCGATGAACAAAGCTCTCATGGTTATAGACCAGTAGTCATAGTTCTTCCCATTAAAGTGTGGGAGCTGGGTATTGAACATACCCATGCTTGTGCTTGCCATTCCTTGCATCTTGAACTATGGTTTTAAATCCTTGACTGTGATTTTTTTTTTAAAAACTGACTGTCTTCAGCAATAACAAGAGAAATGCTTTTGGGGAATACCTGAATCCTTCGCTGTCTGAGTCTTCTGTCTGCCTGAGAGGTTTTGCTGCAGCAACAACCTTCTCCCTTCAGCTTCTTTAACTTCTTTAAAGAGCCTAAGCCTGCTCTGATACCACTGTTGGGTATTTTTAAATGGACAAATACCAAAACCAGAATAAAAATTCACCACAGAGACAATGCTCTGTTTTCTCTGTCCAGGATCTTTTGACAGGGAACCTCTTTAAAAACAAATTCACTCAGAACACAGCATTACACAGTCACAAAACATTTCTATTAATAAAAAAAACTGATACATATTTCATCCTCTGTGCAGAGAGGAATTTACAAAACAAACTCTGTTGCAGACACAAATTTTCCACTGCTGTGGATATTACATAAACAGTTTCAAAACATTCCTATGTTTTTCATTTGCAGATAAACATTACAGCACTGTTGTGCCTCCAAAAGAAAATGCACACACTCGTGCGTAGCCTCTCCACTCACCAAAAAAAACTAAACTCCACTACTACAGCACGTAGACTATATTCAACATATGACAACGTGTTATAAAAAAAATATAAAAAAAACGTATGCCCATAACTATTTTAAATACATGCCCACAACAATATTAAAGGCATTGGACGTATGCCCATAACATATTAAAAGCCTCACCAAAAACTACGACAAACACATTAAAATCATAAGTTTTCACCTACGGCGGTCAACAAGAAAATGACAAAATTTGATGTGACGTGGGCGGACAGCGCATTCTGGAAGTCAACGGCGGAGATCACGCGATCAAATCGCTGAGCCGATCCAACGTGGTTCGCACACCCTCCTCCGGCAAACCAAACGACTTTTACCGTCCGGGGAAAGTGGTTTTGGGGCGTTCGTACATGGAACGCGTGGCGGAGAGTGAATGTGTTCGGAGCCTCCTCCTGCTCGTACAGTCTTTGCC
The DNA here is from genome assembly GCA_031772625.1 of Pinus tabuliformis. Lineage (NCBI taxonomy): Eukaryota > Viridiplantae > Streptophyta > Pinopsida > Pinales > Pinaceae > Pinus > Pinus tabuliformis. The sequence goes on along the minus strand of CM062819.1, from coordinate 1,821,566,631 downwards.
AAGAGCGGTGCGGGGAGACCGGGATGGTTTTCAAAAACCACCGTGCGGCGTAAAATTACAATTTTAACAAGTGTGTTATTTAAAATTATTTGTTTGTCTGTTTATCAGTTTAATTTTTTTGAAATTTAGCAGAAAATTGTTGAAATCACAAGTTTAAGTTGTGAACTTTTTATAATATTATAAATATTTTAATAAGAATCAAATATATAGAGTTAAAAAAGCAAAACCCAGTTCAAATAATAAATATCAAAGTTTGACAGTAAATTTCCCAGAATCTCGGCTCAAAACAAAACCCACCTAATTCAAATAATAAATATCAAGGTTTGACAGTAAATTTCCCATAATAAATATCAAGGTTTGACAGTAAATTTCCCAGAATCTCGGCTCAAAACAAAACTCTCGCTAGACCGTGTCTTTTTTAAACTGAAAGATAATTTCAAGAAGTTTGTATAACCAAAGCTTCAAAAATATTTTAGGTAACTTAGCATGGAATTTAGTAACAATTTTCTGTAACTTGTACAAATCTCCACCCCCTCATATTCGCCATGGTGACATCAACACCGCTCCTCCTCCCGTTCATCACTAATACAGTAAGTTCTCTGGGCTTCTCTACTTCTACACACCCAACAATCATATCTCTGTCAGGCATTCTGCAAATCTTATTGCATGAAGTGAATGCAGGTGCATCACATGCAACTCGATCCTACTGAGATATATAGACATATTTGATAGATACATCGTGGCATCCTTCCAGTGCTACGCTATGATTAGATCACTCTACAAGATCTGTCTTAAATAATTATGCTAAAATAATTATGAATAAATGGGAAATTTATATAACATATTAGGTGGGGTAACTTCTCTGTTATCGTCGTTCAATTTTTCATTTAATATATCAGCTCTCCGATCTACGTATTGCTTATACGCAAAGTCGTTCATGTTCATCACTTCGATGCGAATTATATAATTCTTTGCTAAAAATGTTGAAGACAATCCACGCAATTGATTCACACCATGTCTTATGCAAAAGTGATGATCTTTGTAAAATGTGAGAGAGGGTAAATAGACATTAATATCAAATGAAACTGTCACTGGTTTATACTTGAGCAGGCTGGTTAAATTTTTAATATATTATGTGTGCGGTATTAAGGTTATTTTGCTTCCCTCTTCCCATATTTAACCTTCATAATATCTTGCATATTTTCCTCTCATAATATCGAAGCAAGATGGTGATTAATGTGAAAAAATCCATCTCTACGTTTGAATCAACCTATTTTGAAACATGCTAAGTAATGTTTTAATGTATATGTGTCTCCATTGTTCATGCGTGACACGCATGTCTCATCAAATTTCGTGTTATTAGTACTTGTTACACGAGCATTATAGCTATCGATATATCTTTGACTTTCTATCCATTATTTTCATTAAAAAGCACATTATTATTTTTTTTGGTCTTCAACCAAAATATTTATTTTAAATAGAAGTTCCAAAATATTAATTTATCTCTCAATATTTTTAGTTAAAATAATTATATCGCAACTTCTGCATGACAAAGATGTAATCCGTCTTGTTTTCATGAAATAAAATAACAATGAGATCAATGCATTCTTGTAAAACCCCATGCACACCCTCTCTAAAAGGTTCAAAACCCCATACACACCCTCTCTAAAAGGTTCATAGTCATGGTACTGGAAGTATTATTCATGCATTCTTGTAAAACCCCATACACACCCTCTCTAAAAGGTTCATAGTCATGGTACTAGAAGGTATCATTCATGATCATCTCAGCGCAAGGCAAAGAAGAGCCATAAGGATTAAGGCTTTATTGTCTTAGCTTGTCAATGAGTGCTTTTTACAAAGCATCATGATGGAGTTCTCTTGCATTTCTTCAAGAGGTTAAGTCCTAGATATTAGTCAACATTGTTCAAAGATTCATATTATTATGCCATCAAGTGTTAAGTATGTTAAACATGTGTTTAATGTGAAAGAAAACATGTAGTTTCTCTATAATTTATGATAATTGGAGAGCTTTTTTAATAGTGGGGTTGGACATAATCAAATAAGTTTATTTTCAGCCTTTCAAACAACATCGATATATCCTAAATACCACAGACTAGTTCATTCAATGGAGTGAAGTTTTTTCACTAATAAATGACTAGATCATCATCCAATTTCTCTAACAACAATTGATCACTATGTTTGGAGTGCCAACCTCTTTTTTTTCGATAATGCTACTTATTTTTCCTCTTTAAAGTTAACCAAGTTTACTTTGGACAAAGTTATTATATTGACACATTATGTTAACTACTACCATCATGGAAACAAAATAGCCAAATATAGTAATAAAAAATGATCTACATCCTAAAATAAACAATAGTTTATCAATAAAGAAACTAGTACAATTCCTTACCCAACATCATATGGATAGATCATGTGACCCCAAAATCCTTTTAAGTAGCATCCCTTTATATTTTATAAAAAAGAAGCCATATTTATGCCAAACATCTTTTTTGCACTTTACTACTTTTAGGGTTCTCTACGTCAACATTGCCAATTATGCAAAGACAAATCAAAAGTCTCCTCAAACAAAAAAAGAAAAGAGATAAAGCCAAAAAAGAGTTCTCCACACACCAACAAACTATTAAAAAATGGTTTGATAACAAGTTTGCGAATGAGAAAATTTTTGAAATAGGCGAACTTGTACTAAAATGGGATAAGATACATGAATAAAAAGGTAGACACAACAAATTTTAGCAATGGTAACTCGACCCATATATTATCACAAAAAAATTTGCCTTCGAACATATAGATTGCAACAACTGGAGGGGGTAGCAGAGTCCCTCCCACTCAATGGTCAAATCCTACAAAGGTAATCTTCCTAAGTACATCATAAGCAACTATCGTGTACCTAAATAAATTTACTCCCCTTTTTTTTCTAACTTACTTATGTTTCTTTCAAGCACCATTTTTTTTCATCCTTAAATTTTTATTTTTGTTTTTTTGGCCAAATAAAACATTTTATTTTGATAGAATCCCTCAACAATCTTTTCCCAAGAAATTATCCTCATGTTTGGAACACTCCATAAAAACTATGCATGGGTTGAAACCATGAATCCCCATGTGAAGTTTAGGACTAAGGTACAGTCATTCCAAGTCTTGATCACACTTTTAAAGGATCTTGTGACTAGTACCAAATGGGGAACTCCATAGGAAAAGTGAGTTGCACTGAGTGGAATCTAATCTCATCTAACCTAGATACTCAGTTGATCTTCATACATGGACTTATTTTGGGTCTAGCTATGGTATTTCTTCTAACCTAAAGCTTATGAAATTCTCAAAATTGATATTAAAGGAGAATTAACAATTCATAGGAAACTAATCAAGTCTCAACACAAGAATCATCCCACCTATACTATTAAGGTATGAATATGATCCCGCATCCACCTTTTGGCCTATAAACAATAAAGAAAAGCAATCATTTATAGCTACAAAAGAAGCTAGATGCTTGAGAAATGCTTCCCCAATATGTTGGACATGTAGGTATCTTTGTAGGGATATGAACGCTCATTAGAAATGAAATAATACCTTTGATTCTAGGGTGTCTTCTTCGATGCTATGGATTCTTGATGGAAATGGAGAAACACAAATGATTCAAAATGACAACCTCGTTTTTTTGTGTCCTAAAAATTTGCATACTCTACAATTTCAAAGAAACTATGGATGGGGGCGAGTTGGTGGCTAATAAATTCCTTTTGGTCTTCCCCTTTATGATGTAATCATCATTCAAGCAAAATGGGGAAGACAGGTAACTCAACATCTCCCAATCTCAATAATGGTATCCATGTTGTTACACCAAATCTCCTAGACATATAACATTATTGTAGACATTCCATAGTCGATTCATAGTAATCAAATAGAAATTCAAGGTTTCTCCAATGCATCACCAATTACTTTCTTAGCATCAACAAATTCCTTTCATTTCATTTTCAAGTGTTTCCATGCTCAAAATATAAGAAAACTACAAAGAACAAATAATAAAGGTCTTGGAAAAGCATAGAAATACTTTCACATGAGACTATACTAACATGAAATGGATCCATCTGCATGTGTTCACTCACCACATCCATATCAAGGAGGACTCCAAGCCCATCTGAAAACTACAACAAGGAATGAATTTTTCTTTATGAGACATATTCAAAAAAGATTTGCAAAACTTACTTTCAACTAATTTCATTTACCCCATTTCTAAGAGTCAGTGAGTCTCCTCAATTTTCATTGTTCCTATAAAGAATGGAAAGTAGAGTATTTGGGTTGATTATAAAGAACTCGAAAAAACCACCCACAAACATCAGTTCCCATTATCATTCATCAACTAGGTACTAGATATATTGGCAAGAGCCATGTTAGTATGAGGTTTTGAACATGTTACCCTTTCATGAATACCAAGAAATTCACATCATCGATACCAAAAAGAACTAGAGACTATATTGACAAGAATCACACTAACCATGAAAGCATCTTCATGAAGCATGTCAAAAATACATGGTATAATAAATATATCCATCACAATATGACATTGGATCATAAGAATACAAGTCACAATGTGACACATCATGAGAACAAAATGATCATGATCATGATCATCATATACATATATATATGTAGCGAGAGAGAGAGAGAGAGAGAGAGAGAGGGAGGGAGGGAGAATTTCAATACATTGGGGTGTTATCAACCATTAAAAACAATAACAAAAATGATGGGGAGCATCCTAATAATGAGTTCTTCCCCTGGTACATATACAACAACTATAGAGGAGGTATTGTTAGAGCACCACCTTGTCTCCCACTACTACGAATAGGGGGATCTCGTGTCCCCTCATGTCCAAGGACAAAAATTAGCCATACTGTCAACACTGCCACTACAGGCATTCGTAAAGCTTTCCACCAGTTATGATGTGGCATAACAATAACATCTATAATATCCTCATCAATCATGCGCCATCCATCCTCGATGACACCCTTTGAAAAAATTTCCATCCTTTGGCGCACATCCATGTTCCTCACCTCAAGGGCCACTACTCACTCCCACAAAATGCATTTCTCCTCATAGATATTTTCCTAAGCCTCCCCAAACTCAGGGGGGCATCAACACTTAGGTTAAAATGACAATGTTTTTGACGTGTCTAGAGCCCCTCTAGCTCCCCTCATCCTGGCATACTCACCTAATCCACACTAGTCCTCATGCATGCTCTATGATGCAAGGATCATCTCAGACTATCAATATCTCCCAACCGTGAGGTCCCATGTTTAATAACAAAACAAAAATTGGCATCAGCATCATCATATAAAAAATAAGCTTAAAAAAATAATGCAAATATAAATTATTGTAACTCATACGTAAGGGCCCCCATCTCTCTCCTAAGGGAAGACTCAGATCTGGGTCGTCGTGGAAATCCTTTCCCTTATAGGGGAACTCCAAAAAAATATGTGACATTAATATCCATCATGAAAAAATAGTATTGGCCTAGCAGTGTTATACCTCTCCCCCCACACCCTACGGTATCATTATTTTTCCCCCACATCGTGATTTGGGGAAAAAGGGGAGGTGTCAAATTTTCTTTGATACGAGACCATAATAGAAGATGTCACTTAAAGAAGAAACTACATAATAGAGTCCCAAAAGTGAAATCTCATAGCTAACCCCCCCATTGTTCGAGTCATCTAAGAAAATAGGCTCCCATGCAGTAGGTGATACCAATCACAAAAGGTTCCCCTATGCACCTAGTTTAATGCTCTTATCTAATGGCCCATAATTCTATGTGAGGTTGTCATTTTAAATATCCTCACACTGATGATAGTGGTGGCATGAAGCCCCACAGCCCGAATTGATGCAATCTGGACAACCACACCCTCCACATGATGGGTCGTACACCACTGACCAGCTCACTCCTTCAATATCATGAGTAATTGTGGTGGATCAATAGGTACCTCATGTCCCTGTAGCTTCATTCTAATATATATATATATATATATATATATATATATATATATATATAGATATATATATATATATATATAGATATATCCACTCTAGCCAATCTAGGGACGTCAATCACTTATATGTCAAACACTCCATGATGGACCTACCACGTGCTCATTGAAAATTGTAGAAGCTCCTCCTGTGACTGAATTAGGTGGAAGTTAAATTACTTGAGTAACCCCCATTGAGCCAAGTCTGCCCGCACCTATGAACTATCTATGTCCACAACCCTAACTTTTACATAGTCTCACTCTCTTAAATGGACAACTATTGACATTAATAGTAACAATTCTAATGGGAATATGTATAAATTATTTCCTTCTTTTTTCACTAAAGGAATGCACGTAGTACTTGTACTATCACCACACTTCTTCCTGGAAAAACTTGTCACAAACATAGACTGCAAGCATCAAAGGATTCCTTTCAAATCAAAATAGGTAAAAACTAAAATTATTAGTGTTCAAAAATTCCCTTTCTTTCCAAGAGGTCCTGAGATTAAAAGGATAATTTTCTAGCTCAAGACTAACCAACATTTCTTTACATTCTACAAGGAAATAACTATGTATGGGATAAAAGTGAAACTGAGTTTCATGCTTCCATAGTGATGGGTACTAGAACCATGTTGGGTCAAAATTGAAATTTGAAATCCATAACCTTAGCAAGCCACTAAACACATTGCAAAACAGAAAAGCATAATCAAGTACGAAGACATATAAAACTTCTTTTTTTGAGTGAAATTTCGAAGCTAGTACTAAATTTTGTTAGAAATTGTATGAGCCTAGTAGAAAATGGCTCCCTCTTGTAAAAGATAATGTAGAATATAAATAAAATATCTAGAAAAAATAAGTGAATTATTTACCAAGAATTCTTTAAAATAACTAAGAAAACTCCCTATACAAACTATCCAGTGTACATAACTTAATTTTGTTGGCATCAATCAACACCTTGGTAGGTCATTTTAATAATTTCTCGAGAAGAACCTTTTGTCCATTTTGGTTCATGAGGAAGGCAACAACCTATGCTATCTTAGAAACTTAGTTATCTCTAGGAGGTAGAAGCATCTTCGTGAATAGAGAGTTATAGAGCTAGGGTTCTTGTGAGGTCTTGTGAGTCCTATATGTATCTTCTTACTATTGAATTTATCAGCACATAAGGGAACCAACTCTAAAAATTAAAATACTTAAGGAATACAACCAATTTGTAGAATGGATGAAGTCTAGGCCTTATTAGTACTCTTCTCTTCTGGATAAATCTACGAATACCATCAGGAATCCATGTACCACTGGAAATTGTGATAATATCTCCCAAGTATATTAATAGTATCTTTAGAAAATTCCTCCCTTATTATGCTTGACATCTTTGTTTGGTACTTATAGAAATGTTCAATGAATGAATTAACTGAGATCAAGCTTATTAGAAACTTTGGTAGTTTTAAGTGTCGTATTAACTGATTTTATTTGAATAAATGCAAGGAAAGGTGGTTCATTAATAACAGATACTAATTTAGTTTAGATATATAACAATATATTAGTAGAATACACACCTCATTTAATGTAATAGATATCTTTGGTCATGTGAAGTATGCACTGCCCTAAAAATTTATTATGTCTTGAGAATAGGTGGCATGAATATAACAAATTTTAAATGTAGGATAAGATTATCGGATAATGTCAAGCAAGTCCTCCCGGATGTCGATTTAAGAGGAATGGTTAAGTATGAAATGAATAAGTATGGATCCATACTCAATAGATTCAGGTATGCTTCATTATGAAGGGACATAAATAAGAAAATATTTCCCATGACCTACATAGAAATAAAAGTGGCTAAGTATAGAAAGGGGATGTGAATTCTAGGTTACAGAAATGCAGGTGCAAATTGAAGAATACCAGATGTAGGTGCAAGATGACTTTGGGAAAAAGAGTCTACAACTAGCATAGATGAAAATGAATATCTATGGTAGATGTGTTGGGTATTGAATAATGTAGGCAACAACTATGTAAAAATGTCTTATGTAACCCACATATGTGAAAAATTGACTAAGTGCTCTAAAAGAAATAAATTTAGTTGTAGTAAGGGGTCAAAAAGATCAATGAATGTTGCTTAGCACCAATCAAAAAAGAAGGTATGAATTAAAGCACTTCAAAGAATTTTCTTCTTAAATTCCATACATGAATAAAGATTATAAGATCGACCAAGTTCAAAGCCATTTAATATTTATATTCATATTGGATTGAACCTAAAGGAATTAAGTAGAAAAGTTATTCATTATAAATTAATGTGAGATCAACCAAGAGATTATTCAGGCAAAGAAAAACTTAGATTGAAAAAATATTTTATAGTGCTTTGCATTGAAAAAATAAATATAATAATAATTGTACTATGGTATTAAAGGAAAAACTTACTAAAGGTAGGATAGTTACTCATTTTGTTGCAAAAACATTCATGGGACCTAAAATGATTTGTGAGTTGCAATTTTGATAGCTCTATTTTAGGGTTAGACTAAGGAGTAATGAAGGAGATGCAACCATAGGTGTCATTGTGGAAATATCCTTGTAGACATTGGAAAAGAAAAAGCACGGAAGACAACTCTTGAGTAAGAAGCATACAAAGATGATGGAAGAATAAATAGTACATGGACAAAGATAATGCAATGAAAAATGATGCAGTGGTAGTTAGAAGAAGTCGAACCTTGCAAGGACAATGGGAAGAAGTAAGTGAAGTCTTAACAAATACATTAAGGACTTAAATGGATGATTTAGTGGCTTGTGAAACTTACCATGTGCACAAAAATACACAAACAACATTTAGGTAATTAGGTCCATTAGGAGGTTTATCATGTGGCTTTTCATGTGGAGAGAGTAGTGTACATTACCCGACAATTAATGTAAATCATGATTAACCCACACACTATTATCAAAAATTACTTTATTGGTCGAGAAATAAGACCTCAATATTTATAACCAACAACATCAAAGAGAAATCAACGTTTTTCCTTTTATTTTGATTTAAGATCCCTAAAATAAACTTCAACTTAGTGATCCATCGATCACTTTACTACCCCAGACTAACAACAAGGGCTAATAATAAATAGCTATATGGTACATGGTATTTTCGTTTGTAGTTTTAAAGTGAATAGCCTAATTGCAAGGACTAATAATAGATAGCTATTCGGTATCTGATATTTTTTAGTTGTAGTTTTAAATAAAATAACAAATTAAAAGAAAACGTGGAATAATACATTACTAAATATCAATAATATTTGTATGGAAAATTAAATTTGAATCTAAAATTTTTGGTTATAATTAAAATTTTTAGTTAAAAAATATTTAATTAGTGTTTATTAGTTATAAAATAATTATTTAATTAACTTTTATTAATTATACGATTTAACCTTATTTAAATAAAAATTGTATTTTATTTGTATTAAATAAAATAGCAAATTAAAGGAACACGTGGAATAATACATTAATAAATATCTGTGTATCAAATTTAAAATTTTGGTTATAATTAAAATTTTAAGTTAAAAATTTATTTAATTAATATTTATTAATTATAAAATAATTATGTAATTAATTTGTATTAATTATACAATTTGACATAATTTAATCAAAATTTGTATTATAATGTAAAAATATAAGAATCTTTATATTTTCTTAATAGTTGGTTAACTATGTGGATGATATCAATAAAATGTTTCTCATAATAAATTTATCTGTTTGGATTTTATAAGAATTTGCATTATAATTTGATTTTACCATAACCATAATTTGTAACAAATTATTATAATTAGTTTCCAAATTCAAGTTACGTTTAATGTTTTCTTCTTAATACTTTTGTGCTTAATACTAATTTTTATTCCAATTATATTGGAATAAATTTTGATGGGAAATTTTAAATTGTCATGGATAATTTTGATAGTTAAAAACATATAAAAAAAATTATCTTCACTTTTTTTAACCATAACTAAAAACATTGTATTGATAAAATATGTTTCTTTTAATGCAATGTTACATCAGCTTTACAAAAATTTTCTTGAAGGCCTACTAGAATTCAACTATTCAAAATATGAATAGTAATGACACCATTGTAAAATCAAAAGAAATAAAAAAGCAAAAATGAAACTAAACTATAGATCCAAGTAGTATAAACACAACAAAATACCCCTAACATCAAAAAAAATGAGGCTTCCATGTGGTCATTACAAATAAATAAAGACACACGAGAGTCAATGTGTTCCATGTTAGGAGTAGTTCGAATCAGGCCTTCCATGAGAAAACCATAAGCATTTACAAAATCAATTACATATATATAAGACTGGGTGCCGACTTCAATAACATGTTGTAGTTCTCTAATTTTCAATCAAAGGTTGTTTATCTCATCTTCGACCACTTGGAGATTCAACTTATGTTTGATTAAGATATGCATAGTAGAAGTGATCCTAAGGACTAGTTGGTTGTGTACGAGTTGCAGTTACAACATGGAAACCTCAAGATCTTAACTTCCTATTCTAAGGGAAGGGAAAAATTATTTATATCCATAGTAGTAGAAGGGGAAGGATTCCCTAAAGCCTTGAGAAAGAGGTGCCTCCCGAGAGACATCTCAAACTGAGTAGTGAAGGGCAAAGACCATGTCTATAGAGAGCATAAAATGTCAAGTAACAAAATGAAAGGTCCATGATGGGAAGAGGTTATAATAGGTTGTTTTTACTATCCCTAGTGCTATAAGAAAAAACATCTCCACACCAATCAAATTTCTTTGTCCATGCCTGAAAATAGACTATGTAATACATACCAACCCTTTGCAAAATGCTTTGAACTCTATCCTTCCCTGCCAAAGCATTTTGGCAAAGGAAACTTCAATAGAAGAACAAACAAAAATTTAGTATACCATTAAATTTTACAAATATAATATATTATACCATTAAATTAACAAAGGATATTGATGTCAAATTCCTACCCTATGCAAATATGAAGTTTGTTAGGGGAACAACAACCTCTAACTAGTATAAATTGTAAGATATTTTGGATACTTCAGTTTAATATGTCAATGAAATGGAGGGCCAACTTACATCAGCGTTACAAAAATTTTCTTGAAGGCCTATTGGAATTCAGCTATTCAAATATGAATAGTGATGACACCGTTGTAAAACCAAAAGAAAAAAAAAAAAAAAAAATGAAACTAAACTATAGATCCAAGTAGTATAAACACAACAAAATACCCCTAACAACAGAGAAAATGGGGCTTCCATGTAGTCATTACAAGACACGAGAGTCAATGTGTTCCATGTTAGGAGTAGTTGGAATTAGGACTTCCATGAGAAAATCATAAGCATTTACAAAATCAATTACATACATAAAAGATTGGGTACCAACTTCAATGACATGTTGCAGTTCTCTAATTTTCAATCAATGGTTGTTTATCTCATGTTCGGCCACTTGGATATTCAACTTATGTTTGATTAAGATATACATAGTAGAAGTGATCCTAAAGACTAGTTGGTTGTGTACTAGTTGCAGTGACAACATGGAAACCTCGAGATCTTAACTTCATATTCTAAGGGAAGGAAAAATTCATTTATTTTCATACTAGTAGAAGGGCAAGGGTTCCCTAAAGCCTTGACAAAGAGGTGCCTCCATAGAGACATCTCAAACTAAGCAGTGAAGACCAAAGACCATGTCTATAGAGAGTATAAAATGTCGAGAAACAAAATGAGAGGTCCATGATGGGAAGAGGTTATAATAGGCCTTTTCACTATCCCTAGTGCTATAAGAAAAAACATCTCCACACCAATCAAATTTCCTTGTCCATGCCTAAAAAGAGACTACGTAATAGATAACAACCCTTTGCAAAATGCTTTGAACTCTATCCTTCTGTGCCAAAGCGTTTCGGCATAGGCAGCTTCAACAGAAAAACAAACAAAAATTTAGTATACCATAAAATTTTACAAATATAATATATTATACAATTAAATTAACAAAGGATATTGATTTCAAATTCTTACCCTATACAAATATGAAGTTTGTTAGGGAAACAACAACTTCCAACTAGTATAAATTGTAAGATATTTTGGATACTTCAATTTAATATGTCAATGAAATGGAGGGCCAAGTAAAATTATATCCAATATTATTAGGATACCTTGTAGCTAATACAAAGTTGGGGAGGAGGTGAAGGAATTCCCTCCCAATGACCAGAATGTGGTCATTTGCCATAACTAACTATTTGATGTTGTAATTAGTCAATAATGTAATGAATTGAACATCTTTGTATTAAGTAATCCTTGTTGCATAAATGCCATCCCTTTGTAGTTGTATTCTCACAATTGTTGGACAAAGTGGTACTACTCAACAAGAAGCATTTCACTGAGATAGGTAGATTTTGTCAAATATCTTTATGAATTCTCTTTAAAAGAATTAATTAAAAATTAGTAAAATGACATATTTAAATTGTTAAATTTGTATAAATTGAGTGTCTCAAAAATTATTTATAATTCCAAATCTATATATATTTAAAAATATATATATTAAATAATAAAAAATAATAATTTAATTAAAAAAAATCTTAAATTATTAAGAAAAAATTAAATTTCACTCATGATAATATATCATGTTAAAAGACAGAGCCAATAAGCTCCATAAAAATGTGTAAATATATTTCCTAAAAACAGTAACATTGTGATAGAGAAGTAATTATTATAATATATCATGTTCAAAGACACAGCCAATAAGCTCCATAACAATGTGTAAATATATTTCCTGAAAACAGTAACATTGTGGTGAAGAAGTTATGAGCTTTATTCAAAATTTTTAAATGGAATTTTAAAATTTTTAAAATGTAAATTTTATGGTATCTAAGAAGTAAATAAATAAAAAATGGTCATTTTCCGTTTTTTAAGCAAAACTTGCGAGAATTGTGGGCTCCATATTTGCCGTTTATAAAGACTTTAGTTGTTTGAGAAGTCAATTGTGGAGTCCATATTTGCCGTTTATAAAGACTTTAGTAGTTGGAAAGTCACTCGTGAAAGGAATTCTGGATTCTGAATTTGCCGTTTATAACGACTCTAGTTGGAGAAGGCAACTTTGGAGGCCATATTTTCCGTTTATATATATTTTAGTGGTTGGAGACGTCAACTTCGATTCGGTGGAGAGTGCCATAATAGAAAAAATGAGTTTTGTCAGACTTTTATTCTGTGCTCTTTTGACTTGTGCATTAAAGTTCCAATATTTGTATCCAGAAACATCGGTGTGTAATAGTTGACATAGAGATAGAGAGACTCTTTCCGAACATGACTTCCGTTTGAATATATTATTTATGTAGTAATTCGTCTTTTCAAATTTCAGTGAGCTTTTTCACAGTTTCTATCAGATTTGTAAACGAATTGTTGAAAGTCGAAGTTTAAATGACTAAATTGCAACGTGGAATTGCTCGACATTTCTAAATTACAAATTTTATTACTAAAATTGGGATTTTCATTATCAAATTTACCATATAAGCTGCATTAAAAAAATTAAAAAGTTCGTCGGAAATCTGGAGTTTTGAATATGGTTAAGATATCGTGTAGCCGCAAACCTTGAACCTAGACAGAAATGATAAAAGCAGAAATTTGCGCATACAAACCGCCGATCAAAGCCTGCCAACTTCCAATCCAATCTTTACATAAAATCATCTGTACCGAACACAATACGCTCAGCCAATTCTTCATGGTGTGAACACAAACTTGAAAAGCAGGCGCCCCTGCAATATGTTGGTCGTTCCTTTGTCGATCCAATGGCCCACATCATACAGATCTCCGGAGTCATGGATTGTATTCTCAAACGGCCACAACTTTCTCATCATCTCCATCAACTTCCTACTCTCTTTGGCCGTTGTCATGCCTATATAAACCCTCGACTCCTCTCTCCCTTACCATGTCCTCATCCTTTGCCTTTCTATTGGATTTCGTAGAGATGGCAGGCACTATTCATCATCGTCTTCCTCTTTTCCTTCTCATCGCTTTTTCCATGATTTGCTCATACGCTTACTCTGACATCCCACATCCTCCAACTGCTCATCCGCCCTTCCATCACAATGACAAGCCTTTTCCAGGGCATGATCCTTCGTTACCCCCACATCCTCCAACTGCTCACCCGCCCTTCCATCACAATGATAAGCCTTTGCCAGGGCATAATCTTTCGTTACCCCCACACTCACACGACAAGCCTTCTCCTATCCCTATTCGTAAACCTCCGCGACACCACATGACGCCGCCTACTTCTCCCCCACATCCTCTGGATTTTGCCCACCCTTCATCACTGACTTCCAAAGGCCATCCTCCTCTGGTTGGAATACATCAGCCGGTACATAATGGACTCCACCCATCTCCACCGGGTAAACCCCATTATCCCATTAAACCTCCTTCACACTCTCCCCACTTCTACAAATCTCCACCCCCTTATATTCGCCATGGTGGCATCCACACCACCCCTCCTCCCATTCATCACTAATACAGTAAGTTGTCTGGGTTCCTCTACTTCTACACACCAAACACTCATATCTCTCTCAGGCATTCTGCAACTTTTATGTTGCATGGTATATCTAATGCTAAACTTTTGTTTATTATATTGCAGGAGGATGATAGATGTTGAAATTTTCTGATAAATTCCATAACAGACAGACATAAATTGCTCTATTTTTGCACTCTGTTTTTGCACAGAAAAATAGAAAATCGCTTGCTGGAAACGGTGTTTCAGCAACACAGTTTTTTTTCAGTTGCTGTAACTTGTGTTGCAGCAACGTTGTTCGTGGTGTTGCAGCAACGTAAATTTTTTACGTCAAATATTTTTTGAGTTACGGTGTAACAGCAACAGGAAAAATTAACTTGCGTTTATTAAAAATAAATTAATTGTTACAGATTTGTCTTCTTCATACTGAGGGAATTTCACAACTTCTATTACAAAACAGATTCACCAAGGAACACTTCTGTTCCACACAAATAAACATCTGTTAAATAAATTTCATTCAAATATCTGCACTGCTGTGCATTTTTCCCTTTCTGCTCTCTGTTGCGCTGTTGCATCTACTCCTGCTGTGCACTGCTGTGTGTTTCACTGTTCTGAAATTATTCTTCTTCACACTGCTGTGTGCTCTCCTCTGCTCTCTATCAATCTGCTACTAACCTTGTATCATTCTTCAGCTAACGTTAAAACAGAACTGCTGTGTGATATTTATATGCTAAAACATATCTGATTAAAACAATAAAATATTACTAAATATCTTTTAATGCCTATCACCGAATTTAATGCAGCAAGGCGATGATGCTTCTATCAAAAAACAAGTCGGGTGTCTGCAAGGGAATTCAATTGAAACTTTAATGCCTATTAATGTGCAAAAATATCGGGCTTGACTTTAAGGCATCGAACAGGCTGGAGTATTTACTGCAAATCAGATTCTTGTCCAGTTGTTCATTGTTGCAGTTGGAATTAAATTCCAACACTCCCCCTTAATTTCAACTGTTGCATACCCAGACATTTCCTGAAATGATCAAAACCTTTCTTTGCTAATGGTTTTGTCAAGATGTCAGCAAGTTGATCCTATGTTCTGCAGTGTTGCAAAACAATCTCACCATTGTTAACCAATTCACATATGAAGTGAAATTTGGTGTCTATGTGCTTTGTTCTTTTATGAAAAACAGAGTTTTTAGACAATGTTATTGCTGAGCTATTGTCACAGTAAATGGTTGTGCCTTTTTCTTGTTCATGACCCAAATCTTTGAGAACTCTTCTCAGCCATACTGCTTGGCATGCTGCTGTTGTTGCTGCCACATACTCTGCCTCTGTTGTTGACAAAGCCACAACTGGTTGCTTCTTGGAAGCCCATGAGATGGCTCCTGATCCCATATGAAACACATATCCTGATGTGCTTTTCCTATCATCAACACTTCTAGCCCAATCACTGTCAGTGTAACCTGTCAACATGAAACTTTCAGAAGAGGAATATAAAATACCAAACCCCTTCGTTCCATTCACATATCTTAGAATCCTCTTGGCTGCCTGCCAATGAGTCTCTTTCGGTATTTCCATAAATCTGGAAATTAAACTCACAGTGTGCATAATGTCCGGCCTAGTTGCAATCAAGTACATAAGGCTGTCAACTATGCTCTTGTACAATTTTGGATCAAAATATTTGTTGTTGTCTTCTTTGGTCAATTTCAACCCCACTACAGTTGGAGTCACAGTTGCTTTGCTGTTCTGCATGTTAAATCTCTTCAACACTGCTTCTACATATTTATCTTGAGAAATGAAAACACCATTTTCTCTTTGGTCTACTTCAATTCCAAGAAAATATCTTAAGAAGCCCAAGTCAGTCATTTCAAATTCACTTTTCATGACTGCTTTAAAATCAGCAATGAAAGAAGCATCATTGCTAGTAAAAATCAGATCATCTACATATAAAACAACAATAATAATCTTACTGTCATTCTGTTTTATGTAGAGTGTGGGTTCACCATCACACTTATCAAACCCATTCTCAATCAGATAAGCATCAATTCTGTTGTACCATGCTCTTGGAGCTTGCTTGAGCCCATAAAGAGCCTTCTTCAATTTACAAACTTTATGCTCTTGGCCTTCAACTTCATAGCCCGGAGGTTGATCAACATAAACCTCTTCTTTTAATACTCTATTTAGGAATGCAGATTTAACATCCATCTGATAAATCTTCCATTTGTGTTGTGCTGCAATAGACAACACTGTTCTCACTATTTCCATCCTTGCTACTGGTGCAAAGGTTTCATCATAATCTTTGCCTTGTTGCTGCTTGTAGCCTTTCACAACAAGTCTTGCTTTGTGCCTGTCAATCTTACCTTCAGCATTGCTTTTGGTCTTATAGACCCACTTAACTCCAATGGAATCCTTGCCTTCAGGGAGATCCACTAACTCCCATGTTTTACTCTTCTCAATTGCACCAATTTCTTCATTCATTGCTTCAATCCATTTATCTTCATTTACAGCATCTTCAAAATGGATTGGGTCATCAATATGACAATACAAAGCGAATAATGAATTCAGACCGGTATTGTTACTCACCTCTCCTTGTTCATAAATCTCATTCAGATTTCTGAATCTTGGTCTTCTTGGTGTGCTTGGAGTTCCATCCGAACTTGAGGGTATATCTGATACCTGTGGTGTTTCAGCAACAGCTGTTTGTGGTGTAACAACCACTGTTCTTCCTTGACTTCTTAAGGCTGTTCAAATTCCAGCTTGTGGTGTGGTTTGTTGTACTTGCTGTGGTGGAGGAGGAGCCACCAAGGAAGGATTATTTGTTGTTGTCCCTTCCTCTTGTTCTTCATGAGACACAATTGTCTTCACATTCACTGTTTTTTCCAAGCTTCCATCCCAAGCTTCATCTTCAATGAATTGCACATCTCTGCTTACTATTAATTTCTTGGTGGATGGATTATAGAGTTTGTATGCTTTTGACTCATCACAATATCCAATAAAGACACACTTCTCCCTCTTACTATCAAGCTTTTTCCTTAGCTGATCCGGTACATGTGCATATGCTACACAACCGAATACTCTCATGTGAGTGACAGTTTGTTTTTGACCACTCCATGCCTCTTCTGGTATTCTGTTCATGACAGCTTTAGTTGGGCATCTATTCAAGATGTAAACTGTGCAAGTAACAGCTTCTACCCAATACTCATGCGGCAAATGTTTTGCCTTCAGCATACTTCTGACCATGTCAAGAATGGTCCTATTCTTTCTTTCAGCAACACCGTTTTGCTGAGGTGTATACCTTGTGGTAAACTGCTTTTGTATGCCATTCTCTCTGCAAAAACGCAGAAAGTCTTGGGAGATGTACTCTCCTCCTCTATCTGTTCTGAGCACTTTGATATAATGCCCACACTGCTTTTCAACAAGAGTTTTGAAGTGGCGGAATTTCTCAAACACTTCACTCTTCTGTTTCAGCATATACACCCATGTCTTTCTGGTGTAATCATCAATAAAAGTTAAAACATATTTATTTCCGGCAAATGATGGTATTTGCATCGGTCCGCACACATCAGAGTGAACAATTTCCAAGGGTGCTTTTGCCCTTATATTCTTTCCTGCTGGAAAGATTTCTTTGTGTTGCTTGCCCAAGATGCAGCCTTCACAAAGGCTGTCCGGTTTCTCAATCAACGACAATCCCTTTACCATTCCCTTTCTGTGCAACAGATTCAGGCCTCCGAAATTGAGATGTCCAAATCTCAAATGCCACAACCAATTCACATCTTTCACTTGTTCCTGAAAGACTTCTTGTGTTACAGCCGCAATAGTTCTTCCTTCCTTCAAATCTGCCCTGAGTTTGAGAGGAAACATTCTATTGCTAGTCATCTGCACCTGTGCAATGATCTTCTTACTTGGAGGTATGTCTCTGATAGTACACAAATCATCTTTGAAGAACACGTTGTAATCTTTGTTTATGAGTTGTCCAATGCTCAAAAGATTACATTTCAGACCAGGTACATAGTATACCTCTTGCACAATCATCTGTTCTCCATTTTTTGCTCGAATACTGACTCTGCCCTTACCCTTGACAGTTATCTTATCATCAATCCCTGTTGTTACCTCAGATTTCACATTTTCATCCAGATTGGCAAACATTGCAATATTTCCAGTCATGTGATTACTACAACCTGAGTCTAAGAACCAAAAATCTTCTTGTTTGTCTTGTGCTATGTTACATGTTAACAACACGTTCTTTGGGTTCTTATCTTCTTCATTTGAAAAATTAGCATTCTGCCTATTATTCATGTCATTTTGTTTTTTCTTGCATTCATTGGCGTAGTGCCCAAATTTTTTACAATAATGACATTGGACTTGGGATTTGTCATACCTTTGTCCATGAGCTTACTGTTTGCTCGAACCTTCAGCTTGGTTCTGATTGCAGCTCCTTCCGCTTGTGCTAGCAGGATAATTTCTGCCTCTGTTTTGGCTTCTTCCACAACCTCTGTTATTTGCTCTGCCTCGACCTCTTCTTTGGCCAAAAGACATTTGTGTCTTGAATGCTTGCTCAAAAGAGGAATCTATTCCTCTACTCAGTCTGTGTTCATGAGACAACAGAGAAGCACTCAGCACATCTACCGTGAACTGTGAGAGATCTTTTGTTTCTTCTATTGCTACCACAATAGATTCAAACCTTGAGGGTAAACATCTCAAGATTTTCTCTACAATCCTTCTATCTTCAAGAATCTCATCATGAGATCTTATCTGGGTTATCAAGCCAATAACCTGAGTGAAGAATGAATCTATTGTATCAGATTCTTTCATGCTGAGATTTTCAAAGTCTCTCCTCAACATCTGCAACTTTGCAGTCTTCACCTTCTCCATGCCTTAATAGGCAGTTTTGAGAATATCCCATGCCTCCTTAGATTTTGTTGCTACTGCAATCCGCGGAAAAACACTTTCATGTACTGATTGGAAGAGGAAAAAGAGGGCTTTGGCATCCTTCTTTATGTCACCCTTCAACTGGTCTCTTTCTGCTACCGTCAAAGCAACCAGTGCTATTGCATCTGCAGGTTCAACATAGCCATTTTCAACCAGCTCCCATAGTCCTTGAGAAGCAAACAATGCTTTCATTGTTATGGACCAATAACTATAATTTTTCCCATTAAACTGTGGAAGTTGGGAATTTGTCAAACCTGTTCCAGCATCTGCCATCTTAACATGTATTGGTAAAGAAGAGATACTGACTGTAAAATGAAAACAAGCAAAAAACTTTCTCTGCTGGGAAAAATTCTGCTCAACAAGCTTCTTACAGCTCCTACAGTGAAAAACAAGCTCTGTTTTTGACTCACTGAGTGCCTAGACCAGCTCTGATACCATGTTGGAATTTTCTGATAAATTCCATAACAGACAGACAAAAATTGCTCTATTTTTGCACTCTGTTTTTGCACAGAAAAACAGAAAATCGCTTGCTGGAAACGGTGTTTCAGCAACACAGTTTTTTTTCAGTTGCTGTAACTTGTGTTGCAGCAACGCTGTTCGTGGTGTTGCAGCAACGTAAATTTTTGACGTCAAGTATTTTTTGAGTTACGGTGTAACAGCAACAGGAAAAATTAACTTGCGTTTATTAAAAATAAACTAATTGTTACAGATTTGTCTTCCTCATACTGAGGGAATTTCACAACTTCTATTACAAAACAGATTCACCAAGGAACGCTTCTGTTCCACACAAATAAACATCTGTTAAACAAATTTCATTCAAATATCTGCACTGCTGTGCATTTTTCCCTTTCTGCTCTCTGCTGCGTTGTTGCATCTACTCCTGTTGTGCACTGTTGTGCGTTTCACTGTTCTGAAATTATTCTTCTTCACGTTGCTGCGTGCTCTCCTCTGCTCTCTATCAATCTGCTGCTAACCTTGTATCATTCTTCAGCTAACATTAAAACAGAACTCCTGTGTGATATTTATATGCTAAAACATATCTGATTAAAACAATAAAATATTACAAAATATCTTTTAATACCTATCACCGAATTTAATGCAGCAAGGCGGTGATGCTTCTATCAAAAAACAAGTCGGGTGTCTGCAAGGGAATTCAATTGAAACTTTAATGCATATTAATGTGCAAAAATATCGGGCTTGACTTTAAGGCATCGAACAGGCTGGAGTATTTACTACAAATCAGATTCTTGTCCAGTTGTTCATTGCTGCAGTTGGAATTAAATTCCAACAATAGAGACGCAGCGTGTGTACATTATATAGAATAAAATGGAGTGAATGTAGGTGCATGACATGCCTCTCGATTCTACTGAGGTATATAGACATATTTGTTATACAGATCGTGGCATCCTTCAAGTGCTATGCTAAGATCAGATCAGACTGCAAATCTGTCTTAAATAATTATGCTAAAATATTATGTATAAATGGGAAACTTATATAGCATATAAGGTGTGGTAACTGCATTGTTATGATCGTTCAGTTTTTCATTTAATATATGAGTTATGCAATATACCCACAATCGTTCATGTTATTCACTTCCGTGCTAATTATATCATGCATTGCTAAAACTGCTGAAGAGAATCCAGGCAATCATTTCACAATATACCTCATGCGAAAGTGATCATCTTATATAAAGTGTGAGAGGGTAGATTAACATTAATATCAAATGACACCATGACTGGTTGATACTTTGGTTTTACATTTAAGCGCTTACTATTTTTGGTGATTGCATTTATTTTTACTATATGATGTGTGCGGTGTTAATGTCATTCTGCCTCTGTCCTCCCCTCCCTTTCCCTTTTTTTTATAATATCCAAGCAAGATTGTGAATAACGTGATAAAAAAAATACATATACACATTTCAATCAACCTATTTTGAAAGCGCTCAGGAATAACGTGTCTTTAAGTATGTATCTCTATTTTTCATGCTTGTATTATTTATATTTATGGTTATTCTTAATATGTCTATGCAGAGTTCTATGTACATGAAAGAAAAGAGGGTAAATGGTTCTGGAATAGTTGAAAGAGCCCATTATTTGATATACTCGTTTGTATTATTTACATTTATGGTTATGCTTAATTATGTGTATGCAGAGTAATATGTACATGTACATGAAAGTAAAGAGAGCAAATGGTTATGAAATAGTTGAAAGAGCCCATTATTTGATATACTCCTTTCAAGTAGCAACAAGCACATAGCTTCAACAAGTTCTATGGATGTTGAAGACCTAAAAATTCAAAGTTGTAAAGTAACCTAAATTTTTAAAGTAACCTTTCCTTGCATTTCAAAAGTTCCTTACACCATAGCACTTATTGTAATTCAATATCCATAGCACTTACTATAATTCAATATTTCTCTAGTAAAGCACTTACTATAATTCAATATTTCTCTAGTATAGGAAGAGGCTTGTGAGATCATAAATGTCTGGTTAATCCCGCACGTCACTTATTTTATTTCCTTCCAGAAACTATGGTCATAAATTTGCAGTTACTTCTTTCTTAAGGTTGCTTAGATTGTTTTTGCTGCATTTCCACTTAAAAGGTCTATTTTGAATATTAAATAAAAAATTTATTTTGATATTTAGCGTACAAATTGTTAAATTGGATATAAATAAGTGGGTTTATATAAATAAATTATTTATAAAAGTAAATGTTGTAGTAGAGGTTAATCATTGTTTAATAAATTTAACAATATATAATAATTAGTTAGTATAGATCTATTTTTAAGTATTGATTTAACATGAGCAAAGAAAATTAACGAAATGTAGCTTTGAAAAAAATTATTAAAGGGAGAGTAAAGATTTTATATATATAGTTAATAGTTAATATTCATTTCAAATCTCAATCTTCACTCAAATCAATATCCATCATGAAAAAATAGTATTGGCCTAACAATGTCATACCTCTCCCCCCGCAACCCCCAGGGTTTCACTATTTTTCCCCCACATCATGATTTGGGGAAAAGGGGGAGGTGTCACATTTTCTTTGATATGAGGTCGGAAGAGAATAGGTTGATTAAAGAAGAAACTACATAAGAGAGTCCCAAAAGTGAAATCTTGTAGCTAACCCCCCATTGTTTGAGTCTTCTCAGAAAATAGGCTCCCATGCAATAGGTGATACCTATCACAAAAGGTTCCCCTATGAACCTAGTCTAATGCTCCTATCTAATGGCCCATAATCCTATGTGAGGCCATGATTTTAAATATCCACACAATTATGATAGTGGTGACATGAATCCCCACATCCTGGATCGATGCAATCTGGACAACCCCACCCTCCACAATATGTGTCGTACACCACTGAACAACTCATTGCTTCAATATCATGACTAATTGTGGTAGATCAACAGGGACGCCATATCCCTGTCGCTTCATTCTAGTAAAAAAATATATATATCCACTCTAGTGAATTTAGCGAGGTCAATCCCTTATATGTCAAACACTCCATGGTGAACCTACAATGAGCTCACTAAAAATTGTAGAAGCTCCTCATGTGAATGAATTAGTGGGTAATTAAAGTACTTGAGTAACCCCCATTGAGCCAAGTCTGCCCGCACCTATGAACTATCTATGTCAAAAACCCTGATTTTTGCATAATCTCACTCTCTCCAATGGACAACTATTGGAATTAATATTAACAAGTCTAATCGGAAAATGTATATATTATTTCCTTATTTTTTCACTAAAGGAATGCACATATTACTTGTACTATCACCACAATTCTTCTTGAAAAAACTTGTCACAAATATAGACTGCAAGCATCAAAGGATTCCCTTCAAATAAAAATAGGCAAAAAACTAAAATTAGTATTTTGTTTGAAACATTCCCTTTCTTTCGAAGAGGGACAGGGATTAAAAGGATAATTTTCTAGCTCAAGACTAACCAACACTTTTTTAAATCTACAAGGAAATAACTATGTATGGGATAAAAGTGAAATTGAGTTTTATGCTTCCATAGTGATGGGTACTAGAACCATGTTGTGTCAAATTGAAATTTGAAATCCATAACCTTAGCAATCCATTGAACGCATTGCAAAACATAAAAGCATAATCAAGTATGAAGAAATATAAAAGTTATTTTTTTGAGTGAAATTCAGAAGCTAGTACTAAATGTTGCTATAAATCGTACGAGCCTAGTAGAAACTGGCTCCCTCTTGTAAAAGATAATGTAGAATATAAATAAAGTATCTAGAAAAAATAAGTGGATTCTTGACCAAGAATCATTGCAAATAACTAAGAAAATTCCCTATACAAACTATCCAGTGTACATAACTTTTGTTTGTTGGCATCAACCAACACCTTGGTAGGTCATTTTAAGAATTTATTGGGAAGAACCTTTCCTCCATTTTGGTTCATGAGGAAGGCATCGGCCTATGCTATCTTAAAAGCTTAGTTATCTCTAGGAAGTAGAAGCATCTTCGTGAATAGAGAGTTATAGAACTAGGGTTATTGTGAGTTCTTGTGAGTCCTATATGTATCTTCCTACTATTGAATTTATCAGCGTACAAGGGAACCAACTCTCAAAATTCAAATACTTAAGGAATACACCCAGTGTGTAGAATGGATGAATTCTAGGCCTTATTAGTACTCTTCTCTTTTGGATAAATCTATGAATACCATTAGCAATCCATATACCACTGGAAATTGTGATACTATCTCCCAAGTATATTAATAATATCTTTAGAAAAAGCCTCCCTTATTATGTTTGACATCTTTGTTTGGTACTTATAGCAATATTCAATGAGTGTATTAACTGAGATTGATCTTATAAGAAACTTTGGAAGTTTTAAGTGTCTTATTAACTTATTTTATTTAAATAAATGCAAGGAAATGTGGTGCATTAATAACAAACTAATTTAATTCAGAAATATAACAATATCTCAGTATAATACATGCCTCATTTAATATAATATAGATCTTTGGTCATGTGAAGTATGCACTGCCCTAAAAATTTATTATGTCTTGAGAAAAGGTGGCATGAATATCACAAATTTGAAATGTAGGATAGGATTATGAGATAATGTCAAGCAAGGCCTCTCGGATGCTCATTTAAGAGGAATGGTTAAGTATGAAAAGAATAATTATGGGTCCATACTCAAGAGATTCATGTAGGCTTTGTGATGAAGGGACATAAATAAGAAAATATTTCCCATGATCTACATAGAAACAAAAGTGGCTAAGTATAGAAAGGGGATGTGAATTGTAGGTTGCAGAAATGTAGGTACAAATTGAAGAATACAAGATGCATGTGCAGGATGACTTTCGGAAAAAGAGAGTCTACAACTAGCATAGATGAAAATTAATAACTATAGTAGATGTATTGGGTATTGATTAATGTAGGCAACAACTATGTAAAAATGCCTTATGTAAGCCACATATGTGAAAAATTAACTAAGTTCTCTAAAAGAAACAAATTTGGTTGTAGTAAGGGGTCAAAAAGGATAGAATAGAATTGATCAACGAATGTTGGTTAACACCAACCAACAAATAAGGTATGAATTAGAGCCCTTCAAATAATTTTATACTTAAATTACATACATGAATAAGGTTTACAATATCAACCAAGTTCAAAGTCATTTAATATTTATATTCATATTGGATTTAACCTAAAGGAATTAAGTAGAAAAGTTATTCATTATAAATTAATGTGATATAAACTAAGAGATTATTCAGACAAAGAAAAGACTGAAAAAAAAAAAAAAGATTTTATAGTGCTTTGCATTGAAAAATAAAGATAAGAATAATTGTGCTATGGTATTAAAGGAAAAACTTATTAAAGGTAGGATAGTTACTGGTTTATGTTGCAAAAACATTCATGGGACGTAAACTGATTTGTGAGTTGCAATTTTATAGCGCTATTTCAGGTTTAAATTGAGGTTTGATGAAGGAGATGCAACCATAGGTGTCGTTGTGGATATATCCATATAAACATTGGAGAAGAAAAATCACTAAAGACGAGTCTTGAGTAAGAAGAATACAAAAATAGTGCACGAATAAATTATGCATGGACAAACATAATGCAATAAAAAATGATGCAGTGGTAGTGAGAAGAAGTAGGCCCTTGCAGGGAGAATGAGAAGAAGTGAAGGCTTAACCAATACATTAAGGACTTAAATGGATGATTTAGTGGCATGTGCAACTTATCATGTGCACAAAAATACACAAACAACAATTAAGTGCATTAGAGGTTTATCATGTAGTTTTTCATGCGGAGAGAGTAGTGTACATTACTCGATAATTAATGTAAATCATAATTAACCCACGCACTATTATCAAAGACTACATCATTGCTCAGGAAATAAGACCTAAATATTTATAACCAATAGCATCAAAAGAAAATCAAAGTTTTTCCTTTTATTTTGATTTAAGATCCCTAAAATAAACTTCAACAAATAAAAGATCCCTAAAATAAACTTCAACTTTGTGATAGAACGATCACTTTAATACCCTAGACTAACAACCAGGACTAATAATAAATATCTATATGGTACATGGTGTTTTCTCTTGTAGTTTTATAGTGATTAATCGATCACTATAGTACTCTTGCCTAATTGCAAGAACTAATCATAGATAGCTATACGGTATCTGATGTTTTTAGTTGTAGTTTTAAATAAAATAGCAAATTAAAGGAAAATGTAGAATAATACACTAATAAATATCAATGGAAACAAAAATTTGAATCTTAAAATTTTGGTTATAATTAATCTTTTAAGTTAAAAAATTATTTAATTAATATTTATTAACTATAAAATAATTATTTAATTAATTTTTATTAATTATACGATTTAATATAATTTAATCCAAAGTTGTATTAGAATGTAAAATTATATGAATTTATTTTTTCAATAATTGGTTTATTATATGGATGATACCATTAAAATGTTTCTTATAGTAAATTTATCTACCTGGATTTTATAAGAATTTGTATTATAATTTGATTTTACCATGACAATATTTTGCAACAAATTTTTATAATTAACTTCGAAATTCAAGTTAAGCTTAATTCTTTTGTGCTTAATACTAGTTGTTATTCCAGTTATATGGGAATAAATTTTGATAGACATTTTTAAATTGTCATGGATAGTTTTGATAGCTAAAAACATATAAGAAAACTATCTTCATTTTTTTAACCATAACTAAAAACATTGGATTGATAAAATATGTTCCTTTTAATGAAATGTTACACCAGCGTTACAAAATTTTCTTGAAGGCCTATTGGAATTCAACTATTCAAAATCTGAATAGTAATGACACAGTTGTAAAACCAAAAGAAACAAAAATGAAACTAAACTATAGATCCAAGTAGTATAAACACAACTAAATACCCCTAACAATAGATAAAATGGGGCTTCCATGTAGTCATTACAATTAATTAGGACACACTAGAGTCAATGTGTTCCATGTTAGGAGTAGTTGGAATTAGGCCTTCCATGAGAAAACCATAAGCATTTACAAAATCAATTACATATACAAAAGATTGGGTACCAACTTCAATGACATGTTGTAGTTATTTAATTTTCAATCAAAGGTTGTTTATCTCATCTTTGGTCGCTTGAAGGTTCAACTTATGTTTGATTAAGATATACATAGTAGAAGTGATCCTAGAGGCTAGTTGGTTGTGTACTAGTTACAGTTAGAACATGGAAACCTCGAGACCTTAACTTCCTATTCCAAGGGAAGGGAAAAATTATTTATGTTCATACTAGTAGAAGGGGGAGGGTTCCCTAAACCCTTGACAAAGAGGTGCCTCTAGAGAGACATCTCAAACTGACCAGTGAAGACCAAAGACCATGTCTGTAGAGAGTATAAATTGTCGAGCAACAAAATGAAAGGCCCATGATGGGAAGAGATTATAATAGCCATTTTTTACTATCCCTAGTGCTATAAGAAAAAACAGCTCCACAACAACCAAATTTATTTGTCCATACCTGAAAAGAGACTATGTAATAGGTAACAACCCTTTGCAAAATGCTTTGAACTCTATCCTTCCCTGGCAAAGCATTTTGGCATAGGCAACTTCAACAGAAAAACAAACAGAAATTTGGTATACCATCAAATTGTAAAAATATAATTTATTATACCATTAAATTAACAAAGGATATTGATTTCAAATTCCTACCCTATTCAAATATGAAGTTTGTTAGGGAAACAACAACTTCCAACTAGTATAAATTGTAAGATAGTTTGGATACTTCAATTTAATATGTCAATGAAATGGAGGGCCAAGCAAAATTATATCCAATATTATTAGGATACCTAGTAGCTAATACAATGACCACAATGTGATCATTCACCATAACTAACTATTTGGTGTTGTAATTAGTCAATAACATAATGAGTTGAACATCTTTGTATTAAGTAATCATTGTTGCATAAATGCCATACCTTTGTAGTTGAATTCTCACAATTGTTGGACAAAGTGGTACTAGGCAACAAAAAGCATTTCTATGTAGATTTGGCCAAATATTTTTATGAGTTTTGTTTTAAAAAATTAATTAAAAATTATTAAAATCACATATTTAAATTATTCAATTTATATAAATTAAGTGTCTCAAAATTTGTTTATAATTCCAAATCTATCTATATATTAAATAACAGAAAACTAACAATCTGATAAAAAAATTAATCTTAAATTATTAGAAAAACATAAATTTCAGCATAATATATCATGTTAAAAGAAAAAGATAAAAAATAATAAGCTGAATAAGGTGTAAATAGATTTCCAAGAACAATAACATTGTGAGAAAGTTGTTATTATAATATATCATGTTCAAAGGCAAGGATGATGAACTCAATAACAATGTATAAATAGATTTCCAAAAAACAGTAACATTGTTATAAAGAAGTAATTATTATAATATATCATGTTCAAAGGCAGAGACAATAAGCTCCATAACAATGTGTAAATATACTTCCTGAAAACAGTAACACTGTGGTGAAGAAGTTATGAGCTTTATTCAAAAGTTTTAAATGGAATTTAAAATGTAAATTTTATGGCATCTAAGAAGTAAATAAATAAAAAATGGTCATTTTCAGTTTTTTAAGCAAAACTTGCGAAACGGAATTGTGGGCTCCATATTTGCCGTTTATAAAGACTTTAGTTGTTTGAGAAGTCAATTGTGGAGTCCATATTTGCCGTTTATTAAGACTTTAGTAGTTGGAGAAGTCACTCGTGAAAGGAATTCTGGATTCTGAATTTGCCGTTTATAAAGACTTTAGTAGTTGGAGAAGTCACTCGTGAAAGGAATTCTGGATTCTGAATTTGCCGTTTATAAAGACTTTAGTAGTTGGAGAAGTCACTCGTGAAAGGAATTCTGGATTCTGAATTTGCCGTTTATAACGACTTTAGTTGGAGAAGGCCGTATTTTCCGTTTATATATATTTTAGTGGTTGGAGACGTCAACTTCGATTCGGTGGAGAGTGCCGTAATAAAACAACGAGTTTTGTCGGCGTTTGTCTTTTGACTTGTGGATTAAAGTTCCAATATTTGTATCCACAATGTGTAATAGTTGACATAGAGATAGAGATACTCTTTCGGAACATGACTTCCATTTGAATATATTATTTAGGTAGTAATTCGTCTTTTCAAATTTCAGTGAGCTTTTTCACTCAGATTTAGGTAGTAATTCTATCAGATTTGTAAACGAATTGGTGAAAGTGGAAGTTTAAATGACTGAATTGTAACGTGGAATTTCTCGACATTTCTAAATTACAATTTTCATTATCAAATTTAACATATAAGCTGCATAAAAAAAATTTAAAAAGTTTGTCGGAATCTGGAGTTCTGAATATGGTTAAGAGTCAAGACATCATGTAGCCGCAAACCTTGAACCTAGACAGAAATGATAAAAGCAGAAATTTGCGCATAGAAACCGCCAATCAAAGCCTGCCAACTTCCAATCCAATCTTTACATAAAATCATCTGTACCAAACACAATACGCTCAGCCAATTCTTCCTGGTGTGAACACAAACTTAAAAAGCAGGCGCGCCCGCAATAGGTTGGTCGTTCCTTTGTCGATACAATGGCCCACATCATACATGATCTCCGGAATCATGGATTGTCTTCTCAAACGGCCATAACTTTCTCATCATCTCCATCAACTTCCTACTCTCTTTGGCCGTTGTCTTGCCTATATAAACCCTCGACTCCTCTCTCCCTTACCATATCCTCATCCTTTGCCTTTCTATTGGATTTTGTAGAGATGGCAGGCACTATTCATCATCGTCTTCCTCTTTTCCTTCTCATCGCTTTTTCCATGATCTGCTCATACGCTTACTCTGACATCCCACATCCTCCAACTGCTCATCCGCCCTTCCATCACGATGACAAGCCTTTTCCAGGACATAATCCTTCATTACCCCGACATCCTCCAACTGCTCACCCGCCCTTCCATCACAATGATAAGCCTTTTCCAGGGCATAATCCTTCGTTACCCCCACACTCACACGACAGGCCTTCTCCTATCCCTATTCATAAACCTCCGCGACACCACATGAAGCCACCTACTTCTCCCCCACATCCTCTGGATTTTGCCCACCCTTCATCACTGATTTCCAAAGCCCATCCTCCTCTGGCTGGGATACATCAGCCGGTACATGATGGACGCCACCCATCTCCACCGGGTAAACCCCATTATCCCATTAAGCCTCCCTCACACTCTCCCCACTTCTACAAATCTCCACCCCCTTATATTCGCCATGGTGGCATCCACACCGCCCCTCCTCCCATTCATCACTAATACAGTAAGTTCTCTGGCTTCCTCTACTTCTACACACCAAACACTCATATCTCTCTCACGCATTCTGCAACTTTTATGTTGCATGGTATATCTAATGCTAACTTTTGTTTATTATATTGCAGGATGATGATAGAGACGTAGCGTGTATACATTATATAGAATAAAATGGAGTGAATGTAGGTGCATGACATGCGGCTCGATTCTACTGAGATATATAGACATATTTGATAGACAGATCGTGGCATCCTTCCAGTGCTATGCTAAGATCAGATCAGACTGCAGATCTGTCTTAAATAATTATGCTAAAATATTATGTATAAATGGGAAAATTATATAGCATATAAGGTGTGGTAACTGCATTGTTATGATCGTTCAGTTTTTCATTTAATATATGAGTTATGCAATCGTTTCACAACATATCTCATGCGAAAGTGATCATCTTATATAAAGTGTGAGAGGGTAGATTTAACTTTAATATCAAATGATACCATGACTGGTTGATACTTGAACAGGCTGGTTTTACATTTAAGCGCTTACTATTTTTTCGCATGATCATCTTATATAAAGTGTGAGAGGGTAGATTTAACTTTAATATCAAATGATACCATGACTGGTTGATACTTGAACAGGCTGGTTTTACATTTAAGCGCTTACTATTTTTGGTGATTGCATTTATTTTTAATATATCATGTGTGCGATGTTGGGGGTAATTTCGCCTCTCTCCTCTCCTCCCCTCCTTTCCTTTTATCATATCCCAGCAAGATTGTGAATAATGTGATAAAAAAAAAAACATATACACGTTTGAATCAACCTAGGTTGAAAAGCGCTCAGGAATAACATGTTTTTAAGTATGTGTCTCCATTCTTCATAACGTGTTTTTAAGTATGTGTCTCCATTTTTCATGCTTGTATTATTTATATTTATAGTTATGCTTAATATGCCTATGCAGAGTTCTATGTACATGAAAGGAAAGAGGGTAAATGGTTCTGGAATAGTTGAAAGAGCCCATTATTTGATATACTCGTTTGTATTATTTATATTTATGGTTATGCTTAATTATGTGTATGCAGAGTTATATGTACACGAAAGTAAAGAGAGTAACTGGTTATGAAATAGTTGAAAGAGCCCATTATTTGATATACTCCTTTCTAGTAGCAACAGGCACATAGCTTCAACAAGTTCTATGGATGTTGAAGACTTAAAAGTTCAAAGTTGTAAAGTAACCTAAATTTTTAAAGTAACCTTCCATTGCATTTCAAAAGTTCCTTACACCATAGCACTTACTATAATTCAATATCCATAGCATTTACTATAATTCAATATTTCTCTAGTATAGGAAGAGGATTGTGAGATCATTAATGTCTAGTTAATTCCTCACGTCACTTATTTTATTTCTTTCCAGCATAAATTTGCACTTACTTCTTTCATAAGGTTGCTTAGATTGTTTTTGCTGCGTTTCCACTTAAAAGGTCTATTTTGAATAATAAATAAAATTTTTATTTTTATATTTAGCATACAAATCGTTAAATTGGATATAAATAAGTGGATTTATATAAATAAATTATTTACGAAAGTAAATGTTGTAATATAGGTTAATCATTGTTTAATAAATTTAACGATATATAATAATTAGTTAGTACATATCTATTTTAAGTATAGATTTACTATGAGCAAAGAGGGATCAAATATGTTCACTCAAAAAAAATTTCAGAGTGCAAAATTTAATATGTACTTTTGTGTTGTTTAAATTGTATTTTTGAATGCTATATACAGTATATAGGGAACTTTCAAATGTTTTAATATTGACACCACTTCAAATGTTTTAATCGTAGGAGGTTATTTTTTTCATGATATATACATAATTTTTAAAACAATATATAATATATAAATAGTTGGCACTAAAATATTTTACATAACATGTACATATTTTTTAAAATTATAAAGTTAACATTATTTTTGGATTTAGAGTGTATTTTATTTTTACTTTTAGAGGGACACAATTGAGCACAGAAATATTTACACATCTCCTCATACTAGGGTGTAGAATAAGCCTCCGGACTCAATAAAATTTTATATACCGGCATAGATTCATTTTAAATACAGATCTAACATGAGCAGAGAGGGATATTTCTTCACTTGCAATTTTTTTTTATGAATAGACATTATTTAAATATTTTGTATAGTTATTTAAAGTTTTTATTTTTATTTTTTTTATTTTGGCTGGACATAAGCAAAATTTCAAATTTGATGACAACGGACATCCTTACATGTCATACTGGGCTGTAAAATGAGCTTCTCAGTTCAATAATATATGAGTAAATTTTCTTTAAAAAAAATTATTTATCTAATAACAAAAAATAATATCATTTTAATCATTAAAAACATTAAAAAAAACAGTGATACAAAAAAACTAAAAACTAGACAACAAATTCATATTATTAAAGATAACAAATTATTTATATTTATTTATATCTTAGTCGAAAGCTAATGAAAAAAACAAGATTAGAATAGATATTCACATCACTATTGTTTCTAAAAGCCCATGCCTAGCATGCTAACTTTCTTCCACACAAACTAAGCAATAACATTTATTAATGAAGTCCCATAATATATATGGTTTTCCATTACTATTAAATTCTTTAAAATTATACATTGGAGACATAAAACATGTCTATAATATCGTTTCTAAGACTCATTCCCAACATGCTAGCTTTTCTTTGCAAATATTAAACAATGACATTTATTAATGGATTTCTGTAGTATAATGGATTAATGCCATTGGACAAATACTCTAGGTCTACAATGACTCTTATTAGTCCTTTTCATAGGAAACATGGAACATTACAATCGATTTGTGTTGAAATCTGAGTCATACGTAGAATGAACACTGAAAGCGTTTGTTATTAACTAGTCAACGAATCTGAGGCCTTATTTGCGCTTTTCTCGAGCAGAAGAGGTTCATAAAGGTTTAAAATACATTTGAATTTCAGAATTCCTATCAATCTGGACTAATGTTAGCGTTTTTGTAGCATTAGGTAGCTAAAATTAAATACCTTAGTTCTTAGGTGGTTCTTCAGTGGAGGGTAATCCAAAACTTCTGACCTCTGGGACACGCAACTTCACTAGGTCTTGCCAAAATCTTCTAAACCCTGGTACACGCGCCTTCCTTCCTGTTCTACTAAACGACTTCCTATTTTTCTTCACATGTTTCTTTCACTGCTTCAAAAAATCCTATATCAGAGCCTGCCAGGAGTCGACCTTCATCAGAGTTTTGCGGATTTCAGAAACAAGTCAAACGTTGAATGGTTATGATCACTGAATGTTAAAGCCCGAGTCCATCATGTTGTTGTTCACATTGAATAAAAACGATATCACTCTTTGTGAGAAATTGGTTTTGCATGCATATCATTGACCAGTAAGTCATATTAGTAAGTTATTTTTGAAAGAATATGAGTAACCAATAAATCATTTTAGTAGGTTGTTTACTACTGCGTGAGGGAACATGTTGCATTCTCTAGTTTTTTCTCTACTTTCTTAGTTTCATAGTTCTGAGTTAAGTTTTGCTAAGCAAAGAGAAGAGAGTCTCAATCCTTCTATAAACCTTAATTTCATCGGTTTCAGGTAGCCTTGATTGAAAACAGATGTTTAAAAAAATATATATGTAAGAGTCACTTAATTTACATTACCTCACCCTTGTTCGAGTTGTTCGAGAAAAGGACCAATGACCCTCGTTTTGTTATGTTCTATTTGACTTCCACTAAAGAGAAACCTCATTTTGTTCTGTTTTATTTGACTTCCAGTGTAAAGAACTTGGTTGTGAAAGGAAGAAGGACAAAGGATTTATAGTATTGTCCTAGTTTGACCTTAATTAATCAATGCTTAGACTCAAACTAGGTTCATCTCCATTAGTAATCTATTTAAGACAGAGAATCATTCTTCTTCTCTCACGACTAAATTAGTATAGCCACTTTGCGAGGAAAATAACCAACCATATTTAGATTATACTCACATATACAAGAATATACTTTAGATATACTCATAAATGAATAGATGAGTGAATCCCCCTTCCAAACGTAGCCCTGGGGAAACACCAGTCCCACCAGGCCAACCAGTCCCAAATCATGAACAAATATTTCACTATGAATAGGCCTATCCTTTCAATAATGTTAAAGCACCTAGCCTTAACAACGATGCCCAACCAATGAATTACATCATGCGGATAATAGAAAAACTTCAATAAATGCCAATTTTGATTACAAAAAATCCATTTGAGTACTGACAATGAGTTTTCTGTCTCATGTTCGATTAGGGATATGTCGGTCAGGAAAATCCTCCCACACCATCAGTTGCATGAAACCTAAAATAATAGCTTCCGAAAATCGATTATGGATTCACACTCATTCACAATTTATTATTTTCTCATGGAGGCACTCAGAAAGAGGCGTAGGAAAACTAAGGACCTAGTCACTTCGGTATGTGTCAGATCGGTGAGAATTTCTAGTGCTGGCTGGGCTGGTAAAGCTAGCGGAGAGTTACCCTTCCTTATCCCTCCCTTCCAAGTGAGAAAGAGGAAATGGTCTCCATTATGACTAAGAAGAACAAAGAAAAAATCATGGACTCTACTAGGAGTAAAAATAAGACAAGAGACAGTTGTAAATGACACTTGTAAGGTCTCTATTATGACTAAGAAGAACAAAGAAAAAATGATGGACTCTACTACGAGTAAGAATAAGACAAGAGACAGTTGTAAATGACACTTGTAATCCATGCAAGTGTGTTGGCGTGTTGCAATTTCAGCTACAATTAAAAAATAATTCGAGAGTTTTGAACATTGTTTAATTCCACCAACCATTATAATTTTTATTTTTGGCCAAGTGTCTATCTTAAGAACTCAGTGTAAGTGTAAGGTTAATTTTTAGAACATGTACCTCTCCTCTACTAATGAGGATGGAAGAACCGACATATATCAGATTAATGCTTTTTACTAGGATTCAACCCATAGTTCTTCCAAGGCATTGTTTATGTACGTACATGCATGAGAGAGAAGATATTTGAACACACCTAAGAAATTTCTATGATCTAGTAGGTTTGTTGCTTACATTTCAGGCTTAGGACTTCACTTCTATCAATTTTTCTGCCATAATAGGATTTGCTGTTGTCATTTACATAAAGACCATCATCTTGGCATAGACAGGAAAGGGTTAACATTAAACTAACAAATTGATGCCCCTAAGTATCAGTCAAAGTGAATGTAAAGCCTCGTATCAAAGCACCAAGGTGAAGGATGCAACTTCCTGTTTTTCTTCACTGTAGACCCAAGGTGACGATGGGTAATATTGGTTCATGTTTTTCAAATAAAATTAGATTTATTGGATTTCCCAAATTGTAGAAAAGGCTGAAGATTTCCAAAATTGCAAGGTAGCATTAAGTTCAATTTAGGAGAAACCCTCCTTAGTATGCTTGGTTAGGTACTCGAGTATTGATGTATTCTTAGCAGAGCTAATATTCTCATAAGTTACCCAACATTTCCTTAGAAGCCATAGGAACTAGTGGAGAGTTGGACAATCTTAGGGTAATGAGGAGGGTTTGTAGACCATCGACTTGGTTTTGTAGACTATTGATTTTTTTGCGTTACAATTAAACAAGATAAGGTCTTTCCCATGATTCAAATATATCTACATATATGTTCTCTAATAATGTTGATTTGTCCTTAAAGTGTGCTTCTCTTGTACTGTTATAAACACCCTAGAAATTGTAATCCTCAAAAAAGTTTCTTCCTAAATAAGATATTTATTTTTGAGTGATTTTTTCTTTACAGTCTTCGTTTCTTTATTCCTAGCTAATAGTCCCCTACAAACAATGAAAGCTCAACATGCCCATGACTTTTATAGATGGCTTCACTGAATGTCGTTGCTAACCCCTCTAGTGACACTACCCATCCTTGACGCAATGGTCAGTCATCGTAGTAGTTAGGTTGGAG
Organism: Pinus tabuliformis; assembly: GCA_031772625.1. Taxonomy (NCBI): domain Eukaryota; kingdom Viridiplantae; phylum Streptophyta; class Pinopsida; order Pinales; family Pinaceae; genus Pinus; species Pinus tabuliformis. The sequence continues at coordinate 1,821,530,408 of CM062819.1, read as the reverse complement.
CATTTTCAATAATTCGAACAATCATTATAGAAAACACCTTAATAGCATAATTTTGGAGCAACATAAGACAACCTTGATTTTTGAGCTTGGACGATATTTTCATTGAATAAATTCATTTCATGTGGATGAAGAATGTGGAATATATATTTTATCAAACTGTTTTGGTAGATCTCTCTTGATTTGTTCTGTTGTCAATTTAATCCATTTTTTTTCAATGAATATAACAGAAAGTTTCTTAAGAAACTACTCAATGATTTGGTCAAATGATGTTTGTTTCTATCTCTAACTATGGTAGAATAAAAATGAAACAACTGATTTAGAAAAATGTTAAATGACAAGAAGGAACAACAAGATTCTGTCTGTACTTATTATTGTGTCCAATTTCTTTGTTTTTGTGATATGTGTTTGTAGTGCTTCCATAGCTACAACTGCAATCATTACCTTTGTAGAGTCACATGCATGCTAAGAAATGGATTTCCATTTTTGTGTTATGAAAGCAATCCTTTTTCTATTCATTTATTGTTTGTCACACTAATACTTTCTATGTGTTTGTGTAAAGAGAGTAAAGAAAAGAGAGGAGGTTCAACTCCATTGTTTTAATTCGAAACATTGTTAATGTAATTTCTAGTTTTGATTTATATTCCTGATTATTAATGATTTTTAATCATCCAATTGCATGCTCATTGCTTCCTCTATTTTTTTATTAACTAAAAATGGTTGTTTATAAAAGACTAGTTGTAGTGTCAAATCTCTATATATCCATCATATAGAGGGTTTGGATGGTTTACCAGAACAAGATATCCTTTAATGGGATTGTGAGATGTACAATTTAGCCTTTTGATTTAGGGGTAGAACAATAGCTCACGTGAACCAATAGATTGACAAGTTCCTGAAATCAAATTTTATATACTTTATACAATTTGTATACTTCTGGATTTGAATTTGCACCTTATCGTGATTTTTATTTTGTATGATAAATAAGCCCACAAAGCCTTGATCTTAGACTAATTCTAATTAACATCCCTAAATATTCTCCCTAGGATTAAACTAGAGCTTATCGGGTCACACAAGCCTAGACTTTCCCTCTTGTACTTACGATTCCCCTTCAACACCTTATGCCACTAACAGTTCTTCACAGTTGGTATGATTTTTTTGGCAATATTCTTTGTAAGAGAATTAAGAAATCAAAAATTAATGGAAGCTTGCCAGAGAAAGAGGCCTGGAGGGACCACCTTCCCATGTGCTAGCATAATTCCGAGGTGACAATACTCAATTTGAGAAACATTTTCAAGAAATGATGCATCAACAAACTATAAGCCCTCAAAGACTAACAAAGAAATAATTGAACCTTACATAGGAAGGCTAAGACAGGTGGAAAAATATGTGGCAGCGCAGAATGTCGATCCCTTATAAGTAGTGCCGCATAAGAGAGGCTTTTGTTGCAACTGGATCTGTTGGTACTAGCTCTCGATCTCAAATTGGTATTGGTTTATACTTTGGCCATAATGAAAAAAGACATTATTATATTTGTAAAAATAACAAACATAGCAACAAAAGGACATTATAAACATTTTGCATAACGAAAACATACTACCACCAAACGCACTCTTTGGTCAAATCCATGGTAGCCTGAATTGTTTGGTTCTTTTTGGTATAAGGTGTTTGAAAGAGTCAAATGTTTTCTCCACACCATTGATAATAGTGTAGTTAACATACAATGCTTACTCATTTGCAGTGGGAGCATGTTCATATTCTTAAAAAACGATTTAGCTTTCACATACTGCCAAAATTTTACTACATAAACCTCTATTTTCACTCCTCCGCTTTCATTTGATGGAAGTGTAGGCATCACTACTTAAATATTTGTTGATCTTAGAAATATTGCACTAATTTGAATTTCCATGTTTAATTCTATATTGTAGTAATATGTTGTTGACCTTGTAATCCTCGGCTAGTGATTCTTTATGAATGTAACACTGAATAAATTTGATTTCCTAGTAATGAGTATTGCTTCCCTTGCTCTTAATGGTGGAATGATTATTTGAAGACACTGAAAGCAAACAAGATACTTATTCAGATATGTATCAGAACAACTAGAAATTCAAGGCATGAACACACCTTATAAATAGTGCCACAACACATTTTTCAGTTTCCATTTTTTCCCATTAAACATTTAATCATCTTCACCAGTCCTTAGTGTAAAAAAATAGAAACCATACAATTTCTTGCTTCAATATTCTATCCAAGCAATCACATCTAAATTTCATCCTTGTGTTTTGAAATTTGGTTTGGAGTAATGAAAACCCTTATCCACTAGTCCTGCATGTAACCATGCAGACAAAATACAAAGCAACTTACCCTCATTTTGGAACTTGCAGCAACTTTTCATTGAATAATTGCATTTCAGGTGGCTAAAGAATGTGGAATACACATTTTTTCAAACTATTTTTGTAGATATCTCTTGATTCGATATGTTGTCAATTTAATCCTTTCTTTTTCAATGAATATAACAGAAATTTTATCAAGCAAGTACTCAGTGATAAGTAGGTACTCAGTGATTTGGTCAAATGAGAAAAATTTTAATTTTTTTTCTATCTCAAAGTCCATTTTGTTGTTTCTCCATGTCCTCCAAGCATTGTTGATTTAATTGAGAGCCAAGCAACATGTATTGATGTATCACTGCAAATATCATAATTATTCTACGTTCATAAAATCTACAGTGATCCTCCACCAAGGAAAATTTGAGGGGCTAATATTTGCAAGTGGGCTAATTTTCCATGTTTTTTCAAAGAAAAAGAATCGTTAATTTACATTTTTACTAAATCTTACTCACCCAAATTTTATAGGATAAAATTATTTTGCCTTAAAAATCGCAACAATTTTAAATAGAGATTATATTAAATTATTAGAAACTTGAATACTTTTACAAAAACATTGCCAAACATTTTACAAATTGCATATCATGTACTAGTGAGATTCGTCAAGGTTTTGAAACTTTAAAATAAATTTCCATTCTTAAAATTTTCTGTGTCGTCCACTGCCCAAGCTAACTAAATGCATTTTGTATAATCCCTCACAAAGGATTTGTATTGTTGGACTAGGTTAACCAGGTTTGTTGTTACCATGATTAGTTTATGTGATTAGGGACAAGTTGGACTTTACATGTACCAGGATTCAGCGCATAGTTCTTTGAACAAACCAAAGAAATTATGATGATCTAGTAGGTTTTATGCTTACACTTCAAGCTTAGGAATTCATTTCTATCATTTTTTCCCCATAATAGGATTTGATGCTAACTGTCATAGCCACTCCACACTTTCTATAAAGAATATTAGGGAAAAGAATAGATGGTGAAATATGTAATCTAGATACGTTGATCTCTGAGATTTTTTTTGAGTCCAGCTTTTGGTTGTTCGCAATGGCATGCATTGTACTTGAAAATTTTGCAGCCAGTGATTTATGTTCTTGTATTTTTTGGCTATTCATGTTTGACATCTACTAGAGCATATGCATGAAGGTAAGATTTTGTAAATGTGTTCAAGTTGCCCTCGAGATGCACCAAGTAATGTTTCCACTAGTGATCGTGTCATGGATTCTAGCCCTTAAAGCTTGAGCTCAACATAGCGAACTAAGGTGAAGGCAATGTGTTGTAAGTAGAGTTTGAGAAAAAAAACTGTGCTTGAGCTCAACTAAGTCACTTCAAGTATTAGAGGGACTTGCTGCATTGCAGCTTATCTTGTTAAATATGGACACACTATTATATTTCATTTCTTGGGGCATGGTCCGCTAAAGTTGATAAATGGAAGATATAATTGATGAAGGATTAATAACTTTTGTGTGATTATCTTGCAACAAGTAATTTTAAATAGTTTTAAAAAATAATAGTAAAAATAAATTTTAATAAAAATTTTAAAATAGATAAATGAAAAATACACGATATATATATGATATTATAAACTATTACTTAGACAAATGTATATATAAATTTCTATTTTGATATTAATATTAAAAATAAGTATTAGTCTATAGATCAGATGGTCACAAGGTTTTCTATTACGACACTTTGTGGTGTAAAAGTCATAGGATTTTAACCTACTGGAAAAAAAATTATCCATATTAAGGGGCGGTGTGACCCAGGCTGGGTGTGATCCCTGCATGATATATATATCTATATATATATATATATATATATATATATAAAATCAAATCCTCCAATTTGAAGATTCCAAATCTCTATCTTTGTAAATTTTGCAAGCAATTGACTTAAAATTGTATTGAGAAATTTAGTGGTTAGCACTCAACTAGAAAAGCATATTTCTAATTATGTTTGTGAAATCCATCTTAAATAAATGGTGTGCTTCATAAAAAAATGACATATTTCACAATTTTTGTTGGGTTGTGTTATATTCTTTCCACGACTAGTCCACGTAGTTAACTGGGGGGTTAGAGGGGGCGTTGGAGCCCCACTTTGCTGCGCCGATTGTGTAGAGAGGGGGGGTCACAGGGGATTTGAGGCGTACCAGTAACCCCACTTTATGGGGTCCGGGGCAGCACCCCTGAAAATTTTGGTTTTGGACCCTATGTTAGGTTGGGCAGACCCACCTATGGTTTTGTCCATGATTTTTGCACATGTTTTTTGGACGCGATAGTTTTAGGTCCATGGTATTGGATGCTTCGGCATGTATAAATATGTATCATAACATTGAAAGGAATATAATGAAAAATCAAGCTAGTAGTCCTGGTTTTGGGATCCAAGGGAAAATTTCTATGTATATGTGTTTTATGTGTTATGCTCTCGCATTGTTTATTTTCTGTGTTTTAGAATTTGTATGCAGGTAATTTCTATACGGGGTTAAAACCTACATTTGGTATCAGAGTTGATTTGGCTTCAAGGGGATGCCTTTGTTGCTGAGGGGTTTCGCTCAAGCTTGTGGTAGACCCTGTTTAGTGGGAGATCTGTGAGATCGATTCTGTTGGTGAAAGAAGATGGTGAGCAGTGGAAAGATAGAGATCGAGAAATTTAATGGTCATAGTTTTGAGTTGTGGAAACTCAAGATGGAGGATCTATTGGTGGATAAAGATCAGTGGATCACGATAGATCCGGGTACTAAACCAACGGGAGTGTCCGATGAAGAATGGAAGAAGTTGGATCGGAATGCAAAGAGCATAATACGATTGTGTGTCTCAGATTCAGTATTGCTGAATGTATCAGGGGAAGCTACGACGAAGGCTTTGTGGGACAAGTTAGGGACTTTGTACCAATCTAAGTCTCTGGTGAATAAATTGTTCCTACGGAAAAAGCTGTATAACCCGAGGATAAAATATGGAGACTCAGTGACAGAGCATCTGAATGCATTTAATACTGTGGTAAGTCAGTTAGAATCTGTTGATATTAAAATTTCAGATGAAAATAAGTGCATCAGATTGTTGTGTTCTCTACCAAATTCGTGGGATAGTCTGGTTATTGCAATAGGTAGCAATGCAACTGCCTTGCAGTTTGATGAAATAGTCTCATCCTTGCTGACAGAGGAGACGAGACAGAAAAATATGGAGAGCCAGAATGGTGATGCCTTCTCTGTACGAGGATGGTCCCAAAATAGAGACAAGAATAAGTCATCGAGTGGGAGATCTAAATCTAGAGGGAGATCTAAATCTCCGAGATAACCTGTAAAGGTGGTGTGCTGGAAATGCGGAAAGGAAGCGCACTACAAAAGGGACTGTAAATCTAAAGCTCCTGACAAAGGAAAGGGGTCTAATGATCCTCCTTCTGCAAAGGCGAAAACCACCTCAGATGAAGGTGGGGATGTGTACTTGGCTTCTTCAAGTACACATGTAGATCATGAGGCATGGTTGATTGACTCAGGTGCATCCTTTCACTTCACTCTCGATAGAGAATGGTTCTGCAAGTATGAGAAATCTGATGGTGGTGATGTCTTCTTGGGGGTAAACAGGAAGGCTAGAATTGTTGGTCGTGGAAAAGTAAAGTTGAAGTTGCAAGGTGGAAGGGTTAGAACACTTCCTGGTCTTCTGCATATTCCTGCATTGGCGAGAAATCTGATTTCTGTAAGCAAGTTGGATTATGCAGGTGTAAAAACAGTGTTCGAGAAGGATACCTGCAAAATGGTTCGGGGAGCACTGGTATTGATGCGGGGAGTTCAGATTGGAACACTGTACAAGCTACAAGGTAGCGCTGTTGTTGATGGGTGCAACAGTTCTGTGGTTCCTGAAAGTGGAGCAGAAAATCTAGTGGTCTCTGGAGAGAAGACCACGTTGTGGCATCAAAGGCTTGGACATATTGGAGAAAAGGGCCTTTGAATACTTCATGGTAAAGGTATGGTAGATGGTATGAGTAATCGCTCTCTAGATTTTGATTTCTGTGAAAATTGTGTGTATGGGAAGCAAAATCGGGTGAGTTTCCCCTCTGGTAGTAAGAGGGTGAAACAGATATTAGAACTTGTGCATAGTGGTGTGTTTGGACCTATGAAGGTTCCATCACTGGGTAAGTCTGTGTACTATGTATCATTTATAGATGACTTCCCAAGGAATACATGGATATATTTCCTTAAGAAGAAATCTGAAGCCTTTGACAGGTTTAAAGAATTTAAGGCTGTTGGGGAAAATCAGATAGTGAAGAAGATAAAGGTGGTGAGGATAGATAATGGTGGAGAGTTTTGCAGCAAGGAATTTGAAGAATTCTGTAAGAAGTGTGGTATAGCACGGCAGAAGACTACTCCATATACACCTCAGAAAAATGGAGTTGCAGAAAGAATGAATAAGACGTTGATGGAAAGGGCAAGAAGCATGCTCAGGGGTGCCGGGTTAGGATACTTTTCTGGGTAGAGGCGGTGGATACTACATGTTACCTGGTTAATAGGTCACCTTCATCACCGTTGGAGGATAAGACTCCACAAGAGGTATGGACTGGAAAGAAACCCTCTCTTTCACATCTGAGGGTATTTGGATGTGATGCATATGTACATGTTCCAATGGAGAAATGAACCAAGTTGGATAGTAAATCTGAAAAGTGCATCTTTATTGGGTATAAGGATGGTTTAAAGGGTTATAAGCTTTGGAACCCAGCAACAAGGAAGGTTGTGTACATCCGAGATGTGGTGTTCAGAGAGGTGAAAGATGTTATTAAACATGAATTCTAATGAAAGGAACCCGAGAAGATAGAGTTTGAGCTAAAGGAGGAAGAATTAGACTCTATGGCAGAGGAGGAATCAAAAGATGAAGAGCCACAAACTCCAGGTGTAAGAAGATTAGTTCAAGAAAGAAGGCAGCTAGAAAGGTATATTCCATCTACTTTCTATTCAAATTTTGTTTTATCTATTACTGATGATGATCCCATAATTATTAAGGAAGCAGTAGATTCAGAGGATGGAAAACTCTAGAAAGAGGCCAAGGTTGATGAAATGGCATCTTTGCACAAAAATGAGGCTTGGGATCTGGCGGAGTTGCCGACTGGAAGGAAACCCATTGGCAGCAAATGGGTGTTCAATAAGAATACAAATGTAGAAGGAAAGGTGGAGAAATACAAAGCTCGGTTAGTAGCAAAAGGTTATTCCCAGGTGCCGGGAATTGATATTGGTGATATTTTTTCTCCTGTTGCCAAGGTAACTTCTATTAGATTACTTTTATCTATTGTTGTTGCTTTTGATTTTGAGGTACAACAGATGGATGTGAAGACAACATTTCATCACGGGGATCCCGAAGAGGAAATCTACATGAAGCAACCTGAAGGCTTTGTGGTGAAGGGTAGGAAAGAACTAGTATGCAAGATAAAGAAGTTTTTGTAAGGGTTAAAATAGTCACCAAGGATGTGGTATCCGAAATTTGATACATTTATACAAGGACTTGGCTTCACCAGAAGCAATACAGATCACTGTGTGTATTTTAAATTAATTGGTGACCATGTTATTTATCTAGTCTTCTATGTGGATGATATGTTGCTGGTTGGAAATGGCAAAGAAATTATCCAGGATTTGAAGACGCAATTGTCCTCCAAATTCGACATGAAAGATATTGGTGCTCTAAACTATATTTCGGACATGGAAATTAAAAGAGAATGGGCAAAGAGGAAGGTCTGGTTAAACCAGAGGAAGTATGTCGAGACAATACTACAGAGGTTTAATATGCAGGATAGTAAACCGGTGAAGGTTCCTATTCCTATAGGTGTGAGGTTATCTGCTGAACAGTGTCCCAAGACACAAGAAGAGGAAAAGGACATGTCCCATGTTCCAAATGCAAGTGTAGTCGGTAGCTTGATGTATGTAATGCTCTGTACTAGACCAGAAATTACACATCTAGTGGGAGTATCGAGCAGGTTTATGTCAAAACCAGGAAAGGAGCATTGGATAGCAGTGAAGCGGGTTTTCAGGTATTTGAGTGGCAATAATGATTATGGTTTGTACTACTAAGGAAGACTAGGATTGGACAGAGTGTTGGATATTCGTGGCTTTGTTGATGCAGACTGGGTTGGAGATCTAGATCAGAGAAGATCTACAAGTGGGTATGTGTTTAACCTATTTGGACGTGCAGTCAGTTGGATGAGTAAGAAATAATCTGTAGTGGCACTATCAACTATAAAGGCAGAATACATGGCAACCATTCATGCAAGCAAGGAAGTAGATTGGTTGCAGAGATTGTGTTCAAGTATGGGGTTAGTACAGGGAGCTATAAGGATAGACTGTGACAGCCAATGTGCAATTTTCTTGGCAAAGAACCCCGCATATCATTCAAAGACAAAGCACATTGATGTTCAATATCATTTTGTGAGGGATATGATAGAATACAAAAAGGTGTTGTTGGTAAAGGTGGACACTTTGAAGAATATTACAAATGCATTGACAAAATCTGTGAGCTCTGAGAAGTTATCTTGGCGTAGAGAAACAATGGGCATTTCAAGGCTGGAAAAATGACTAAGCTCTCTTGTGGCCCCCTGTGGAAAGAAAACAACAAGTGGGAGAATTTTGGGGTGTGTTATATTCTTTCCATGACTATCCCACGTAGTTAACCAGGTGGTTAGAGGAGGGGCGGAACCCCCCTTCATTGCATCGATTATGTAGCGAGGGGGTGGTCACAGGAGGTTTGAGGCATACCCATAACCCCACTTTATGGGGTTCGAGGCAGCGCCATGGAAAATTTTGGTTTTGGACCCTATGTTAGGTTAGGCAGACCCACCTATGGTTTTGTGCATGATTTTTGCACATGCTTTTTGGACGCGATGGTTTTCCATCCATGGTATTGGATGCTTCGGCATGTATAAATATGTATTATAACATTGAAAGGAATATAATGAAAAATCAAGCTGGTAGTCCTGGTTTTGGGATCCAGGGGAAAATCTCTATGTATATGTGTTTTATGTGTTATGCTATCTCATTGTTTATTTTCTGTGTTTTAGAATTCGTATGCAAGTAATTTCTATACGGGGTTAAAGCCTACAATTTTCAGAAACATTTCATATACTTCGGCAAAATGATGCATAAGACGACCACGAATTGTAACAATAACATCTAGACTTTTCACTAGTTGTTCAAATTTAGTTTCCAACATGAAGAAAAATAATTTGAAAGTATGAAAGGGAAAAAAATTAACAAAACTAAGCATTAAGGATTAACACCAATGTAAAGAAAAAAAACATTAGAGGAAATTCCAGCCTAGAAGTGCCCATGAAATTTTTATGTACATAATATGAAAACCAATCAAAATCCTTTAAATTTAAAAAGAGGCAAATGTAAATATTTTGGAAAAAAAATAGAAAAAAAACTCCTTTTTTTTTAATTTTACTTTTGGCTTATGTCCTTATAGCTTTATTCAAATATCAAGTGTAGATAGTCATTCGATGAAGAATTAAATTCTGTGTCTAACGAGTACCCATTATGCGTACTTTTGAGAAGACCCACATTGATAAAAATTGAAGACACATTAAAAAAATGAGTTGAACATGTTTTTTTAATAGATCCTCAATTTTTATCAATGTAGGTATTTTCAAAAGAATTCATAATGGGTACTCATTGGATGGATAATTTAATTACGCATCCAACGAGTGTATACACTTGAATTTTGAGTAAACATATAAGGAGATTAGAAAAAAATACAATAAAAATATGTAGTTTTATTCTTTTCCCTCAAAAATTCATAACTCTTGTTTTATTATTTAATTATTTTTCCTTAGGAGGCTACTTTTAGGTTGAAATTTCCTCTAATACAATCACTACAATTTATACAAAATTATACGAAAACTTTTAAACTATTACCACAACTAAAATTCATCACTAACTTGTGATATACATTTCATCATTGAATAATTATGACCCTATATTTCCTCCCTGAGAGTTACAATCTCTTAAAATAACTAGAATTCATCATTGAATTGTTTTATACTTTTCATAACTGAATAATTATGACCATGTATTTCCTCCTCAAGAGTTACAAATACAAATAAGGAGACAAAGTATATACACCATTAAGTTAACAATTTGTAGACCATGTATTTACTTCCTCGAGAGTTACAAATACAAATAAGGAGACAAAATATATACACCATTAAATTAACAATTTGTAGACCATGTATTTACTTCAGGAGAGTTACAAGTACAAATGAGGAAACAAAGTATATATGCCATTAAGTTAACAATGTGTAATATACATCTATATTAGTAAAAACCTAAGTTCACAAATTTCAATCTATAACTCAAAATCCAACACTACTTACTGGAAAAATAAGATTTTAGATCGCATTATTCATTTCAGTGGTTTTTTATCCAAGAGCACACTTACTGGACAAATAAGATTTTAAACCACATTATTCATTTCACTATTTTTTTATCCATGAGCATCATTTGTTTTTCCATAGCAATCTAGAGTTACTATTTTCATACCTTCCACCAATTTTATGGGAGCATTGACCCATCTGATAATAGAAATATGAAAATGTTTGCATTGTTGGTCACTATGTCAGATATCATGGCAAGCATTACAAAAAGAATTTCGATAGGGACATGGAATGCCAAATGAATATCACCCCATGGGGTAACTGATTAGATTTTTTAATGAAAAATACAGTTATAATATTCTTTAATGAAAAATACAATTATTTACAAAGCATGAGGAGGAGGTGGCATTTATCGTGTGGTTGATAAAGATGTTTATTAAAAATAATATTTTAGCAAAAACCAAACAATAAATATTATGTACTAATGATCAATTGCGTCATAATCTAATATCAACAAATGCACCCAATATGAGTTTATGGGGTTTTTTCTTGTTAAGCGATGACACAAGAGAATCTCCTCTAAATAATGCATATTCTTCACATTATGAGCATCAATAATTTCCTGCATCCACACTTGGAAATATAAAAAATGATTCGGAAAATACTTAACACTGCAATGCTTTCTATAATATCCCTAGAACCACGTATTTACACTTTTAATTCAAGAAAAGATTATTAATTTAGTGTGATTTGAATGGTTTCTTTGAGGAATTAGTTACTTATCTACATATTTACACGTGGCATTCATAAAAATATTATTAACTTAGAGTGATTTGAATGGTTTCCACCAGGAATTAGTTACAAAACTTATTGTAACACACATGAAAATAAAATACATCTAAATTAAACCCATTTAAATACATCTAATAACCGAATTGAATCTCTTCACCAGGTCTAGCCTTTTTGCTACACTTCTATGGCATGCTTCTCGGACTTTTTCTCTGCACTTGATGTTGTAGCCAACCAATTTAAAAAGTTATTGTCTAGTCTTTCCAAGTTGGTCTCTTCTAGTTAAATCCGAGGAAAACAGTGAACACAATTTCACATTTTCTTATAATGAATACAGTGCCTCTCTATGGTTGAATGGCGATCAGGGTCTGATTTTGTCGACGATTTTTTCCAATGGATTGTAATGAGGTTGTTAATGACCATATTTCACTTGATTGCAGTTGTTTGACCTTTAACATGCATGCTATCATGTTGCCCTGCAAGTCACCAAAGAGTCCAAATGCCCCAAACTAAGAGAGAGCCATTCGCCAGCATGAAAGTGTATAGCGAATGGATGTTGGTGTATACTATAGCGAAGATACATATGGCCAAAAGGTTAGTCAAGTATATTTATTTCGAGGTGTGTTTTACCTATATTAAATTCTAGGAAAAACTCTTTATGAACTATTGTGCGCAAAAGATAAGGAATGTTCTTGTGCTCAAAGATAATAACCATTGGTCTAATTTCTTTTGGAAAAGGAATATATATTTTCATGCATGAAAATAATAGCTATAGTGTTAGATTTATTGAAAATAAATGTGTTAATATGCATGAAAATAATAGCTATTGTGTTAGGTTTCTTGAAAATAAATTTGTGACAATGCCACAAGTAGTGTCAAAATCAGTGTCACAATGGTACATTGCATTACTATTTATTTCTTTTTTGATAAGTAAGAGACGAACCTTCTATTAATTTGATCAAATTACAAAATATACAGAGTGCCCCAAACAGCAGGGGCAGAAAAAAACTAGGGACCGAAGCTTACAAGATTCTTACAAACAGCACAACGCAGTTCCTACTGCATCCACTAGACGAATCTGATGGCAACAATAAAAGGTCCACTAAACAAAACGAGTTCGAAACCCTTAAGCAACAGGCAGGAACCCATCCTGGCCGTTGAAAACATAACCCCAATGCAATGGCAAACAAGCAAAGGGACCCACAATTGGGAAACCAACACAACCAATCCCAGCCATTGAAAGCAAGGTCCCGATCCAATGACCAGCGCGGATATCGCACGGAGGTTAACCGCGTGATGAGAGCGGTTTTCTCTCACCTCTCATTGCCATGTGTTACCCCCTGAGTGGAATCGCATGCATCTTCCACAAAACTAGATACCATCCATGTCCCGCACGATATACCAAATAAGGTTTTGGGGTTTTGTGTCCATGGTTTCGCAGAAAGCCCAGGGCCCATATAGGGACCCACCATGGACCCCACTGCCCCTTGCAAAACGGACCCGAACTCAACTCTAAACTGGGTCCAAAAAATAGAAACAGGTCCAGAGCCTTGAGGCAACAAGCCCGATCCATCTCAGCCATTGAATACATAATCCTGATCCAACGGTCATCGGGGATATTGCACAGACGAGAAGCGCGGAGGTTAACCGTGCGATGAGAGTAGTTTTCTCTCACCTCTCGATGCCACGTGTTACCCACTGAGTGGAATCACATGCACCTACCAAAATACCAGATACCATCTAAGTCCCACGTGAAATACCACTTATGGTATTGCGTTCATGGTTTCGCGAAAAAACTAGAACATTCCCGCAGACCTTGCTGAGCCTTTCGCCTGGAGTCACCAACAGAAACTCGTTGAGCCAGATACACCCAGGTAGTCCATTATGTGTCATTGCCCGACTTGAAACCTTCGTCATTCATCTAAAAGTGAACAAAGTTGTGGAGAGAAACCATATGCCCAAATCGTGGACGAATTAGCTGATATCATCCTCACTCTTATCTCCCGAATCCCTTCGATCAGTGTTGTTCATCCATAAATCCCAATCTTTGGCTGCCAAGATGAAACAGTCCTCTCACAGTTTCCCTTCAGGTAACAACTCCCATACATGTCGAGAATCCCTGTCCTTATTGGCCACACCTTCATTGGCCAACCGATCTGCAAGCATATTTGCCTTCCTTCTAACATGAACAAATCTAATCATTTTAAGGGTCTACAAGTGAGAGTGGATGCAATGAAAAACCTATAGCAGCTGGGTAAAAGCATGTTAATGTGTATCACTTTTTCCCTTTTTGTGGCAAAGAAGTTTTATAAAAATAAATGGAGTTGGAATGTTTACTCTTAAAATTACAAAATCATCAAAAACTAGGTGGTGGTAAAAGAAGACAAAACATGTCAATTTAAATTCAATTTCATGTCATATTTTTTCTAAAATTTAATATATAATTTTTTTCTAATTTATTCATTTTCTTTAAAAGGTATCATTAATATTTTACATAAATTTTTAAGTAGTGACAAAACTGCGACCCCCCATTTCTCTATTGATTTATGTTTTTTAATTCCCATTTCTTTAATAGATGTGTTGTAAACATTCTAAAGATTGCTAAACAAATTTAAAAATAAAAAATAAGCATATTTTTTAATTATTATTAAAATACTAGTAAAAATGATCATATTTTCATATATGTAAAACCGCGACCCAAGAAACTACCCTTTCAAGTTTACTAAATGAATTTTTTTTAATAGAAATTTGAAAATAACATATAACAAAATGTTAAAATTATTTTTTGAAAATTTTTAAAATATATTTTATATTTTTTATAATAAAATTTTTAATTATGAATATAATAACGTATTTTATATTATTCAAAATATAATATAGAAAATTATTTGTTTAGAAATTCTACTTCTATTTTTATATATTTTTAAAGAGTTTTAGCATTTCATTTAACTTCACATAAAGTTATTTATATTTTGTGAGTGATTAACCATAGTTTTTACCAATATTTACTATCAGTTGACTTATTTGCAAATTTAGTATTTACTTTTTATAACAATATTTATATTTTCTAAACCCATTAAATAGGTTCACTATAGCTTTTACCAAAATTTATTGTGAGTTAGCTTTGTTACAAATTTAGCATTTATTTTTTATAATTAACAAGTATGAAACTCAACTCATTTAATTGATATTTTTACATTATTTTTTTTTATCTTTTTTCATTTGAGTACTTTTTTGCTTTTGCCATATAATGAGACACATTAACATGCTTTTACCCAGCTTCCAGTGCTTCGACAGTTTATCTAGAGAAGTTCCATTGTGAATATTCTTGGCTGCTCTGATGATCAAATCCGAATTTGCTTCAATGATAATATTCTCTAAATTTGCCTCCACTAGGATGTCCAAGCATTGATCTAATGCCAGAAGTTCAGCCATGTTATTGGTACCCTTTTCCAAGTGACCATGGGAGATGTATTTTATGTGCCCCTGAGGATCTCTTAAAGCACCCCCAAAGTCAGATTCCCCTAGATTGCCCTTAGAAGCTCCATCAATGTTTACTTTATAGAAGCCCTAAGGAGGGGCCTGCCATCTACTGGCCCTTGTGTTAATTGTTCTCACTTCCTTCCTTATTCCCTGAGGATTGATGGATTGAAGACCCAAATTAAGAATAATAATCTCCTCATGAGGCAGAGGAGGATTTGTGGGACTTTACCTCAAAAGGCTCTTAACTGTTTCTTTAAGCTTTTTTAGAATTTGATTGATTATGTGTTGTGGCTCGCTAGCTTTATTTATGAAGATCTGCCTATTGCGCTCTTTCCAAACATTCCAAATGACAAAGCCTGCTACTAGCATCCAAGCTTTGTTGATGATCTCATTCTCTAAGAAGTTCTTCCTCCAATTTTACAGAGTGTTGGATATGTTGAGACCATCCCTGTCGGTTTGTCTGAAGCTTGAGGCCACCCAGTACCACACCGTAGCAGAAAAAGAGTAGAGGTTGAGCAGGTGTTCAATCGTTTCCTCATGTGAGCCACATAGGTGACATTTGGAAGGGCCACTAAAGCCTTTCTTTAGGAGGTTTTCCCAAGTTAGGATCTTTCTTTGGTGCACAAGCCAGATAAATAACTTTATTTTCATCCAGTGAGGAGTTTGCCAAAGCTCCTTCCAGACTTTATCAACATTTACAAAGTTGAATCCTGTGATTGCTTGTTTTGCCTCTTTGAGGTTAAAGTTACCTTCATTATTCTTCCCCCATCTTAATTGGTCATGTGAGGAGGAAACCAGAATTCATCTGTGCTTTAAGTCCATGGTGAGAGTCTTTGCCATGGCCTTCAAAGGACTCTCATCACTGTAACTTAGTTCCTTCCACTTCCTCCATTTTTCATTGCTCCTTCCCTGATCCCAGAAATCTTTTACCAATAATAGGCCTTTGTTGTCTGTGTCTCTTTTGAGGGCTGCTAGGTCAATCCTATTAAGGATGGGTTCCTGTTGCCAGCTGTCCTCCCAGAATCGAGCTCGGTCCCCTGCTTGAATTTCCCAAAAACAATGCTGCTGAACAATGCTTTTGTTCTCCCAAGCAAGGTTCCATATGTGTGAGCCCCTGATTTTTCCTATCATTCTAATAAGATCCTTTTCCTGCTAGTGCTTGGTGTACTTTTGTTTCCAAAGCTTGGCCCAGGGGGCATTCAGCTCCTTGATCCATCACCACCAAAGCTTAGCTCCCGAAACTTTACTGAGAGTTTCCGGATCATGTAGCCCCAAGCCACCATGGCTTTTGGGCTTGCAGAGCTTGTCCCAGGCAACTAAAGCCCGAGTTTTTTTCTCTTCTCCTCTACCCCACAAAAAGTCCCTTTTAATGTTCCTTATCTACTGCTTAATACCTTGAGGAGCAAGGATAGCTGCAAACATGAAAATGGGGATGGCTTGCAAGACCACTTGTGTGAGCACAAGTTGTCATGCTAGGTTTAAGGATCTGCATCTCCATTTTTTGATTTTGTCCTGAAGTCTATTTAAAATTGGTTCCCATATTTTCTTGCTGAGGTTTATCAGTAAGAGGAATGCCAAGATATTTGAAGGCAAATGTTCCTTTTGAAAACCAAGAATCCTGGTAATGTTTCTCTGTATAGCAATATTAGTGTTAAAGAAAAAAACTTTGGACTTGTTTAGGCTTACCTCTGTACCAACTGCCATAGCAAAGTCGTTTAAGATATCTTTGATTTTACTTGCTTCACTGACTGTGGGTGTGCCCTGCAACTTAGTATCGTCTAGAAATTGTTGATGAGTGTTAGCCTCTCCATCTAGGATGAGCTTGATCCCCTGAATTTGGCCTTCAACAATTGCCATTTTGATTGCCCTACCTAGCCCTTCCATCATGAGGAGAAAGAGGAAAGGGGAGAGCGGATCACGTTGTCTGAGCCCTCTGGAAGGTGTGAAGGTATTTGAAGGAGCTCCATTAAGTAGAACGGAAAAACTGGTTGTAGTTACTAGTGCCATAACCCATCTTATCCAATTTTGGTCAAAGCCATATGCTTTAAGAGTAGCTCTGATATAAGACCAGTTGAGTTTGTCATAGGCTTTCACAATGTCCAACTGAATAATCATGCCTGCTTGCTTGTTTCTTTTGAGAGAGTGTACCACCTCATGTGCTTGGATGATGTTGTTGAGAATTTGTCGTCCCTCCACATAGCCTGTTTTCTCTTCCGAGATGAGGGAAGGTAGTAGGGGCTTGAGTCTATTGGCTATCACTTTGGAGATGATTTTATACACCACATTACATAAGGCTATGGGTCTAAATCCATCCGGAGTCATAGCATTTTCCTTTTTGGGGATTAAAGCTATGAAGGAAGCATTCAGTGCTTTCAGAACCTTTTTGTATTTTCTTGAGTCCTCCACAACCTCAAGGATGTCCTGTTTGATTGTATCCCAGCATGCTTTGAAGAAATCAACATTGAATCCATCCGGGCCTGGTGCTTTTCCACTTTGCATTTCCTTGATCACCTCACTGACCTCCTCTTCCGAGACTGGCCTATTGAGATTATGATTGTCCTCTCTAGTGACCAACTTGGGAATATACTGGGTGAACTGATCAATGAACCTAGATCTATCCTCCATTGGCTCCTTTGCAATATTAGAGAAGTGTTGTACTAGATTTGATTCCATGTCCTTGTGGGAGACAAGCTCAACACCCTGAGAATCCTTAATCTTTGTGATTCTATTATGTGCCCTGTGGGCCATAGTGGACTTGTGGAAGAACTTAGTATTTCTTTCTCCCTCTTTGATCCATTGAATCCTGGATTTCTATCTCTAGAAAATTTCCTCTTGTAAGCATCGATCCTCCCATTCTTCCTGCAAAGAGTTGGTTAGCTTTTACCTCTCTTCATTGAAGCCCTTTGTGATATTGATCTTATTGATATCCTAGAGTTTCTATTCAGTCTCAATTCTAGCCTTGAGGATATCGCCAAATTCCTTTTTGTTCCAAGATTTTAGTTTGGAATTAATATATTTCAGTCTATGCTGGAGCATGTACATTTTAGTACCCTGAATATTCAGATCCTCTTTCCACCATTTGTCAATGTTACTAGTGAATTCGGGGTGTGAGAGCCAGGCATTCTCAAATCTGAAGGGCCTGTTCCTCGGAGTGCCCAAAAAGGTAGCTTCTAGTTGAACTGGCCAATGATCCGAACCCCCAAAGGGCAGAATGGACGCTATGATGGTTGGTCCTGTGATGAGGAGATCCTCAGAAACGATAAATCTATCAAGTTTTGAAGCCACTTGAGAAGCCCCTCCCCTTTTGTTATTCCACGTGAAGGTTCCATTTATTGTCTCGGTGTCCACTAGTCCCATGTTCATGATGAAATCTTGGAAGGCTTCAGAGTCTCTGCCTAGCTGTCTTGTGCCTCCTTTTTTTTCCGAAAGAGATCTTATCATATTGAAATCACCTGCAACTATCCAAGGCATATTGGGATATCATGCTCTTAGATCTTCCAGGGAGGTAAGAAGCTTGAGTTTATGTGCTTGCTTTTGAGGTCCATAAACCTTTGTTATCATGTAGTTCTCTTTATCACCTACAGGACTGCACACCAAAGATAGATAGTTCTTAGATGCTTCAGCATCTAGGATTCCAAATTTCTGTGGATCCCACAACGTGAGGATCCCACTTGCCGAGTTATTTTCCTTAACCTATAAATACTCATACTTGATTAACCATTTATTGTGAATTTTTCTTATTTTCTCCATTGAACATTTGGTCTCTTGAATAAAGACCATATCTGGTTTTTCTTCTTTTATTTTGTTACTCAGATTCCTTTGTTTCCTTCTGCTACCCAAACCTCTAATGTTCCAAGTTGTGAGCTTCATTAAGAAAGGTTGGTGAAGGAGTAACTGATAAGATCTTTCATCTTACCCGAATTAATCAGTAGTTTTCCACATTCGTTTAGCAGTTCATTCTGTCTTTTCCTTCCTCTTTTCCTTCTTGAGTTCTTTGGAGATTATGCCTATAGGTTCTCCATCATTTTGACCCCACTCTGCTCCTGGCTTTCGTGGTTTCTCTTAACACCAGTTCCCTTCAATTATGCCCTCCATAGAAAGAGCTACTGAACTCAATCATAGTCTTCTTTTGGTAAGGATTCCACTCCTTTGTTCCTGCCTTGTTCCAGAAATAGTTCTAGATCCAAATTTTCCATGTCTAGAATCTTGTGTAGTTCATGGTCCTTTGTTCCTACCTCACTTGGAGTCATTACATAGTCTTTACTGATCTCCATGCGACATAGTAGATCCTCCTTCTGCTGGTTGTTTACTGTGATATCTTCCATTTCAACTTCCGTTTCCTGCTCCTTAGCTGTGTTCTCCCTATCCTGGACTATCTTCACATTCTCCTCTACTTCCTTTAGGATTTTGAAACTATTGTGTCTTGCATTTCTGTCTTCACTGCTTTTCTTGTGTGGTCGTTTACCCCCTTTCCCTTTGGCCCCAACCTTGGTAAGACCTTCGTGATCCCTATCCAAAGAGGTTTTCCCATTGCCTTCCATACTGTTTGTTGGGCAGTCTCTAAATAGATGGCCATGTTCATGACATTTGCAGCACCTAAAATGTATGTGCTCATAGTCCACTGTTTGTACCCAATCGGGTAAAGGAGGTATATTTACCTTTGAGAGTTGCCTCTGAGATCTTCAAAAAATTCCCCAGCTTTTTGCCTATGGTTTTCAAAGATTTTGGTAGCCAGTAATCCAGAGGTAGTGAGTATAGTATGATCCAAACTAGTACAGATGTAAATGTTTCACGTTCCGGGACAAAGTTCATCATCCATTGTCGCATGTAGAGTCCTACCACAGCATAGAAATACAGCCCCCCTTTAAACACTCTGTCTTTGTCCTCTAGGTTCGCGAACACCACCGTGAAGAAGCCCTTAGAATCCAAATTTAAATGTATTTCTCCCTTTGGCTTCCAGTGGCTTCTAATCCAGATGTGTAATGCCCTTTCCATTGGCCATAGCCCCATGAACTTGTAGATAATCGCATGTTCTTTCATATGGTCCCTGTGCGCTTGTATCGCTAGATCACTCAATATGACCCGGGGAATGATGGTCGATTTGGGTTTGCAAACTCCCTTGGTTCTTGTGGAAGTCGATTTTCCGCTACCACCTCCCTTATCCATTTCTTTACTTGTTTCCTGTTGATTTCCTTCCTGCCCCTGGGCTTCGTTTCTTCCAACTGTCTCCTTGCCTTTTACTTCTGAAATCTTTTCCAACGGTTTTTTGAAAAGCTTCCCTCCTGCTTCCTTGCCTCCTTCTATGACTACTTGACTGTAGGAGCGAGCGGCGCTCCCCCTACGCGTCTCACAATGGAACCCTAATGCAAAACCATAGCGTCAACTTCGATCCTCATTCAAGTTCTTCTACAAAATCCAATCGGAAAAATCTGCTTCATATTCATTTTCACTATCAGAAATATGTTGATATTTCACTTTCACTTTTAGAGTAATAAATCATCACATTACTATTTATTTCATATCACATTGTGACATTGAATTAATTAGCCTTTAATATTCTCATTTATAATATTAGGTGTCACCCTAGCATTTAATATTGGTTTCTTTTGTTTATAAACCCTTGTTTTTATTAATCCTTTAAGATTATATTATTAATAAACACTTGGATTTATTAATCCCTCCAGTTTATAATATTAATAATCCATTGGGTTTATAATTTTAATAATTCCTTGTGTTAATTAATCGCTTAGATTTATAATATTAATTCCTAGAATTTACTAATCACTTGGTTTTACGACATTAATAATCCCTTGTGTTTATAATATTAATAATCCATTCAATTTATTAATCCCTTGGGTTTATTAATCCTTTGGGTTTATAATATTAATAATACATTTGGTTTATCAATCCTTTGGGTTTATAATATTAATAATCCATTGGGTTTATCAATCATTTGGGTTTATAATATTAATTCCATAGGTTTATTAATTATTTGGGATTATATTATTGATCATCCCTACGGTTTATTAAATCTTTTTGTTTAAAAT
Organism: Pinus tabuliformis; assembly: GCA_031772625.1. Lineage (NCBI taxonomy): Eukaryota > Viridiplantae > Streptophyta > Pinopsida > Pinales > Pinaceae > Pinus > Pinus tabuliformis. Next base: position 1,821,509,372 of record CM062819.1, on the reverse strand, counting down.
ATTAATAATCCCTTAGGTTTATTAATCATGTATGCTTGATCATGGATAAGTATCGTTGCAATGCGACAAGCAGTGTCACAATCATTGTGAGAATGATTCATCACAATATAATTTATTTGATTTCACATTGTGACATTGAATAAATTAGCCTTTAATATTCTCGTTTATAATATTAGGTTTCATCATAGCGTTTAATATTAATTTCTTGGGTCTTTAAACCCTTGGGTTTATTAATCCTTTCAGGTTATAATATTAATAAACACTTGGCCTTATTAATCCCTTGGGTTTATTAATCCATTGAGTTTTTAATATTAATCCATTGGGTTTATTGATCCCTTGGGTTTATAATACTAATAATTCGTTGGGTTTATTAATTATTTGGGTTTAAATTATGTATCACTTTGGTTTACTAATTTGTTGGGTATATAATATTAATCCCTTGGGTCAATGTAGTGTCTTTTACGAAGCATCATGATGGAGTTCTTCTACATTTGTTATGAAACCAGCTCAAGAAAAGATAGAAAAGATAGATCAACGCCTTAGAATTCAGCCTCTTCGAGGGGACAACCTCCTTTACATTACATAAATGAACAATTCTTGGATGATACAAATGACAAAACCTCCTTTCTATATATAGGAGTCTAAGGAGTCACAATATAATCCAACCGACCTAACAATAATAATATAAAGCCACAAAAATAACAATAGAGGGATTCTATGGGGCACAGAAATAACAATATGGGGGTAATAGGGGCACAACAATATAAATAAGGGGTATAACTACAATAGTAATGGGGTAATCACTAGTATTATAGGGACCCAACATGCCCCTCTCCTTCAAAAAAGTGTTGTCCTCAACGCTTGAGTAGTTCTGGATACTTCTGCATAAAATTCTCATCCTCCCATGTGGAATCTTCAGCGGATAAGTTCTTCCACTTGATAAGATACTCTGAAATTGATCGATTTCGTAGCTGTCGAGTTCTTGTTTCTGTGACTGCTTCCGGTTCCAATATAATTTTTCCTTCCTCGTCAAGTTCTGGCAATATTGTTTGAATTGGGAGCTTGTCACCTATAACCTTCTTTAAACATGAAACATGGAAAACTGGGTGCAATCGAGAAGCTGCAGGAAGCTCCAATTTGTATGCCATAGTACCAATCTTTTGCAACACCTTGTACGGACCATAATACTTTGGTGATAATTTATTATCCTTCTTAGCTTGCTTTAGGGACATTTGCTTATATGGTTGTAGCCGTAGGAATACCCAATCACCTACATCAAAACTTCTTTCACTGCGATGTTGATCTGCCTGTTGTTTCATTCTATTTTGTGCCAACACGAGGTTATCCTTTAAGAGTTGGAGGACTTGTTGTTGATGTTCGATGTGATGTTCCACTGCCTGAACCTTAGAATTTTCTCTTAAATATGATGTGATGGATGGTGGTTGATACCCATAAAGTGCCATAAATGGGGTCATTTTTGTTGCTGTATGGAAGGAAGTGTTATACCACCATTCAGCCAGAGGCAACCATTTGACCCATTGTGTCTGTTTATCAGATACAAAGCAACGAAGATATCCTTCCAAACATTTGTTTACTATCTCAGTTTGCCCATCAGATTGAGGATGATAAGATGAGCTATGAGCTAACTGAGTACCAAGACAAGAAAATAATTCTGTCCAAAAATTTCCAGTGAAAATGGGATCTCTGTCACTTACAATAATCTTTGGGTTTCCATGTAGCTTTTGAACTGTTTCCATAAATGCAGTAGAAACTGTACTGGCTTTAAATGGATGTGATAATGCACAAAAGTGTGCATACTTGGTAAGTCTGTCAACTACCACCATGATGACACTCTTTCCCTCAGACTTGGGTAAACCTGTGATAAAATCCATTGAAACCTCCTCCCAACGTTGGCTTGGAATGGATAAAGGTTGTAATAGACCCGGTGTCTTAATTGTTTCAACTTTATTTTGCTGGCAAACCAAACATTCCGCCACAAACTTTTGAATATCTGATTTAAGGCCATCCCAAAAAAATTCCTTCTTAACCCTGTGGTAAGTTTTTAAAAATCCTGAGTGCCCTCCTAAGGGAGAAGTGTGCAATTCCATAAGAATCTTTTGTTTTAGCTGGGAATTCTTACAGAGGTATAAGCGATCTTTGTACCATAACGAATCATTTTTGCCAGCTAAATGTATCAGAAGTACTGGAATCTTGTTGTAGCTTTCGAATAAGTGCCCACACTTCTTCGTCATTCTTCCATTCCTCCCTTGCTTCGTTTATCCAATCTGGTTGGATAATAGAAATGGCACACAACAATGCTTCCACATCCTCATCCTTTCTTGAGAGTGCATCTGCCACCACATTTTGCTTCCCTTTTTTGTAGATGATTTCAAAGTCATAACCCAACATCTTTGTGACCCACTTTTGTTGCTCTTCAGAGGATAATCTTTGTTCTAAAAAGTATTTAAGGCTATCATGATCCGTTTTTACCTTGAAGTGTCTTCCCATTAGGTAGGGTCGCCATTTCTTAAGTGCATGGAGTATTGCCAACATTTCCTTCTCATAAATAGCTTTGCTTAAAAACTTTCCCTTGATTGGACGACTTTCAAAAGCAATGGGTCTTTCATCTTGCATTAGAACAGCACCAATTCCATTTCCTGAAGCATCACATTCCACAATAAAGGTTTTTGTGAAGTCCGGTGTAGCTAAGACCGGTGCTTGGCACATTGCCTCTTTAAGATGTTCAAAGGCCTTTGTTGCTTCCGGAGTCCATGAAAATGAATCTTTCTTCAATAATGTTGTTAGAGGTGCTGCTATTCTCCCATAATTCTTAACAAACTTGCGATAATACCCTGTCAACCCAAGAAATCCTCGCAGATGCTTTATGGATGTGGGGATTTTCCATTCCTTAATGGCTTTAATTTTGCTAGGGTCTACCTTAACTCCTTCATGAGATACAATATGACCCAAATATTCCACCTCCTGGACTCCAAAGAAACATTTGGATCTTTTTGCATATAATTGTTTCTCCTCCAATAGTTGTAGCACCCTGTCAACATGTTCAACATGATCCTTCCAAGACTTGCTGTAGATTAGTATATCATCAAAAAATACTAACACAAATTTTCTAAGGAATGGTTTGAAAATTGAATTCATCAAACCTTGAAATGTTGAAGGTGCATTGGTAAGGCCAAAAGGCATGACCAAAAATTCATAATGACCCTCATGAGTTCTAAATGCCGTTTTCGGAATGTCTTCAATCTTCATTCTGATTTGATGATATCCTGAACGAAGATCCAACTTGGTGAAGTAAATTGATCCATGCAATTCATCCAGTAATTCATCAATAACAGGAATGGGGAACTTATCTTTAATAGTGAGCTTGTTGAGCTCCCTATAATCCGGACACATGCGCCATGATCCATCCTTCTTGTGCACCAATACTACTGGAGCTGAGAAAGAACTTTGACTCGGTTGAATTATACCAGCCTCTAGCATTTCTGCAACCATACGTTCAATTTCACTTTTTTGGACATAGGGATATCTGTACGGCCTGATGTTTGGAGGAACACTTCCTGGAATCAGATGAATAGCATGATCATGATCACGCATAGGTGGGAGACCTTTGGGAGTCTCAAATACCTTGGAATGATTGTCCAGGACTTTTTGGAGATCTGGAGAAATAGATGATTCCAATGTGGAAACATCTAGCGAACATAATTGTGCAATTACACCTCTTTGCTCCTTTTTTAGAAGCTTTGTCATGCCATTAGAGCTGATTATCTTTCCTGGTTTCCCTGCAATACCCCTTAATTCAACTTCCTTTCCTTCCATAGAAAATTTGATGAAAAGTTCTTGAAAATTAAAAGCTATTGTACCCAAGGATTGTAGCCATTGGACTCCTAGTACAACATCAGCACCTCCCATTGGAATGGAAAGCATTGGGCTAGTCAATACATATTCTCCCATGGATAGCTTGATATTATGGCACTTTCCAGAGCAATTTATTGTTCCTCCATTTGCAATCATCACTTGACACTCTGGTGCTGGATATAGGAAGCAATTCAATTCTTTTGCTACCCTACAATGAATAAAATTGTGGGTGCTTCCTGAATCAATCAACACTATTACCTTTTTCTTCTTGATTTGTCCTTCTATCTTGATGGTTTGAGGAGTGGTAATTCCCGCCAATGCATTACAAGATATGGTCGGATTTATTTGTTCTTCATCTAGGCTTTGTTCCTGGAGTATATCTTCTTCTTTTGACCTTTCTTGCTCCTTTTCTTCTTCCTCTTCACAATCTATGTAGAATAATTTCTTCTCAGCACACTTATGACCTTTAGTGTATTTGCTATCACAACTGTAACAAAGCCCTTTTGCTCTTTTTTCTTCCAATTGTTGTGGTGTCAACCTTATAGGTTGTGGAAGACTAGGGGCAACAACACTTCCGTCTTTATAGTTGTGAGTGGTATGCTTCCTGGTTGCCATAATTTTGCTTTCCATTTTTCTTGCTAACCTGAATGCCTTCTCTAATGAATCAGGTTCCCAAAGGCGAACATCATGTTGGATATTATCCTTTAAAGACCCTATGAACACATCAATCCTATGCTCCTCTGGAATATCTTTTACCCTTATGTTCAATTTTTGGAACTCCTCAATGTGCTCCATTATTGAACCCTTTTGTTTGAGACTTATCAATTGGCTAAAAAAAGTGTTGCTTTTTGTATCTTCATAATGTGCTATCAATTCTTCCGTAAAAATTGCCCAAGTGATAAATTGTTTACGAGAGCAAAGCCATTGATACCATACAAACTGATTTGGTTCCAAATATACAGTTTCCATACGTACCTTTTGTGTGTTTTGCACATTATTGAGATCGAAGAATTGCTCCATCTGTAATATCCATGTGGCGGGATCCTTGCCATCAAACTTCCTCATATCGATTTTTGGAATATGGTGATTCTTCGATCCAACATTAGCGTCTATGGAATCATGATTAACATTTCTTTTGTTCTCATCATGAGTTTCCTTTACTACCTTTTCACCATTAGTGACCCTTTCTTGTAGCAACTTCTTCAATTCTTCCATGTCTATCTTTAAATCTATCTTCAAATCATCCATCTTATCTTCCATGCCCTTTATCTTAGATTCCACGCCATTTACCTTAGATTCCACACCACTTATCTTAGCTTCTGTTAGCTTTTGTGAGCGTGACATTTGTTGCACTTGTTCTTGTAATTTTGATATATCATGTAGCATTTCTTCCTCTTCTTCATGAGTCATGCTAGAGCTTTCAGGTTCCTTACTAGGTGTTTGCATTTTCTTTCCTCGGGGCATCAGTTACCGATAATAATGCTTTACTATGCCCTTTGAATTTTGTTAAACCAAGCTTACACAAAATTTAAAAAAAAACTACACACCTTTTTTCACTTTATAGAAGCCTGATATTGAATCTGATGTATCTCTGTAATTTCGGATCATCCAGTTCTGAAATTGCTACCTGTAGTAGCCTCCTGCGTCCTCTTTCCAATGCCACAAGTCTGAGCCAAATTGGATTCTCCAAGGAAGAGTTATGTGAAATCTCCCACAGTGACTTGCTTTTAGACTAGTTCAGTAGAGCGAACTTGTACGATGTTCCACGAGTTACTGTTTCAACCTTTGAATCTAAAACACACACACAAGAAACTACAGTCCGTCCTCTTTCTGTACCTTCTTACAAAATTTCAATCCAATCCCCAGAGAGAAAGTTATGACGATTTTCCCCAGGTCACCTGTTTTGAATGTAATTCAGGAGTCTGCAAAAAGACCAACTTCCTCAGATCATATCTCCGTAAATATCGCGCGAAAAGCTCTGAAATTCGGACCCAAGGTTCAGTGCGATTTCTTCTCAAATGGGTTTTTTTTGCGACTTCTGAAACGTCACAGAAAAAACGTTATAGCGAAAATGCCACAATGACCTTTTTGGAGCAGCGAAACCCTAGAATCCAAAGCTCTGATACCAAATGTTATGAAACCAGCTCAAGAAAAGATAGAAAAGATATATCAACGCCTTATAATTCAGCCTCTTTGAGGGGGAAACCTCCTTTACATTACATAAATGAACAATTCTTGGATGATACAAATGACAAAACCTCCTTTCTATATATAGGAGTCTAAGGAGTCACAATATAATCCAGCCGACCTAACAATAATAATATAAAGCCACAAAAATAACAATAGAGGGATTCTATGGGGCACACAAATAGCAATATGGGGGTAATAGGGGCACAACAATATAAATAAGGGGTATAACTACAATAGTAATGGGGTAATCACTAGTATTATAGGGACCCAACAACATTTTCTTAAGAGGCCCCTATGGGTAAATCATGTGGCCCCAAAATCCTATTTAGCAACATCCCTTTATATTTGATAGAAAAGAAGTCATATTTCTACCAAACATTTTTTTTTCTCTTTATTACTCTTAGGATTCTCTAGGTAAACATTGCCAATTATGAAAAGACAAATCAAATCTCTCCTAGAACCAAAAAAGAAAAGAGATAAGCCAAAAGACAGTTCTCCATACACCATCAAACTATTAAAAAAAAATTTGATAACAAGTTTGTGAGTGAGAAAAATTTTGAAATAGGAAAACTTACACTTAAATGGGATAAACTACATGAATAAAAAGGTAGACATGCCAAATTTTAGAAATACTAGTTCGATCCATATATTATCACAAAAAAAATCGCCCTTGGAACATATATATTGCAACAACTAGAGGGGGTAACAGAGTCCCTCCCAGTCAACGGCCAAGTCCTCTAAAGATAAACTTTCTAACTTGATCCAAAGTTAAACAAGAATGTAACAAATTATAGATATAATCATAAGCACAGAGATGCAGCAGAAGAAAACTTAATTTCATTAATAGAAAAATATTGAACTATGCTTGCAAACAGAATGGAAATAAGATAGATCAGGCAATGGTAGCTTATCTCTTAAAATAGATGTGGCAGCTACATGCCTCTGAACTAGGTTACAAAGAGGCTCAAAGGACTTTTTATTTTTGAACAATAAGAAAAAACCATAAACAATCAAAACCCTAGCCCAAGGAGATGTAACACCAAGAGTTTATGGGCCCCATTGAGATTAGTTGGGCACCCAACTTCCCAGGGTCGTAACTTGGTCACATTATCTTTGCTTCACGTGTATGATAGCTCGTTGGAAATATCTCTCTGAGGATTATAGCTATTAATGCAATTTCCAAATGGATTTGTTGGAAAATTTTGCCAAAAAAACGTCGTTTAGGGCCTCAAAATGGCTCTGTAAGTTCATGACCAGAAAAAACTACCAAAAATAGTAAACTCTGATACAATTAAGGAAACAGATGAAACTGATTGGGGGTTATTGGTGGAATAGGTGGTTGGCCACCAATATCCACCTGGATCATTCCTCCCCCCTTAGGAAGCAATGGTCCCCATTGCGTGCAGGGCCTCCCTGGTGAACCTGATCCAGGTGGATATTGGTGGCCACCTGCCAAGTCCACCTGGACCCCCACCATTGTCTTTCTCAGCATTTTCAGTTTCCTTAATTGTAGCACAACTTACTATTTTTAGTAGTTTTTCGGGTCCTGAACTTCCGGAGCCGTTTTGAGGCCCTAAACGACGTTTTTTGGGGAATCCGGGACCCATGTTGCCCGTTCCAACAATGATAGTGCTCGGATAGATCTTTCTAATGAGCTATTGTACGCGTCAAACGGAGATCATATGCCAAAGTTACGACCCCGGGAAATTGATGTACCAATTTACCCCAAACGGGGCCCATAGTTTGGCATTTCATCTCCTAGGGTTAGGTTTTGGAATGTTAAGGGTTTTCCATTGTTTCTCAACAATAAATAGGCCTGTGAGCCTCATTGTAACACAGTTCAGAGGCATGTAGCCATCACATCTCTTCTCAGAGATAAGCTACCATCGCCCTAGCTGGTTTATTTCCATTTCTGGTTGTAAGCATATTTCAGTATTTTCCATTAATGAAATGAAGTATTATTTCCAGTGCATCTTTGTGTATATGGTTATCTCTGTTATTTGTTGCGTTCCTGTTTAAATCCGGATCAGTGGTATCAGAGCAGTCTGCTTTTTCTCTGTTTTTCTTTGCATGTCCCCAACAAGGTTGGGATATAAGGAGTTAGGGCTTGAACTGGTTGAACCTTTGCAAGACCAGCCTCGCAAATCCCGACGGCCTCCCATGGCGGACGAGAAGAAAGAAGAGGGGGCAGGAGATCCCATCAAAATCTTGCTCGAAGAAGCCCTCGAGCGACAACGGAACGCGATGATGGACAGCTTTGCCCAGATCCTTCAGCGGCTACCGAGAAGCGACGCATCGGCTTCCAGCAGCTACTCTAGAAACACCACACCCTTTAAGGTACAAGTTAATTTTGAAATCCCCATATTTGAGGGTCAGATAGACGCAGATGCCGTAGGTAAATGGTTAAATCTGCTAGAGGGATATTTTTCTGTTCATGAATTTTCGAGTCGGGAAAAGATTGTTTTTGCTCTTCTCAAAGCAGCCCCCCACGTCAAGGACTGGTGGGAAACCTACTGCGAGCAGAAGGATGAAAGTACTGGCTCACTATTTTCAGCCACACCCACCTGGGATTCGTTCCGGGATGCCATCAAGGAGCAGTACTACCCTGTCGGAAGCTATGAGGATGAATACATAAGTTGGGTATCAAGGATTCGAAGCAACATTTGATACTCAAATACCGTGGCTGCCTGCACAAGTACATCCAGGAAGAAATACAATTTCTAAACATCCCCTCGCTCGGCGCAGCATACCGATATGCCGTCAAGGTCGAGCAGAAGTTTAAACAAAAGAAGCGAGACTTTGGATCTATGAATCCAAAGCAGGGGAAAGGTGCCCCTAAACCACAGAACAAAGGACAAAGCCAAGGCGGGACAGCCCAAGACAACCAGCCGAAGCTGCAAGCAAAGAACAGCGCCGCGAAGCCGAGAAAGGACACTGGAAAATGGTACGAGTTCCATAAGAGCTCCACTCACAACACAAGTGAGTGTCGGGCCAAGCAGTCACTGGTGGCTGAGCTAAAGGTTTCAGAATCAGATGCATGTTTCGACTCTGAGTCAGAACCCGATAAGGGGTATGAAAAAGGGAAGCAGATCATTGATGCGGATCCCAGCGCCACTGTTGCTATCGCAAAGATCCAGAAAAATGAACCCGAAGATCCAGAGGAGGAGGAGCGTCTCTTCCACTCCCAGATGTGGGTAAAGGGCTCCCCGATACAGTTCATTGTTGATAGCGGGAGTCAAAAGAACCTCATTTCGACAGAGGTCGTGAAGTGGTTGGGCTTACCAACCATAGCACATCCACAACCATACACCATTGGGTGGCTTCACCAAGGACGAGATCTTCGCGTGAAACAGCAGTGTCGCCTTCCATACAACATCAAGCCCTTCACGGATGAGGTATTGTGTGACATTGCTCCCCTTGAAGTTTGTGATGTATTACTAGGACAACCATACTTTTGGAAGCAACATGCTGTGTATGAATCAAGGCCCCGTGCTGTTATTATTACATTGATAAATAAGTTGTTCAGGATACCAAAGGTAGCACCACCTTCCACCATCTCTTTGATTACTGCAAAACAATGCAGTAAAATCATTTCCAAAACCCGGAAATTTGTTTTCCTGATGATACGCCCTCAAGGAAAGAAGAAGACAGTGGTCGCGGCCTCCAAACGGGGTCCCTCTGCACGACAACTACAGATGGACAAGATTGTGGAGGAGTACGAGGACATCTTCACCTCCCCGGCAGGGGTTCCTCTGCACTGTCAAGTCAAGCACTCCATCGATCTGACCCCAGGTGTGCCGCTACCCAATGGACCAATTTATCGGCGCTCCGTTCTGGAGAACAATGAAATCAAGAGGCAGATTCAGGAGCTCCTGCAGAAAGGTCACATCCGTTCGAGTTCATCGCCCTGTGGGAGCCCGATCGTGTTGGTACAGAAGAAGGATGGGACGTGGAGACTCTGTATTGACTATCGGGCGCTGAACAAGATCACTGTCCATAATAGGTACCCGATCCCGCGGATTGATGACCTCCTAGACCAACTAAAGGGGGCGAAATATTTCAGCAAGATCGATCTGAAGTCAGGATATCACCAGGTACCAATCGAACCCTCCGATGTGTGGAAGACTGCCTTCAAATCCAAGGAGGGCCTCTTCGAATGGTTGGTCATGCCTTTCGGATTGACGAATGCTCCTGCAACCTTTATGAGGCTAATGGATGACATCTTGCGGCCATTCACCAACTCCTTTGTAGTAGTATACTTGGATGACATTCTGATCTTCAGCCAGAGTTGGGAAGAGCACCTCCACCACATCCGACAGGTTCTCCAAACACTGCGGCAACACAAGCTATGTGCCAATTTGGAGAAATGCACTTTTGGCATGACCCAGGTTCAGTATCTGGGATACATCATTGATGAACAGGGGGTGCATGTCGATCCAGCCAAGATCCAAGTCATTCGGGATTGGCCCTCTCCAACCACTCTAACAGAGCTCCGCAGCTTTTTAGGTCTTGCCAACTTCTACCGCAGGTTTGTGTTGGGGTTTTCTCATATTTCTTGGCCCTTGAGTCAAGTCACCAAGGGCGGGGCGAAAGCAAAATTCTTTTGGTCTGAATCTCAACAGAAGGCATTTAGGGAGTTGAAGGATCGCCTCTGCACGGCACCAGTGCTCGCGTTACCAGATTTACAACAACCATTTGAGGTCGAGACAGATGCCTCTGACTATGCTATTGGGGCAGTCCTTACTCAACATGGACATCCAGTGGCATATCACAGTGAAACACTTTCAGACACAGTCCGGAAGTACCCCACTTATGATAAAGAGATGTATTCCATTGTACAGGCCTGCCGACAATGGAAGCATTACATTTTGGGGAAGGAAACGGTCATCCACACAGACCACCGACCTCTGCAGTTCATACAGACCCAAGGGAAATTGCAGAATGATCGCCATCAGAAGTGGTCTACATACCTGCAACAGTTTCACTTGAATATCAAGTATAAAAAGGGCAGCACCAATAATGTTGCAGATTGCCTCAGTCGACCACCGATCATGGCGCTAACCACCGTGCTCAACTCTTGTGGGCACGAGACTTCTGATTGGCCACTTCTCTACAAAAGCGACCCAGAATTCGGCCACACATACCAGACACTCTTGGAGGGTCGGCATGTTGCAGATTTTCACCTCCAGGATGCCCTATTATGCCACCTCGGTCACCTTTGTGTTCCTTCAAGCGAGCGTGCCAAGATGATTTGGGAAGCACACTACAGTCGGGCTGCTGGGCATTTCGGGGTCGAGAAAATAGTGGCAGTACTGCAAAATTATTTCTATTGGCCGAATCTTCGACAGGATGTTGGGAAGTACATCCGATCATGTACTGCCTGTGCCATTGCCAAACCGACCATTAAGAAGCATGGCCTCTATACCCTGTTGCCTACCCCTAGTCGACCTTGGGAATCCATCTCCATGGATTACATGTCAGGCCTTCCTTCCACTAAGCATGGAAATGACTGTGTTTTTGTGGTCGTCGACAGGTTCTCGAAGATGGCCATTATGATGGCCTGCAAGAAGAATATCACAGCAGAAGCCACTGCTAAACTCTTCTTTGAACGAGTGTGGGTGCACTTTGGGATCCCACAGTCTATCATCTCAGATCGGGACAGTCGGTTTCTTAGCACATTTTGGTCCAGTCTCTGGTCAATGCTGGACACCAAACTCACGAAGTCCACAGCCTTCCATCCTCAAACTGATGGCCAGACAGAGGTTGTCAATAGGAAAATTGTGCACATTCTGCGCATGTATAACTCAAAGCATCCACGCACATGGGACAAGAGCCTCCCCTATGTTCAGCACAGCTACAACCGAGCTCTTCACAGCTCCACTGGCCATAGCCCTTTTCAGGTGGGTTTGGGATTCCAGCCACTATGCCCCATTGATGTGGCCATGCCACTTGCAGCTACTCACATGAATTCAGCTCATGTCCAGTCCGAAACAGATAAGGCCACCAGCTTCATTGAGCGCATCCAACATATTCGCCAGCAGGTCCATGACATTCTTGAGAAATCAAATGCCAAGTACAAGCAGCGACATGATCAACATCGGGTGCCACACAAGTTTTAGGTGGGCGACAAAGTCTGGTTGCATTTGCAGAAGGAACGCCTTACTGGAGCCTATCGGAAATTGAGACCACTCCAATATGGTCCTTACACCATTACTAAGGCTATGGGAGACAATGCATTTGAGCCCAGCATTCCCCCATTCCTTGGCCTGCACCTAGTGTTCAATGTGGACTGCCTTCGGCCATACTTTCCACCATTGCTAGACACATCCGACATTGCAGAACAGCTCAAACCCACAGAATTAAATCCAGATTGCATGGAACAAGCTGCAACTGATCGGATCATGGACACACAGATCAAGAACACTCGCCAACAGAATATCCAACTGTATCGAGTTGTCAAAGCAGGCCAACTCCTTCAGCAGGGCAAGTGGCTCACCAGGGAACAAATTCAGCAGAAGTTTCCTCATCTCATGGAGGAGCTCAACGCAATGGGGACCATTGCTTCCGAAGGGGGGAGGAATGATCCAGGTGGATATTGGTGGCCACCTGCCAAGTCCACCTGGACCCCCACCATTGTCTTTCTCAGCATTTTCAGTTTCCTTAATTGTAGCACAACTTACTATTTTTAGCAGTTTTTCGGGTCCTGAACTTCCGGAGCCGTTTTGAGGCCCTAAACGACGTTTTTTGCAAAGTTACGACCCCGGGAAATTGATGTACCAATTTACCCCAAACGGGGCCCACAATTTGGCGTTTCATCTCCTAGGGTTAGGTTTTGGAATGTTAAGGGTTTTCCATTGTTTCTCAACAATAAATAGGCCTGCGAGCCTCATTGTAACACAGTTCAGAGGCATGTAGCCATCACATCTCTTCTCAGAGATAAGCTACCATCGCCCTAGCTGGTTTACTTCCATTTCTGGTTGTAAGCATATTTCAGTATTTTCCATTAATGAAATGAAGTATTATTTCCGGTGCATCTTTGTGTATATGGTTATCTCTGTAATTTGTTGCGTTCCTGTTTAAATCCGGATCAGAACCACTTGCCCTAGTGAAGGAATTGGCCTGCTTTGACAACTCGATATAGTTGTATCCTCTACTGGCAAGTGTTCTTGATTTGTGTATCCATGATTTGATTATTTTTGGCTCGTTCCATGCAGTCCAGGTTAAGTTATGTTAGTGTGAGTTGTTCTGCAATATCAGATGTGTCCAACAATGGTGGAAAGTATAGTCGAATGAAATCTACAGTGAACACTCGGTGCATACCAAGGAACGGTGGGATATTGAGCTTGAAGGCATTGTAACCGACGACCTTGGTGATGGTGTATGACCCATATCGGAGCGAGTGAAGCTTGTGGTGGTGTCCAGCAAGGCGCTCCTTCTGTAAATGAAGTCAAACTTTGTCACCCACCTGGAACTAATGTGGCACTCGATGTTGATCATGGCGCTGCTTGTACTTAGTGTTGGCTCTGTCCAATATATCATAGACCTGTTGGCAGATGTGTTGCATGCACTCAATGAAGTTGTTAGCCCTTTCAGCTTCAAATTGCACATGAGCCAAATCTACTTGAGTGGCTGCAAATGGTATGGCCACATCAATGGGGAATAATGGCTGAAATCCTAACCCTACCTGAAAGGGGTTATGGTCCATTGAGTTGTGGAGAGATCTATTGTAGCTATGTTGGACATAGGGGAGACTTTCATCCCATGTGTGTGGTTGCTTCAAGTTCTACAAATGTAGAATGTGTATGGTCATCATGTTGACAACATCTGTTTGCCCATCAGTTTGGGGAAGGAAAGTTGTGGAATTAGTAAGTTTCATATCCAGCATCGATCAGAGACTTGACCAAAATGCACTCAGGAATCTGTTGTCCCGATCTGAGATAATGGACTACGGGATCCCAAAGTGCACCCATACTCACTCAAATAAGAGCTTAGCAGTGGTCTCCATTGTGATACTCTTCTTGCAGGCCACCATGATAGCCATCTTAGAGAATTTATCGACGACCATGAAAACAAAATCGTTGTCGTACTTAGTAGAAGGAAGGCCCGACAAATAATCCATGGAGACAAATTCCCAAGGCCAACTAGGAGTAGGTAGAGGAGTATATAGGCCTTGCTTCTTGATGGTTGGCTTGGCAATGGCGCAGGCGGTGTGGGATCTAATGTACTTCCCAACATCCTGATGCAACTTCGGCCAATAAAAATACTTCTGCAATACCACCACTATTTTCTCTACTCTGAAATGTCCAACGACCCGACTATCGTGCGCCTCCCAAATAATCTTGGAATGCTCAGTGGAAGGAACACATATGTGTGCCAAGTGGCATAACAATGCATCTTAAAGGTGAAAATTTGGAACTTGCTTCCCTTCTAGGAGTGTTTGGTATATGTTGCCAAATTCTGGATCACTTTTGTAAAGATGTGAGCACCCTGATGTCTCATGCCCACAGGAATTGAGAACAATGATTAGGGCCATGACCAGTGGTTGATTGAGGCAATCAGCGACATTATTGGTGCTGCCCTTCTTATACTTAATGTTCAAAAGGAATAGTTGTAGATAGATGGACCATTTCTAATGGTGATCATTCTGCAACTTCCCTTGTGTCTGTATGAACTGTAGAGGCTGGTGGTTTGTGTGGATGATTGTTTCCTTCCCCATAATGTAATGCTTCCAATGACGGCATATCTGCATAATGGAATAAATATCTTTGTTGTAAGTGGGGTACTTTCATACTCTGTCTGAAAGTGTCTCACTGTGGTAAGCCACCGGATGCCCATGTTGAGTAAGAATTGTGCCAATAGCATAGTCAGAGGCATCATTCTCAATATAAAATGGTTGTTGCAGGTCTGGTAATGTGAGCACTGGTGCAGAACAGAGGCAATTCCTCAACTCAAAGAACGCTGGTTGTTGGGTTTTCGACCAAAATAACTTTGTTTTGCTTCACCCTTAGTGACTTGACTTAATGGCCAAGTGATATGAGAGAACCCCAACAAGAACCTACGGTAGAAACCCTCACTAAAAATCTTTATAAGTTAATTTATTCTTATTAAGTCGATTCTTATTAGTATCTACCAAAGCAAGACTCAATTTATTTGTTGATTACTATTAGTTTAGCATTGACCAATGCAACTTATAACATTTCTTATAAGTATCTACCAAGGCAACACTCGATTTATTTGTTGATTACTATTAGTTTAGCATTGACCAATGCAACTTATAATGTTTACAAATAAATATTTATTTTTCAATATTATAGAAAAATTAATTTTCAAACATTTGATTGGGCAGTATTTTGAAGCTCTACAATGTCATGTGGATAATTACTTCCAATTTTTTTGCCATAATTTTTGCATGCAGTTGTAATATTTATGCCATGATTTTTAGACATTTGAGAAGTGATTTTTCGTAAATCCTTGAAAGTAACTTATATTCACATAAATAATATATTTAAGCAAGTATTTTCATTAAATACCCACCAAAATTTCTGCAAGTCCTTGTCGTATGAATAGGTGTCGTATGAAGTGACTTACAACTTTTGGAGCATTGGTATTGATAAGCCATGGTATTGTGGCAAAGCCTATTTATAGTCGTATGAAGTCAGTTACATCTTTTGGAGCATTGGTATTGATAAGCCATGGTATTGTGGCAAAGCCTATTTATAGATCAAAAATTTCCATGATTAAGAATGTTTTTTATGTTTTTTTAATTGTATGTATGTTTATCGTATGTATTAATTACTCTTACAAATTATTATTATTATTATTATTATTATTATTATTATTATTATTATTATTTTTAATTTTTTATCATTAAATTATTTTTTATGATTTGTTTAATTTTAATAATATGAAATTTGTTATAAACAAAATGCTTTAATATTTATTACATACTTATTTGTATTTACTAGTGATTTAATTTATATGAGTATATTAATTATTTAAAATTTATTCTTAACTTTTAATTTTAAAAATAATTATTTATTTAAAATCTTCGCATTAACAATATAAATTTTAATAGACAAATCAATATTTTAATAAATATTAACTGAAAATTAACATGTATGGCCATATAATTTTATTAATAAAATAGTAGGTAGATAATTAATGTAAAATAAATCCTCGTATCATACTTACTTCATGCAACTCTTAAAATATTAGATAAGTTAATCGTAGTTTTATTATAACCCTGTGCAAAAATAACTCTTAGTGCATTCCCAGATAATTATTGTTATGTAGTCTGATCGATAAGATACTGATAGCTGCAACGTCGTTTTCCATATACTCTGCGAGTTTAAAATCCCTGTAGTACAAGCTGTCCCGAAATTCCATTACTTAAATACCACTTCGCTATATGATATTTTTGTTTGTAGCTTTATATGGAATACTACGTGAAAGACAAATATAAGACGTTGGGAGGAAACATGGAAACATGGAATACTACGTTGGGAGGAAACATGGAATACTACGTTAAAGACAAATATAAAAGAGATTAAAAGAGATTGATAACACCGTTTAAGTGGGTTATTTAAAATTGTTTGTCTGTCTGTTTATTACTTTAATTTTTATGTAATTTAGCAAAAAAGTGTTGAAGTCACAAGTTTAAGTTGTGAACTCTATAATATGAATATTTAATAACAATCAATATATACAGTTAAAAAAACAAAATCCAATTTAAATAATGAATATCAAAGTTTGACAGTAAATTAGTTAAAAAAACAAAATCCAATTTAAATAATGAATATCAAAGTTTGACAGTAAATTTCTCGGTATCTCCGCTGAAAACAAAATTCACCTAATTCAAATAATAAATATCAAGGTTTGACAGTAAATTTCCCATAATAAATATCAAGGTTTGACAGTAAATTTCCCAGAATCTCGGCTCAAAACAAAACTCTCGCGAGACCGTGTCTTTTTTAAACTGAAAGATAATTTCAAGAAGTTTGTATAACCAAAGCTTCAAAAATATTTTAGGAAACATAGCATGGAATTTAGTAACAATTTTCTGTGTATCTATATATATATATAAAAGTAAGTTTTATATAAAGTATCTGTCGTTTTCAATATTCATAAAACACTATAATTTTCAACATTTTGAGCAAAGTTTGTAAAACGGAATTGGGGAGTCCATATTTCCCGTTCAGATAGACTTTTAGTGGTTGAGTAAGTCAATCGAATCACGCAAAGTGAATTTCCGTCTATATAGACCTGCGGGACCAAGAAAGTCCATTTGGGTTTGGTTAGCATAACAGAAAGAAAAACCTGACTGCGCGGCTCTCTAATTTTATAATTCTTGAACAATTTCACTTTCTTCCCTCTAATGACTTATGTAAAAATCTCAATCTTTTATGTACAAGTCGGCCTGTAAAACTCAACATAGAGACAGCGATACTGTTTTCGAACACCACTTTTTTTCATTTAAATAGGTCATTAGGTAGTAAACAATCTTTATATATGGCTGAGCTTTTCACAGACTATCATAAGTTTTGATTACCTAAAAAAATTGTAACGTGGAACTAATGAGAATAGGGTTTAGGAATCAATCTACACTATTAACATTATACACATTACCAAATTTTATCATATAATCCTACACAAATCGATTTCTTTACTTCCATTAACGTCAAATCAAGGAAGAGAAAACCGTTTGTTTGGCGTGACTCGGGAGTCTCAAATATAGTTAACATAGTGATCATATATATGGCTCAGTGACATTGGAAATGAATATAGTAGCCCTCATCAGTGCAAACCTTGAACCTAGACACATGATAAAGCAGAAATTTGCAAGAACAAACCGCCAATCAAATTCTGCCAATTTCCAATCCTATCTTTATATAAAATCATCTCTACCAAATTTGTTCCTTTTGTGGATCCAATGGCCCACGTCAGAATACATGATCTCCACCTCATGGATTGTATTATCAGATAGACACAACTTTTTCATCATCTCCAACAACTCCCAACTCTGATGAGCAGTTGTGTTGTTTATATAAACCCACGGCTCCTCTCTTCCTTACAATATTTTCATCCCATGCATTTCATAGAAATAGAAAGAGATATTTATCATCTCCTCCCTCTTTTCCTCCTCATCGATTTTTCCATAATATGCTCATACGCTTACTCTGACATCCCACACCCTCCCCGCAAGGTCCTTCAGGTTGATAACTCGGTTGGACGCCGGGCGGACCGGGCGCGGGCGGGCGCACACGACGGGCGTGCAAGCAGGCGCGCGGGTGGGCGCACATGACGGGCGCGCAAGCAGGCGCGCGGGCGGGCGTACACGACGGGCGCGCAGGTGAGCGCACACGGCAGGCACGCGGGCCGGTGCGCGGGCGAGCACACACGGCGGGCACACGAGCGGGGACGCGGGCGAGCGCACATGGAGATGCGACGAACATACGAGTTGCGTGCGACGATAATGAAATAATGTGCGATGGTTTATACCCACACGAAGGGCGTTTGCGACGAGGGGTGGCCGACCTGTGACAAGCGGGCAAGGCCGACTTGAAGAACGCCGAATGGGTGTGTATGCGGGGTGTGTGGGCGGTCGGTTTGGCAGCCCACGCACGCACAAGGAAGCATATATATTAGCTACGTTGGAGCTTCATTTGACATTCGAACTTGGACAAGCACTTCTCACAAGAGCTCAAGAAGACAAGTGCGCAGATTTAGAAGAACATGCGCATAGCTCATGCGCACTTCTTGAAGGCGCTCACTTGGTGACACTTGGAGTTGGTCGAAGATTGGGCAAGGTGTGCCCTGGGTTGTCTAGAGTGCAGATTTGTGTCAGGATTGACGAGGGTGTCTTGGTGGCTCGGGTGAGCACCCACCCATTGTGCAAGGTGTGTACAAAGGTTGTAAAAGTTGTTTTGCCTATGTTGTAAAAGAGACTAAGTATAGGCTTGGAGTTTGCCAAGCATACTTGTGATGATTGTATTATCAAAGAAAGATTGATTATTATATATTGTTGGGCAGACTCATTGTTCAGGGAGTTGCCCCTCCCTTTATATTGTGCAATTGTTGTTCTCTTTTATAATTGCTGTGGATAATGAATGAGTATGGGTGTTCATTAGTATAAAGGATAAACATAATATTACTTGGTTGCGAAACACAAACTAAGTAAGGAAAAGTGAATTAGGCGTAGTCCATGAACATTAGTATTGGTGAAAAGAAAGTGTTCGGTGGTGCCGCACCTTGCTATAAGCGGTTGGAAGACTACCGCAGGTGTAGGGGCGTGACAGGTGGTATCAGAGCTAGTACCAGGAGAGCTAGTGCTGGTGTTGAAGCGTTGAAGCTGATACACACCTGCACTTCGTGACAGGTGGTATCAGAGCAGATTCAAGGTTGAAGGAGCTTGATGAAAAGCTGATACCAACCTTGACAGGTGGTATCAGAGCTTCGGTTTGAAGCTGGTGAGCAGGGTTGCTCGTGACAGTGGAAAGGGTACTTGCAGGTGAAGGAAGTCGTTTCACACAAGTGGAACAAGGATTGGTTCAGGTTGCAGGTGACTTGGTGAAGTTGTTGGATGGTCGAAACTAAATTGCAAAAGAAGAAGAAGTTGTTGGAGATGGCGGCTGAATCTCAGGCTGGGTCTAGTCATGGACAAGATGCTACTTTAGCACTTATGGAAAAGATGCTGTTGAGAATGGAGGTTATGGAAACTTCCTGGGATAAGAAGATGGACTTGTTCGCCAGGGAACAAGAGGCCAACTCGAAGATGAAGGAAGAGTTTGATGAACTCCGAACACAGCATGAGTACATTGATCTTATGTGTACACAACTTGAAATAAAGGTCAAGGAGGTTGAAGAAGGAAGGGATCAGGGTCTTGCAGAGATCGTGAACTTGAAGAAAACTCTTGACGAAGCCAAGGATGAGATCGCGGTGTTGAAGAAGGCCATGAGGCATAACTCAGGTGGAGGAGTGCCTCATGTGAAGGTCAAGGAACCGGAATCTTATGATGGCACAAGGAATTCAAAGACTCTTGGCAACTTTCTATGGGACATGGAGCAAAACCTGGAACAATTGGGTCTATCTGATGATGAGACAAAGGTCAAGGTAGTTGCTCAGTTCTTAACAAACGATGCTAAGATGTGGTGGCGAAGGAGGATGGACCAGATTGCTAATGGCAGTGCTGATGACATCACTTTGTGGGATGATATGAAGAAGGCTTTGCAAACCCATTTCAGTCCTCAGGATGAGACATGGGAAGCAAGGACGAAGATTAAGTACATAAAGCAGACTGGGAGCCTACAAGCGTATCAGCGAGAGTTTGCAAGTGCAGCTCTGGAACTTCTTGACATGGCGGAGAGGGACAAGTTGTTCAACTTAATCATTGGGTTGAAGCCTTGGGCGCACAATGAAATGAAGTGGCAGAAGATTAGGACACTTGAGGAAACTTTTGCTACTGTTGACAGGTTGGTGGAGCATTATGATGAGACTTCTGATGATAAGAAGAAGAAGTCCGATAAACCGAAAGATAAGAAGAAGGATGATGCTTCGAAATCGGATGATAGTTTGAAAACAAAGAAAGCCTTGAAGTGTTGGATATGTGCTGGACCACACACGGTGAAGAATTGTCCTTCTAGACCAAAGGTGACTGCTATTGCAAAATCTGATGTGAAAAATGAAGGTGCTTCTGTGGGGATGATGCAGATACTTGGTGCTTCTGCTACTACGGAGATGGTCTCTAGGAGGGATCCTGAGAGGAACAGATTGGAGTATGTTTGAATGAAGGTTGGAGGTGCTGATGTACTCACTATGGTGGATAGTGGGGCTTCTCACAACTTCATGGGTGAAGATACTGCGAGAATAATTGGGCTAAAATTTGTACCGGCAAAGGCACAAATGAAGACATTGAATTCTCCTCCTATTGAAATTCTTGGTATAGCCAAGAGGGTGGACACTACACTTGGTGAATGGACAGGGAAGGTTGACTTCACTATAGTGCGGATTGATGACTATGAGGCTGTATTGGGGATGGAATTCATGAAACAATTTGATGCTATGATTGTTCCACATTTGAAGAAGCTCTACATTTATGATGGAAGGGAAGATGTACCCATTGGTGTGCCAACCATTGGAGTGACAAGGCCTGATTGTAAATTGGGAGTGATGCAAATGGAGGATGAGAAGAGAATGGGAGACATGAGTAAGCGGTTGTCTACAGTTGAGGCAAAGCTTATCGAGCAGTCATTGGTCATCAGGTCACTTTCAGATAGCATTTTGGACTTATCAAGAAGGCTAGAGTTGGTTGAGGATGATGATGATGATGATGAAGTGTATGTGAGGCCGGATGTCCAAAAGGAAGATCGGGTTGCTTATCTACAAAGGATGGAGATTGAGGATCCTGATAGGTGGATTGAATTGATTTGTGAGGGAGAGCCTTCAGGCTCTACTCCCGCTACGTCTTCTTAGATGAACAAGAAGATGGGACTCATTGTTAGCTGCTCATGGCAGTGAGTCCTTGAACATGTTGAGCAAGTATGACTGATGGTGCAGGGATGGCTTGGCATCAAGCATCATGACATGTTGCAGATGGGATGGATGGAGTTTCCATGGACCTGAGCATGGATTGCACTTATGGAGATAGATTCTTGATGAGTCAAGAATGTGGCAGGATGTTTTGAGGAACAACTGGTGATGGCATGAGGATGTTCACTCTCATGGTTTGAGCGTGACAATTGGATTAGCTACCCAACTAGTTCAGACATGGGGTCGCGAAGTGTGCAGAGATATGTTAGCATTATGTTGGAGTATCATGATAGAGGTTCACATGGGGACACATGATGAGGTCGACACGAGATGTTGCAGTGGATATTGTGGCAGAGGGGTCGATGATCATGGATCGAGATGATGTAGGACATACCGATGAGGTGTATACCTTGGTATGGTGAGCTTGGTGGCAGTTGGTCACTAAGTTGGAGACATAATGGAGAGAGATCTAAATCTTTAGGAAAACCTGTAAAGGTGGTGTGCTGGAAATGCGGAAAGGAAGGGCACTACAAAAGGGACTGTAAATCTAAAGCTCCTGAAAAAGGAAAGGGATCTGATGATGCTCCTTCTGCAGAGGCGAAAACCACCTCAGATGAAGGTGGGGATTTGTACTTGGCTTCTTCAAGTACACATGTAGATCATGAGGCATGGTTGATTGAATTAGGTGCATCCTTTCACTTCACACCCCATAGAGAATGGTTCTGCGAGTATGAGAAATACAATGGTGGTGATGTATTCTTGGTGGATGACAGGAAGGCTAGAATCGTTGGTCGCGGAAAAGTAAAGTTGAAGTTGCAAGGTGGAAGGGTTATAACACTTCCGGGTGTTCTGCATATTCCTGAATTGGTAAGAAATCTGATTTCTGTAAGCAAGTTGGATGATGCAGGTGAAAAATAGTGTTCAATAAGGATACCTGCAAAATGGTTTGGGGAGCACTGGTATTGATGCGGGGAGTTTGGATTGGAACACTGTACAAGCTGCAAGGTAGCACTGTTGTTGATGGGTGAAACAGTTCTGTGGTTCCTGAAAGTGGAGCAGAAAATCTAGTGGTCTCTAGAGAGAAGACCATGTTGTGGCATCAAAGGCTTGGACATATTGGAGAAAAGGGCCTTTGAATACTTCATGGTAAAGGTATAGTAGAAGGTATGAGTAATAGCTCTCTGGATTTTGATTTCTGTGAAAATTGTGTGTATGGGAAGCAAAATCGGGTGAGTTTCCCCTCTGGTAGTAAGAGGGTGAAACAGATATTAGAACTTGTGCATAGTGATGTGTTTGGACCTATCAATGTTCCATCACTGGGTAATTCTGTGTACTATGTATCATTTATAGATGACTTCTCAAGGAATATATGGATATATTTCCTTAAGAAGAAATCTGAAGCCTTTGACAGGTTTAAAGAATTTAAGGTTGTCATGGAAAATCAAACAGAGAAGAAGATAAAGGTGCTAAGGATAGATAATGGTGGAGAGTTTTGCAGCAAGGAATTTGAAGAATTCTGTAAGAAGTGTGGTATAGCACGGCAGAAGACTACTCCATATACACCTCAGCAAAATGGAGTTGTAGAAAGAATGAATAAGATGTTGATGGAAAGGGCAAGAAGCATGCTCAGTGGTGCTGGGTTAGGACAGGAATTCTAGGCAGAGGTGATGGATACTGCATGTTACCTCGTTAATAGGTCACCTTCATCACCGTTGGAGGATAAGACTCCACAAGAGGTATGGACTGGAAAGAAACCATCTCTTTCACATCTGAGGGTATTTGGATGTGATGCATATGTACATGTTCCAAAGGAGAAACAAACCAAGTTGGATAGTAAATTTGAAAAGTGCATCTTTATTGGGTATAAAGATGGTTTAAAGGGTTATAAGATTTGGAACCCAGCAACAAGGAAGGTTGTGTATAGTTTAGATGTGGTGTTTAGAGAGGTGAAATATGTTATTAAACATGCAGTCCAATGAAAGGAACCCGAGAAGATAGAGTTTGAGCTAAAGGAGGAAAAATTAAACTCTACAGCAGAGGAGGAATCAGAACATGAAGAGCCACAAACTCCGGGAGTAAGAAGATTAGTTCGAGAAAGAAGACAGACAAAAAGGTATAGTCCATCTGCTTTCTGTTCAAATTTTGCTTTATCTATTACTGATGATGATCCCAGAACTGTGAAGGAAGTAGTAGATTCAGAGGATGGAAAACTCTAGAAAGAGGCCATGGTTGATGAAATGGCATCTTTGCACAAAAATGAGGCTTGGGATCTAGTGGAGTTACCGACTGGAAGGAAACCCATTGGCAGCAAATGGGTGTTCAAGAAGAAGACAAATGCAGAAGGAAAGGTGGAGAAATACAAAGCTTGGTTGGTAGCAAAAGGTTATTCCCAGGTGCCAGGAATTGATTTTGGTGATATTTTTTCTCCTGTTGCTAAGGTAACTTCTATTAGATTACTTTTTTCTATTGCTGTTTCTTTTGATTTTGAGGTACAACAAATGGATGTGAAGACAACATTTCATCATGGGGATCTCGAAGAGGAAATCTACATGAAGCAACCTGAAGGCTTTGCGGTGAAGGGTAGGAAAGAACTAGTATGCAAGATAAAGAAGTTTTTGTATGGGTTAAAACAATCACCAAGGATGTGGTATCAGAAATTTGATACATTTATACGGGGACTTGGCTTCACCAGAAGCAATGCAGATCACTGTGTGTATTTTAAATTAATTGGTGACCATGTTATTTATCTAGTCTTATATGTGGATGATATGTTGCTGGTTGGAAATGACAGAAATTATCCAGGATTTGAAGACCTAATTGTCCTCCAAATTCGACATGAAAGATCTTGGTGCTGCAAACTATATTTTGGGCATGTAAATTAAAAGAGATCAGGCAAAGAGGGAGCTCTGGTTAAACCAGAGGAAGTATGTCGAGACAATACTGCAGAAGTTTAATATGCAGGATAGTAAATCGATGAAGGTTCCTATTCCTATAGGTGTGAGGTTATCTGCTGAACAGTGTCCCAAGACACAAGAAGAGGAAGAGGACATGTCATGTTCCATATGCAAGTGCAGTTGATAGCCTGATGTATGTAATGGTCTGTACTAGACCAAACATTACACATGTAGTGGGAGTATTGGGCAGGTTTATGTAAAATCCAGGAAAGGAGCATTGGACAGCAGTGAAGCGGGTTTTCAGGTATTTGCGTGGCACTAGTGATTATGGTTTGTGCTACCAAGGAAGACTAGGATTGGACATAGTGTTGGATATTCGTGGCTTTTTTGATGCAGACTGGGCTGGAGATCTAGATCAGAGAAGATCTACAAGTGGGGATGTGTTTAACCTATTTGGAGGTGCAGTCAGTTGGCTAAGTAGGAAACAATCTGTAGTGGCACTATCAACTACAAAGGCAGAATATATGGCAACCACTCATGCAAGCAAGGAAGGATAGACTGTGGTAGCCAAAGTGCAATTTTCTTGGCAAAGAACCCCGCATATTATTCAAAGACAAAGCACATTGATGTTTAGTATCATTTTGTGAGGGATATGATAGAAGACAAAAAGGTGTTGCTGGTAAAGGTGGACACTTTGAAGAATATTGCAGATGCATTGACAAAATTTGTGAGCTCTGAGAGGTTCTCTTGGTGTAGAGAAACAATGGGCGTTGCAGGGATGGAAAAATAACTAAGCTCTCTTGTGGCCCCCTGTGGAAAGAAAAAAACAAGTGGGAGAATGTTGGGTTGTGTTATATTCTTTCCATGACTATCCCACGTAGTTAACCAGGTGGTTAGAGGGGGGGCGGAGCCCCCCTTCGTTGCGCTGATTATGTAGCCGGGGGGGGGGTCACAGGAGGTTTGAAGCGTACCCGTAAGCCCACTTTATGGGGTTCGAGGTAGCACCCTGGAAAATTTTGGTTTTGGACTCTATGTTAGGTTGGGCGGACCCACCTATGATTTTGTGCATGATTTTCGCACTTGTTTTTTGGATGCGATGGTTTTCGGTCCACGGTATTGGACGCGATGGTTTTCAGTCCATGGTATTGGATGCTTCGGCATGTATAAATATGTATTATAACATTGAAAGGAATATAATGAAAAATCAAGCTAGTAGTCCTGGTTTTGGGATCCAGGGGAAAATCTCTATGTATATGTGTTTTATGTGTTATGCTATCGCATTGTTTATTTTCTGTGTTTTAGAATTCATATGAAGGTAATTTTAGTACGAGGTTAAAACCTACAATTTTCATAAACATTTCATATACTTCGGCAAAATGATGCATAAGATGACCACGGATTGCAATAATAACATCTAGAATTTTCACTAGTTGTTCAAATTTAGTTTCTAACACGGAGAAAAATAATTTGAAAGTATGAAAGGGAAAAAAATTAACAAACTTAAACATTAAGGATTAACACCAATGTAAAAAAAAAAAAAAAAAAAAAAATCATTAGAGGAAATTCCAGCCTAAAAGTGCCCATGAAATTTTTATGTACATAATATGCAAACCAATCAAAATCCTTTAAATTTAAAAAGAGGCAAATGTAAATATTTTGGAAAAAAAAAACACTCTTTTTTTTAAAATTATACTTTTGGCTTATGTCCTTATAGCTTTACTCAAATATCAAGTGTAGATAGTCATTGGATGAAGAATTAAATTCCGCATCCAAGGAGTACCCATTATGCGTACTTTTGAGAAGACCCACATTGATAAAAATTGAAGACACATTAAAAAAATGAGTTGAACATGTTTTTTTAATAGATCCTCAATTTTTATCAATGTAAGTATTTTCAAAAGTATTCATAATTGGTACTCATTGGATGGATAATTTAATCCCGCATCCAACAAGTGTATATACTTGAAGTTTGAGTAAAGGTATAAGGAGATTAGCAAAAAATACAATAAAAATATGTAGTTTTATTCTTTTCCCTCAAAAATTCATAACTCTTGTTTTATTATTTAATTATTTTTCTTTAGGGGGCTACTTTTAGGTTGAAATTTCCTCTAATACAATCACTATAATTTATACAAAATTATACAAAAACTTTTAAACTATTACCACAACTAAAACTCATTAGTAACTTGTGATGTACATTTCATCACTGAATAATTATGACCCTCTATTTCCTCCCTCGGAGTTACAATATCTTAGAATAACTAGAATTCATCATTGAATTGTGTTATACTTTTCATAACTGAATAATTATGACCATGTATTTCCTCTTCGAGAGTTACAAATACAAATAAGGAGACAAAGTATATACACCATTAAGTTAAGAATTTGTAGACCATGTATTTACTTCCTCGAGAGTTACAAATACAAATAAGGAGACAAAGTATATACACCACTAAATTAACAATTTGTAGACAATGTATTTACTTCAGGAGAGTTACAAGTACAAATGAGGAGACAAAGTATATACGCCATTAAGTTAACAATTTATAATATACCTCTATATTGGTAAAAGCCTAAGTTCACAAATTTCAATCTATAACTCAAAATCTAACACTACTTACTGAACAAATAAGAATTTAGATCGCATTATTCATTTTAGTGGTTTTTTATCCAAGAGCACACTTACTGGACAAATAAGATTTTAAACCACATTATTCATTTCACTATTTTTTATCCATGAGCATAATTTGTTTTTCCATAGCAATTCATACCTTCCACCAATTTTATGGGAGCATTGACCCATCTAATAATAGAAATATGAAAATGTTTGCATTGTTTGTCACTATCTCAGATATCGTGGCAAGCATTACAAAAAGAATTTCGATAGGGACATGGAATGCCAAATGAATATTACCCCATGGGGTAACTGATTATATTTTTTATTGAAAAATACAATTATAATATTCTTTAATGAAAAATACAATTATTTACAAAGCCATGAGGAGGAGGTGGCATTTATCGTGCGTTTAATAAATATGTTTATTAAAAATAATATTTTAGAAAAAACCAAACAGTAAATATTATGTACTAATGATCAATAGCATCGTAATCTAATATCAACAAATGCACCCAATATGAGTTTATGGGGCTTTTTCTTGTTAAGCGATGGCACAAGAGAATCTCCTCTAAATAATGCATATTCTTGAAATTATGAGCATCAATAATTTCCTGCATCCACACTTGGAAATATAAAAAATGATTCGGAAAATACTTAACACTGCAATGCTTTCTATAATATCCCTAGAACCACGTATTTACACTTTGAATTCAAGAAAAGATTATTAATTTAGTGTGATTTGAATGGTTTCTTCCAGGAATTAGTTACCTATCTACGTATTTACATGTGGCATTTATAAAAATATTATTAACTTAGAGTGATTTGAATGGTTTCCACCAGGAATTAGTTACAAAACTTATTGTAACACAGATGAAAATAAAATACATCTAAATTAAACCCATTTCAATACATCTAATAACTGAATTGAATCTCTTCACCAGGTTTAGCCTTTTTGCTACACTTCTATGGCATACTTCTCGAACTTTCTCTCTGCACTTGATGTTGCAGCCAACCAATTTCAAAAGTTATTGTCTAGTCTTTCCAAGTTGGTCTCTTCTAGTTAAATCCGAGGCGAACACAATTTCACATTTTCTTATAATGAATACAGTCCCTCTCTCTAATTGAATGGCAATCAGGGTCCGAGTTTGTCGACGAATTTTTCCAGTGGATTGTAATGAGGTTGTTAGTGACCATATTTCACTTAATTGCAGTTGTTTGACCTTTAACATGCATGGTATCATGTTGCCCTGCAAGTCACCAAAGTGTCCAAATGCCCCAAACTGAGAGAGAGCCATTCACCAGCATGAAAGTGTATAGTGAATGGAAGTTGGTGTATGCTAGAGTGAAGATACATATGGCTAAAAGGTTAGTCAAGTATATTTATTTTGAGGTGTGTTTTACCTATATTAAATTCTGGGAAAAGCTCTTTATGAACTATTGTGCGCAAAAGATAAGGAATGTTCTTGTGCTCAAAGATAATAACCGTTGGTCTAATTTCTTTTGGAAAAGGAATATATATTTTCGTGCATGAAAATAATAGCTATAGTGCTAGATTTATTGAAAATAAATGTGTTAATATGCATGAAAATAATAGCTATTGTGTTAGGTTTCTTGAAAATAAATTTGTGACAATGCCACAAGTACTGTCACAATTAGTGTCACAATGGTATATTGCATTACTATTTATTTCTTTTTTGATAAGTAAGAGACGAACCTTCTATTAATCTGATCAAATTACAAAATATACAGAGTGCCCCAAACAGCAAGGGCGGAAAAAAACCAGGGACTGAAGCTTACAAGATTCTTACAAACAGCACAAAGTGGTTCCTACTGCATCCACCAGACGAACCCGATGGCAACAATAAAAAGTCCACTAAACAAAACGGGTTCGAAACCCTCAGGCAATAGGCAGGAACCAATCCTCGTTATTGAAACATAACCCCAATCCAACGGCCAACAAGCAAATGGACCCACAACGGGACCCACAATCGGGCAACCAACACAACCAATCCCAGCTGTTGAAAGCAAAGTCCCGATCCAATGACTAGCGGGGATATCGCATGGATGAGAAGCACGGAGGTTAACCGCGTGATGAGAGCGGTTTTCTCTCACCTCTCGTTGCCACATGTTACCTCCTGAGTGGAATCGCATGCATCCTCCACAAAACTAGATACCATCCATGTCCCATGCGATATACCAAATAAGGTTTTGGGGTTTTGTGTCCATGGTTTCGCAGAAAGCCCAGGGTCCGTACAGGAACCCACCATGGACTCCACTGCCCCTTGCAAAACGGACCTGATCTCAACTCTAAACTGGGTCCAAAAACCGAAATAGGTCCAAAGCCTTGAGGCAGCAAGCCCGATCCATCTCAGCCATTGAATACATAATCCTGATCCAACGGTCGTCGGGTATATCACACACAAAAGAAGTGCAGAGATTAACCACACGATGTGAGCAGTTTTCTCTCACCTTTCGATGCCACGTGCTACCCACTGAGTGTAATCACATGCGCCTACCAAAATACCAGATACCATCTAAGTCCCACGTGAAATACCATTTATTGTATTGCATTCATGGTTTCACGGAAAAACCAGAACATTCCCGCATACCTTGTT
Organism: Pinus tabuliformis; assembly: GCA_031772625.1. NCBI lineage: Eukaryota > Viridiplantae > Streptophyta > Pinopsida > Pinales > Pinaceae > Pinus > Pinus tabuliformis. The sequence goes on along the minus strand of CM062819.1, from coordinate 1,821,479,657 downwards.
GAGCCTTCTGCTTGGAGTCGCCAACAGAAACGCATTGAGCCAGATACACCCAGGCAGTCCATTTTGTGTCATTTCCCGACTTGAAACCTTCGCCATTTATCCGAAAGTCAACAAAATTCTGGAGAGCAACCATATCCCCAAATTGTGGACGAATTAGGTGATATCATCCTCACTCATGTCTCCCGAATCCCTTCGATCATCGTTGTTCATCCATAAATCCCAATCTTTGGCTGCCAAGATGAAACAGTCCTCTCACAATTTCCCTTCAGGTAACAACTCCCATGCATGTTGAGAATCCATGTCCTTATTAGCCACACCTTCGTTGGCCAACTGATCTGCAAGCATATTTGCCTTCCTTCTAACATGAACAAATCTAATCGTTTTAAGGGTCTGCAAGTGAGAGTGGATGCGGTGAAAAACCTGCAGCAGCTTCCAGTGCTTCGACACTTTATCTGGAGAAGTTCCATTGTGAATATTCTTCGCTGCTCTGATGATCAAATCCGAATCTGCTTCAATGATAATATTCTATAAATTTGCCTCCACCAAGATCTCCAAGCAATGATCTAATGCCAGAAGTTCAGCCATGTTATTGGTACCCTTTTCCAAGTGGCCATGGAAGATGTATTTTATGTGCCCCTGAGGATCTCTTAAAGCACCCCCAAAGCCAGCTTCCCCCGGATTGCCCTTAGAAGCTCCATCAATGTTTACTTTTCAGAAGCCCTGAGGAGGGGGCTGCCATCTACTGGCCCTTGTGTTAATTGTTCTCACTTCCTTCCTTATTCCTTGAGGATTGATGGATTAAAGACCCAAATTAAGAATAATAATCTCCTCATGAGGCAGAGGAGGATTTGTGGGACTTGACCTCAAAAGGCTCTTAACTGTTTCTTTAAGCTTTTTTAGAATTTGATTGATTATGTGTTGTGGCTCGCTAGCTTTATTTATGAAGATCTTCCTATTGCGCTCTTTCCAAACATTCTAAATGACAAAGCGTGCTACTAGCATCCAGGCTTTGTTGATGATCTCATTCTCTAAGAAGTTCTTCCTCCAATTTTACAGAGTCTTGGATATGCTGAGACCATCCCTGTCGGTTTGTCTAAAGCTTGAGGTCACCCAGGACCACACCGTAGCAGAAAAAGACTAGAGGTTGAGCAGGTGTTCAATCGTTTCCTCATGTAAGCCACATAGGTGACATTTGGAAGGGCCACTAAAGCCTTTCTTTAGGAGGTTTTCCCAAGTTAGGTTCTTTCTTTGGTGCACAAGCCAGATAAATAACTTTATTTTCATCCAGTGAGGAGTTTTCCAAAGCTCCTTCCAGACTTTGTCAGCGTTTACAAAGTTGAATCCTATGATTGCTTCTTTTGCCTTTTTTCTGGTTAAAGTTACCTTCGTTATTCTTCCCCCATCTTAATTGGTCATGTGAGGAGGAAACCAGAATTCGTTTGTGCTTTAAGTCCATGATGAGAGTCTCTGCCATGTCCTTCAAAGGACTCTCATCACTGTAACTTAGTTCCTTCCACTTCCTCCATTTTTCATTGCTCCTTCCCTGATCCCAGAAATATTTTTCCACTAATAGGCCTTTGCTATCTGTGTCTCTTTTGAGGGTTGCCAGGTCAATCCTATTAAGGATGGGTTCCTTATTGCCAACTATCCTCCCAGAATCGAGCTCGGTCCCCTGTGCGGATTTCCCAAAAACAATGCTGCTGAACAATGCTTTTGTTCTCCTAAGCAAGGTTCCATATGTGTGAGCCCCTGATTTGTCCTATCATTCTAATAAGATCCTTTCCTTGCCAGTGCTTGGCATACTTTTGTTTCCAAAGCTTGGCCCAAGGGGCATTTAGCTCCTTGATCCATCGCCACCAAAGCTTTTCTCCCGAAAATTTATTGAGAGTTTCTGGATCATGTAGCCCCAAGCCACCATGGCTTTTGGGCTTGCAGAGCTTTTCCAAGCCAACTAAAGCCCACATTTTTTTCTCTTCCCCTCTACCCCACAAAATGTCCCTTTGAATGTTCCTTATCTACTGCTTAATACCTTGAGGAGTAGGGATAGCTGCAAGCATGAAAATGGGGATGGCTTGCAAGACCACCTGTGTGAGCACAAGTCGTCCTGCTAGGTTTAAGGATCTGCATGTCCATCTTCTGATTTTGTCCTGAAGTTTATTTAAAATTGGTTCCCATATTTTCTTATTGAGAGGTTTATCAGTAAGAGGAATGCCAAGATATTTAGAAGGCAATTGGTCCCTTTGAAAACCAAGAATCCTGGTAATGTTTCTCTGTATAACAATATTAGTGTTAAAGAAAAAAAATTTGGACTTGTTTAGGCTTACCTCTGTACATGCTGCCATAGCAAAGTCGTTTAAGATATCTTTGATTTCTCTTGCTTCCCTGACTGTGGGTATGCCCTGCAGCATAGTATCGTCTAGAAATTGATGAGTGTTAGCCTCTCCATCTGGGATGAGCTTGATCCCCTGAATTCGACCTTCAACATTTTACATTTTGATTGCCCTGCCTAGCCCTTCCATCATGAGGAGAAAGAGGAAAGGGGAGAGTGGATCACCTTGTATGAGCCCTCTGGAAGGTGTGAAGGTATTTGAAGGAGCTCCATTAAGCATAATAGAAAAATTGGCTGTAGTGACTAGTGCCATAACCCATCTTATCCAAATTTGGTCAAAGCCATATGCTTTTAGAGTAGCTCTGATATAAGACCAGCTGAGTTTGTCATAGGCTTTTGCAATGTTCAACTGAATAATCATGCCTACTTGCTTGTTGCTTTTGAGAGAGTGTACCACCTCATGTGCTTGGATTATGTTGTTGAGAATTTTTCGTCCCTCCACATAGCCTATTTGCTCTTCCAAGATGAGGGAAGGTAGTAGGGGCTTGAGTCCATTGGCTATCACTTTGGAGATGATTTTGTACACCACATTACATAAGGATATGGGTCTATATCCATCTGGAGTCATAGCATTTTCCGTTTTGGGGATTAAAGCTATGAAGGAAGCATTCAGTGCTTTCAGAACCTTTTTGTATTTTCTAGAGTCCTCCACAACCTCGAGGATGTCCTGTTTGACTGTATCCCAGCAAGCTTTGAAGAAATCAATATTGAATCCATCCGGACCTGGTGCTTTTCCACTTTTCATTTCCTTGATCACCTCACTAACCTTCTCTTACGAGACTGACCTATTGAGATTATGATTGTCCTCTCTAGTGACCAAATTGGTAATATACTGGGTGAACTGATCAATGGACCTAGATCTATCCTCCATTGGCTCCTTTGCAATATTAGAGAAGTGTTGTACTAGATTAAATTCCATGTCCTTGTGGGAGACAAGCTCAACACCCTGAGAATCCTTAATCTTTGTGATTCTATTATGTGCCCTGTGGGCCATAATGGACTTGTGGAAGAACTTAGTATTTCTTTCTCCCTCTTTGATCCATTGAATCCTAGATTTCTATCTCCAGAAAGTTTCCTCTTGTAAGCATTGATCCTCCCATTCTTCCTACAAAGAGTCGGTTAGCTTTTGCGTCTCTTCATTGAAGCCCTTTGTGATATTGATATTATTGATATCCTGGAGTTTCTGTTCAGTCTCAATTCTAGCCTTGAGGATATCGTCAAATTCCTTTTTGTTCCAAGATTTAAGTTTGGATTTAATATATTTTAGTCTATGCTGGAGCATGTACATTTTAGTACCCTGAATATTTAGATCCTCTTTCCACCATTTGTCAATGTTACTAGTGAATTTGGGGTGTGAGACCCAGGCATTCTCGAATCTAAAGGGTATGTTCCTTATAGTGCCCATAAAGGTAGTTTCTAGTTGAACTGGCCAAGGATCTGAATGCCCAAAGGGCAGAATGGATGTTGTGATGGCTGGTCCTGTGAGGAGGAGATCCTTAGAAATGACGAATCTATCAAGTTTTGAAGCCACTTGAGAAGCCCCTCCCCTTTTTTTATTCCATGTGAAGGTTCCATTTATTGTCTCAGTGTCCACTAGTCCCATTTCCATGATGAAATCTTGGAAGGCTCCAGATTCTCTGCCTAGCTGTCTTATGCCTCCTTTTTTTTCCAAAAGAGATCTTATCATATTGAAATCACCTGCAGCTATCCAAGGTATATTGGGATATCATGCTCTTAGATCTTCCAGGGAGGTAAGAAGCTTGAGTTTATCATGTAGATCTCTTTATCACCTACAGGACTTCACACTAAAGATAGATAGTTCTTGGATGCTTCAACATCCAGGATTCCAAATTTCTGTGGATCCCACAACATGAGAATCCCACCTGCCGAGTTATTTTCCTTAACCTATAAATACTCATACTTGATTAACCATTTATTATGAATTTCTCTTATTTTCTCCATTGAACATTTGGTCTCCTGAATAAACACCATATCTGGTTTTTCTTCTTTTCTTTTGTTACTTAGATTCCTTTGTTTCCTTCTACTACCTAAGCCTCTAATGTTCCAAGTTGTGAGATTCATTAAGAAAGGTTGGTGAAGGAGTAATTGGTAAGATCCTTCATCTTACCTGATTTAATCAGTAGTTTTCCCCATTCATTTAGCAGTTCATTTTGTCTTTTCCTTCCTCTTTTCCTTCTTGAGTTCTTTGGAGATTGTGCCTATAGGTTCTCCATCATTTTGACTCCACTCTGCTCCTGGCTTTCGTGGTTTATCTTAACACCAGTTCCCTTCGATTATGACCTCCATAAAAAGAGCTACTGAACTCGATCATAGTCTTCTTTTGGTAAGGAGTCCACTCCTTTGTTCTTGCCTTGTTCCAGAAATAGTTCTAGATACAGATTTTCCCTGTCTAGAATCTCGTGTAGTTCATGGTCCTTTGTTCCTGCCCCACTTGGAGTCATCTCATAGTCTTTACTGATCTCCATGCCACTTAGTAGATCCTCCTTCTGCTGGTTGTTTACTGTGATATCTTCCATTTCAGCTTCCGTTTCCTACTCCTTAGCTGTGTTCTCCCTGTCCTGGACTATCTTCACATTATCCTCTACTTCCTCTAGGATTTTGAAACTATTGTGTCTTGCATTTCTGTCTCCACTGCTTTTCTTGTGTGGTCATTTACCCCCTTTCCCTTTGGCCCCAACCTTGCTAAAACCTTCATGATCTCTATCCAAAGAGGTTTTCCCATTGCCTTCCATACTGTTTGTTGGGGAGACTCTAAATAGATGGCCATGTTCATGACATTTGCAGCATCTAAAAGGTATGTGCTCATAGTCCACCGTTTGTACCCAATTTTCATCATATACCTCTAAAATTATTTCTTCCAGAAGGGCTCCAGATAGATCCATTTCCACACATGTTCAGGCAAAGGAGGTATATTTACCTTTGAGAGTTGCCTGTGAGATCTTCAAAAAATTCCCCAGCTTGTTGTCTATGGTTTTCAAATATTCTGGTAGCCAGTAATCCAGAGGTAGTGAGTATAGTCTAATCCAAAATGGTACAGATGTAAATGTTTCACGTTCCGAGACAAAGTTCATCATCCATGGTCGCCTGTAGAGTCCTACCACAACATAGAAATACGGCCCCCTTCAAACACTCTGTCTTGGTCCTCTAGGTTCGCAAACACCACTGTGAATAAGCCCTTAGAACCCAGATGTAAATGTATTTCTCCCTTTGGCTTCCAATGGCTTCTAATCCAGATGTGTAATGCCCTTTCCATTGGCCATAGCCCCATGAACTTGTAGATGATCGCATGTTCTTTCATATTGTCCCTGTGCGCTTGTATCACTGGATCACTCAATATGACCTGGGGAATGATGCTCGATTTGGGTTTGTAGACTCCCTTGGTTCTTGTGGAAGTCATTTTTCCGTTGTTGCCTCCCTTCCCCATTTCTTTACTTGTTTCCTGTTGATTCCCTTCCTGACCCTGGGGTTCGTTTCTTCCAACTGTCTCCTTGCCTTTTGCTTCTGAAATCTTTTCCAACGGTTTTTTGAAATGCTTCCCTCCTGCTTCCTTGCCTCCTTCTGTGACTACTTGACTGTAGGAGGGAGCGGCGCTCCCCCCTCCATGTCTCGCCATGGAACCTTAATGCAAAACCCTAGCGTCAACTTTGATCCTCGTTCATGTTCTGCTCCAAAATCCAATCAGAAAAATCTGCTTCATATTCATTTTCACTATCAGAAATTTGTTGATATTTCACTTTCACTTTTAGAGTAATAAATCATCACATTACTATTTATTTCATATCACATTGTGACATTGAATTAATTAGCCTTTAATATTCTCGTTTATAATATTAGGTGTCACCCTAGCATTTAATATTTGTTTCTTGTGTTTATAAACCCTTGTTTTTATTAGGGCTTTGAGATTATATTATTAATAAACACTTGGATTTATTAATCCCTCCGCTTTATAATATTAATAATATGTTGCGTTTATAATTTTAATAATTCTTTGTGTTAATTAGTCGCTTAGATTTATAATATTAATTCCTAGAATTTACTAATCACTAGGTTTTACGACATTAATAATCCCTTGTGTTTATAATATTAATAATCCATTCGATTTATTAATCCCTTGGGTTTATTAATCCTTTGGGTTTATAATATTAATAATCCATTTGGTTTATCAATCCTTTGGGTTTATAATATTAATAATCCATTTGGTTTATCAATCCTTTGGGTTTATAATATTAATAATCCATTGGGTTTATCAATCCATTGGGTTTATAATATTAATTCCATAGGTTTATTAATTCTTTGGGATTATATTATTGATCATCCCTACGGTTTATTAACTCTTTTTGTTTAAAATATTAATAATACCTTAGGTTTATTAATCATGTATGCTTGATCATGGATAAGTATTGTTGCAATGCGACAAGCAGTGTCACAATCATTGTGAGAATGATTCATCACAATAGAATTTATTTGATTGCACATTGTGACATTGAATAAATTAGCCTTTAATATTCTCGTTTATAATATTAGGTTTCATCATAGCGTTTAATATTAATTTCTTGGGTCTTTAAACCCTTGGGTTTATTAATCATTTCGAGTTATAATATTAATAAACACTTGGCCTTATTAATCCCTTGGTTTTATTAATCCATTGAGTTTTTAATATTAATCCATTGGGTTTATTGATCGCTTGGGTTTATAATACTAATAATTCGTTGGGTTTATTAATTATTTGGTTTTAAATTATGTATCACTTTGGTTTACTAATTTGTTGGGTATATAATATTAATCCCTTGGGTCAATGTAGTGTCTTTTATGAAGCATCATGATGGAGTTCTTCTACATTTTCTTAAGAGGCTAAGTATTAGATAAATTTTTATTGGAACTACACAACGGACCAATAGGTGGACACTTAGTGAGAGAGTTGACCACACAAAAAAACTTAAAAGCTAGATATTATTAGTCAACATTGTTCAAAGATTCATTTTATTATGCCAGGTGTTAAGTATATTAAAGGTGTGCATAATAATCAAAGAACCTATGATAATCGAAGAACCTTTTCAACAATGGGGATTGGACATAATCAATGAAATTTATCTTTACTCTTTCAAACAACATCAATATATCCTAACTACCACACACTAATTCATTCAATCGAATGAAGTTTTTCCACTAATCAATGACTAGATCATCGTCCACTTTCTGTAACAACAAATTGTCACTATGTTTGGAGTGTCAACCTCTCTCTTTTTTATAATGCTACTTATTTTTCCTCTTTAAAGTTAACAAAGGTCACTTTGGACAAAGGTATTATATTGAGACACTATGTTAACCACTGCCCTCATGGCAACAAAATAGTCGAATCTAGTAATAAAAACATGATCTACATCCTGAAATAAACTAAAGTTTTTCAAAAAGGAAACTAGCACAATTCATTACACAACACCCTATGGGTAGATCATGTGGCCCCAAAATCCTACTTAGCAACATCCCTTTATATTTGATAGAAAAGAAGCCATATTTCTGCCAAAGATTTTTTTTTTCTCTTTATTACTCTTAGGATTCTCTAGGTAAACATTGCCAATTACGAAAAGACAAATCAAATCTCTCCTAGAACCAAAAAAGAAAAGAGATAAGCCAAAAGACAGTTCTCCGCACACCATCAAACTATTTAAAAATTGTTTGATAACAAGTTTGTGAGTGAGAAAAATTTTGAAATAGGAAAACTTATACTTAAATGGGATAACTACATGAATAAAAAGATAGACATGCCAAATTTTAGAAATGCTAGCTTGATCCATATATTATCACAACAAAAATCGCCCTTGGCACATATATATTGCAACAACTAGAGGGGGTAACAGAGTCCCTCCCAGTCAATGGCCAAATCCTCTAAAGATAATATTTCTAACTTGATCCAAACTTAAACAGGAATGTAACAAATTACAGATATAATCATAAGCATAGAGATGCAATAGAAGAAAACTTCATTTCATTAATAGAAAAATATTGAACTATGCTTACAAATAGAATGGAAATAAGATACATCGGGAAATGGTAGCTTATCTCTTAGAAGAGATGTGGTGGCTACATGCTTCTGAACTAGGTTACAAAGAGGCTCAAAGGCCTTTTATTATTGAACAATAAGAGAAAACCCTAAACAACCAAAACCTTAACTCGAGGAGATGTAACACCAATAGTTTATGGGCCCCATTGAGATTAGTTGGGCAGCCAACTTCTCGGGGTCGTAACTTGGTCATATTATCTTCGTTTTACGCGTATGATACCTCTTTGGAAATATCTCTCTGAGGATTATAGCTGCTGATGCAATTTCCAGATGGAGTTTTTGGGAAATTTTGCCAAAAAAAGGTCGTTTAGGGCCTCAAAATGGCTTTGTAAGTTCAAGACCATAAAAAATTGTTGGAAATAATACTAAGAGGGGGGGTGAATCAGTATTATCAAATTCTTTTCAATATATCTTCCTTATTTATACTTTGAATAATTCTTCAAATATTGATCATTACTTTGTATTTCAGTATCATAAAATAATGAGCAGGAACAAGAAAAGCAAATAGTCACACAAAAGAACACCAGATATAAGGTGGAAACCCAATGTGGGTGAAAACCACCTACTGCAATATGTCTCTATCTTCTTTTAATAATAAACTCCTTTTACAATGATTTTGTACTAGTGCAGTCCTTAAACAGTATGCAGGCTACAACCTGCAGAGAGCTACAACCCTCTTAGCTCTTGTACTAGCCAAGATACTAGTACGTAGGTGCTGGGCTACTGAAGGCTACAACCTTCTCTTTCTTCCAGGGACCACGTTTCATACATTTTCAGACTGGATCCATGAACATCAATCAATCATCAAGTATATCTGCATCAAACAATCTCCTTTTCCCAATTAGCACTAAATCAAGTAAACACTTTTCTGACAGCTGTACCCAGAACATAGTAACAGTAACCACACACCAAATTCTGAACCTAGAATACTGCACCAATAGACAGAGGCAGCTAGATCATAATTTAAAGATATACGCTACTTCAACAACCTGAAACCTGCGTGTAGATCTATAAAGGATAATTCCTTCTTTCAAATATTCAGACACTAATTAACCCAGATTGTCAGATTTATAGATCAAGCATGCGCCTCATATAACAGATCAAAATCATGCAAAGATACTATTATTCAAGCATAAATATTATGACCCATCAAAAGAACTTATCCTTCTTTATGCGCTAAGGTTCCTCCTTCATTCAGATCCAGATCTGCACCATAACCCAATCACAAATATTTCAGATCTAGCACTTATTAGATATTCGATTCATTCGATGATGCTTTGCCAAATGATCTCCTTCCTCTTTTATAGTCTTAGGCCTTCCACAATACCACAGTCCAAAACCATAGGATCAAAAAACTGTTGGACTAATACCATGAACCAACCATGAAAGTGCATGAGATCAACACTTTTGGATGCAATACCACGGGCCAAAACCATAGGATCAAAAACTGTCGAACTAATACCATGAACTAACCATGAAAGTGCGTGAGACCAACACTTTTGGATGCAATACCACGGGCCAAAACCATAGGATCAAAAACTGTCGAACTAATACCATGAACCAACCATGAAAGTGCGTGAGATCAAACCTTTTCTCTACATGAAATAAACTTTTCTCTGCATAAAAGTGCGTGAACTTTTCTCTCCATGAAATAAACTTTTCTCTTCATAAAAGTGCGTGAACTTTTCTCTACATGAAATAAACTTTTCTCTGCATAAAAGTGCGTGAACTTTTCTCTACATGAAATAAACTTTTCTCTGCATAAAAGTGTGTGAACCTTTCTCTACATGAAATAAACTTTTCTCTGCATAAAAGTGCGTGAACTTTTCTCTACATGAAATAAACTTTTCTCTGCATAAAAGTGCGTGAACTTTTCTCTGCATGAAATAAACTTTTCTCTGCATAAAAGTGGGTGAACGTTTCTCTACATGAAAGAAACTTTTATCTTCATGAAAGTGCGTGAACTTTGCTGCACTATAATTTATCATCTTAGATGAGTGGGTTGCCATCAAGTACAACATATGTATCATAATGCCAACAATCTCCCCCTTTGGACTTGATGGCAACAACAACCAATCACTCTCCCCCTTTGACATCAAGGGCAAAGGGTTATTCTCCCCCTAAGAACATGCTCCCCCTGACTATAAACCAGATCTGCAAAGAAGAACCATAATCCATCAAACACCATAAATGACCATGAAAGAGAGATAGAGATGTATTGCAGCAATATTCAGACCAGCATCCATGATCTCCTTCTCTACTTCCTCCATAATGCCAACAATGCATGATATGCTCCCCCTGAACCTGTGCCATTCGATCTTTGACCAATCCGCAACCCAGCACATGTACGCATATACTTCAGATGAACCTTGCGTACAACCAACAATCAGAAGAGATTCAACAACAAGATGATGCATCAACAACCCCCAGATTTTTCCTGAGGTATTCAAAGGTCTCCCTAGGCAATGGTTTGGTGAGTATATCAGCAACCTGTTCCTTAGAAGGAACATACTCCAACTTGACCTTTTTTTCAGGCACTTGTTCCCGGAGAAAGTGATACTTGATTGGTATGTGCTTGGTTTTTGAATGCATGACTGGGTTCTTTGAAATACTGATTGCACTTGTATTATCACATAAGATGGAGATGGGTGGTGTACAAGTGATTTGAAAATCCTGCAAGGTCTGCATCATCCAAAGGAGTTGGGTGCAGCAAGATGCAACAGCAACATATTCTGCTTTAGCTATAGACAAGGCAATCGAACTCTGTTTCTTGCTGAACCAAGATACTAATCTGGAACCCATAAAGAATGCACCACCACTTGTGCTCTTCCTGTCATCCACGCTTCTGGACCAATCTGCATCAGTATAAGCATGAAGTGTGAGATCTGTATCTCTAAGATACCATAAGCCATAATTTTGAGTCCCTTGAAGATATTTGAAGATTCTCTTTACTGCCTGAAGATGAGTTTCCTTTGGATTTGCCTGAAATCTTCCAACTATTCCCACTGCATGCATGATGTCTGGTCGGGTACCTGTCAAATAAAGTAGACTTCCAATCATAGATCTGTAGGTTGGTTGATGTACTGCTACTGATTCATCGTTTTCACTGAGGCTACATCCTGTGACCATGGGTGTACATACTGGTTTTGCATCTTCCATGCCATATTTCTTCAAAATCTGCTTGAGATACTTGGTTTGAGACAAGAAGATCCCTCCTTCCTTTTGTTGGATTTGCAGGCCAAGAAAATATGTCAATTCTCCAAGCAAGGACATTTCGAATTCTTTCTGCATCACCAAGGCAAAGCTTTGACTCATAGATTCTTCATTGTTGCCAAAGATAATGTCATCTACATACACAACAAGTATTAACAATTTGTCATTTTCAATTTTTGTATAAAGATTGCTATCTGTTGATCCTTTTGAAAAACCTTTTTGATGAAGATATTTGTCCAAACGATAGTACCAAGCCCTTGGAGCTTGTTTAAGACCATAGGGAGCCTTTTTCAGTCTGCATACAAGATTTGGATCATTTCCAAGAATGAAACCATCTGGCTGCTCAATGTATACTTCTTCTTCTAAGTCTCCATTCAGAAAGGCTGATTTCACGTCCATTTGAAATACTTTGAACTTTTGAAAGCTTGAGAGAGCAAGGAACATTCGGATGGCCTCAAGTCTTGCAACAGGAGCAAAAGTTTCCTAAAAATCTATTCCTTCTTGCTGCGCATACCCTTTACAAACAAGTCTTGCCTTGTTTCTAATTACTTCCCCATTTTCATTCAACTTATTTTTGAAGACCCATTTTGTCCCTATAACATTCTTATCCTTTGGTCTAGGAACCAACTCCCAAGTGTTGTTCTTTTTGATCTGCTCAAGTTCTTCATCCATTGCTTTGACCCAACATTCATCTTTGCATGCCTCTTTTACATTTTGTGGTTCAGTGGAGGAGAGTAATGCCAAATAGCTTGAAGCTTCTGCAATTGTTCTTCTTGTTTGTACACCTGCTTCTTTCTGCCCCAAAATCTGAGATTCTGGATGATTCTTCTGAACGTACCGAGATGGAGTCTTCTCTTCTATCCTTATCTGTTCCTCTGGTGCTTCTTGAGGTTCTTCTTCTTTATCATTCTGTCTTTGAGGGTAGTCTTCATCTTCTTCGATATTTTCATGATTTACTTGCCTAGGAATGTATCCCTTTTCATCAACCACTACATCAATGTTGTCAACAATTCTTCCAAGTCTTTTATTGTAGCACTTATATGCTTTGATGTGTGGAGAATAACCAAGAAGAATGCCTTCATCTGCTCTAGGTTCAAGTTTGCCAAGTTGCTCATCAGTATTTTTAATATAGCATTTGTTCCCAAAGATTTTGAAGTGCTTTACCGAAGGAGTCTCACCATAGCAGAGCTCATGAGGAGTTTGAGTGTTGTTCACTCGCACATTTGTTTTGTTGAGAATAACAACCGCAGCATATGCAGCTTCACCCCAGAAAGTTGCGGGAGTTCCGGACTCATCAAGCATAGCACGGGCCATTTGTTGGACTGTTCTGTTCATCCTTTCCACCACTCCATTTTGCTGAGGAGTTCTAGCTGTAGAGAATTCCCTTCTTATCCCATGTTCTTCACAGAAATCGAAAAATTCATTTGAGGTAAACTCCCCACCTCTGTCAGACCTGAGGCACTTAATTTTTTAACCTGATTCATTTTCAACCAAGGCTTTGAAGGATTTGAATTTCTCGAATGCTTCGTCTTTGTGCTTCATAAGTCCTAACCAAACAAACCTGGAGAAGTCGTCAATGAATAATATCAAGTATTCTTCTCCTCGAGGTGTCCTTTTCCTAAATGGACCACATACATCTGTATGGACTAGCTCAAGAGGCATGCTAGCTGATCCTTCCTTCTCTAGAAAGTTAGTTCTGGTTTGCTTTCCAAACTGACATGATTTGCATATGGTGTTGTCTGGAATTTTGATATCTGGAAGACCACGAATAGCCTGATATTTGCATGCTTTCCTTATTTGTGAAAAGCTTAGATGCCCCAACCTCCGGTGCCATAACCAGTGTTCATCATCCTTGCTCAAATAGCATTGTTGTTGTCCTTCTTCAAATATGTATAGATTATTTGGAGTTCTTCTACCTTTGATCACTGTTTCACCTGTATCAAGATCACGAACACGACATCCGTTTGATCTAAATATCACCTCGGTTCCTTGATCACACATCTGGCTGACACTTAGAAGATTATGCTTCAATCCATCAACATACAAAACATTTCCAGCTTTGACCTTTTCTTTTAACTGAGCAGTGCCTTTTCCTTTTATAGCTGCAGGAGTATCATTTCCAAAAGAAACTTTCTTTCCCTTTTCTAAAGAAGAATATGATTCAAGTTTTTCTTTATCACCTATCATATGTTTCGAACATCCACTGTCAATGTACCATAGATTTTCTTGTCCTTCTGCATAAAATGCTATCCCACATCTTTCTGTTTGTTGTTCCTTTATTCTCCATGTTCTGGTGCTTGAGGCTTGTTCCTTTGTCTGCTGAAACCTGCTCCTACATTCAAAATCTTCATGACCAAAGTTATTGCAAATAGAACATTCAACTTCATTTTCAAGAGCCGAAAAGTTGTTATAGGTCCTTTTTGTAATCCCGATCATACTTCTTTGTTTTTGAGCTTCTCTAGTCATGATTGTTTTATATGCAACACATTGAGCTGCTTTGTGACCAAAGTTATGGCAAGAGAAACATTGCCCATTGAAGAAACTTCTGCGATTATCAAATCTACTAGCCAAATGATTGTAATTTCTATTGTCATCCATTCTTGAAGCAAATTGAGAAGATTTTCCCTATGGCTGGTTGTAGCTTTTGTTCATCCTTAAGACAGATTGCCCCTGGTTTACCTGATAGTCTTTGTTCGTTCTTGATGTAATTCGTCCCTGCTTTACCTGGTGATCTCCATTGTGCTTTTGCTCATTCCTTCTTGCTGCATCAAGATAACTCTTTGAGGTGGATGCTTGAGATGTTTCTCCATTATACCCCAGACCTGTCTTGTTTAGCGGAGAAGGCTGTACATTGATGATCTCATCCAGAGTTTCAAATCCTTTGACAAACTTAAGATTAATAGCCTTTGTTTTCTCAATTTCTTTTCTAAGGCCAACAATTTCACCTTCTAACTTTTCAAGATATTTTTCTTTTTCATCAATTTGAAATTGTAGAGTATCAATGATCATATTCTTTCCTTCTATACATGTCTTAAGTCTAGAAATCTCATCATAAAAACTATCCACATCTATAGCATCCATGTAATCATCATCTTCAAATGCCATTAAAAGTTTATAGTCATTACCTCGTTCATCTTCATCACTATTTGATAGACCATCACTGTCTTCATGAGTGTAGTAGCTTTTCTTATTTTCATTCTGTTTCTTGTTCCATCTAGCAGGTTCCTTTCCTTTGTCAATCTTATCCTTATGAGGACATTTGGCAGCATAATGACCTACTCTTCCACAAGCAAAACATTTAAAAGGTAGCTTACCTCTGAACCTTCCAGTACCCCGTTGAAGATTTCTGACAAAATTTGATTCTTCTTCTTCTTCTGGCACGTGACTTGATTCATAGTAGTCTCCTTTACCTGAAGCCTTAAAAATAGCTTCTCTCCTGTCTGATGGACCTCCTTTTCTCATTTCATAAGTAGTTAGAATTCCGTGTAGCTGAGACATAGTAAGAGTTTGTAGATTTTCCTTTTCTTCTATTGCAGATACTTTAGATTCAAACTTGGGGGACAATGATCTTAGGACTTTTTCAACCACAACAGCCTCTTTTATTTCTTCACCCAAGTTTTTCATACAATTAACAATCTCATCTACCCGAAGGAAATAGTTAGCCACACTTTCATCATTATACATTCTGAGATTCTCATACTGAATCCTGAGGGTTTGAAGTTTTGCACGTTTTACCTGTTCATCTCCTTCGTAGCTCAAAACAATCTTGTCCCATATTTCTTTTGCGGATTTATATTGCATAACCTTCACGAATTCAGATTGAGATAGACATCCTAGAAGAGTATTAACTGCCTTTGCATTTGTTTCATATTTCTTCTTCTCAGCTGAATCTGTAGGAGTAGCTGATGGAAAAGTATACTCTATTTCTATAATGTCCCATACTTCTGTACCCAAAGATTGAAGATAGGCAGTAATTCTTACCTTCCAATATACGAAGTTTGTTCCGTCAAAAATCAGTGGCCTGATTGATGCTTCCCTCTCATAGTTGCTCATGATGTTAGATCTTCCTTCAAGCGATCAAGCTTCTTCAGAAGGACCTACTCTGATACCAATTGTTGGAAATAATACTGAGAGGGGGGGTGAATCAGTATCATCAAATTCTTTTCAATATATCTTCCTTATTTATACTTTGAATAATTCTTCAAATATTGATCATTACTTTGTATGTCAATATCATAAAATAATGAGCAGGAATAAGAAAAGAAAATAGTCACACAAAAGAACACCAGATATAAGGTGGAAACCCAATGTGGGTGAAAACCACCTACTGCAATATGTCTCTATCTTCTTTTAATAAGAAACTCCTTTTACAATGATTTTGTACTGGTGCAGTCCTTAACGAGTACGCAAGCTACAACCTGCAGAGAGCTACAACCCTCTTAGCTCGTGTACTAGCCAAGATACTAGTACGTAGGTGTTGGCCTACTGAAGGCTACAACCTTCTCTTTCTTCCAGGGACCATGTTTCATACATTTTCAGACTGGATCCACGAACATCAATCAATCATCAAGTATATCTGCATCAAACAATCTCCTTTTCCCAATTAGCACTGAATCAAGTAAACACTTTTCTGACAGTTGTACCCAAAACACAGTGACAGTAACCACACACCAAACTCTGAACCTAGAATACTGCACCAATAGACAGAGGCATCTAGATCATAATTTAAAGATATACGCTACTTCAACAACCTGAAACCTGCGTGCAGATCTATAAAGGATAATTCCTTCTTTCAAATATTCAGACACTAATTAACCCAGATTGTCAGATTTATAGATCAAGCATGCGCCTCATATAACAGATCAAAATCATGCAAAGATACTATTATTCAAGCATAAATATTATGACCCATCAAAAGAACTTATCCTTCTTTATGCGCTAAGGTTCCTCCTTCATTTAGATCCAGATCTGCACCATAACCCAATCACAAATATTTCAGATCTAGCACTTATTAGATATTTGATTCATTCGATGATGCTTTGCCAAATGATCTCCTTCCTCTTTTATAGTCTTAGGCCTTCCACAATACCACGGTCCAAAACCATAGGATCAAAAAACTGTTGGACTAATACCATGAACCAACCATGAAAGTGCATGAGATCAACACTTTTGGATGCAATACCACAGGCCAAAACCATAGGATCAAAAATTGTCGAACTAATACCATGAACCAACCATGAAAGTGCGTGAGATCAACACTTTTGGATGCAATACCACGGGCCAAAACCATAGGATCAAAAACTGTCGAACTAATACCATGAACCAACCATGGAAGTGCGTGAGATCAAACCTTTTCTCTACATGAAATAAACTTTTCTCTGCATAAAAGTGCGTGAACTTTTCTCTCCATGAAATAAACTTTTCTCTTCATAAAAGTGCGTGAACTTTTCTCTACATGAAATAAACTTTTCTCTGCATAAAAGTGCGTGAACTTTTCTCTACATGAAATAAACTTTTCTCTGCATAAAAGTGCGTGAACCTTTCTCTACATGAAATAAACGTTTCTCTGCATAAAAGTGCGTGAACTTTTCTCTACATGAAATAAACTTTTCTCTGCATAAAAGTACGTGAACTTTTCTCTACATGAAATAAAATTTTCTCTGCATAAAAGTGCATGAACTTTTCTCTACATGAAAGAAACTTTTATCTTCATGAAAGTGCGTGAACTTTGCTGCACTATAATTTATCATCTTAGATGAGTGGGTTGCCATCAAGTACAACATATGTATCATAATGCCAACAAAAACTACCAAAAATAGTAAAGTGTGCTACAATTAAGGAAACAGATGAAACTGATTGGGGGTTATAGGTGGAATAGGTGGTTGGCCACCAATATCCACCTGGATCATTTTGCTGCCCTTAGGAAGCAATGGTCCCCATTGCGTGCAGGGCCTCCCTAATGAACCACTTGCCCTAGTGAAGGAGTTGGCCTGCTTTGACAACTCGATATAGTTGTATTCTCTATTGGAAAGTGTTCTTGATTTGTGTGTCCATGATTTGATCAGTTGTGGCCCGTTCCATGCAGTCTAGGTTCAGTTATGTTGGTGTGAGTTATCTGCAATATCAAATGTGTCCAACAATTGTGGAAAGTATAGTCGAAGGAAATCTACAGTGAACACTCGGTGCATACCAAGGAACAATGGGATATTGAGCTCGAAGGCATTGTCACCGATGACCTTGGTGATGGCGTATGACCCATATCGGAGCGGGTGAAGCTTGCGGTGGTGTCCAACAAGGTGCTCCTTCTACAAATGAAGTCAAACTTTGTCACCCACCTAGAACTTATGTGGCACTCGATGTTGATCATGGCGTTGCTTGTACTTAGCGTTGGATCTGTCCAATATATCATAGACCTGTTGGCGGATGTGTTGCATGCGCTCAATGAAGTTGTTAGCCATTTCAACTTCAAACTGCACGTGAGCCGAATCTACCTGAGTGGCTGCAAATGGTATGGCCACATCAATGGGGAATAATGGTTGAAATCCTAACCCTACCTGAAATGGGTTACGGTACATTGATTTGTGGAGAGATCTGTTGTAGTTATGCTGGACATAGGGGAGACTTTCATCCCATGTGTGTGGATGCTTCAATTTCTACATACGTAGACTGTGTACGATCATCCTGTTGACAACCACTATTTGCCCATCAGTTAGGGGAAGGAAAGTTGTGGACTTAGTAAGTTTTGTATCTAGCATCGATTAGAGACTTGACCAAAATGCACTCAGGAATCTTTTGTCCCAATCTGAGATAATGGACTACGAGATCCCAAAGTGTACCCACACTCGCTCAAATAAGAGCTTAGCAGTGGTCTCTGTTGTGATACTCTTCTTGCAGGCCACCATGATAGCCATCTTAGAGAATATTTTGACGACCATGAAAATGAAATCGTTGTCGTACTTAGTAGAAGGAAGGCCCAACAAACAATCCTTGGAGACAAATTCCCAAGGCCGACTAGGAGTAGGTAGAGGAGTATACAGTTCTTGCTTCTTGATGGTTGGTTTGGCAATGGCGAAGGCGGCGTGGGATCTAATGTACTTCCCAACATCCTGATGCAGTTTCGGCCAATAAAAATACTTATGCAATACCACCACTATTTTCTCTACTCTAGAATGTCCAGTGACCCAACTGTCGTGCGCCTCCCAAATAATCTTGGAATGCTCAGTGGAAGGAACACATATGTGTCCCAAGTGGCATAACAGTGCATCTTAAAGGTGAAAATTTGGAACTTTCTTCCCTTCTAGGAGTGTCTGGTATATGTTGCCAAATTTTGGATCACTCTTGTAAAGATGTGTGTAGCCTGATGTCTCGTGCCCACAGGAATTGAGAACAATGATTAGGGCCATGACCGGTGGTCGACTGAGGAAATAAGCTACATTATTGGTGTTGCCCTTCTTATGCTTACTGTTCAAATGGAACAGTTGTAGATAGATGGACCATTTCTAATGGTGATGATTCTGTAACTTCCCTTGTGTCTGTATGAAGTGTAGAGGCTGGTGGTTTGTGTGGATGATTCACTACTACACCAAGGGCACTTTTGAGACATTTTTATAAGACAAAAGAAATATTTTGTCTCAAAAACTCATTTTTTATTTTAGTTATTTTACATTAAAAATTAATATCAATTGATTTGTCTTAAATATAAACTTTAAGAAAAAAATAGGTTGAGACAAAAGTATTTTAAGACAAAACTTTATATTTAAGACAAAAATAGTTTAAGACAAAAATATTTTAAGACAAAAGTAGTTTGAGACAAAAATATTTTAAGACAAAACTTTATATTTAAGACAAAAATAATTTAAGACGAAAATATTTTGAGACAGAACTTTATATTTAAGACAAAAGTAGCTTGAGACAAAAATTTAAAGACAAAACTTTATATTTAAGACAAAAATAGTTTAAGACAAAATTATTTTAAGACAAAAACAATTTAAGGCAAAATTATTTTAATACAAAACTTTATATTTAAGAAAGAAGCATTTTGAGACAAAAATATTTTAAGACAAAACTTTATATTTAATACAATGACCACTTTAGATCAAACCTATGTTTAATACGATATTTCACTTTGAATGAAAATGGAGGGCAGCGCTGAGTTTCAGGGTGATCTGCGTGCACGTTCTAAACTGGAGCTCTCGCGCCCCTACTTCCTTGGCCCCTGCGGCACTCCGCAGGCCCCCTGCATGGCAGCCCCTGCTGCTAGGCTCTCAATCCTTCCCATCATCCCCGCAATTGGGCTCTGCCTCCCTCCTCCGGCCAGTGCTGCTGCTGGCACAGCGTCTGCGTCTGGGTTTTGCGATCGCAGAGGAGCATATCCACCGCCATGAGTGTGCCTGGGGGTAGGGAGCCTTCTCCCACCCCACCAATCTCTTCAGAAGAAGCATTCAGAAGATTTCTCTCATAGAAAGGGAAGACACGTTTGATTCTAGAAGTCCCGAAATTCATCAAAAAACTGGAGGAAATTCCTGATATCACCCTGCCAAAAGACCAACCGATAAAAATCACACACTTCTCTGATATCAGGTCACTTTGGGATAAGTAAAACGGTTGCACAACTGCAAAGATCTTGTTATTGGCCAAAAATGAATGAGACAATTTCTAGATACGTAAGAGGGTGTACTATGTGTGCCAAAAGCAAGCCCAGCAATAGAAAACTACGCTTGTACACTCCACTACCAGTTCCTTCTCACCCTTGGGAAAGTGTTTCCATGGATTTTGTTGGAGGACTGCCTAAATCTAGGAAAGGTCATGATTATCTATATGTTGTTGTGGATAGGTTTAGTGAAATTTGTATTTTGATACCTTGTAATAAATAGATTATAGCTAAACAAACTGCAAAACTATTCTCTGAACATGTATGGGTTCATTTTGGACTACCCACTTCCATTGTATCTGATCGAGACACTCGATTTGTGGGGAAGTTTTGGTCCAATCTGTGGGAACTGAAGGACACCAAACTAAATAAAAGCACAACTTTTCATCCACAAATTGATGGCCAAACAGAAGCAGTTAACATGAAAGTGATCCAGTTACTCAGAGGATATTGTAGCAAACATCATAAGCTTTGGGATGAACACTTCTGTTATGTGTAGCATGCTTACAAAAGAGCAAAACATTCTTCTACCTAGAGATCTCCTTTTGAGACCTGTTTTGGTTTCACACCAAGGTCTCCTTTTGATTTTGTCTTTGGTAAATATCCCACAGTTGAGGGACACAGTGATGTGGACAAGGCAACTAGGTTCATTGAACAAATCCAAGAGATCCACCAAGCAGTACAGGAACAGCTGGAAAAGAGCCAAGCCAAATACAAGGCAAGGCATGACAAGCATCGGATGGAGCATAGTTTCGAAGTTGGTGACCAAGTCTGGCTGTATATCAGCAAATACAGAATGCAAGGTGAGGGTAAGAAGCTAAAGCCTATCAGGTATGGACCTTTTAGGATACTTGAGAAGATTGGTGAGAATGCTTTTCGCCTTGATCTACCAGCTTACATGCACATCTACTCAGTCATAAATGCAAATTGCTTGAGATTTTTTGAACCCTCTCTAATTGAGGATCCTAAAGAGCAGAGTCAATTGCCTTCTATTGATGACCTGCTACCTGAGTATCTTAATGAATTGTAGGAAGACACAGTTCTAGATAGGAAAGTGAGGACGACGCATAGGGGAGATGTTGAGTACCTCAGAATTGGGCTCAAGGGTTCAAAGCCAAGCAATGCAAAGTGGATAGAGATTGGACAAGTGAGACAGTTGTACCCTCACTTAGTCGATGCTTGAAAACCAACTTTTGGTGGTCCAAAATCTTTTTCAGTGGGAAGGTCATGATCCGAATTGGATCCATGAAGAATAACCAAAGCACCATGATTGTATCAAATCAGAATAAAACTTCAAATTCAAAAGCACAGAGCGATTAGGAAAACCTCTGAACAGTGGCAGTTGGTAGCCAGCGAGGAACGACGAGGACCTCGGTTAAAGCATGCTGACCGAGGCCCATGGAGATCGCACAAGAGGCAAAACTAGCACCTGGGAAGCCCAGATCGAGAAAAGGAGGTAGTTTTTGATGCGTAGGAGGCAAAACCCCTCGAGAAGGAGAGGCTCTGAGTGCTCAGTCGCATGGAAGTCGGGAAAACCATGGGGAAAAGCGCTAAAGGCTAAAGGCGAGACACGCGCTCCAAAACCGGTGGTATTTATCGGGGGCACCCTTGGGCAGTAAGCGGATTTGGAGAAAAATGAGCGATTCCACTCAGCGCCCTATGCGTAGCAAACGAAGGAGAGAGAAAACCACCACTCATCCCGCACTAACGATTGAGTAAGTCAAACACGTGAAATGAGTGAATGGCGTTGGATCTGGGGGCTCCAGATATAATGGCTGAGAATGCGCCCAATGAAAGAACTCGATTTAACAGGGGATTAAGCCCTGATGTATAAGGATTTGAGGTCTGATTTTATAGCTGAGGTGGTCGACGAGTCAATTCCCAATGTAACCAAAGAGGTCAAGAGCTGGTAAGGAAAAGAGTCAGTGCACTCTAGTAGCTTGGGGAATCCAATAACCACCCTACCAAGCAATTATGTTTCAGGAGACTCAAATTGAGCTCCTCAATGTAATTCTCTGCTATAAAGACACAATAAAAGAAGGCCACCACTAAAAGTTGGACCGGAGGCGTAGCCCTGGAGGATAGGGTGAACTCCTTATTAATTGTTATGTTCTTGTATTTGCTTACTGTGTTTCTCTGTTGTTTTCTATATTTCCAGTGTCTGTGTATTTTGCAATCTGATCAATCCATTGCCTAAAATAACATAGACATACACCAGCACATGCGTCTGTACCTTCATTCGTTAATTAATTAACTGAGGCCACTCAAGGGTGATTTTCAGATCATAAACTATAGATCCAAGTAGTATAAATACAACAAAATACCCCTAACAACATAGAAAATGGGGCTTCCATGTAGGCATTAAAATTAATTAAGACACACGAGAGTCAATGTGTTCCATGTTAGGAGTAGTTGGAATTAGGCCTTCCATGAGAAAATCATAAGCATTTACAAAATCAATTACATACATAAAAGATTGGGTACCAACTTCAATGACATGTTACAGTTCTCTAATTTTCAATCAACGGTTGTTTATCTCATCTCTGGCCACTTGGATATTCAACTTATGTTTGAATAAGATATACATAGTAGAAGTGATCCTAAAGACTAGTTGGTTGTGTACAAGTTGCAGTTACAACATGGAAACCTCGAGACCTTAACTTCCTATTCTAAGGGAAGGGAAAATATATTTATGTTCATACTAGTAGAAGGGTAAGGGTTCCCTAAATCCTTGACAAAGAGGTGCCTCCAGAGATACATCTCAAACTGAGTAGTGAAGACCAAAGACCATGTCTATAGAGAGTATAAAATGTCGAGAAAAAAATGAAAGGTCCATGATGGAAAGAGGTTATAATAGGCCTTTTTACTATCCCTAGTGCTATAAGAAAAAACATCTCCGCACCAATCAAATTTCCTTGTCCATGCCTGAAAAGAGACTATGTAATAGATAACAACCCTTTGCAAAATGCTTTGAACTCTATCCTTCCCTGCCAAAGCGTTTCGGCATAGGCGGCTTCAATAGAAAAACAAACAAAAATTTAGTATACCATAAAATTTTACAAATATAATATATTACACAATTAAATTAACAAAGGATATTGATTTCAAATTCCTACCCTATGCAAATATGAAGTTTGTTAGGGAAACAACAACTTCCAACTAGTATAAATTGTAAGATATTTTGCATACTTCAATTTAATATGTCAATGAAATGGAGGGCCAAGTAAAATTATATCCAATATTATTAGGATACCTTGTAGCTAATACAAAGTTGGGGAGGAGGTGAAGGAATTCCCTCCCAATGACCAGAATGTGGTCATTCGCAATAACTAACTATTTGATGTTGTAACTAGTCAATAATATAATGAATTGAACATCTTTGTATTAAGTAATCCTTGCTGCATAAATGCCATCCCTTTGTAGTTGTATTCTCACAATTGTTGGACAAAGTGGTACTACGCAACAAAAATCATTTCACTAGTTATGTAGATTTTGTCAAATATTTTTATGAATTCTTTTTAAAAGAAATAATTAAAAATCATTAAAATGACATATTTAAATTGTTAAATTTGTATAAATTGAGTGTTTCAAAAATTATTTATAATTCCAAATCTATATATATTTAAAAAAATTATATATTAAATAATAATAAAATAACAATTTCATGTCTTTTATATATATTTATATATATATATATATATATATAAAAACCTAAATTTCACTCATCATAATATGTCATGTTAAAAGAAAAAGATAATAAGCTAAATAAGAAGGTGTAAATAGATTTCCAAGAACAATAGCATTGTGATAAAGAAGTTATTATTACAATATATCATGTTCGAAGGCAAGCATGATGAGCTCAATAACAATGTGTAAATAGATTTCCTAAAGACAGTAACATTGTTATAGAGAAGTAATTATTATAATATATCATGTTCAAAGACACAGCCAATAAGCTCCATAACAATGTGTAAATATATTTCCTGAAAACAGTAACATTGTGGTGAAGAAGTTATGAGCTTTATTCAAAAGTTTTAAATGGAATTTTAAAATGTAAATTTTATGGTATCTAAGAAGTAAATAAATAAATAAATAAGTAAATTTTAGGGTCATTTTCAGTTTTTAAAGCAAAATTTGCGAAACGGATTTGTCGGCTCCATATTTGCCGTTTATAAAGACTTTAGTTGTTTGAGAAGTCACTTGTGGAGTCCATATTTGCCGTTTATAAAGACTTTAATAGTTGGAGAAGTCTCTTTTGAACGGAATTGTGGATTCCGTATTTGCTGTTTATAACGATTTTGGTGGGAGAAGGCAACTTTGGAGTCCATATATGCCGTATATATATATTTTAGTGGTTGGAGACGTCAACTTCGATTCGGTGGAGAGTGCCGTAATAACAAAATGAGTTTTGTCAGACTTTTCCCGAAAGCAAAACCAATTTTATCCAATGCTCTTTTGACTTGTGCATTAAAGTTCCAATATTTGTATCCACAAACATCGGCGTGTAATAGTTGACATAGAGATAGAGATACAGTATACTCTTTCCGAACACGACTTCCATTTGAATATATTATTTATGTAGTAATTCGTCTTTTCAAATTTCAGTGAGCTTTTTCACAATTTCTATCAGATTTGTAAACGAATTGGTGAAAGTCGAAGTTTAAATGACTGAATTGTAACGTGGAATTGCTCGACATTTCTAAATTACAAATTTTATTACTAAAATTGGGATTTTCATTATCAAATTTACCATATAAGATGCATAAAAAAATTTTAAGAGTTCGTCGGAATCTGGAGTTCTGAATATGGTTAACACATCATGTAGCCGCAAACCTTGAACCTAGACAGAAATGATAAAAGCAGAAATTTGCGCATACAAACCGCCAATCAAAGCCTGCCAACTTCCAATCCTATCTTTACATAAAATCATCTGTACCGAACACAATACAGCTCAGCCAATTCTTCCTGGTGTGAACACAAACTTGAAAAGCAGGCGCGCCTGCAATATGTTGGTCGTTCCTTTGTCGATCCAATGGCCCACATCATACATGATCTCCGGAATCATGGATTGTGTTCTCAAACGGCCACAACTTTCTCATCATCTCCATCAACTTCCTACTCTCTTTGGCCGTTGTCTTGCCTATATAAACCCTCGACTCCTCTCTCCCTTACCATATCCTCATCCTTTGCCTTTCTATTGGATTCGTAGAGATGGCAGGCACTATTCATCATCGTCTTCCTCTTTTCCTTCTCATCGCTTTTTCCATGATTTGCTCATACGCTTACTCTCACATCCCACATCCTCCAACTGCTCATCCGCCCTTCCATCAGAATGACAAGCCTTTTCCAGGCCATAATCCTTCTTTACCCCCACATCCTCCAACTGCTCACCCGCCCTTCCATCACAATGATAAGCCTTTTCCAGGGCATAATCCTTCGTTACCTCCACGCTCACACGACAAGCCTTCTCCTATCCCTATTCGTAAACCTCCGCGACACCACTTGAAGCCACCTGCTTCTCCCCCACATCCTCTGGATTTTGCCCATCCTCCTCTGGTTGGGATACATCAGCCGGTACATAATGGACTCCATCCATCTCCACCGGGTAAACCCCATTATCCCATTAAACCTCCCTCACACTCTCCCCACTTCTACAAATCTCCACCCCCTTATATTCGCCATGGTGGTATCCACACCGCCCCTCCTCCCATTCATCACTAATACAGTAAGTTCTCTGGGTTCCTCTACTTCTACACGCCAAACACTCATATCTCTCTCACGCATTCTGCAACTTTTATGTTGCATGGTATATCTAATGCTAAACTTTTGTTTATTATATTGCAGGAGGATGATAGAGACGCAGCGTGTGTACATTATATAGAATAAAATGGAGTGAATGTAGGTGCATGACATGCGGCTCGATTCTACTGAGATATATGGACATATTTGATAGACAGATCGTGGCATCCTTCCAGTGATATGCTAAGATCAGATCAGACTGCAGATCTGTCTTAAATAATTATGCTAAAATATTATGTATTAATGGGAAACTTATATAGCATATAAGGTGTGGTAACTGCATTGTTATGATCGTTCAGTTTTTCATTTAATATATGAGTTATGCAATATACCCACAATCGTTCATGTTATTCACTTCCGTGCAAATTATATCATGCATTGCTAAAACTGCTGAAGAGAATCCAGGCAATCGTTTCACAACATATCTCATGCGAAAGTGATCATCTTATATAAAGTGTGAGAGGGTAGATTAACAGTAATATCAAATGACACCATGACTGGTTGATACTTGAACAGGCTGGTTTTAAATTTACGCGCTTACTATTTTTGGTGATTGCATTTATTTTTAATATATGATGTGTGCGGTGTTAAGGTCATTTTGCCTCTCTCCTCCCCTCCTTTTTTTCTATAATATCCAAGCAAGATTGTGAATAATGTGATAAAAAAATACATATACACGCTTGAATCAACCTATTTTAAAAAGCGCTCAGGAATAACGTGTTTTTAAGTATGTCTCTATTTTTCATGCTTGTATTATTTATATTTATGGTTATGCTTAAATGCCTATGCAGAGTTCTATGTACATGAAAGGAAAGAGGGTGAATGGTTCTGGAATAGTTGAAAGAGCCCATTATTTGATATACTTGTTTGTATTATTTATATTTATGGTTATGCTTAATTATGTGTATGCAGAGTTATATGTACATGAAAGTAAATGGTTATGAAATAGTTGAAAGAGCCCATTATTTGATATACTCCTTTCCAATAGCAAGAGGCACATAGCTTCAACAAGTTCTATGGATGTTGAAGACCTAAAAATTCAAAGTTATAAAGTAACCTAAATTTTTAAAATAACCTTCCATTGCATTTCAAAATTTCCCTGCCCAATAGCACTTACTATAATTCAATATCCATAGCGCTTACTATAATTCAATATTGTGAGATCATTAATGTCCAGTTAATTCCTCACGTCACTTATTTTATTTCCTTCCAGAAACTATGGTCCTAAATTTGCAGTTACTTCTTTCCTAAGGTTGCTTAGATTGTTTTTGCTGCATTTCCACTTAAAAGGTCTATTTTGAATATTAAATAGATTTTTTACTTTGATATTTATATAAATGAGTGGGTTTATATAAATAAATTATTTATAAAAGTAGATGTTGTAATAGAGGTTAATTTAATAAATTTAACGATATATAATAATTAGTTAGTATAGATTTATTTTAAGTATAGATTTAACATGAGCAAAGAGGGATCAAATATGTTCACCCACAAAAATTTTCAAAGTGCAAAATTCAATATGTACTTTTGTGATGTTTAAATTGTATTTTTGAATGCTATATACTGTATATAGAGAACCTTCAAATGTTTTAATATTGACACCACTCCAAATGTTTTAATCATAGGAGGTTATTTTTTTTCATGATATATACATAATTTTTAAAACAATATATAATATATAAATAGTTCGCATTAAAATATTTTACATAACATGTACATATTTTTTTAAATTATAAAGTTAAAATTATTTTTTGATTTAGAGTGTATTTTATTTTTATTTTTAGAGGGACACAATTTTTAATGAGTCGAGAGGCTGATTCTACACCCTCGTAAGAGGGGATGTGTAAATAAAAATAAAAATAAAAATAAAAATAAAAATACCAGCATATATTCATCTTAAATATGGATCTAACATGAGCAGAGAGGGATCCTATTTCTTGACGTGCAATTTTTTTTATGAATAGACATTATTTAAATATTTTGTATAAAATTTTTATTTTTAGATTTTTTATTCTTTTTTAATATCAACTTTGATGACGGAAGGACATCCTTACATGTCATACTGGCTTGTAGAATGAGCCTCTCGACTCAATAATATATGAGTACATTTTCTTTAAAAAAATTCATTCATCCAATAACAAAAAATAATATCATTTTAATCATTAAAAACATTAAAAGAACGAGTGATACAAAGAACTAAAAACTAGACAACAGATTTATATTATTAAAAATAAATATTTATTTATATTTATTTATATCTTAGTCAAGAGCTAATGAAAAAAAACAAGAAAAGAATAGATATTCACATCACTATTGTTTCTAAAAGCTCATGCCTAGCATGCTAGCTGTAAGGACTTGCGGTCTGGGTCACCTTCACCGTGCAAAGTGTGTGTGAGAAACATGAGAAAAATGCAAAGTGAATGAGCCAAGAAACGATTTTATAAGGTGTTGGGCGATTTGAGGGGGCGGTCCCACGAGTTGGGCAGGCCGACCCTCCTCTTGGGCGAGACAACACATTGTGAACGAGTCGGCTTGGGCATTGGGCGTGGGTCGATCGAGTGAAACAACCTGCCACCCACCCATATATATTGGCATGTGTTTGTGGAGGCAAAGGGATCATTCGATCATCACAAGTTTGATCAAAGGAGTTCTGCAGTGCGTGGATGAGCCCACACAATGGGTAGAACTAGGGTGAAAAACTCGTACAGAAAATTCGGGTGAGAAACTCGAGCAAAAAACTCGTGTAGGAAACTCGTGCAAAAAACTTGGGTGAGGTCGTCGGGCAGAACTCGGGTGAGGTTGTTCAGGCAGGACTCAGGCGAGGTCGTTCAAGTAGAACTAGGGCGAGGTCATTGGGCAGGAAACTCGGGTGAGGTCATTTGGGTGAACCAAGTGAGGTCGTTCAGGTGAGCCGAGTGAGGTCGTCGGTGACCCGGGTGAAGTCATTCGGGTGAGCCGGGTGAGGTCGCCGGGTGACCCGGGTGAAGTCATTTGGGTGAGCCGGGTGAAGTCGTGTGCTGACCCGGGTGAGGTCGTTTGGGCGAACCGGGCGAAGTCGTGTGGCGACCCGGGTGAAGTCTTGTGGTGACTCGGGTGAAGTTGTTTGAGTGAACGAGTTTGGATGGATGTGTGGACAGGCAACTGGGTGAGGGCGCACCGTGCATGCGGAAACGAAGATTGAAACTAGAGATCATCTACGAAGATTTAGGCAGGCAGGACTGCGTGTGTTCCACCGAACGGAGGTCAGGTAGGATAGCACGATTTGGGCGCTTGTTGGACAAATGGAGAGCGAGTCAGGTGAAGATGTGCGACGAGGTGAACGAAGGGTTAGTGAATCGTGCGACAACTATGCAGAGGTGTCGATGAGATGGGCAACCGAGTTTGCCGAAAGTTGGAAATTTGCTTAACTGTAAATTTGGGGTTTCCCAAGATTTAGCTTATACTTTGTAAAAGTGGAAAATCATATATATTGATATCGGGCAGACTCATATTGCAGGGAGTCGCCCCTCCCTTTATACTATTGTGCAATTGTATATGTGTTAATTGCTGTTAATGATGAATGTGTATGGGTTTTCATCTGTATAAAGGACAAATATAATACTTGGTAATGAAAAATAAACTAAGTATGGAATGTTAGGTGTAGTCTACAATTGTAAGTATTGGTCAAAATAAAATGGTTGGTAGTGTCGCACCTCACTATAGTGTGGTTTGAAGAGTATCGCCAGTGTAGGGGCATGATAAGTGGCATCAGAGCTGGTGAACTAAATCAAGGTGTTGATTCTATGAAGACTGAAGACTTGAAAGGTAGTTCAAGTTTTGCAAGTGACAGGTGGACTATTAGGGTGATTTAGGTGAATGCTGAAATAGGTTTTGCAGAGGTGAAGCCTTGCGCTTGGGCCAAGCTAAACGACAAGATATGGCAGGTTTGGAAGAATGAGAAGGGAAGTTCTTGCTTACCTTATACAGGTTGAAGCGATTGAAAGAAGAGAACCCCTGGATTCGAAAGGAACTTGAAGTCTTAGAAAGGAATGTTGAAGACGGACTTCTTCAACTTGGTTGGACAATGGAGCAGGATGAAGATGCAGATTATGTTGACAAGGAAGAGGAAGTTGTGATGATTGAGGATGTTGCAGATGTGATAACGATGGAGGATGAACTTGAGATTGATCAAGTTGGGCCAGGATCGTGTAGTTTGCAGATATGGGTGGATGAGGATACTCACATGGAGGAGCCTCATGATGACAAAGTAAGTATTGATACTTGTGTTTCACTTGAGCAATTGGTAAATGAACCATATACAGGGAAGAGCAAAGTCAGTTTGTCGATGCAAGGGAGCATCTTACCATGGATGTCTATGATGAGACCTTGTATGGAGAATCAAGGATTTTTTATTGTTGCAGGACTTGTTGGGGTTGTTTGTGACCTTATGGTAGAAGGTACAAGGGCCTGTGACAAGGGAGGAACATGATGATCATTGCGAAGGAATGGGTCATGCTTTAGCCACATGGAGGACTGGCTAAGTGCCCGGCATGACTCATGAACAGGTTGGAGGGCACACACTTGAGTTGATGATACTTGGGTGGACGTCTCATGGCCGAGACCAAGAGATAGTCTTGGTGAAACCTTTAGTGGGGGAGCTATGATGGAGAGACTCATGTGATGATGATATGGTTGGGTGACCGAGTTCACTAAACCAGAGATTGCAGCTTGGATGAGGATGACCGATTGTTGTGATGGGTCTACTTAGCTGGACACCATGGGCAACTTAGTCATGGACATCAGGTTGGGGACATGGAGCTTGGTAGTATTATGTAGGAGCACTTGTAGAGGTGTCACTTATGGGCATCCAATGAGGAGTGCCAAGGCAGGATGTTGTGCAAGTGGATTTACTGGTGTGACATGGAGATTTTTTACTTATGAGTTGATGGAGAGGTTGTGCACCTATGTACAACAAGGCCATGGACTTGGATGGAGTTGTGAGTAGACTATGGAGCATTCCTACTACATGGAGAGCTAAGGCATCTTGCAGAGACCTTTGGGCCAAGACTTCTATGCTTGCTAGAGTGTTGGTTGGAGATGACTGATGGAGCTCATGATGACATGAGGTTGTGACTTTTGGGGACTTCATATATGGTGGACTTGGAGGATCTGATGCATTGAGGAGCTGAGGTCAGAGACTTTGATGCAAAATGGGATGCATACTTTCGAGTACATGTATGGGTGTGGCTTGGAAGAGTTACTTGATGTGGAGGATCGATATGAGACACTTTGGAGTGATGGAGTTACGACGATGATGATGCCTTGGTGGCAACACTTAGGCGTGGGTTGAGCGGAGACCTAACCACTTTTGACACATGGGAGTTGATTGATCTATGATCATGAGCAGCACATAGATAGATGAGACAGGTGTATACTTGTTTCTATGACAGACTTGAGGGATGGCACATTGCAGAGATGATGGAGGATACTTCATGGGCTTGGATGTGGCACATCAAGAGTCGGGGTTGATGAGGAGATCTCTTCACTTTGAGGAGATGGATGTTTTGCAGATGGATGATGATGTTGGGATAGATGCGGTTGATTTCATGCAGCACATTGACACCAAACATCATGGATAGCATGTTGCAGATGAGAAGAGGACTACTTCGTGGACCTGAGCATGGCTTACTTATATGGAGATGGATTCTCGATTGAGTTGATGGTTTGATGAGATGTTCTAAGAAACGACTGATGACAACATAAGGATGTGCATTCTTATGATTTGAGTGGACATTTGGATTGGTCACCCGACTTGTTCGAGTCATGAGGGGATCCATTGTGCAGAGATGTGTTAGCATTGTGTTGGAGTATCATGACAGCAGTTCACACGATGACAACACATGATGAGGTCGACACGATATGTTGCAGTGGGCATGTAGCTTGAGATGGAGGGGCTAGCCTTCCACGATGGAGAGCAGCATGTGGAGATTGCGACGAGATGGTTGATGATCATGGATTGAGATGATTTTCTGATGTATGACATACCGATGGAGTATATGCCTTGGTATGGATATCTTGGTGACAGATGGTTGCCGAGATGAGATATTGTCGAGGACGACAATGACTTCAAGTGGGGGAGGATGTAAGGACCTGCGGTCCGGGTCACCTTCACCGTGCGAAGTGCGTGTGAGAAACATGAGAAAAATGTGAAGTGAACGAGCCAAGAAACGAGTTTATAAGGTGTTGGGCGAGTTGAGGGGGCGGTCCCACGAGTTGGGTGGGCCAACCCTCCTCTTGGGCGAGACAACACATTGTGAACGAGTCGGCTTGGGCGTTGGGCATGGGTCAGCTGGGTGACACAACCTGCCACCCACCCATATATATTGGCATGTGTTTGTGGAGGCAAAGGGCTCATTCGATCATCATGAATTCGATCAAAGGAGTTCTACAGTGCGTTGATGAGCCCACACGATGGGAAAAACTTGGGTGAAAAACTCGTGCAGAAAAGTCAGGTGAGAAACTCGGGTGAAAAACTCATGCAGGAAAATCGTTCAAAAAAATCAGGCGAGGTCATTGGGTAGAACTCGGGCGAGGTCATTCAGGCAGGACTTGGGCGAGGTCATTCAAGTAGAACTCGGGCGAGGTCGTCGAGCAGGAAACTCATGCGAGGTCATTCGAGTGAACTAGGTGAGGTCGTTCAGGTGAGCCCGGTGAGGTCGTCAGTGACCTGGGTGAAGTCGTTCGGGCGAGCTGGGTGAGGTCATCGGGCGACTCAGGTGAGGTCGTTTGGGCGAGCCGGGTGAGGTCGTGTGGCAACCCAGGTGAGGTCATTCGGGCGAACCGGATGAAGTCGTGTGGCGACTCGGGTGAAGTCGTGTGGCGACTCAGGTGAAGTTGTTCGGGTGAACGAGTGGACGTGTGGATGGGCGGCTGGGTGAGGGCATGCCATGCACGCCGAAACGAAGGTTGGAACCAAAGGTCGTGAACGAAGAGTTGGGCAGGCGAGACTGCGTGTGGTCCACCGAATGGAGGTCAGGCAGGATAGCACGATTTGGGTGCTTGTTGAACAAACAGAGAGCGAGTCGGGTGAAGACATGCGATGAGGTGAATGAAGGGTTGGTGAGTCGTGTGACGACCGTGCAGAGGTGTCGATGAGCTAGGCAACCAAGTTTACCAAAAGTTGGAAATTTGGTCAAGTTTAAATTTGGGGTTTCCCAAGATTTAGCTTATACTTTGTAAAAGTGGAAAATCATATATATTAATATCGGGCAGACACATATAGCAGGGAGTTTCCCCTCCCTTTATACTATTGTGCAATTGTATATGTGTTAATTGTTGTTAATGATGAATATGTATGGGTTTTCATCTGTATAAAGGACAAAGATAATACTTGGTAATGAAAAATCAACTAGGTATGGAATGTTAGGTGTAGTCTACAATTGCAAGTATTGGTGAAAAGAAAATGGTTAGTAGTCTGCACCTAGCTATAGTTTGGTTGGAAGAGTACCGCCAGTGTAGGGGTGTGACACTAGCTTTCTTCCACACAAACTAAGCAATAGCATTTATTAATGAAGTCCCGTAATATATATGGTTTTCCATTACTATTAAATTCTTTAAAATTATACATTGAAGACATCCAACATGTCTATGATATCGTTTCTAAGACTCATTCCCAACATACTAGCTTTTATTTTCACATATTTAGCAACGACATTTATTAATGGATTTCTATAGTATAATGGATTAATGTCATTGAAGAAATACTCTAGGTCTACAATGACTCTTAGTAGTCCCTTTCATAGGAAACATGAACTATTGTAACTGATTTGTGTTGAAATCTGAGTCATATGTAGAATGAACATTGAAATCGTTCATTATTAACTAGTCAATGAATTTGAGGTCTTATTTTCCCTTTTTCTAGCAGTAGAGGTTCATAACTTAGGCTTAAAAGGCATTTGAATTTCTGAATTCTTTTCAATCTAGACTAGTGTTAGCGTTGTTGTAGCATTAGGTAGCTAAAATTAAATACCTCAGTTCTTAGGTGGTTCTTCGGTGGAGGGTAATCCAAAACTTCTGACCTTTGGGACATGTGACTTCACTGACTCTGCCCAAAATCCTCTAAACCCTAGTACACATGCCTTCCTGCCTATTCTACTACTAAATGACTTCCTATTTTGCTTCACAAGTTTCTTTCACTACTTCAAAAAATCCTATATGAGAGCTTACCAAGAGTCGACCTTCATAAGAGTTTTGCAGATTTCAAAAACAAGTCGAACGTTGAATGCTTATGATCACTAAATTTTAAAACCCGAGTCCATCATGTTGTTGTTGACATTGAATAAAAATGATATCACTCTTTGTGACAAATTGGTTTTGCATGCATATCATTGATGAGTAAGTCATATTAGTAGGTTGTTTTTGAAAGAATATGAGTAACCAGTAAATCATATTAGTAGGTTGTTTACTACTCTGATTTACTACAATTTTGCAATAATACTCTGCTTTACTACCAACACTCGAAGCACTTGGCTCATGAGGGAACATGTTGCATTCTCTAGTTTTTCCTCTTCTTTCTTAGTTTCATAGTTTTGAGTTAAGTTTTTCTAAGCAAAGAGAAGAGAGTCTCAGTCCTTCTACAAACCTTAATTCTATCGGTTTCAGGTAGTGCTGATTGAAAACAGATGTATAAGAAAATATATATGTAAGAGTCACTTAATTTACCTTACCTCACCCTTGTTCGAGTTGTTCGAGAAAAGGACCAATGACCCTTGTTTTGTTATGTTCTATTTCACTTCCACTACAGAGAAACCCTCATTTTGTTTTTTTTTATTTGACTTCCACTATAGAGAACTTGGTTGTGAAAGCAAGAAGAACGAAGGATTTATAGTATTTTCCTAGTTTGACCTTGATTTATCATTGCTTACACTCAAACTAGGTTCATCTCCATTAGTAATCTATTTAAGGCAGAGAACCATTCTTCTTCTGTCACGACCAAATTAGTAGAGCCACCTTGGGAGGAAAATAACCAACCATATTTATATTATAATTAGATATACAAGAATAGACTTTAGATATAGTGATAAATGAATAGATGAGTGAATCCCCCTGCCAAATGTAGCCCCGGGGAAACACCAGTCCCAATAGGCCAACCAGTTCCAAATCATGAACAAATATTTCACTATGAATAGGCCTATCCTTTCAATAATGTTAAAGCACCTAACCTTAACAACAATTCCCAACCAATGAATCACATCATGTGAATAATAAAAAAACTTCAATAAATGCCAATTTTGATTACAAAAAATCAATTTGAGTAATCACGATGAGTTCTCTGTCTCATGTTCGATTAGGGATATGCTGGTCAGGACAATCCTCCCACACCATCCATTGCATGACACCTAAAATAATAGTTGCCAAAAATAGATTATGGATTCACATTCATTAGCAATTCATTATTTCTCATGAAGGCACTTAGAAAGAGGCGTAGGAAAACTAAGGACCTAGTCACTTCGGTATGTGTTGGATTGGTGAGAATTTCTAGTGTTGGCTGGGCTGGTAAAGCTAGCAAAGACTTCCCATTCCTTATCCATCCCTTCCAAGTGAGAAAGCTTAAATGGACTCTATTATGACTAAGAAGAACAAAGAAAAAATGATGGAATCTAATAGCAGTAAAAAATAAGACAAGCAGCAGTTGTAAGTGACACTTGCAATCCATGTAGGTGTGTTGACGTGTTGCAATTTCAACTACAATTAAAACTTAATTCGAGAGTTTTCAACATTGTTTAATTCCGCTAACCATTATAATTTTTATTTTTGGCCAAGTATCTACCATAAGAACTCGGTGTAAGTGTAAGGTTAATTTTAAGAACATGTACCTCTCCTCTACTAATGAGGATGGAAGAACCGACATATATCAGATTAATGCTTTTTGCTAGGATTCAACCCATGTTTCTTCCAAGGCAACGTTTATATAGGTACATGCATGAGAGAGAAGATATTTTAACACACCTAAGAAATTTCTATGATCTAGTAGGTTTGTTGCTTACATTTCAGGCTTATGACATCACTTCTATCAATTTTCTGATATAATAGGATTTGTTGCTGTCATTTACATAAAGACCATCATCTTGGCACAGATATGAAAGGGTTCATAGTAAACTAACAAATCGATGCTCCTAAGTATCAGTCAAGATGAAGGTAAAGCCTCGCATCAAAGAACCAAGGTGAAGGACACAACTTTCTGTTTAGCTTCACAGTAGTTCCAAGGTGAGGATGGGTAATATTGGTTCATGTTTTTCAAATAAAATTAGATTTGTTGGATTTCCCAAATTGCAGAAAAGGTTGAAGATTTCCAAAATTGCAAGGTAGTGTTAAGTTCAATTTAGGAGAAACTTTCCTTAGTATGCTTGGTTAGGTACTCAAGTATTGATGCATCCTTGGCAGAGCTAATATGCTCACAACTTAGCCAACATTTCCTTAGAAACCATAGCAACTAGTGTAGAGTTGGAAAATCTCAAGGTAATGAGGAGGGTTTGTAAACCATCGACTTGGTTTTGTAGACTATTGATTTTTCTACATTACAATCAAACAAGTTAAGGTATTTCCCATGATTCAATTCTCTCTACATAGATGTGCTCTAATAATGTTGATTTGTCCTCAAAGTGTGCTTCTCTTGTACTGTTATAAACACCTTAGAAAATGTAATCCTCAAAAAAGTTTCTTCCTAAATAAGGTATTTATTTTTTAGTGATTTTTTCTTTACAGTCTTCGTTGCTTTATTCCTAGCCAGTAGTCCCCTGCAAACAATGAAAGCTCAACATGCCCATGCCTTTTATAGCTGGCTTCACTGAATGTTGTTGTTAACCCCTCTAGTGACACTACCCATCCTTGACGAAATGGTCAATCATCGTAGTAGTTAGGTTGGAGCATTTTCAATAATTCAAACAATCATTATAGAAAACACCTTAATAGCGTAATTTTGGATCAACATAAGACAACCTTGATTTTGGAATTTGGACCAGCTTTTCATTGAATAAATGCATTTTAGGTTGATCAAGAATGTGGAATATACATTTTTTCAAACTGTTTTGGTAGATCTCTCTTGATTTGTTTTGTCGTCAATATAATCCATTTTTTTTCAATGAATATAACATAAAGTTTCTTAAGAAAGTACTCAATGATTTGGTCAAATGATGATTGTTTCTATCTCGGAATATGGTAGCAGAAAAATGAAACAACTGATTTAGAAACCGTTAAATGACAAGAGGGAACAACAAGATTCCCTCTGTAGTTATTAGTATGTCCATGTTCTTTGTTTTTGTGATACATATTTGTAGTGCTTCCATAGATACAACTACAAGAATTACCTTTGTAGAGTCACATGCATGCTAAGAAATGGATTTACATTTTTGTGTTATCAAAACAATCCTTTTTCTATTCATTTATTGTTTGTCAGACTAATACTTTCTATGTGTTTGTGTAAAGAGAGTAAAGAAAAGATAGGAGGTTCAACTCCATTGTTTTAATTGGAAACATTGTTAATGTAAGTTCTAGTTCTAATTTCCATGTCTGATTGTTAATGATTTTTTATTATCCAAATGCATGCTCATTGCTTCCTCTACTTTTTTATTATCTAAAAATGGTTGTTTATAAAAGACTAGTTGAAGTGTCAAATCTCTATATATCCATCATGTAGAGGGTTTGGATGTTTTACCAGCACAAGATATCCCGTAATGGGATTGTGAGATGTTCAATTTAGCTTTCTGATTTAGGGGTAGAACAATAGCTCACATGAACCAATAGATTGACAAGTTCCTGAAATCAAATTTTATATACTTTATACAATTTGTATTCTTTTGGATTTGAATTTGCACCTTATCGTGATTTTTATTTTGTATGATAAATAATCCCACAAAGCCTTGAGCTTAGAATAATTCTAGTAAACATCCTTAAATATTCCCCCTAGGATCAACCTAGAGCTTATCAGGTCCCACAAGACTAGACTTTCCCTCTTGTACTTACGATTCCCCTTCAACACCTTATGCCACTAACAGGCATTCATAGTTGGTGTGATTTTTTTGGCAATAGTCTTTGTAAGAGAATTAAGAAATCAGAAATTAATGGAAGCTTGCCAGAGAAAGAAGCCTGGAGGGACCACCTTCCCATGTGCTAGCATAATTCTGAGGTGACAATACTCAATTTGAGCAACATTTTCAAGAAAAGATGCATCAACAAACTATAAGCCCTCAAATTCTAACAAAGAAATAATTTAACCTTACATAGGAAGGCTAAGGAAGGTGGAAAAATATGTGACACTAGAGAATATCCATCCCTTCTATGTCGTGCCTCATAAGAGAGGCTTTTGTTGCAACTGGATCTGTTGATACTAGCTCTCGATATCAAATTGGTTTTCACCACAATGCATCCTTTTAAGCTCGCATTGAAATCACCCAACACCTTTCTAAGGATTTATACTTTGGCCATAATGCGAAATACCTTATTATATCTGTAACAATAACAAACATAACAGCAAAAGGACATTATAAACATTCTTCATAACAAAAACATACTGCCACCAAACACACTCTTTGGTCAAATCCATGGTAGCCTAAATTGTTCGATTCTTTTTGGTATAAGGTGTTTGAAAGAGTGGAATTCTTTCACCACACTATTGATAATAGTCTAGTTAACATACAATTCTTACTCATTTGTAGTGGGAGCATGTTCATATTCATAAAAACCCATTTAGCTTTTAGATACTACCAAAAATTTACTACATAAACCTATATTTTCACTCCTCTGCTTTCATTTGATGCAAGTGCAGGCATCAATAATTAAATCTTTGTTGATCTTAGAAATATTGCACTAATTTGAATTTCCATGTTTAATTCTATGTTGCAGTAATGTGTTGTTGGCCTTGTAATCCTCGGCTAGTGATTCTTTATGAACGTAACACCAACTAAATTTGATTTCCTTGTAATGATTATTCCTTCCCTTACTCTTCATGGTGGAATGATTATTTGAAGACACCGAAAGAAAACAAGATACTTATTTAGATATGTATCAGAACAACTAGAAAATCAAGGTATGAACACACCTCACAGATAGTGCCACAACACATTTTTCGGTTTCCATTTTTTTCCCATTAAACCTTTAATCATCTTCACTAGTCCTTAGTGTACAACAATAGAAACCATACAATTTCTTGCTTCAATATTCTATCCAAGAAATCACATCTAAATTTCATCCTTGTGTTTTGATATTTGGTTTGGAGTAGTGAAAACCCTCATCCACTAGTCCTGCATGTAACCATGCACACAAAATACAAAGCAACATACCATCATTTTGGAACTTGCAACAACTTTTCATTGAATAAATGCATTTCAGGTGGCTAAATAACATGGCATACACATTTTTTCAAACTATTTTTGTAGATCTCTCTTGATTCGTTATGTTGTCAATTTAATCCTTTCTTTTTCAATTAATATAATAGAAATTTTATCAGGCAAGTACTCAGTGATAAGAAGGTACTCAGTGATTTGGTCAAATGAGAAAAAAAATATTTTTTTGTCCATATCAAAGTCCATTTTATTGTTTCTCCATGTCCTTCGAGCATTGTTGCTTCAATTGAGAGCCAAGCAACATGTATTGATGCATCCCTGAAAATACCATAATTATTCTATGTTCATAAAATCTACAGTGATCCTCCACGAGGGAAAAATTTAGGGGCTAATATTCGCAAGTGGGCTAATTTTCCATGTTTTTTTCGAAAAAAAAGAATTGTTAATTTACATTTTTTCTAGATCTTATTCGCCCAAATTTTATAGTATAAAATTGGTTTGCCTTAAAAATCGCCACAATTGTAAATAGAGACTATATTAAATTATTAGAAACTTGAATAACTTTAAAAAAACATTGCCAAACATTTTAAAAATTGCATATCATGTACTAGCGAGATTTGCCAAAGTTTTGAAACTTTAAAATAAATTTCCATCCTTAACATTGTCCAAGCTAACTAAATGCATTTTGTAGAATCCCTCACAAAGGATTTGTATTGTTGGACTACGTTAACTAGGTTTGCTGTTACCATGATTAGTTTATGTGATTCAGGACAAGTTGGACTTTAGATGTACAAGGATTTAGCGCATAGTTCTTTGAACACACCAAAGAAATTACGAAGATCTAGTAGGTTTTATGCTTACACTTCAAGCTTAGGACTTCATTTCTATCATTTTTTCCCCATAATAGGATTTGATGCTCACAGTCTTAGCCACTCCACACTTTCTATAAAGAAGATTAGGGGAAAGAACAGATGGTGAAACATGTAATCTAGATAAGTTGATCTCTGAGATTTTTTTTGAGTCCAGCTTTTGGTTGTTCACAATGGCATGTATTGTACTTGAAAATTTTGCAACCAGTGATTTATGTTCTTGGATTTTTTGGCTATTCATGTTTGACATCTATTAGAGCATACTCATGAAGGTAAAAAATGGTAAATGTGTTCAAGTTTCCCTTGAGATGCACCAAGTAATGTTGCCACTAGTGATCGTGTCATGGATTATAGCCCTTAAAGGTTGAGCTCAATGTAGCAAACCAAGGTGAAGGCAATGTGTTGTACGTAGATTTTGAGAAAAAAATCTTGTGCTTGAGCTCAACTAAGTCACTTCAAGTATGAGAGGGACTTGTTGCTTTGCATCTCGTCTTGTTAAATATGGACACACTATTATATTTCATCTCTTGTGGCATGGTCCACTTAAGTTGATAAATGGAAAATATAATTGATGAAGGAATAATAACTTTTGTGTGATTATCTTGCAACAATTAATTTTAAATAGTTTTAAAAAATAAAAGTAAAAATAAAATTTAATAAAATTTTAAAAATAGAAAAATGAGAAATATACTATATATATATATATATATATAGAGAGAGAGAGAGAGAGAGAGAGAGAGAGATTATACACTATTACTTAGACAAATATATATATAAATTCTATTTTTATATTAATATTAAAAATAAGTATTAGTCTATAAAGGAGATGGTCACAAGGTTTTCTATTACGACACTGTGTGTTGTAAAAGTCATAGATTTTCAACCTAGTGGGAAAAAATCTATCCATATTAAGGGGTGGTGTGGCTCAGGCTGGGTGTGATCCCTTGGTGATATATATATATATATATATAGATATATATATATATATATATATATATATATATATATATATATAATCAAATCCTACAATTTGAAGATTCCAAATCTCTATCTTTGTAAATTTTGCAAGCAACTGACTTAAAATTGTATTGAGAAATTTAGTGGTTAGCACTCAACTAGAAAATCATTTTTCTCATTATGTTTGTGAAATCCATCTTAAAGAAACAGTGTGCTTCAGATCCATCTTAAAGAAACAGTGTGCTTCATATATAAACACCATATTTCACAATTTTGAGAAACATTTTATATACTTCAGCAAAATGATGTATAAGATGACCACGAATTGTAGCAATAACATCTAGACTTTTCACTAGTTGTTCAAATTTAGTTTCCAACACGGAGAAAAATAATTTGAAAGTATGAAACAGAAAAAAAATTAACAAACTTATACATTAAGGATTAACACCAATGTAACAAAAAAAGCATTAGAGGGAATTCCAACCAAAAATTGCCCATGAAATATTTATGT
Organism: Pinus tabuliformis; assembly: GCA_031772625.1. Classification (NCBI taxonomy): domain Eukaryota; kingdom Viridiplantae; phylum Streptophyta; class Pinopsida; order Pinales; family Pinaceae; genus Pinus; species Pinus tabuliformis. The sequence continues at coordinate 1,821,437,868 of CM062819.1, read as the reverse complement.
ACATAATATGCAAACCAATCAAAATCCTTTAAATTTAAAAAGAGGCAAATGTAAATATTTTGGAAAGAAATAAAAAAACTCATTTTTTTTAATTATACTTCTGGCTTATGCCCTTATAGGTTTACTTAAATATCATGTGTAGATAGTCATTGGATGTGGAATTGAATTACGCATCCAACGAGTACCATTATGGATACTTTTGAGAATACCCACCACATTAATAAAATTTGAAGACACGTTAAAAAAATGGGTTGAACACGGTTTTTAATATATCTTCAATTTTTATCAATGTTGGTATTCTCAAAAGTATTCATAATGGGTACTCATTGGATGGATAATTTAATTCCGCATGCAATGAGTGTATACACTTGAAATTTGAGTAAATATATAAGGAGATAAGCTAAAAATACAATAAAAATATGTAATTCTTTTCCCTTGAAAATTCATAACTCTTGTTGTATTATTTTATTATTTTTCCTTCTGAGACTACTTTTAGGTTGAAATTTCGTCTAATGCAATCACTACAATTTATACAAAAAAATACGAAAACTCTTAAAATCTTACCACAACTAAAACTCATCACTAACTTGTGATATACATTTCATCACTGAATAATTATGACCCTATATTTCCTCCCTGAGAGTTACAATCTCTTATAATAACTAGAATTCATTATTGAATTGTGTTATACTTTTCATAACTAAATAATTATGACCATGTATTTCCTCCTCGAAAGTTACAAATACAAATAAGGAGATAAAGTATATACACCATTAAGTTAACAATTTATAGACCATATATTTACTTCAGGAGAGTTAGAAGTACAAATGAGGAGACAAAGTATATACACCATTAACTTAACAATTTGTAATATATCTCATATATTGATAAAAGCCTAAGTTCACAACTTTCAATCTATAACTCAAAATATAACACTACTTATTCGACAAATAACGTTTTAGAACGCATTATTCATTTCAGTGTTTTTTTATCCAAGAGCGCAGTTACTGGAAAAATAAGATTTTAAACCACATTATTCATTTCGTTATTTTTATCCATGAGCACCATTTGTTGTTCCATATCAAACTGGAGTTACTATTTTCATAGCTTCCACCAATTTTATGGGAGCACTAACCCATCTGATAATAGAAATATGAAAATGTTTGCATTGTTTGTCACTATCTCAGTTATCGTGGCAAACATTACAAAAATCATATCGATAGGGACATGGAATGCCAAATGAATATTACCCCTATGGGGTAACTGATAAGGTTTTTTAATGAAAAATACAATTATTTACAAAGCCTGAGGAGGAGGTGGCATTTATCCTGTGGTTGATAGAGATGTTTATTAAAAAGAATATTTTAACAAAAACCAAACGGTAAATATTATGTACAAATAATCAGTAGCATCATAATCTAATATCAACAAATGCACCCAATTTGAGTTTATGGGGTTTTTTCTTGTTAAGCGATGACACAAGAGAACCTCCTCTAAATAATTCATGTTCTTCAAATTATGAGCATCAATAACTTCCTGCATCCACACTTGGAAATATAAAAAATGATTCCTTCCTGCATCCACACTTGGAAATATAAAAAATGATTCGGAGAATACTTCAAGACTGCAATGCTTTCTATAATATCCCTAGAACCACGTATTTACACTTTGAATTCAAGAAAAGATTATTAATTTAGTGTGATTTGAATGGTTTCTTCCAGGAATTAGTTACTTATCTACGTATTTACACGTGGCATTCATAAAAATATTATTAAATTAGAGTGATTTGAATGGTTTCCACCAGGAATTAGTTACAAAACATATTGTAAAATTCATGAAAATAAAATACATCTAAATTAAACTCGCATCAATACATCTAACAACCGAACTGAATCTCTTCACTAGGTCTAGCCTTTTTGCTACACTTCTCTGGCATATTTCTCATACTTTCTCTCTGCACTTGATATTGTAGCCAACCAATTTCAAAAGTTATTGTGCAATCTTTCCAATTTGGTCTCTTCCAATTAAGTTCGATGAAAACAGTGAACACAATTTCACATTTTCTTATAATGAATAGAGTCCCTCTCCATGATTGAATGGCGATCAGGGTCTGAGTTTGTGGACGAATTTTTCCAATGGCTTAAATGAGGCTGATAGTGACCATATTTCACTTAATTGTAATTGTTTGACCTTTAACATGAATGGTATCATGTTGTCCTGCAAGTCATGAAAGCGTCCAAATGCCCCAGACTGAGAGAGAGCCAAAAGGTGTATGCTGAATGGAAGTTGGTGTATGCAGAGTGAAGATACAGATGGCCAAAAGGTTAGTCAAGTATATTTCTTTCGAGGTGTGTTTTACCCATATTAAATTCTGGGAAAAACTCTTTATGAACTATTGTGGGAAAAACATAAGGAATGTTCTTGTGCTCAAAGATAATAACGGTTCATCTAATTTCTTTTGGAAAAGGAATATATATTTTCATGCATGAAAATAATAATTATAGTGTTAGATTTCTTGAAAATAAATGTGTTAATATGCATGAAAATAATAACTATTGCGTTAGGTTTATTGAAAATAAATTTGTGACAATGCCACAAGTAGTGTCACAATGGTACATTGTATTACAATTTATTTAATATCACATTCTAACATTGAATTAATTAGCCTTTAATATTCTCATTTATAATATTAGGTGTCATCCTAGCATTTAATATTGATTTCTTGTGTTTATAAACCCTTGTTTTTATTAATCCTTTGAGTTTATATTATTAATAAACACTTGGATTTATTAATACCTCCATTTTATAATATTAATAATTCGTTGGGTTTATAATTTTAATAATTCCCTGGGTTAATTAATCGCTTGGATTTATAATATTATTTCCTAGAATTTACTAATCCCTTGGGCTTATGACATTAATAATCCCTTGTGCTTATAATATTAACAATCCATTGGATTTATTAATCCCTTGGGTTTATTAATTCTTTCGGTTTATAATATTAATAATCCATTGGCTTTATCAATCCTTTGGGTTTATAATATTAATTCCGTAGGTTTATTAATTCTTTGGGATTATATTATTGATCCTCCCTACAGTTTATTAACTCTTTTTGTTTAAAATATTAATAATCCCTTAAGTTTATTAATCAAGTATGCTTGATCACGAATAAGTATCATTGCAATGCGACAATCAGTGCCACAATCATTGTCAAAATGATACATCACAATATAATTTATTTGATGTCATATTGTGACATTGAATAAATTAGCCTTTAATATTCTCATTTATAATATTACATTTCATCATAGCATTTAATATTAATTTCTTGGGTCTTTAAACGCTTGGGTTTATTAATCCTTTCAGTTTATAAGATTAATAAACACTTGGGTTTATTAATCCCTTGGGTTTATTAATCCATTGAGTTCATAATATTAATCCGTTAGGTTTATTGATCCCTTGGGTTTATACTATTAATAATTCATTGGGTTTATTAATTATTTGGGTTTAAATTATGTATCACTTTGGTTTACTAATTTCTCGGGAATATAATATTGATCCCTTGGATCAATGTAGTGACTTTTACGAAGCATCATGATCGAGTTATTTTACATTTGCTTAAGAGGCTAAGTATAAGATAAAGTTTTATCATAACTATAAATGGACCAGCAGGTGGACACATAGTGAGAGAGTTGACCACACAAAAAATCTTAAAAGCTAGATATTATTAGTCAACATTGTTCAAAGATTCATTTTATTATGCCAAGTGTCATGTATATTAAAGGTGTGCATAATAATCAAAGAACCTATGATAATTGAAGAACCTTCTCAACAATGGGGATTGTTCTTAATCAAAGAAAATTATTTTTACTCTTTGAAACAACATCAATATATCCTAACTACCACAGACTAATTCATTCAATCAAATGAAGTTTTTCCACTAATCAATGACTAGATCATCATCCACTTTCTGTAACAACAACTCATCACTATGTTTGGTGTGTCAACCTCTCCTTTTTTTATAATGCTACTTATTTTTCCTCTTTAAATTTAACAAAGGTCATTTTGGACAAAGGTATTATATTGAGACACTATGTTAACTACTACCCGCATGGAAACAAAACAGTCGAATCTAGTAATAAAAACATGATCTACATCCTAAAATAAACTAAAGTTTATCAACAAAGAAACTAGCACAATCCATTACTCAACACCCTATATGGGTAGATCATGTGGCCCCAAAATCCTATTTAGCAACATCCCTTTATATTTGATAGAAAAGAAGCCATATTTCTGCCAAACATTTTTTTTTCTCTTTACTACTCTTAGGATTCTCTAGGTAAACATTGCCAATTATGAAAAGACAAATCAAAGCTCTCCTCAAACCAAAAAAGAAAAGAGATAAGACAAAAGACAGTTCTCCACACACCATCAAACTATTAAAAATTGTTTGATAAAAAGTTTGTGAGTGAGAAAATTTTTGAAATAGGCAAACTTATACTAAATGGGATAAACTACATGAATAAAAAGGTAGACACACCAAATTTTATAAATACTAGCTCAATCCATATATTATCACAAAAAAATTTGGCCTTGGATGATCCGGATTTAAACAGGAACGCAACAAAATACAGAGATAACCATATACACAAAGATGTAGCAGAAATAATGCTTCATTTCATTAATGGAAAATACTGAAATATATTTACAACCAGAAATGGAAATAAACCAGCTAGGGCGATGGTAGCTTATCTCTGAGAAGAGATGTGGCGGCTACATGCCTCTGAACTATGTTACAATGAGGCTCGAAAGCCTATTTATTGTTGAGAAATAATGGAAAACCCTTCACAACCGAAAACCTAACCCTAGAAGATGAAACGCTAAATTTTGGACCCTGTTTGGGTAAATTGGTACCTTAATTTCCTGACGTCGTAACTTTGGCATACGATCTCTGTTTGACGCGTACAATAGCTCGTTAGAAAGATCTATCTGAGAACTACAACTTTGGGAAGGGCAGCATCAGTCCATGGACCCATGTTGCCCCCAGATTTCCCAAAAAAATGTCATTTAGGGCCTCAAAATGGCTCCAAAAGTTCACGATCCGAAAAATTGCTAAAAATAGTAAATTGTGCTACAATTACAGAAACTGAAAAACTGAAAGAGACAGTTGTGGGGGTCCAAATTGGATAGGTGGGTGGCCACCAACATCCACCTGGATCATTGGAACATATATATTGCAACAACTAGAGGGGGTAACAGAGTCCCTCCTAGTCAATGGCCAAATCCTCTAAAGGTAATATTCCTAATTTGATCCAAACTTAAACAAGAATGCAACAACTTACAAATATAATCATAAACATAGAGATGCAACAGAAGAACACTTCATTTCATTAATAGAAAAATAATGAACTATGCTTACAAAGAGAATGGAAATAAGATAGATTGGGTGATGGTAGCTTATCTTTGAGAAGAGATGTGGTAGCTACATGCCTCTGAACTAAGTTACAAAGAGGCTCAAAGGCCTTTCTATTATTGATCAATAAGAGAAAACCCTAAACAACCAAAACCCTAACCTGAGGAGATGTAACATCAAGAGTTTACGAGGCCTGTTAAGGTTAGTTGGGCAGCCAACTTCCCGAGGTCATAACTTGTTCATATTATCTTTGTTTGATGCGTATGATACCTCATTGGAAATATCTCTCTGAGGATTATCGCTGTTGATGTGATTGCTAAAATAATTTTTGGAAAATTTTTCCAAAAAAATGTCGTTTAGGGCCTCAAAACGGCTCCGTAAGTTCAGGACCTGAAAAAACTGCCAAAAATAGTAAATTGTGCTACAATTAAGGAAACAAATGAAACTGACTAGGGGGTCTAGGTGAAATAGGTGGTTGTCCACCATTATCCACCTGGATCATTCCCCCCCCCCCCCCCCCCCCTTAAGAAGCAATGGTCCCCATTGCATGCAAAGCCTCCATGAGGTGAGGAAATTTCTATTCAAACTAGTCCCTAGTGAACCACTTTCCCTAGTGAAGGAGTTGGCATGCTTTGACAACTCAATATAGTTGTATCCTCTATTGGCAAGTGTTCTTGATCTGCGTGTCCATGATCTGATCAGTTGTGACCTGTTCCATGCATTCCGAGTTCAGCTATGCTGGTGTGAGTTGTTCCTCAATGTCAGATGTGTCCAACAATCGTGTAAAGTATAGTGGAAGGCAATCTACATTGAACACTGGGTGCATACCAAGGAACGGTGGGATGTTGAGCTCAAAGGCATTGTCACCGATGACCTTGGTGATGGTGTATGACCCATATCATAGTGGGTGAAGCTTATGGTGGGCTCCAGCAAGGCGCTCCTTCTGCAAAGGAAGTCAAGCTTTGTCACCCACCTAGAACTTGTGTGGCACTCGATGTTAATCATGGCGCTACTTGTACTTAGCTTTGGCTCTATCCAATATATCATGGACCTATTGTCATATGTGTTGTATGCGCTCAATGAATTTTTTATCCCTTTCAGCCTCAGACTGCACATTATATGAATCTACATGAGTGGCTGTAAATGGTATGGACACAATAATAGGACATAATGGCTGAAATCCTAACCCTACCTAAAAGGGGTTGTGTCCTGTTGAGTTGTGGAGAGCTCTGTTGTAGCTATGTTGGACATAGGGAATACTTTCATCCCATGTGCATGGATGCTTAAAGTTCTACATATGTAGAATGTGTACAATCATCCTGTTGAAGACCTTTGTTTGGCCATCAGTTTGGGGATGGAAATTCGTGGACTTAGTAATTTTTGTATCTAGCATCGACCAGAGACTTGACCAAAATGCACTCAGGAATCTGTTGTCCAAATCTGAGATAGTGGACTGCGGGATCCCAAAGTGTACCCACACTCGCTCAAAGAAGAGCTTAGCAGTGGTCTTTGTTGTGATACTCTTCTTACAGGACGCCATGATAGCCATCTTAGAGAATCTATCAATGACCACGAAAACGAAATTGTTGTCATATTAGTACAAGGAAGGCCCGACATATAATCCATGGAGACAGATTCCCAAGGTCGACTAGGCATAGGTAGATAAGTATACAAGCCTTGCTTCTTGATGGTTGGTTTGGCAATGGCACAAGCAGTGCAGGATATAATGTACTTCCCAACATCCTGACGAATTTTCGGCCAATAAAAATACTTCTGCAATACCACCACTATTTTCTCTACTTTGAAATGTCCGGTGACCCAACTATCATGCGCCTCCAAAATCATCTTGGAATGCTCATTTTAAGGAACACATATGTGTCATATGTGGCATAACAGTGCATCCTAAAGGTTAAAATTTGGAACTTTCTTCCCTTCTAGGAGTGTATGATATATGTTTCCGAATTCTGGATCGCTCTTGTAAATATGTGAGCACCCTGATGTCTCATGCCCACAAGAGTCAAGCACAGTGATTAGCACCATGACCGGTGGTCGCCTGAGGTAAGCAACGACATTATTGATTGTTGCCCTTCTTATACTTAACGTTCAAATGGAACAATTGTAGATAGATGGACCATTTCTGATGGTGATCATTCTGCAACTTCCCTTGTGTCTGTATGAACTGTAGAGGTGGGTGGTCTGTGCGGATGATTGTTCCCTTCCCCAAAATGTAATGCTTCCATTGATGGTAGACCTGCACAATGGAATAAATATCTTTGTCGTAAGTGGGGTACTTTCAGACTGTGCCTAAAAGTGTCTCATAGTGGTAAGCCACTGGATGTCCATGTTGAGTAAGAACCCCACCATTAGCATAGTCGGAGGCATATTTCTTAATCTCAAATGGTTATTACAGGTCTCGTAATGTGAGCACTAGTGCAGAACAAAGGCGATTCCTCAAATCAGAGAATGCTCATTGTTAGGTTCCCGACCAAGATAACTTTGCTTTTACTCCACCCTTAGTGACTTGACTTAATGGCCAAGTGATATGAGAGAACCCCAACAAAAACCTACAGTAGAAATTGGCAAGACCCAAAAAGATGCGAAGCTCTTTTAGAGTGGTTGGGGCTGGCCAATCCCGAATGACTTGTATCTTGGATGGGTCCACATGTACACAATTCTCATCATAGATGTCGCCCAGATATTGAACCTGGGTTATGGCAAAGGTGCATTTCCCTAAGTTAGCACACAACTTTTGTAGTCGAATGATTTGAAGCACCTATCGAATATGGTGGAGGTGCTCTTCCCAACTCTAGCCGAAGATCAAGATGTCATCTAAATACACCACCACAAATGCATTGTTGATGGATGCAAGATGTCGTCCATAGGTCTCATGAAGGTTGCATTGGTGTTCGTTAATCCAAAGGGCACGACCAACCATTCAAAAAGGCCCTCCTTGGATTTGAAGGTCGTCTTATACACCTCTGAGGGTTTGATAGGCACCTGGCGATAACCTGACTTCAATTCAATCTTGTTAAAATATTTGGCCCCCTTGAGCTGGTCTAGAAGGTCATCAATTGTGGGATTGGATACCTATTCTAGACAGTGATCTTGCTTAGCACCCGATAGTGAATACAAAGCCTCCACGTCCCATCGTTTTTTCGTACCAATACAATCAGGCTCCCACAAGGTGATGAGCTTGGCCTGATGTCCCATTTTGGCAGTAGTTTTTGAATCTGCATCTTGATCTCATCATTCTCCAGAACAGAGAATTGATAGATTAGTCCATTGGGTAGTGGTGTGACCGGGGTCAGATCGATGGAGTGCTTGACCTGATAGTGTAGATGTACCCATGTGGGTGAGGTAAAAATATCCTTGTACTCCTCCATGACCTTTTCCATCTACTACTGGTGTGTAGAGGAGCCCTACCTGAAAGCCATGGCCAAAATCTTCTTCTTGCCTTGGGGGAAAATCATAAGGAAAACAAATTTCCTGGTCTCGGAAATGATCTTACCTCATTTCTTTGCAGTGATCAAATAGATGGCGGTAGGGGGGTCTACCTCCTATATCCTGTACAACGTATTAGCCAAAGTAATAATCACAATACGAGGTCTAGACTCATATATAGCATGTCACTTCCATAAGTATGGTTGTCCTAATAATACATCAGAAAATTCAAGAGGAGAAATGTCACGCAGTACCTCATCCATGAAGGGCTTAATGTTGTAGGGAAGGCATCACTATTGCGAATATCTCGTCCTTAGTGAAGTTACCCAATGGTGTACAGTTGTGGATGTGTTGTAGTCTTGAGGCCTAGCCACTTCACGACTTCTACTAAAATGAGGTTCTTTCAGCTCCCACTGTCAAAAATGAACTATAGCGAAGAACCCTTCACCCACATCTGTCAGTGGAAGAGGCATTCCCCCTTCTATGGATCTTCAGGCTCAATTTTCTGCATCTTTTTGGTGGCCACAGTGGCACTAGGCTCCACATCAATGATCTACTTCCCTTTATTAGTTCCCTTATCAAGTTCTAATTCAGAGTCAGAACCTGCGTCTAATTTGGAAGCCTTCAGCTCGGCCACGATTGATTTCTTGGCCCAACACTCACTTGTATTGTGTGTGGAGCTCTTGTGAAACTCACACCATTTTCCTGTGTCTTTCTTTGTCTTCATGGTTTTGTTCTCTACTTGCGGCTTCGACGGGATGTTTTGGGTACCCCCGCCTTGGCTTGGTCCCTTATTATGTGGTTTGGGGGTGCCTTTTCCTTTCTTTGGATTCACAGATCCAAAGTCCACCTTCTTTTGTTTAAACTTCTTCTCAATATTTACAGTGTACCGATGCACCGTGCCAAGTGAGGAAATGTTTAGGAACTCCTTCTCGTCTAAGATGTATTTTTGTAGACAGTCACGGTACTTGAGCACCAAATTCCGCTCAGTATCCTTGATACCCAGCTTCGTGTGAAGGGTATGGAAATTAATTGTGAACTTTGGCACATCTTGGTCCCTTCCTTGCTATAGCTTGGTCCAATTTATATATTTATCTTCATAGCTCCTGACAGGGTAATAATGTTCCTTGATGGCATCTCGGAAAGAATTCCAAGTGGGTGCAACTGAAAACACCGAGGGTTCACTCTTGTCCTTTTGTTCACAGTAGGTTTCCCACCAATCCTTGACATGTGGGGAGGCTTTGAGAAGTGTGAACGTAATATTTTCCCGATTGGAAAAGTCATGAACTAAAAAATATCCTTCCAATAGATTTAACCATTTATCTACGGCGTCTACATCTATGAGGCCTTTGAATATGGGAATATCAAAGTTAACTTGTACCTTAAAAGGAGTGGCACTTCCAGAGTGGATGTTGGATGAATATGTGTCACATGTGGGTAGACGTCAAAGGATTTGGGCAAGGTTATCCATCATCGCGTCACTCTGTCACTCGAGGGCTTCCTTGTGAAACATTTTGAAAGGATATCCTGCCCCCTCGTCTTTCTTTTCTTCCACCATGGGAGGTCATTGGGTTTTTGAGGTTGATCCTGCAATGGTTCAACTAGATCTAGCCCTAACTACTTATACCTTGACCTCATTGGGGACATGTAAAGAAAAACAAGGAAAGAGCAGACTGCTCTGATAGCACTAATCTGAACTTAAACAGTAATGCAACAACTTACAGATATAATCATAAACACATAGATGCAATAGAAGAACACTTCATTTCATTAATAGAAAAATACTAAACTATGCTTGCAAGCATAATGGAAATAAGATAGCTCGGGCGATGGAAGCTTATCTCTGAGAAGAGTGTGGTGGAGACATGCTGCTGAACTGAGTTACAAAGAGGCTCAAGGGCCTTTTTATTATTAAACAATAAGAGAAAATCCTAAACAACCAAAACAGTAACCCGAGGAGATGTAACACCAAGATTTTATGGGCCCCATTGGGGTTAATTAGGCAGCCATCTTCCCGGGGTCGTAACTTGGTCATATTATCTATGTTTTATGCGTATGATACATGATTGGAAAGATCCCTCCGAGGACTACAACTGCTGATGTGATTGCATTAGCGATCACTGAGAAATTTTGCCAAAAAAAGCTTTTTAGGGCCTCAAAATGGCTCCGGATGTTCAGGACTCGAAAAAACTTCCAAAAATCGTAAAAAGAGCTACAATTAAGGAAACGAATGAAACTCACTGGGGGGTCTAGGTGGAATAAGTGGGTGGCCACCAATATCCACCTAGGTCATTCCTCCCCCCTTAAGAAGCAATGTTCCCCATTGCGTGCAGAGCCTCCATGAGGTGAGGAAATTTCTGTTAAACCTGGTCCCTAGTGAACCACTTGCTCTAGTGAAGGAGTTGGCCTGCTTTGACAACTCGATATAGCTTTATCCTATGTTGCCGAGTGTTCTTGATCTCTGTGTCAATGATCTGATCATTTGTGGCCTATTCCATGCAGTCCGGGTTGAGCTTTGTTCGTGTGAGTTGTTCTACAATGTGAGATGTGTCCAATAATGGTGGAAAGTATGGCCTAAGGTAGTTTACATTGAACATTGGATGTAAACCAAGCAAGGGTTGGATACTGAGCTCGAAGGCATTGTCACTGATGACCTTGGTGATGGTGTATAGCCCATAATGGAGCGGGCGAAGCTTGCGGTGTTGTCCAACAAGGCGATCCTTTTGAAAATGAAGCCCAACTTTGTCACCCACTTGGAACTTGTGTGGCACTCAATGTTGATCATGGCACTGCTTGTAATTAGTATTGGCTCATCCAATATATCATGGACCTGTCAGTGGATGTGTTTTATGCGCTCAATGAATTTGTTAGCTCTTTTAGCTTCAGACTACACAAGAGCCGAATCTACCTGAGTGGCTACAAATGGTATGGCCACATCAATGGGGCACAATGGCTGAAATCCCAGTGTTGCCTGAAAGGGGCTGTGGCATGTTGAGCTATGGAGAGCTCTATTGTAGCTGTGTTGTACATAGGGGAGAATTTCATCCCATGTGCGTGGATGCTTCGAGTTGTACATATGCAGAATGTGTATGATCATCCTGTTGAAACCCTTTGTTTTGCCATCAATTTGGGGATGGAAAGTTGTGGACTTAGTAAGTTTTGTATCCAACATCGCCCAAAAACTTAACCAAAATACACTTAGGAATATGTTGTCCCAACTTGAGATAATGGACTGTGGGATACCAAAGTGTACCCACACTCACTCAAAGAATAGCTTAGCAGTGGCCTATACTGTGATACTCTTCTTGGAGGTTGCCATGATGGTCATCTTAGATAATCTATCGACGACCACGAAAATGCAATCATTGACGTACTTAGTAGAAGGAAGGCCTGACCTATAATCCATGGAGATAGATTCCCAAGGGCGACTAGCAGTAGGTAGAGGAGTATACATGCCTTGCTTCTTGATGGCTGATTTGGAAATGGCGTATGTGGTTCAGGATCTAATGTACTTCCCAACATCCTGATGAAGTTTCATCCAATAAAAATACTTCTGCAATATCGCCATTATTTTCTCTACTCCGAAATGTCCAGCGACCCAACTATAGTGCACCTCCCAAATCCTCTTGGAACACTCACTGGAAGGAACACATATGTGTCCCAAGTGGCATAAAAATGCATCCTGAAGGTGAAAATTTGGAACTTTCTTCCCTTCCAAGAGTGTCTGGTATATGTTGTCAAATTCTGGATCACTCTTGTAAAGATGTGACCACCCCAATGTCTCATGGCCATAGGAGTCGAGCACAGTGATTAGTGAAATGACCAATGGTCGATTGAGGCAATCAACAACATTATTGGTGTTGCTCCTCTTATAATTGATGTTCAAATGGAACTATTGCAGATAGGTCGACCATTTCTAATAGCAACCGTTCTGCAACTTCCCTTGTCTCTATATGAACTAAAGAGGTCATTAGTCTATGGAGATAAGTGTTTCCTTCCTTAGAATGTAATGCTTCCATTGACGATATTCCTTCATAATGGAATACATTTCTTTGTCATAAGTGGGGTACTTAGGGACTGTGTCTAAAAGTGTCTCATTGTGGTAAGCCACGGGATGCCCATGTTGAGTAAGAACCGCACCAATAGCATAGTTGGAGGCATCTGTCTCAATCTCAAATGGTTGTTGCAGTTCTGGTAATGTGAACAATGGTGGAGAAAAGAGACGATTCTGTAACTCAAAGAACACTTGTTGTTTGATTTCTGACCAAAAGAACTTTTCTTTCACTCCGCCCTTGGTGACTTGACTTAAAGGCCAAGTGATATGAGAGAACCCAACACGAAGCTACAGTAGAAATTGGCAAGACCCAAAAATATGCGGAGCTTTGTTAGAGTGGTTGGGGCTGGCCAATCCCGAATAACTTGTATCTTGGATGGGTCAACATGTACACCGTGCTCATCAATGACTTACCCCATATATTGAACCTGGGTCAATCCAAAGGTGCATTTCTTGAAGTTAGATCATAGCTTGTGTTGTTGAAGGTTTTCAAGGACCTTTCGAATATGGTGGAGGTGCTCTTCCCAACTCTGGCTGAAGATCAAGATGTCATCTAAATACACCACCAAGAATGTATTGGTGAAGGGCTGCAATATGTCATCCATCAGTCTCATGAAGGTTGTAGGGGCATTCATCAATCCAAACAGCATGACCAACCATTCAGGAAGGCCCTTCTTTGATTTGAAGGAAACCTTCCACACATGAGGGGGTTCAATAGGCACCTGGTGATAACCTGACTTTAAGTCAATCTTGCTGAAATATTTGCCCCCCTTGAGCTGGTCCAGAAGGTCATCAATCTGTGGGATTAGGTACCTATTCCGGACAACGATCTTGTTCAGTACCCGATAGTCAATACAAAACCTCTAGGTCCCATCCTTCTTTTGTACCAATACAATCGGGCTCCCACAAAGTGATGAGATTTTCCTAATGCGCTCTTTCTACAGTAGTTCCTTAATCTACCTCTTGATCTCATCATTCTCCATGACAGAGCATCAATAGATCAATCCATTGCGTAGTGGTGTGCTTGGGGTCAGATTGATGCAGTGCTTGTTCTAATTGTGTAGAGGTACCCCTGTGGGTGAGGCAAAAATATTCCTAGACTCCTCCATGACCTTCTTCATCTGTTGTTGGTGTGTAGAGGAGCCCTACCTGGATGTTGTGGCCACAACCTTCTTCTTGCCTTGGGGGAAAATCATAACGAAAACAAATTTCCTGGCCTGGGAAATGATCTTATTTCATTGCTTTGCAGTGATCAAAGAGATGGCGGTAGGCAAGGCTACGTCCAGTATCCTGTACAACTTATTATCCAAAGAAATAATCAGAGAGTGAGGTTTAGACACATATCCAACATGTCGCTTCCACAGGTATGGTTGTCCTAACAATACATCAGAAACTTCAAGAGGAGCAACTTCACACAGTTCCTCATCTGTGAAGGCCTTGATGCTATAGGGAAGCTAGCACTGCTAGCTGATGCGAAGATCTCATCTTTGGTGAAGCCACTTGATGGTGTACAACTGTGGATGTGATGTAGTCTTTAGGCCCAACCGCTTCACAACTTCTATTGAAATGAGGTTCTTTTGGCTCCTGGTGTTGAAAATGAATTGTAGAGGAGAACCCTTCACCCATATCTGTGGGTGAAAGAGGCATTCCCCCTCCACTAGATCATCAGGCTGAATTTTTTGGATCTTTATGGCGGCCACGGTGGCACTGGAATCCACATCAAAGATCTGCTTCACTTTGTCAGTCCCCTTATCAGGTTCTGATTCAGAGTCGGAACTTGTGTATGATTTGGAAGCCTTATTATCGGCCACCAGTGACTGCTTGAACCGACACTCACTTGTATTGTGAGTGGATCTCATACGAAACTCACACCATTTTCCCGTGTCCTTCTTCGTCTTCATGCTATTGTTCTTTTCTTGTGGCTTTGGCCTAATGCCTTGGGTAGCCCTAGCTTGGCTTCATCCCTTGTTATGCGGGTTGGGGGAACCTTTTACTTGCTTCGAATTCACAGATCTAAAGTCCTACTTCTTCTGTTTAAACTTCTCCTCAATCGTTACAGAGTATCGATATGTCATGCTAAGAAAGGAAATGTCCAGGAACTCCATCTCTTCCTCGATGTATTTTTATAGACAATCGTGGTACTTGAGCACCAAATATCACTCAATATCCTTGATACCAGCTTTGTGCGAAGGATATCGAAAGTATTTGTGAAATATGGCACATCTTGGTCCCTTCCCTATCATAGCATGGTCCACTTTATGTATTTATCTTCATAGCTCCTGACAGGTTAATATTGTTCCTTGATGGAAGAGTACGCTCCTAAAAAGGGAAAAAATAGGCCAAGTCTACCCAAAAAATGGAATAACCCATCATGTAAATCATGAACACATCCACTTAAAGAAAGAACTACCAAGTCAACTTTCACCAGCTAACTAAAATCATTATTTTTCTCATTTTCCCATTCTTGCTCATTTTTCCTAGAATTTTCAGAAGGGTTCTTCTATTAGCACTGACTCCTAGAACCTACAGGTTTTTAAGCATTTATCTAGTATTTCAATGTTTTCACATGATCTTAGATTTGACTTTAAATATTGAATCTTGATATTTGATATTCATGCATCACCCATGATCGATGAAAATTTTGAATTTTATATCTGGTTGGATGATGAGGGAAATAGATAGTAGATACAATCGTTGGATCACAATTATAGCATGTACATTGTACAATATACTGTTATCTTTGGATATGTTAAATTTGCATTATATTCAGTGTATTTTCATTAAATCAGTGTAATATCACATGTATAATCTAAAAAAGAAAGCATTTTCTTGAAAATCTATAGTTTATTGCTTCTGGTGCAGAGCCCTTTCCAAGTTGATTCACAAGTCATTACCAAGTCCTGAGTTGAGTTCTACTCTTAGAAAAAAATGAGTCATGACCCAAGTCAAGCCTGGCAACTGTGGCTCCCCCCATCAAAATAATTCATGAATTAATAACAAATTTTATATGTTATGATCTTTTGCCATTAGCTGCTAAGATTGCCTCAATTCCAATTAAGTGTATTTAATAATTTTCTAAATTACAGAGCCTGTTGTTCTTTCGATGCTCACTGCCCATCATGGCCTTATTTGAATTATACTATACTTCATTGAAGTTATCAAAACCAAATTTACAGGGGAAATGCTTCCTCCATTTGATATTTTGCAATAAGATTCTAAGCATGCCCTAGTTCCAATTAAGTATATTTAATAATTTTCTAAATTGCAGAGCAAGTTCTTCTCTTGATTACCTAAAAAACATTATAACGTGGAATTCTTTCTCATGATAATCGGGTTTAGGAATCCGTCCACACTCTTAACATTCCACACATTACAAAATTTTATTATTAAAGTTGTTGTTTTTATTACCAAGTTTTATCATATAATCCTACACAAAAATATTCTTTTACTTCCATTAACATCAAATCAAGGAAGAGGAAACCATTTGTTTGGCAAGACTCGGGAGTCTCAAATATAGTTAACATAGTGATCATATATGTGGCTCATTGACATTGGAAATTAATATAGTAGCCCTCATTAGTGCAAACCTTGAACCTAGACACATATGATAAAAGGCATAAATTTTTGCAATCAAACCCCCAACCAAAATCTGCCAACTTCCAATCCAATCTCTATATAAAATCATCTCTACCAAATACAAAACATCCAACTAACCCCTCTTGGTGTGAACACAACTTGAAGAACAGTCACCTACGATTCATTCCAGAAGTTGCACTTAGTTCGTTCCTTTGTGGATCCAATGGCCCACGTCATAATACATGATCTCCAGCCTCATGGGTTGTATTGTAAAATAGCCAAAAAAAAATAATCGTCTCCAAAAACTCGCTACTCTCATGTGCAGTTGTGCTATCTATATAAACCCTTGGCTCCTCTCTCCCCTACAATATTCTCATCCCGTGCATTTCATAGAGATGGCAGGCTCTATTCATCATCATCTTCCTCTTTTCCTTCTCATGTCTTTTTCCATAATTTTCTCATATGCTTACTATGACATCCCACATCCTCCACCTAGTCACCCACATTTCCATCATAATGATAAGCCTTTTCCAGGGCATAATCCTTCGTTACCCCCACAATCACACAACAATCATTCTCCTATCCCTATCTGTAATCGCTCACAACACCACATGAAGGCACCTACTTCTCCCCCACATCCTCTAGATTTTTCCTACCTTTGATCGTTGATTTCCAAATCCCATCCTCCACTAATTGAGAAGAATCACTCCCCCAAGCCGTTACATGATGGATGCCACCCTTCCCCAATGGGTAAACCCCATTATCCCATTAAACCTCCCTCACACTATCCTCACTTCTACAAATCTCCACCCCCTCATATTCGCCATGGTGGCATCCACACAGCCCCTCCTCCCATTCATCACTAATACAGTAAGGTCTCTAGTCTTGTAAGGTCCCACCTTACCAACCATCAGTAGCATAGAGAAGTAAAGGTCACATTGAATACTATTACTCAATTTTTTTTTATTTTTTTTTTACTCATAATATGACTAACTTAGCTATCATGTAATCATGTTCCTTCAACTATTTCAATGTAAGAATATTACCTAAGAAGTCAAGGATAACTTTTGCTTAAGACCAATTCCAAAACACATTTTCTTTCACGTTTAAAAGATCATAACATGTGCTCTTTTCGTACTTATAAATGAGCTCTAAGTAAGAGTGAAAATAAATTCTACCATAATTCCATGTGCGAACATTAAGCTAGATCAACCTATTTGATTTCCTAGATTATGCTAAATACGCTTAATTTATTGACTCTTGATATCATAACCACAAAAGTATTATACTTCATTTACAGAAATCACATATAAGTGTATGAGTATTAACCTGCCTATAGCGAGGTGACTGAGGGAAGAATATGTCTCTCTTCATCAATAAGTCTAATAAATATGATATGTTTATGAAATAGAAGCACAAAATATATTGACCCAACAACATTTCCAAATTCGTCAATTAAAATTCTCAATCCCAATTATTAAAGCAATGCTGCAATCATGAGAATTATATAATGTATGTTGAAACAAAAGCAACTACTGTTACTAATTCAAGAGCATGTTATTCTTCAAAAAGTGTCATGTAAAACAATGAAACTACATAAATTGGGCACAATTAGTTGTTTTCTACAATCATTGAAGCACAAGAATGCACCCATGAACACATGCAGCTCAGACAAAACTTATTATGCTCACTTGCACAAAATCCTACAGAAAGTCACTATAAAATTGATTCCAGCAACCCCCTTTTTTAATGAAAAATTTAGATAATAAAAGTAACAACAATCATATTCTCTATTCACACTTCAGCAAATTATTAAATTAATTTTCACGTTCATACCAAAAACTTGCAGACATAAGAAGCTACATCCATCAAATATTCTATTCATAAATTTCTAGTACATAAAAACTACGGTAAGTAGGACTTTTACTCTAACAATTTATATGCACAAAAACTACAGCCATTCATGTCTTTTGACAAACACTTTGCATGACGGTAAGTAGGACTTTTACTCTAACAATTTATATGCACAAAAACTACATCCATTCATGTATTTTAACAAACACTTTGCAAACATGCAATCTACATCCATTGAGGCATTTTTACAAACACTTTGCAAGCATGCAATCTACAACCATTGAGGCATTTTGTAAAACACTTGGCAACAATGAATTTTAGATTCTTCTTCAACCTATTCAACTCAGAAAATTCAGAAATTGAAACTTCAAATGTTGGCATCTTAAAACATGGACCAAACAATCTTAGCTTTTCATCAAAAACTCGAAAACAAATGCATATAATTGACATCAACAATCTGTAAAATCGCCCTTATTTTTATCTGGGTTCTGCAAAGTACTTTCTTGGAATCAAATGGGGGTTTAAATGGCCTAATGGCACGGATACCCCCTGATGTTTAGCAGAAAGTTAACCCAACGTTCTAGAGATGTGATTTATTAAAACAACAACAACAAAAACATTCCTACTATCTCATTTATCACTTTGTCAAACACTTAGTGTGAAAACTTCATCTACAGCTGTACATGGAGAAAAAAAACTCAAATTTATGATAATATGGTATTTTAGTCAACTCATAGCAACCTGCAATGGACAAAAATTCATTATAAAAAGAACTTAAAACTCTAGCAACACATTATGGTTTTAATCACCCTGCATGTGCATTCTCAACTACAGTTGCCATTCATTATTGGTTAGCTCATAAATAAATCTACAAATATCTCATAAGAATTCACTAGTAGCAATTTCTAGTGAATTTTAAAGTTCTACAACACTTTTAAATTAATAATAAACTAAAACTTCGAGAATGCTTATGGACATACCTAGCAGTGTATTTATACAATTCCAGAAATATGGGAATATGCTCCAGCTACAATGAGATTGTGCTCCTGCTCCAATATCCTTACCAACTCATTGTGAACCATCCCGTTTTCCTCCCAACACCACTCATGGTCAGCTCCACCTAGTAGAGTTACATAGTAATTTAGATTAGGAATTCCAAAATCATTTCGAAAGAAATTGGCTACTCTCCAAGTCTGTCACTCTCATTATAGTTCTCAAATATCTCCAAATCTTGGTATCACAATGCACCTCCCTCCTCCATAAGTGAGAATACATGAGACACATATATAGGAGGAGCAACAAATTCTTGTCATAAAGGAGGAGTAATATGCATTCATTGTATTCCATTTAGAGGAGTGTAACTCATGCCATTAAGGAGTGGTATGCATACCTTAGTTAAGGATAGTGTAACTTATGCATTAAAGAGAGCATAAGAGGAATCTTTTATGACATGTCTTTAATGAGTTGAAGAGGAATATGCCATTCTTTGATGAGTGCATACAATAGAGTGTAATGTACTATTAAAAGAGAGAGATTTACATAGAGCCACGAGAGTCATCAAGGAGAGAAGTGTGTAGTGATTGAGGGCATGAAGGTGAATTGTAATTCTCTTTCAATAATAATATCATAGTCCCATAAAAGATAATAATAATATTCATAATATTGAAGATTAATTCAAGATTGAACGATTGGGATTGATTAATGATAAGTTAAGTGATTTTTCTTCAACTATACTTGATTGTCAATTTATGTAAGGTGATTTACTATTTTTGGAAAGTCATGCTTGAGATGCTAGACATGACTTTCTATTTTTAGAAAGTCACTCTAGGATTTTTAGGAAAGAGGTTTTATTAAGGAAATTCATCCTTGAGCTTACCATGAGTGGTATTTTTCTTCCAGAGAATAGGGATTCGTTACCCCTATTGCATGCATCTTCATGCCTTAGTAGACTGACGACCATGCACCCTTATCTACTCTAAAGATCCAATATTCCACACCTTTATCTTTTTAAATATTCAGGACTCCACATCCTAAAATTTTTATTATAGATACAAGGCTCCATGTATTTATCTTTCATGGATTTAGGACTACGCTCCCTAATTTCCATGGCTTCTCATCTACTTTGCTTTGAAACTCCACGCTTCACCTTAAGGTATTGATTGTGAGCTTATACCTATCTAATGGTTCGTTGGTAAGGCCTTGTTCCAAGACCTTCACACATCATAATCTCATAGATCAAAGGAATCAATGAATTTCATAATTAACTTATTCACATTTTACCGAAGATTGTGCATGACTTCCACAAACATTTTGGTTCTAGATAAATGACTTCTGTAGCCATTTAAAATTTGAACATCCTTGTTTGAAAATAACCACGTTCCATATCACATCCTGCTCAATATAAGATTAACCATATAAAATCATAAAAGTCATGTATCATGACTTCCATAGTTATTTACAATTTGAGCATCCTTGTTTGCAAATAACTATGTACCTGCCACATCTTGCTCATTACAAGATTAAACATATATAATCATATAAATCATCTATCATCCATAAATCATAATTAACCATATGTTCCACATAACTATGATCATACATGGATCTATATGTCTCAATCCTGAATCAACATCCATGTCATGCAGATATTGCCAAACTAAGATACCAAAAGAGAAAACATCGATAATATGTTCTTAACCAAAATCAATTCTTATACACACAACCATAGATATTATCTTAAGCACACAAGAACTAGGTGACCCAAACCAGGTCTATAACATATAAGCATGTACATAATTTTCTCACGCATAATATTATATCATTATATCAAAATCACCCTCTCTAACTGTCATCAAAGCTATCTCACCAAGAAGGGACACTACATACTCCCCCTCTTGGGCTAAACTTGGCCCAAAGTTTTTCCTATAGTCATAAGATACTTAGTTATTTTTTATTGTCCTATCACTAAGGTGTTAACCTTATGTATATGTATTTGATATATTTTTCTTCATGCCAAACCATAATTTAATGTTTTCTAAATTGGAAGCAACTCCATGAAAACCGGAACATACCATTCTTAATCAAGTAGAAAATATATCCATGCCATAGTAGGCATGCTTCTATATAAAATGCCAAATATTTCTATATCAAAACCAACCATACAATTTATAGTACCATATCAAAATACTATTTTATGTAATTGATATGACATCTAATTAAGATATATATAATATTTTGATATTCTACATGTTCTCTTTCATTGTCTACATGAATCCTACATGTGTCATATTCTTGGTTCTATAGTACGTTGAGCTTGCCAAGCTATAAATAGCTCACACATTGGTTGTAAAAAAACAATAATGGTCCATCCCATCTGACAATCAAATTTGCATACAAGAAGCATAAAATCATCCACATACAATTGCCAGTGAAACTATGCAACAAAACATGATGTCATATATAAAACCCACTCTTACATCTCACTTAATTTATGTCTTCTCAATCCAAGTTTCCCCTTTTCATTCCATAAGACATTCTTGCAATCAAAATCTTTAGGATCTACCTATAGTTTTTACTAAATGCTTAATCTTTAGGAAAAAATACAATTTTAGGTTTAAGACACCAAATTTTTTTTTTAACTAACAATCTAAGGTTCCATACAATCCTCATTGACCCACTTTTGTATTATAGACCATTCCTTTAATTCCCATAATCTTCATTATTATTCACTTCTCTTACTTGAGAATCAATTATGAATGATTTAATTAGAAGATATTCATTCCAAAAATAATTAAATATATCTTTTCAAAAGTGTATTGTAATCAAGAACAATTTTTGCAATTATACAAATACAATATCTATATTATTGAATCTATCTTGATAACTATAAGTCAACTTGTTTTTCCACTATAAAATCACTCGTAATTTCTATTCAATAACTAATCAATCCATTTGGTTTCACATCTTATTCCTTCCTATTAATACATACACACAAACAAGCAAACAAAAAGTATGAAAACCACACATTTCTCAAATTATGAAGAATCTTGTTGATTTTAAATAAGCTTTAGACTATCATAAAGAAATATCTAGCCTAAGGATAAGGTTTTTTTTTTTTTTTTTTTATTCCTCTCAAAAGATTATAACCTTTTGCATGATTACTAACTACTCATACAACTATACATCCAAGAAAAAAAGTCCTAAATCCTTCAATCGCTTCCCTTCCACATATAATACAGTCATCTTAGGCTTCTAAATCATGCAAGAATTCCAATTCATCAAAATGTGATCTCACTCTCCTTCAATTTCTCCCTCCAAAAATATCACTTCTTGTAAAACAAGAACTCAACTAAACTTTTCATTAATCACATACCTTTTTCTTTAAGTTCAAATAAAACAATGTTCTCACCACATAAAATGTTTATCTTCTAAACATGTTATTCTCTTAACAATTTACAAGTTAATCAAATTCCAAGAAAGCAGTTCATGAAGTTCATAAACAATATGAATTTTTACTCGATCACCTACCTAGCAATAGTTTAGAGAAATTCATGAGTTAAATCCTCATAATTTCTCTAAGTAATTTGGTTAAATAGAATTCAACCAATATTCAACTGACAAAATAATTAAAGAGACTATTATGGGTTTCCTATACCTAATTTTTCTTGAGTCATTAGAAAGGATATTTCATCAACTTATCACAATAATATTTTTCTACATTTCAATCATTTGAAAATCATTTTAATTCTACCTAAATCCAACACATACAAAAGAATTAAAATACTAGAGGATAGATACCTAGTTCACACTTGACTCCATATATAAAAACCAATTATTCCAAACATTCTAAACCACCTAATGGTGTTTAGTATACCAATATTAGTATCTTCATTTGTAATAAAAGTACAATAATGGATTCAAATCTCAATAAAATTCATGTTACGAATCTCTATCCATTTAACTTTAATTACACATAATCAATCCTCATTAAACATGTTTGAGATTTCATCAAAATATTTTTGTTCATTCTAACCAGAAGAATTACTTAGCTCATAGATATATGTTAGTATGGATTCCACACCCATACATTTTCTCATAGATATATGCTAGTATGGATTCCACACCCATACATCATCTCATATATATATATATATATATATATATATATATATGCTAGTATGGATTCCACACCCATACATAACTTAGGGAAAACATAACCTTCAAGTGTTCCTTCAAATGGCTTCCACAACCCTTCATGCACCAGTCATTTAAGCCTCTTGTTTATTAGGAAGGTCATACCTCAACCTAGTATTTGAGTAATTTCAATTTATTTGATGCATAAAGTCAACCCAAACTACAAAAAGTGATGTCAAAGAAATCATAAGATTTCCATTATTACTCATTAAGAATGCATTCCCAAATCATAATTTAACACATCAAATTAATGTAGATACATTACTCTTGAATCTTTATTCACAGTTAAAAGAGGCATCCTTCAAGTTAACTTCTATTAACTTTCCATTAGTGTAGGTAAGAAAAGAGTCAAAATTAACATGACGAACTCAATCATCATGTTAATTGAATATTGGCCTTACACTTGACACACATTCCCAAAGAATACACACCAATGCCATCATGCTATAGTTTAGATTAGGCTAATATTTTTCTTGGTAGATACAATTTCAACTAGTAGAGATGGCTAGTAGGCCCATATCACATTGATAATGATGCATTAAACATATATGCAACCATGCATCCACTCCACATATCTCACTCACCCATTGAAAATCAAACCATTCACATGCTTGGGTTTAACCCCAACTTCTCAAGCACATCCTTTCCCTACATGTCTTTAAGTCCTTTATCATATTTCTTATAATTTGTCTTAACAAAAATATAAAGGAATATAAGAAGCCATTCTTTTTCTTTCACGAGTTTCTAAATGACATAATAATAATAATATCCTTTATGCAACCAATATGCTTCCAAGTCAACATACACAATAATTCAACATGCATGCAAAATAACCATTCATGCATCAACCTACAAGCAAGCATGTTGGCCCATTAGGCCCTAGTGTTTTAACTTGGCTCTGATACCATATGTAAGGTCCCACCTTACCAACCATCAATAGTATAGAGAAGTAAAGGTCACATTGAATACTATTACTCAATTTTTATTTTTATTTTTGTTTTACTCATAATATGACTAACTTAGCTATCATGTAATCATGTTCCTTCAACTATTTCAATGTAAGAATATTACATAAGAAGTCAGGGATAGCTTTCTCTTAGGACCAATTCCAAAACACATTTCCTTTCAAGTTTAAAAGATCATAACATGTGCTATTTTCATACTTATAAATGAGCTCTAAGTAAGAGTGGAAATAAATTCTACCATAATTCCATGTGCAACATTAAGCTAGATCAACCTATTTGATTTCCTAGATTATGCTAAATAAGCTTAATTTACTGACTCTTGATATCGTAACCACAAAAGTATTATACTTCTTTTACAAAAATCACATATAAGTGTACGAGTATTAACCTACCTATAGCAAGGTAACTAAGGGAAGAATATGTCTTTCTTAATCAATAAATCTAGTAAATATGATATGTTTATGAAATAGAATCACAAAATATATTGACCCAACAACATTTCCAAATTAATCAATTAAAGTTCTCAAACCCAATTGTTAAGGCAGTGTTGCAATCATGAGAATTATGTAATGAATGTTGAAACAAAAGCAACTATTGTTACTAATTTAGAAGCGTGTTATTCTTCAAAAAGTGTCATGTAAAATAATGAAACTGCATAAATTGGGCACAAGTAGTTGTTTTCTATAGTCGTTGAAGCACAAGAATGCACCCATGAACACATGCAGCTCAGACAAAACTTATTATTCTCACATGCACAAAATCCTACAGAAAGTCACTATAAAATTGTTTTCAACAACCCCCCTTTTTAATGAAAGATTTAGATAATAAAAGTAACAACAATCATATTCTCTATTCACACTTCAACAAATTATTAAATTAATTTTCATGTTCATACTAGAAACTTGCAGACATAAGAAGCTACATCCATCAAATAGTCTATTCATAAATTTCCAGTACAGAAAAACTACGGTAAGTAGGACTTTTACTCTAACAATTTATATGCACAAAAACTACAACCATTCATGTCTTTTGACAAACACTTTGCATGATGGTAAGTAGGAATTTTACTCTAACAATTTATATGCACAAAAACTACAACCATTCATGTCTTTTGACAAACAATTTGCATGATGGTAAGTAGGACTTTTACTCTAAAAATTTATATGCACAAAAACTACAACCATTCATATCTTTTGACAAACACTTTGCATGATGGTAAGTAGGAATTTTACTCTAACAATTTATAAGCACAAGAACTACAACCATTCATGTCTTTTGACAAACACTTTGCAAACATGCAATCTACAACCATTGAGGCATTTTGAAAAACACTTTGCGAGCATGCAATCTACAACCATTGAGCCTTTTTTCCAAACACTTGGCAAAAATGAATTTGAGATTATTCTTCAACCTATTCAACTCAGAAAATTTAGAAATTGAAACTTCAAATGTTGGCATCTTAAAACAGGGACTAAACAATCTTAGTTTTTCATCAAAAACTCGAAAACAGACGCATATAATTGATAGCAACAATCTGTAAAATCGCCCCAGTTTTTGATATGGGTTCTATAGAGTACTTTTTTTGAATCAAATGGGGGGTTAAATGGCCAAATGGAATAGATACCCCCTGATGTTGAGCGTAAAAGTAATATAATGTTCTAGAGATGCGATTTATTAAAACAACAACAACAAAAACATTCCTATTATCTCATTTATCACTTTGTCAAACACTTAGTGTGAAAACTTCATCTACATCTGTACATGGAGAAACAAAAACTCAAATTTATGATAATATGGTATTTTAGTCAACTCATAGCAACCTACAATGGACAAAAATTCATTATAAAAAGAACTTAAAACTTTGGCAACACATTATGGTTTTAATCCCCTTGCATGTACATTCTCAACTACAGCTTCCATTCATTATTGGTTCACTCCTAAATAAATCTCTAAATATCTCATAAACATTCACAAGTAGTAATTTCCAATTAATTTTGAAGCTCTACAACACTTTTAAATTAATAATAAACCAAAATTTCAAGAATGCTTATGAACA
The DNA here is from genome assembly GCA_031772625.1 of Pinus tabuliformis. Classification (NCBI taxonomy): domain Eukaryota; kingdom Viridiplantae; phylum Streptophyta; class Pinopsida; order Pinales; family Pinaceae; genus Pinus; species Pinus tabuliformis. The sequence goes on along the minus strand of CM062819.1, from coordinate 1,821,411,316 downwards.
TACCTAGCAATGTATTTATACAATTCTAGAAAGGCAGGAATATGCTCCAGCTCCAATGAGATTATTCTCCTGCTCCAATATCCTTACCAACTCATTGTGAACCATCCAATTTTCCTCCCAACCATATCCAGGGATAACTTCTCCCCCTAGAATCCCCAAGCTATAAGAGCTCACAAACAATACCAAAATATAGCAATAGAGAGATATCCAAGGCAAGGTGAGGAAGATAAGTTTCACTTCCTCCCAACACCACTCATGGTTAGGTCCACCAGGTAGAGCTACATAGTAATTTAGATTAGGACTTTCAAAATCATTTTGAAAGCAATTCGCTACTCTCCAAGTCTCTCACTCTCATAATATTTTTCAAATCACTCCAAATCTTGGTATCACAATGCACCTCCCTCCCTCCTAAGTGAGAATACATGAGACACATATATAGGAGGAGAAAAAAATTCTTGCCATAGAGGAGGAGTAATATTCATTCATTGTATTCCATTTAGAGGAGTGTAACTCATGCCATTAAGGAGAGGTATGCATGCCTTAGTTAAGGATAGTGTAACTTATGCATTAAAAAGAGCGTAAGAGGAATCTTTTATGACATGTCTTTAATGAGTTGAAGAGGAATATGCCATTCTTTGATGAGTGCATAAAATAGAGTGTAATGTATTATTAAAAGAGAGAGATTTACATAGAGTCATGAGAGTCATCAAGGAGAGAGGTATGAAGTGATTGAGGGGATGAAGGTGAATTGTAATTCTCTTTTAATAATAATATCATAGTCTCATAAAAGATAATAATAATATTAATAACATTGAGGATTAATTCAAGATTGAATGACTAGGATTGATTAATGATAAGTTAAGTGATTTTCCTTCAACTATACTTGATTGCAAATTTATGTAAGGTGATTTACTATTTTTGGAAAGTCATGCTTGAGATGCTAGACATGACCTCTATTTTTAGAAAGTCACTCTAGGATTGTTATAGAAGATGTTTTATTAAGGAAACTCATCCTTGAGCTTCCCATGAGTGGTATTTTTCTTCCAAAGAATAGGGATTTCGTACCCCTATTGCATGCATCTTCATGCCTTAGTAGATTGAGGACTTCGCGCCCTAATCTACTCTAAAGATCCAAGATTCCACACCTTTATCTTTTTAAATATTCATGACTCCGTGCCCTAAACATTTTATTATAGATACAAGACTCCATGTCTTTATCTTTCATGGATTTAGGACTCCGTGCCCTAATTTCCATGGCTTCTCATCTACTTTGCTTTGAAACTCCACGCTTCACCTTAAGGCACTGATTGTGAGCTCATACCCATCTGATGGTTCGTTGGTAAGGCCTTGTTCCAAGACCTGCACACATCACAATCTCATAGATCAAAGGAATCAATGAATTTCATAATTAACTTATTCACATTTTACCAAAGATTGTGCATGACTTCCACAACCATTTTGGTTCTAGATAAATGACTTCCGCAGCCATTTAAACTTTCAACATCCTTGTTTGAAAATAACTATGTTCCATATCACATTCTGCTCAATACAAGATTAAGCATATAAAATCATAAAAATCATGTATCTTTACTTCCATAGTCATTTATAATTTGAGCATCCTTGTTTGCAAATAACTATGTACCTGCCACATCTTGCTCATTATAAGATTAAACATATATAATCATATCAATCATGTATCATCCATAAATAATAATTAACCATATGTTCCACATAACCATGATCATACATGGATCTATGTGTCTCAATCCTACATCAACATCCATGTCATACACATATTGCCAAACTAGGATACCAAAAGAGAAAAAATTGATAATATGTTCTTAACCAAAACAAATTCTTATACACACAACCATAGATATTATCTTAAGCACACAACAACTAGGTGACCCAAACCAGGTCTATAGCATATAAGCATGTACATAATTTTCTCACACATAATATTATATCATTATATCAAAATCACCCTCTCTAACTGTCATCAAAGCTATCTCACCAAGAAGGGACACTACAGGGCTCCTCTACTTCTACACACCCAACACTCATATCGTCGTCACGCATCATGCAAATTTTATTGCATGGTATATCTAATGAAAAAAATTTGATTATTTTATTGCAGTAGGATGACAGAGATGCAGCATGCGTATATTATATAGAATAAAATGAAGTGAATGTAGGTGCATGACAAGTGGCTCGATTATACTAAGATATATAGACATATTTGATAGACATATCGGCACTTCCTTCCAATGCTATGCTAAGATCAGATCAGACTGGACTGTAATATCTGTCTTAAATAATAATGCTAAAATAATTATGAATAAATGGGAAATTTATATAGCATATAAGGTGGGGTAAATTCATTTTTATGGTTGTTCAATTTTTCATTTAATATATCAATTATCCGATCTACGTATTTCCTATACTCAAAGTCATTCATGTTCATCACTTCGGTGAGAATTATATAATGCTTTGGTAAAAAAGTTGAAGACAATCCACACAATGAATTATATAATGCTTTGCTAAAAATGTTGAAGACAATCCACGCAATTGATTCATGACATGTCTCATGCAAAAGTGATGATCTTTATAAAATGTGAGAGAGGGTAATAGAAATTAACATCAAATGAAACCATCACTATTTTATACTTGAGTAGGTTGGTTTACATGAATTTTTAATATATTAAATTAAGGTCATTTTTCTTCCCTCCTCCCATATTTAACCTTTATAATATTTTGCATCTTTTCCTTTCATAATATCGAGGCAAGATTGTGATTAATATGAGAAAACCCATGTCTAAGTTTGAATCAACCTATTTTGAAAGATGCTAAGTAATGTTTTAATGTATATGTGTCTCCATTGTTCATGCTTGACACCCATGTCTCATCAAATTTCATGTTATTAGTACTTACAATCATTATAGCTATCGATATATCTTTGACTTTGCATCAATTATTTTCGTTAAGAAACACATTATTTTTGTTTTTAACCAAAATCTTTATTTTAAATGGAAATTGAAAAATATCAGTTTATCTCCCAATATTTTTTTTTAAATAATTATATCCCAACTTCTGCATGATAAAACAAAAATAATTATAACCCAACTTCTGCATGATAAAGATGTAATCCACCTTGTATTCATGAAATAAAATAAAAAGGAGCTCAATGCATTATTATAGTAAAATCGCATACACACCCTCTCCAAAAGGTTCATAGTCATGGTATTGTAAAATTCCATACACATCCTCTCCAAAAGGTTCATAGTCATGGTACTGTAAAATTCCATACACACGCTCTCCAAAAGGTTCATAGTCATGGTACTGTAAAATCCCATATGCACCCTCTCTGAAAGGTTCATACTCATGGTACTAGGAATTGAAGCAAATTTTTTAGCATGGTGTCATTCATGATCATCTCAGTGAAAGGAAAAGAATAGACATAAGTATAAAGGCTTCATTGTGTTAGTTTGTCAATGTAGTTATTTTTACAAAGCATCATGATGGAGTTTTCTTACATTTCCTCAAGAGGCTAAGTCTTACATAATATCATAATTACACAATAGATCAGTAGGTGGACACTTAATGAGATAGCTGACTATATAAACAAAATTTAAAAGTTAGATATTACTAGTCAACATTCTTCAAAGATTCATATTATTATGCCATAAAGTGTCAAGTATGTTAAAGATGTGCTTAATGTAAAAGAAAACATGCAGTTCCACTACAACCTATGATAATCAAAGAACCTTTTCAACAATGGGGGTTTGACATAATCAAATAAATGTATCTTCAATATTTCAAATAACATCGGTATATCCTAACAATGCACTGACGTTTTTCCACTAATCAATGACTAGACCAACATCCAGTTTCAGTAACAAAAACTTATCACTATGTTTGGAGTGCCAACCTCTCTTTTTTTCGATAATGGTACTTATTTTTCCTCGTTAAAGTTAACCAAGTTCACTTTGGATAAAGGTATTATATTGAGACATTGTGTTAACTATAGCCCTCATGGCAACAAAATAGTCAAATCTAGTAATAAAAACATGATTTACATCCTGGAATAAACTATAGTTGATCAATAAAGAAACTAGCAAAATTCCTTACCCAACACCCTATGGGTAGACCCTGTGACCCCAAAATCCTATTTAGCAACATCACTTTATATTTTATAGAAAAGAAGCCATATTTCCGCCAAACATATTTTTTTCTCTTTACTTTTCTTAGGATTCTCTAGGTCAACATTTCCAATTATGAAAATACAAATCAAAACTCCCCTGAAACCAAAAAATAAAAGAGATAAATCCAAAAAAGTGTTCTCCACACACCAAAAAACTATTAAAAAAATGGTTTGATAACAATTTTGTGAGTGAGAAAAATTTGAAATAGGTGAACTTGTACTAAAATGGGATAAGATACATGGAGAAAAAGGTAAACATACCAAATATTAGCAATGTTAGCTTGATCCATATATTATCAAAAAAAAAATTGGCCTTGGCACATATAGATTGCAACAACTAGAGCAGGTATCATAGTATTAGAAATATAGAGAGAGAGAACGTGACTAGGCACACAATGCCAAACACACATTGTATTTATTGATCACATAAAGAAGTTACATATATAATAGTTAGATCACTAACTTGTAGATGATAAGATCCGAAGAAGGTGGATCTATGACTCATAGACAACTCATGCACATAGGGAAATAACTATTTCTAGAATCACACATAGAGACTCATAATGACAACTCACGACAACTTGGAAGTAATGGAAGGATTACTTCCAATACCCTCCCTTAATTCTTACATGACAAAACTAGAAAGTACACATTGTAACAATGAATAAATCTCTATCAAATTTATATGGTATGGTCATCCATAACACTCATATCTACTCTTAAATCTCATAGTTTCCGCTCTTTTCTTCACCACACTTTTGAGCTTCCCACTTGATCCCTTTAAGACATAACGCTTCAGACCATCTTTGATGTGCTTTTTAGAATTGATGCTTCTCAACCTCCCAAAGCGCAACAGTCTGTCTCAATACTAAACAATCTTATGGAACTGCCACCATCTATGAATCCATGACCCTCCGCAGCCTTCATCAGTTATCTAGGATATCATTCTAGATATAGAAGGTCTTCAACAGACAAGTCGACAACTTGACCTTCCATAAAATAACCTGTACTGAAGCTCCCAGTATAACACCCATCCCTTTTAGGTAAAACTTTTCTAACCTAAGCTGAGAAAAGCTAGGACTGATGTGTAACAAGAAAAGTAAATACTTTATGAAATAAATAAAATAATTAATTACTTGGAAAAGTGAGACACCAAGAGATGAGATTCTTGCCAAATCTCGCTGGTGAATGGGAAGGGATAATTATTTCATGATAAAGCTTCTAGATTAAATTATAGATAATCTTGATGGATTGGAGATAAATATCCATTGAGTTACTTAGAAAACATAAAAGCTTTGCGGGAGAGAAAGGAAAGCTTTTATGATGAAAAGCCTCGTGGGAGAGAAAGGAGAGATTTTCTAAGAAAAGCCTAGGAAAATGGATACAAACATCCACCTAAAAGTGGGACGCCGCTAAATGAAACCATATCATGAAAGAGGGTATTAAATACCCATTGAAGAGATCAACAGACGCAGTGGATCCATGGCAAGAACTCTCAGCTCTAAGGTGAACTAGAGAAAGCCAGTTTTAGGTTAGCTGGAGGTGCTCAGTTTTTCCAAGTGATATTCTTCCAAATAGTCTCATCTACGTGGGATGTTCTTTATGGTGGCTCCTTACTCTCTAGTTTGTCAATTCATTTAGCACATGAGAGAAATTTCTTGAGTTTCTTTGCTATGAGAAGATTGAATAAATTACATGCGACCACTATGCATGAGAAGAATTGCCTATGTTAACTTCGCTTATGAGATGATTATATATGGATGCATGTGACATTTATTGGAAATAAGTGTAATCCAAGTTAAATTTAGTGAAGGGACATAATATGTGGGTTGTAGGAAATAATTGTTATGTTTTCACACCTTTAGACTTACGTGCTATCTCAGTTTTTAAGATGGTGAATAATTATGCATGAGACACTATGTATATAATTATGTTACAAGGCTTGAAATTGTATAACCTATGGCTCAGGTTATCTAGGCTACGCATTATCCATTATGGAGTGAATTTCATCCATTGATGCTTGTTTAACTATGATTCATATTGCATAAGATATATGTCAGTATTCTCTTGACTATGACTGTAGGATTATGACAACCATATATGGAAATGCTAGCTATAGTGTAATTAGGCTAAAGTTCCCATTAATTCTTGTATTCATTCATCAAAGTACTAAAATTTTGAATGCAAAATTTCATCGTGTTGAATGCCCATGATTGATTATTTCCTTTGAGTTGTAATGTATGCACAGGAAATTTTGAAGGGTTGATTCTTGATGTACTAAATAAGTTTGTTAATGGAACCTAGAGGTCCACTTCATGAATCAAGTAAATCATAGTAGGTAGTTGGTGGTGTGGTGCCCAAGGGGTATGTGAAAAATGGTATCAGAGCATTAAGTTCAAATATTGTGGCTTGAGGGCCACTCACCCTTATACAATGTGACATTAAGTTTGGACTGTGTTGTGTCTATAGATATAGAAAACATTACAGAGCTGTGAGGTGGGGTTTTATATCAGTCGAAATAATTGATAATCATGTGCCATTGAATATATGAATAAGAATAAATGTATGTAAAATGGATGAAAGAACCAAAGACTTCCATAGCCCACACAACATTTTGCATTGAGTCATGAAGTCAAGTGATAGCTATAGAGCATGTAAACTTCAATTTCATACGCAAACATGCCATTTTCACACACATTTATTTCAACATTCAAATGGCATAGGTCCTTCACAGTGGGAATCTCATTGTTTCCATGATCCATCAAGTCCTCATAAAAAGTCCTCATTGATTTTGACTCGAGAAATAAAGATAGCGGAGATTGCAGAGAATAGGTGGAATAGTGAGAAATGTAGTAGAACATCTCATGCAACAAACGAACGAGACTCCGAAAAATGGCCATAGACCGTATTCGTTCATGTCGCAGAAGTCAAAAAGTTAACTGAGTAGGTTATACAGTAGTTGAAACGTACTGGGGATTTGCAGACACAGTGACCAAGGACCCTCATTGCACCCTGCTCCATCTGAAGCTGACAATCCATGGTAGGGAAGTGCAGCTACATATGGTGGTCTCCGTCTCCACTCGCTAGTGTCTCTCACATCCAAATTTGAAAAAGTATTTCCTCCTTTTACCCACCTTTGGGGAGGAGACTGCATAAGCGTGTAATTACCTTACGCTATAAATACACATATTCATTCTCATTCTCACCCACACCCACAAGTTACAATATCACTAGCGTTAAAAAGCTCATATGATCAGGGAATGGGTTGGTTCTCGCAACATGTTCACAACTAGTGTTTCTTGATTTGACATGGCCTCCACAAATCTCATTCATTCTTCATCTCCATCCTCACCTTGCACCATATTTTCCCTTCTTGTCATATTAATGGCCACTAGCACACAAAGAGTGGAGAGTACATTCGCTCTTCATCTTCATCTGTCATTCTTGGTGTGGTGAACGTCTTTGTTTGGTTGTCAGAGGCTAGGATCATGGCTACTGTATTTTACAATGTTTCTGACATCCATTGTAACTACTTCTATGCAAATGTTGGATTGAAATATGATGTTGCACATGAGAAGACACAAAAGTACAAAGAAAGGAAGTTCATATTTGAGGGGGATAAATTGTGAATGATGGTGACGAGCCATGATGCCTAAATTATGGAAAATTTTCAAGCCATAGTCAAATGCACCATATCTTAATTCACAATATGTTGACAATGTGGACCAAAACCACACCATGTAAAGTCCATTGTTTATGCACATATTTGTTTTTTAAGAAAAGATATCAAAGATTTTGGTTCTACATGATGACTTGAAAACACTGATAATAATAATTATTTTGAACAGATAAGCTTTTCCATCTAGGAAACGGGTGTTTTTTTTTGTAACAACACTTTCCAACTAGCAGAGAAAGGATAAAACGACTTAGGGATTGTTTTTTCCTTTTGATCTGCATGGTCAATTTCTGGCTCCGTATTGGTTGTTGTTTGAGCTACACCCCTGAGCTTATCCGCTGAGTTGTAGCATCATGCTTATCGATTGAGCTGCAACGTCATGCTTATCTGATTAAGGCGTATCGAGTTACACATCGAGACCGACCCATTCCAGAAACAACTGATTTGTTGTGGAATCTTCTATGAAAGATCAGTGGATAATGGTTATGCCATAAATGCATTAAGTTGGATAATGGCTATCCAGTTGTTTCAATAACTCTATTTTTCCTTTCCGCTGAAGATTGGGGTCGTAAGATCGTTTTTTAAGAGGGCCTGAAGCCATTACATTATGAAGTGAGTCATTCTTTGGTAAGAAAACCATGTAGAATATCTTATCAGATTTGAGTCTTCTGCAATAGGTAGTGCGCTCGACTCAGACAAAGAGATTGATATAGTGTGGAACTTGATAATGAAGTGGGGAGTGGCAGTGCATAGCATAGCTCCCTCGTGGATAACCAAACCTGCAAAGGCCCGATTAGATTTTTTGGACACACTGGTATTGCTTTGTTACTAAAATAATCACCCTTTTCCGTGACTAGTGATAAACCATGGTTCGAATTGTGAAGTTGTGATAAGTAGAAATATATTCTCATCATCAATTTAACTCATATGTATTAGCTATGACTAACTTAATATATAGTACTATTCGTTAGTTTTGATTGTGACTGGTCTCGTAGCTTATGTATAATTATCAATGTTCCACTTGTTTTGATATGATGGCATTTATCAGTCACGCCATATTCCTACCGGAGTAGAATCTATGTGTAGGTAACATCGTTAAAATTAAATAGATAACACAATAAATTCAAACATGAGGTAACTATTAATTGGCCTGGAACGGATTCGTTGGAGCTCTCCCGTATTTCTTTGTTTTAATGTCATCTGTATAGTGTAATTATGGATTTCAACACCTGAATGTTGAATATGTTTTGAGTTGAAATCCAATCACAAATCAGATGAATCATGGACAACAAAGGAACATGAAGTCCATATGGTATAAAGAATATGCCTGCTTTTTCTCCTTCCATGATAGTTCCATCATATGAACATGATAGGATTGGAAAGCCTTCGAGAGAAAAGAGGAGAAAATATCCTATTAGGAAATTATTTTTTTGTGTATAAAAGCATGCTCCCATAAGAATATGAATACCTCCCGAGTTGCTTCATTTACATTAATATTTGAAGGTTGTACCTTACCCTCCTTGTACATGTATGTAAGGTTCATTATGTTCTTACTATGAGCAACAAGTGTATGCATGAAAATATTATGTGCTCTCATGCATGAATATCTCCCATGTTTAAAAATAGATTTAAGGTATAATGAAATGGGTATAGTCGGGCTTGATGAGTAAACTAGAAGGTATTTAATCCTTACAATTATATCAAAATTCTCAAATCTAAGTATTGTGGATAGCTATAGTAGCATTAGAGGGAGAAAGCAACCGTGAAAGGTTTATGGAAACAAATAAATATGTAATGTGGCTATATAACAAAGAACTTTCAGTGATGTGGTGGAATGGAGAGTAATACAATTAAATAACAACCATCAACATGTTGATTAATTCCCATAAGTAGAAAGAGACATTTGGTCACTATTTTATTTTACTTAAATAATAAGTGTTGGGAATTATGTTGAAGGTAAATTTTTATTTCGTTATGTGTTCCCCAAAGCTTAATTTATTGTTGAATCCCCTTAGGAGCACACAAGAACTCTATACCATGATGTACAAGTGGTTTAAAATATTTATGATAGACCTTGTTTTAAATAGGTATGATTATGGTATTAAAAGATTGGATAAGTAATTCTATTGGTGTGGTCATCATGGGTTGTAAATATACGTATAAGTGTTGAAAAGAGTAATGGGAAATAAAAAAATTTGAATTCTATGTTTAATTATGAATTGCACGATTGCTAGGAAAGATCATAGTTCAATAGAATGAAGATGATAGTTATAAGAGAATCTTAAGGGAAGAAAAATTGAAATAAAAGTATATAAATGAAAACCTATATAAATCTTCAGAAATTGATGGTTAATTAGGTAGGTTCCATCCTAGAATAAATTCTAAATGTTTTATTTAAGGATATCTATTCATAAAGGTGCCCATGAAATATCATGAAGGACAGGTCATTGTATGGGACTATGTATTTTTTAAAAAATGTCTTTCAACTTAATATTTGATTGGTGCATCCACATGTAATGATGTAATCCATTTTGGAATGTGATTTTTCATGTTGGGAAAAATGTTATTAAAGGGAACTTAACCTTACCAGATTATTACATTCAATAACATATGCTTATTTCATTGGACATTCATAGTTTGTACCTAAAAATGTCTGTCAATAAAACAATATCTAAATAATTGTAGCTAATATAAATAAGGAGCACAGATTTTATCTTTAAATCTAGACTGAACCAGGGTGAGAGTTGTGAAGAGTATGCACACATGCAATACAACTTACTGTATGCATGAAGACATCATACATTAATAATTGTATTACCTTCATAAGAAAGTCAATGGGACTAACAACAAAAGTACCTCTAGTGTAAATACATAATGGGAGTGTAAAAACAACTCTTGGTGCTTCTTGGTTAATAGCAGAAAGATAGTATTAAGCTTATGAGCACATTCTCAAAAGTTCACTCAAATTTCTAATATGACTTAAAATGTGCAACCTCAAACTCCACAACCTTAATGAACATATCCATCTAGATACATATGGGGTTCTGTTAATATCTCATAGAGAAGAACCTTTCAAAAAGGTGCTTACAGTAGGATGATTGAAGATCTTACAATTATACTTTTTGAGGAAAGTGATAAGGGAATAATGATCAGTGGGTTTCTACTTAGCTGAGTAAAGTATACTTGCAGATTAGACATGATGGTGCTTGATGCATTAGAGCAATTCAGAGAAGCCTAATGAATAACAAGAATGGTACACTAGATTCAGAACATGATGGTCTGAATTAATAAGAAAATTATTGATAAACCCAAAAGGTTTTTGCATAAATACAACTTATGATGATCTAAGAATCTTATGCTAGTAATAACATAATACATGCATCAAGAAGGTTCTAAGGATAACCAATCATGCAACAGAAAACATTAGGATGATTCAACCATAGGGATGGCTATGTGGTACTGGTAATCGAGGTTGTTGTGCAAGGATATGGGGATCTAGAAATCTAGTCACTTAAGTCACAATCATACCAGCTGGAATACATATGTTGTACCACTATTCCCTACCAAGAAATATTGGGAAGTTTACCTAACAAATTGCATTGATAATGTTGTCTGGGTTGAATAGGACAATATAAGAATTGTTGCATAAACCATGCAGGAATTCATGTTAATAAATTTGATAACTGATCTCTTTGTTTCAGGGGTGACTTAATGTTAAAAGGAGGTGTTAACATGTAAATACCCTAGGATCACACCCTAGTACACATAGTGCCTAAAAACTTAAAGGGTGTGGAATTGAAAACATTGTAACTTTCATTTATAACTCATGAAGGGGAAATGAGTTTATACTTACACTGAATTATTCATGGCCAACAAGATGTTTGAAGAGGTTTAAAAAGAGCATGTGATAAGATAAAGTTAAGTATCATAGTCAATAGTGTGCTTTATGATTAAGTGGAAGTCATATTCTGTTAAAACCTTGTCCAGGTGACAGATCTAATCCCAAACTCAAAGTTATGGGTATGCATGATTAGTTTTATGATACTATATTGTTGACATTGTACTGCAACCACATGACATAGGAAAATGATTTGCTAAATAAAAGAACTTGAATACTTTGACATAAAAAAAAAAGATTCATTGGTTGTAGAAGTTGAACAGGTCCAAGAAATTTTGTATTCTTCTCTTGATAAACTAAGCACAGTTTGATCAACTTACCTAAAGGTAATAGAAATAAATGAAGGAATTTTTTGCATGATACTATCATGGTTGGAAGCATATGGATGAAGTATATGTCATGCAAGGGATGATATGGACATTGATATGGTGTACAATTTGTATAGATGGTATTGTGTACAAGAGGTACATATGGTACTGGTATGGATACATGTATTGTAATATATCACAGGTATAGTTGTGTGTGTGTAATACACACTATGTGCAGGTAAACATGAAGACACTGGATGACTACCTAGTATGGAAACTAACTTGGAATGCGTGTAGAAGAAAGAAACTAAGAAGTGATTCAAGGATAAGTATTAGTGTTTTATTTCAGTTTTGTATGCATGTGATTATGAGTCTGATCTATGTGGATTACAGGTGATCTATAATTGAGGGGTACATATGATTTTGATGGTTATGTTGAGCTAACTTGATATGATATTTTATACATGTTGATTAGTCAAATGTGCTAGTTTGACTTGTTGTGACTGATGCAAGGGAACTGTAGGAAGCAAGTGTTCAGCAAGAACACAAAGGCATTAAAAGAATGCAGGGGAAGAACATGCATTTCTTCAAATATAATGAAAATGAGGAATCATATTTAAATGGCAGGAAACATAACCCACATTCATTCAAATAGTAGTATTGTATATCAAGTTATGATATTAACTGTGGTAAACAACGTTGAGTTTCTGCATCTAAAATCTTTGAAAAACTTCATTGAAACAAATGTTACATGTAGAGATGGAAGGAGACGTGCAGCTATAACTCCTTTGTAACCAAAATATAACGAAAGATTTGCATCAGATGGCAAGGCCATGGGAGCCTATAAATTTAGAAACAACTACCTGTGAATGAGGAAAATAATATTGTAAGATGCAGTAATACACTGAGGATAGTTTAAATTTAATGAGGGAGTATGTAACACCCCTCCCTTGTATGTAAAACTTTGCTAACCTAAGCTGAGAAAAGCTAGGTCTGATGTGTAACAAGAAAAGTAAATACTTTATGAAATAAATAAAATAATTAATCACTTGGAAAAGCAAGACACCAAGAGATGAGATTCTTGCCAAATCCCATTGGTGAATGGGAAGGGATAATTATTTCATGATAAATCTTCTAGATTCAATTCTAGATAAGCTTGATGGATTGGAGATAAATATCCATTGAGTTACTTAGAAAAACATAAAATCTTTGTGGGAGAGAAAGGAAAGCTTTTATGAGGAAAAGCCTCGCGGGAGAGAAAGGCGAGCTTTTCTCAGAAAAAGCTTAGGAAAATGGATAAAAACATCCACCTAAAAGCAGGACACTGCTAAAGGAAACCATATCATGAAAGAGGATATTAAACACCCATTGAAGAGATAAACAGAGACAGTTAATCCATGGCAAGAACTCTCGACTCAGGGGTGAACTGGAGAAAGTCAGTTCTAGGTTGGGTGGAGGTGCTTGGTTTTTCCAAGTGACATTCTTCCATATAGTCTCATATGTATGGGATATTTTGTATGTTGGCTCCTTACTCTCTAGGTTTTCAATTCATTTAGCACATGAGAGAAGTTTATTGAGTTGTCTTTGCTATGATAAGATTGAATAAATTGCATGTGACCATTATGCATGAGTATAATTTCCTATGTTAACTTCATTTATGAGATGCTTATATATGGATGCATGTGACAATTATTGGACATAAATGTAATCCAAGTTAAATTTGGTGAAAGAACATAATATGTGGGTTTTCGGCAATAAGTGTTATGTTTTCATATCTTTAGACTTATATGATATCTCGGTTTTTAAGATAGTGAATAATTATGCACGAGACACTATGTATATAATTATGTTCCAAGGCTTGAAATTGTATAACCTATGGTTTAGGTTATCTAAGCTATGCATTATGCATTATGGATTGAATTGTATCCACTGAGGCTCGTTTAACTGTGATTAATATTTCATAAGATATATGTTAGTATTCTCTCGATTATGACCGTAGGATTATGGCCACGATATATGGAAATTCTAGCTACAGTGTAATTAGGTTAACATTCCCATTAATGCTTTTATTCATTCATCAAAGTACTGAAATTTTGAATGCATAATTTCATTATGTTGAATGTGTTAGGTCCCTATAATACTAGTGATTCCCCTATTACTATTGTCATTGTATCCCTTATTTTTATTATTGTACGCCTATTGTCCCCATATTGTTATTATTGTGCCCCATAGAAGCGCACTATTGTTATTGTTGTGCCCTTATATTATTAGTGTTATGTCGGCTTTGATTATATTGTGACCCCTTAGACTCCTATATATAGAAAAGAGGTTTAGTCATTTGTATCATCCAAGAATTTTTCATTTGTGTAATGTAAAGGAATTTTCCCCCTCTAAGAGGCTAATTTTGAAGTCGTTGATTTATATTTTCTATCATTTGTGATCTAGTTTATAACATTTGGTATCATAGCTTTGAATTCTAGGGTTTTTCTGCTCCAAACAGGTCATTGTGGAATTTTCACTATAAATATTTTTTTGCGGTGTTTCAGAAGCTAAAACAAAGACCCATTTGAGCCGAAATCACGATAATCCTCGAGTCCAAATTTCAGATCTTGTCTCGCTATATGTTAGGAGATATTATCCAAGGAATTTAGGGTTTTTTCAAGATCCCGAATTACATCCCAAACAGGTGATCACAAGAAAATCCTCATAACATTCTCTCTGAGTATTGGATTGAAATTGCGTAAGAAGTCACAGAAAGAAGACAGAATGTAGTTTTCTATGCATCGATGTTAGGTCCGATCAATGAAACAATGACACGTGGAACTTTGTACAATTTATCTCTAATGAAAAATTCTATAATCATGCCATCTTGGGATATTAAGCATAACACTTCCTTGGAGAATCCAATTTCGATCAGACTAGTGGCATTGGAAAGAGGACGTAGAGGGATACCACAGTTCACAATTTCAGACCTTGGAGATCCACAATTTCAGAGATACATCAGATTCACATCGAGCATCAACAACAAGTTATCAAACTATTAAAGGATAACCTCACATTAGCACATAATATAATGAAACAACAGGGAGATCATCTTCGCAGTGAAAGAGGTTTTGATGTAGGTGATTGGGTATTTCTACGACTACAACCATATAAACCAATGTCCCTCAAGCAAGCTAAGAAGGATAATAAATTATCACTAAAGTATTATGGTCCATACAAGGTGTTGCAGAAGATTGGTACTATGGCATACAAATTGGAGCTTCTTTCAACTTCCCGAGTGCACCCAGTTTTCCATGTTTCATGTTTAAAGAAGGTTATATGTGACAAGCTCCCAGTTCAAACGATTTTTCGAGAACTTGACGAGGAAGGAAAAATCATATTGGAACTTGAAGCAATCACAGAAATAAGAACTCGACAGCTACGAAATCAATCAATTTCGGAGTATCTCATCAAGTGGAAGAACTTACCCACTGAAGATTGCACATGGGAGGATGAGAATTTTATACAGAATCATCCAGAACTACTCAAGCATTGAGGGCAACACCTTTTTTAAGGAGAGGGGCATGTTAGCTCCCTATAATACAAGTGATTCCCCCATTACTATTGTCATTGTATCCCTTATTGTTATTATTGTGCCCTTATTATCCACATATTGTTATTAGTGTGCCCCATAGAAGCCCACTATTGTTATTGTTTTCCCTTATATTATTATTGTTATGTCGACTTTGATTATATTGTGACCCCTTAGACTCCTTTATATAGAAAGGAGGTTTAGTCATTTGTATCATCCAAGAATTGTTCATTTGTGTAATGTAAAGGAGGTTGCCCCCTTGAAGAGGTTGATTTTGCAGTCGTTGATATATATTTTCTATCTTTCGTGAGCTTGTTCATAACAGAATTCCCGTGATTAATTCTTTCCTAGAATTTGTAATGTATGCAAAGGAAATGTTGAAGGGTTGATTCTTGTTGTACTAAATAAGTCTATTAATGGAACCTAAAGGTCCAATTCATGAATCAAGTAAAGCATAGTAGGTAGTTATTGGTGTGGTGCCTAGGGGGTATGTGACACCCGAAGCACAACAGGTCACACCATATTGACCTTCTTGAGAACTACCTGTGACTAATTCTCCCGGGTCACATTAATCTGTTAATTAGCTAGCCTGTTCTGTGTGGTTTTGCATCAAATTTATTTTTTCACACCAAAATAATTTTACATATGTAACAACCACTCAATCACTCTAACCAATACATTTTTTTTTGTTATATAATTACACAACAAAATAAACAACCTTAATAAGAAGAACCACCATCTTCAAAGCACATCTTCACTAGCTAAACTAAATATGAATCTCTACAACGAGACCTCTACGACAATGGTTGATTTAAAACCACAGAAATTGAGTGCAGCATGGTCCCTTCGCTCCTTCCCAAGAATTGACTACATCATCGGTCATCGGTGAAATTAATAATCTTCATGGGTGTAAGATTCATCAAGTAACAACTTTTCTCTTCATAGGCATCCTTATAGATTATGTGCAACACAATAGCTGGAGTGACTGTGGATAGTCAATTTTTACTAAAAGATTCTGTAGATCCACAATAAGTTATCTTCTCTAAAACCCATGCAAAATGCACAAGGTGAAACACGAAGGATGCATCTCAGTTGGTCGGATCCATTTAATTGCAAAGAACTCACATCCATATTTGATTAAATGAATCAAACTATTTGAATGAAATGGTTGACTTTTTTTTAACTTTCTCCATGTGACCTTTACGTATTCCCCCACATCTCGACATCAAATCCAGCACCAACTTCTGCAGCTCACGGTGATCCGTAGGGTCATGAATCTATGTTGGGTCCCTATAATACTAGTGATTACCCCATTACTATTGTAGTTATACCCCTTATTTATATTGATATACCCATGTAGTGCCCATATTGTTACTATTGTGCCACATAGAAGCCCACTATTGTTATTGTTGTGCCCTACAATATTATTGTTATGTAGGCTTTGATTGTATTGGGACCACTTAGACTCCTATATATAGAAAGGAGGTATTTTCATTTGTATCATCCAAGAATTGTTCATTTATGTAATGTAAAGGAGGTTGCCCCCTCGAAGAGGCTGAATTCTAAGGCGTGGATCTCTCTTTTCTATCTTTTTGTGAGCTGGTTTCATAACATTTGGTATCAGAGCTTTGGATTCTAGGGTTTCGCTGCTCCAAACAGGTCATCGTGGAATTTTCGCTATAACTTTTTTTCTGTGACGTTTCAGAAGTCGCAAAAAAAACCCATTTGAGAAGAATTGGCGCTGAACCTTGGGTCCAAATTTCAGAGCTTTTTGCGCGATATTTTCGGAGATATGATCTAAGGAAGTTGGCCTTTTTGCAGACTCCTGAATTACATTCAAAACAGGTGACCTGGGGAAAATTGTCATAACTCTCTCTCTGAGGATCGGATTGAAATTTCGTAAGAAGGTAAAGAAAGAGGACGGACTTTAGTTTCTTGTATGTGTGTTTTAGATTCAAAGGTTGAAACAGTGACTCGTGGCACGTCGTACAAGTTCGCTCTACTGAACCAGTCTAAAAGCAAGTCACTGTGGGAGATTTCACATAACTCTTCCTTGGAGAATCCAATTTGGCTCAGACTTGTGGCATTGGAAAGAGGACGCAGAAGGCTACTGCAGGAAGCAATTTCAGAACTAGATGATTTGAAATTACAGAGATACATCAGATTCAATATCAGGCTTCTATAAAGTGAAAAAAGGTGTGTATTTTTTTTTTAAATTTTTGTGTAAGCTTGGTTTAACGGAATTCAAAGGGCATAGTAAAGAATTATTATCGGTAACTGATGCCCCAAGGAAAGAAAATGCAAACACCTAGTAAGGAACCTGAAAGCTCTAGCATGACTCATGAAGAAGAAGAAGAAATGCTACATGATATATCAAAATTACAAGAACAAGTGCAACAAATGTCACGCTCACAAAAGCTAACAGAAGCTAAGATAAGTGGCGTGGAATCTAAGATAAAGGGCATGGAAGCTAAGATGGATGATTCAAAGACAGATTTGAAGAGAGACATGGCAGATTTGAAGATAGATTTGAAGACGGATATGGAAGAATTGAAGAAGTTGCTACAAGAAAGTGTCACTAATGGTGAAAAGGTAGTAAAGGAAACTCATGATGAGAACAAAAGAAATGTTAATCATGATACCATAGACGCTAATGTTGGATCGAAGACTCACCATGTTCCAAAAATCGATATGAGGAAGTTTGATGGCAAGGATCCCGCCACATGGATATTACAGATGGAGCAATTCTTCGATCTCAATAATGTGCAAAACACACAAAAGGTACGTATGGCAACTTTATATTTGGAACCAAATCAGTTTGTATGGTATCAATGGCTTTGTTCTCGTAAACAATTTATCACTTGGGCAATTTTTACGGAAGAATTGATAGCACATTATGAGGATACAAAAAGCAACACTTTTTTTAGCCAATTGATAAGTCTCAAACAAAAGGGTTCAATAATGGAGCACATTGAGGAGTTCCAAAAATTGAACATAAGGGTAAAAGATATTCCAGAGGAGCATAGGATTGATGTGTTCATAGGGTCTTTAAAGGATAATATCCAACATGATGTGCGCCTTTGGGAACCTGATTCATTAGAGAAGGCATTCAGGTTAGCAAGAAAAATGGAAAGCAAAATTATGGCAACTAGGAAGCATACCATTCACAACTATAAAGATGGAAGTGTTGTTGCCCATAGTCTTCCACAACCTACAAGGTTGACACCACAACAATTGGAAGAAAAAAGAGCAAAAGGGCTTTGTTACAATTGTGATAGCAAATACACAAAAGGTCATAAGTGTGCTGAGAAGAAATTATTCTACATAGATTGTGAAGAGGAAGAAGAAAAGGAGCAAGAAAGGTCAAAAGAAGAGGATATATTCCAGGAACAAAGCCTAGATGAAGAACAAATAAATCCGACCATATCTTGTAATGCATTGGCGGGAATTACCACTCCTCAAACCATCAAGATAGAAGGACAAATCAAGAAGAAAAAGGTAATAGTGTTGATTGATTCAGGAAGCACCCACAATTTTATTCATTGTAGGGTAGCAAAAGAATTGAATTGCTTCCTATATCCAGCACCAGAGTGTCAAGTGATGATTGCAAATGGAGGAACAATAAATTGCTCTGGAAAGTGCCATAATATCAAGCTATCCATGGGAGAATATGTATTGACTAGCCCAATGCTTTCCATTCCAATGGGAGGTGCTGATGTTGTACTAGGAGTCCAATGGCTACAATCCTTGGGTACAATAGCTTTTAATTTTCAAGAACTTTTCATGAAATTTTCTGTGGAAGGAAAGGAAGTTGAATTAAGGGGTATTGCAGGGAAACCAGGAAAGATAATCAGCTCTAATGGTATGACAAAGCTTCTAAAAAAGGAGCAAAGAGGTGTAATTGCACAATTATGTTCGCTAGATGTTTCCACATTGGAATCATCTATTTCTCCAGATCTCCAAAAAGTCCTGGACAATCATTCCAAGGTATTTGAGACTCCCAAAGGTCTCCCACCTATGCGTGATCATGATCATGCTATTCATCTGATTCCAGGAAGTGTTCCTCCAAACATCAGGCCGTACAGATATCCCTATGTCCAAAAAAGTGAAATTGAACGTATGGTTGCAGAAATGCTAGAGGCTGGTATAATTCAACCGAGTCAAAGTTCTTTCTCTGCTCCAGTAGTATTGGTGCACAAGAAGGATGGATCATGGCGCATGTGTCCGGATTATAGGGAGCTCAACAAGCTCACTATTAAAGATAAGTTCCCCATTCCTGTCATTGATGAATTACTGGATGAATTGCATGGATCAATTTACTTCACCAAGTTGGATCTTCGTTCAGGATATCATCAAATCAGAATGAAGATTGAAGACATTCCGAAAACGGCATTTAGAACTCATGAGGGTCATTATGAATTTTTGGTCATGCCTTTTGGCCTTACCAATGCACCTTCAACATTTCAAGGTTTGATGAATTCAATTTTCAAACCATTCCTTAGAAAATTTGTGTTAGTATTTTTTGATGATATACTAATCTACAGCAAGTCTTGGAAGGATCATGTTGAACATGTTGACAGGGTGCTACAACTATTGGAGGAGAAACAATTATATGCAAAAAGATCCAAATGTTTCTTTGGAGTCCAGGAGGTGGAATATTTGGGTCATATTGTATCTCATGAAGGAGTTAAGGTAGACCCTAGCAAAATTAAAGCCATTAAGGAATGGAAAATCCCCACATCCATAAAGCATCTGCGAGGATTTCTTGGGTTGACAGGGTATTATCGCAAGTTTGTTAAGAATTATGGGAGAATAGCAGCACCTCTAACAACATTATTGAAGAAAGATGCATTTTCATGGACTCCGGAAGCAACAAAGGCCTTTGAACATCTTAAAGAGGCAATGTGCCAAGCACCGGTCTTAGCTACACCGGACTTCACAAAAACCTTTATTGTGGAATGTGATGCTTCAGGAAATGGAATTGGTGCTGTTCTAATGCAAGATGAAAGACCCATTGCTTTTGAAAGTCGTCCAATCAAGGGAAAGTTTTTAAGAAAAGCTATTTATGAGAAGGAAATGTTGGCAATACTCCATGCACTTAAGAAATGGCGACCCTACCTAATGGGAAGACACTTCAAGGTAAAAACGGATCATGATAGCCTTAAATACTTTTTAGAACAAAGATTATCCTCTGAAGAGCAACAAAAGTGGGTCACAAAGATGTTGGGTTATGACTTTGAAATCATCTACAAAAAGGGAAGCAAAATGTGGTGGCAGATGCACTCTCAAGAAAGGATGAGGATGTGGAAGCATTGTTGTGCGCCATTTCTATTATCCAACCAGATTGGATAAATGAAGCAAGGGAGGAATGGAAGAATGACGAAGAAGTGTGGGCACTTATTCGAAAGCTACAACAAGATTCCAGTACGTCTGATACATTTAGCTGGAAAAATGATTCGTTATGGTACAAAGATCGCTTATACCTCTGTAAGAATTCCCAGCTAAAACAAAAGATTCTTATGGAATTGCACACTTCTCCCTTAGGAGGGCACTCAGGATTTTTAAAAACTTACCACAGGGTTAAGAAGGAATTTTTTTGGGATGGCCTTAAATCAGATATTCAAAAGTTTGTGGCAGAATGTTTGGTTTGCCAGCAAAATAAAGTTGAAACAATTAAGACACCGGGTCTATTACAACCTTTATCCATTCCAAGCCAACGTTGGGAGGAGGTTTCAATGGATTTTATCACAGGTTTACCCAAGTCTGAGGGAAAGAGTGTCATCATGGTGGTAGTTGACAGACTTACCAAGTATGCACACTTTTGTGCATTATCACATCCATTTAAAGCCAGTACAGTTTCTACTGCATTTATGGAAACAATTCAAAAGCTACATGGAAACCCAAAGATTATTGTAAGTGACAGAGATCCCATTTTCACTGGAAATTTTTGGACAGAATTATTTTCTTGTCTTGGTACTCAGTTAGCTCATAGCTCATCTTATCATCCTCAATCTGATGGGCAAACTGAGATAGTAAACAAATGTTTGGAAGGATATCTTCGTTGCTTTGTATCTGATAAACAGACACAATGGGTCAAATGGTTGCCTCTGGCTGAATGGTGGTATAACACTTCCTTTCATACAGCAACAAAAATGACCCCATTTATGGCACTTTATGGGTATCAACCACCATCCATCACATCATATTTAAGAGAAAATTCTAAGGTTCAGGCAGTGGAACATCACATCGAACATCAACAACAAGTCCTCCAACTCTTAAAGGATAACCTGTGTTGGCACAGAATAGAATGAAACAACAGGCAGATCAACATCGCAGTGAAAGAAGTTTTGATGTAGGTGATTGGGTATTCCTACGGCTACAACCATATAAGCAAATGTCCCTCAAGCAAGCTAAGAAGGATAATAAATTATCACCAAAGTATTATGGTCCGTACAAGGTGTTGCAAAAGATTGGTACTATGGCATACAAATTGGAGCTTCCTGCAGCTTCTCGATTGCACCCAGTTTTCCATGTTTCATGCTTAAAGAAGGTTATAGGCGACAAGCTCCCAGTTCAAACAATATTGCCAGAACTTGACGAAGAAGGAAAAATTATATTGGAACCGGAAGCAGTTATAGAAACAAGAACTCGACAGCTACGAAATCGATCAATTTCAGAGTACCTTATCAAGTGGAAGAACTTATCCGCTGAAGATTCCACATGGGAGGATGAGAATTTTATGCAGAAGTATCCTGAACTACTCAAGCGTTGAGGACAACACTTTTTTGAAGGAGAGGGGCATGTTGGGTCCCTATAATACTAGTGATTACCCCATTACTATTGTAGTTATACCCCTTATTTATATTGATGTACCCATGTAGTGCCCATATTGTTACTATTGTGCCACATAGAAGCCCACTATTGTTATTGTTGTGCCCTACAATATTATTGTTATGTAGGCTTTGATTGTATTGGGACCACTTAGACTCCTATATATAGAAAGGAGGTATTTTCATTTGTATCATCCAAGAATTGTTCATTTATGTAATGTAAAGGAGGTTGCCCCCTCGAAGAGGCTGAATTCTAAGGCGTGGATCTCTCTTTTCTATCTTTTTGTGAGCTGGTTTCATGACAATCTATAGTATCAGAATGTCTAATGGCATGATTGTTGAGTTTGATCTTTCAAAGTCACTTTTCGTCATGGATATGGAAGTGAGAATCATCATTGATTTTCATTGTCGATCTCACCGCTACACATAAAGAACTTCCTCACCCATCTTCGTCAAGAACAAAAGCCTCTGCCATAGATCTGTGGCTATCAATAACTCTTCTCCTCATAGCGACAAATTCCCTCGTCTCAAGGTTTTCAGAGGCTAAAATAGTCGTGAGCTTAATCAAGGTGCAAGAAATCCATCCCTAAGCACACTAGATTGGTCGAGATTATGCTATGGAGATAACTAGTCACTTATGCCTCCACTTCTCGGTTCTTTGTCTTGCCTTATGGAGTAGATTTGGTTCTACAAACCCAAACGCTGATTTAAAAAACGAACAGATCTATACTACACATAGGAACACAAAATCTTATAATAAATATGGAAATAAAACATTTAATTAATCTATTTACATAGCATCAATAAGCTCAACACTCTCTCACATTTTCTTGGCCCTCCCTTGAGGGAGTCAAGCTAGTACCTGCTTTGATACCATGTTAGAAAAATAGAGAGAGAGAGCATGATTAGACACACAACACCAAACACACACTTTATTCATTGATCACATAAAGCAGTTACATATATAATAATTAGATCACTGACTTCTAGATGATAATATCCGAAGAAGGTGGATCTATGACTTATATACAACTCACACACATAGGAAAATAACTATTTCTAGAATCACACATAGAGACTCATAATGACAACTCACGAAATCTTGGAAGTCATGGAATAATTACTTCCAATACATAGTCCCTCCCAAACAATGGCCAAATCCTCCAAAGGTAATCTTCCTAATTACATCACAAGAAACTATCATGTACATAAATAAAGTTACTCCCTTTTTTTTCCTGACTAAGTTATGTTTCTTTCAAGCACCATTTCTTTTCATGCTTAGTTTTTTTTTTCTTTTTTTGTGGCCAAACAAAACATTTTATTTTGATAGAATCCTACAATAATATTTTCCTAGGAAATACTTTTCATGTTTGGTACACTTCTTCATGAAAATTAGGGCATGGGTTGAAACCATGGATCCCCATGTGAATTTTAGGACCAAGGTACAATCATTCCAAGTCTTGATCATACTTTCAAGGGATGTTGTGACTAGTACCACATGGGGAACTCTATAGGAAAAGTAAGTTGCGATGAATGGACTCTAACCTCATGTAACCTAGATAATCAATTTATCTTTAATACATGGACTTCTTTTGGGTCTAGCTATGTTATTGCCTCTATCTTAAAGCTTGTGAAATTCTCAAAATTGATATTAAACGAGAATTAGAAATACATAGGAAACTAATCAAGTCTCAACACAAGAATCATCCAACGTATACTATAAAGGTATGAATATGATCCCTCGTCCATCTTTTGGCCTATAAACAGTAAACACAAGAAATTCTTGATAGCTACAAAAGAAGTTAAATGATTGAGAAAGGCTTCCTTAGTAGGTTGGGCATGTAGGTACCTTCTTAAGGATATGGACACATTGGAAATGAAGTGATACCTTTGATCCTAGGGTTTCTTCTTTGATGTTACGGATGATTGTCAGCTATGGAGCAACACAAATGATTCAAAATGACAGCCTCGTCTTTTCGTGTCCTGAAAAATTGCATATTCTACAATTTCAAAGAAACAGTGGAAGGGGTTGAGTTGGTGGCTAATAAATTCCTTTTGTAATTTCCCTTTAGGATGTAATCATCATTTAAGAAAAATGGGCAAGACAGGTAACTCAACATCTCTCAGTCTTAATAGTGGTATCCATGTTGTTACACTAGATGTCCTATATGTATAAGATTATTATAGAGATTCCATAGTCAATTCATAGTAATCAAAAAAGACATTCAAGGTTCCTCCAACGCATCGGCAATTATTTTGTTAACATCAAAAAATCCTTTTCATTTCATTTTTGAGTGTTTTCATGCTCAAAATAAAAGAAAACTAGAAAGAACAAATAATAAAGGCTTTGGAAAATCATAACAATACTTTCGCACAGGACTATACTAACATGAAATGGATCCATCTAAAATTTTCACTCACCACATCCATATCAAAGAGGACTCCAAACCCATCTAAAAGCTAAAACAAGGAATGAATTTTTCTTTATGAGACATATTCAAAGAAGAGTTGAAAAAATTATTTTCAACTAATTTCATTTACCACATTTGTAAGAGCCAATGGGTCTCCCCCCTTTTCATTGTTCCTATAAAGAATGGAAAGTACATGATTGTGTTGATTACAGAGAAATCAAAGAACCACCCACAAACATGAGTTCCCACTATCATCCATCAAGTAGGTAATAGATATGTTGGCAAGAATAAAGTACTTATCTTTCCTCGATGGGTTTAGTCAAAACGAATATATTCATATCGCTTTAGAATACCAATACAAGACCATGCTCACTTGTCCTTAGAGGAAATTTGGTTATTGTTTTCTACAATTTGGACTCTATAATGCTCCTGCAACTTTCCAACAAGTTGTAATTGGAATATTCTATGACTTAATTCATGATTGCATAGAAGATGGCCTAGTTCTTCTTTAATCATTTCCTTGCATGATTTGGGTTCCCCAATGAGTTAGTGTTAACCATGGATATTTTTTTTTAGAACAAGATATTCCAAGATATATTTCATCTCCTTAGATTCACCCATAAATTTACTTCACCATACTACCCCCAACCTAATGGTTAGGTACAAATCATTAACAAAGTCCACAAAACAATGGTACAATATATGGAAAACAAATATAAAACCAACTAGCACCACTTGTTGTTTTCATCCTTATGGGCATATCATACATTCGCCAAAACATCCATGATATTCACTCCTTTCCATCTCATACATGGGTTCAAATTAGTATTCCTAATCGACTGTGATATCCCCACACTACACACTATAGTTGTGCTACTCCCTGACATTGCTCCCCTTGAGTAACACCTCATACAACTAGAGCATGTTGATGAAAATTGGTGAGCTTATCTCCAACATAATGAGGCCAATAATAATCAATTCAAAACCACCTTGAATCTCACCATATCTCCTCACTCTTTCAACAGCGAAGATATTGTCTTACACTATGATGTCATCAATGAAGTCTTGGCTCCTAGGAAATTTGAAATGTTATGGAAATTACCTTACATAGTCATACATTATCTCCTTAAATTAACATACATTTATTTTTAGCCTAATAGAACATGTCTCAAAGACCCCATTAATGGGCTCTATCTCAAAAGGTTTCATCCATGAATACCACACTTGTTACTCCCAACAATGTTTTTTTGTACTTAATTTTCATTTCTTGTGATCTAATACCCCTTACATCATGTTTTATAATATCTATCCATGTCATTGTGTCACATATGGATCACCCACTAGCTTACTTCATTGAGTTTGTTGATGACACTTCTTGATCGTCACAAAACATAGCTTTTTCTACTTGGGCCATTTACTTTCCTGATCAAACCCCTCTCTAGAGAAATGGTGTTTGTATTGGTTCAGACACCAATAACTAAGTCGAATACAATTCCATCATAGGCCTATTGTATTTTTCCACCCACCTTAGTTTTCACCACCTCCGCATGTTCCTTGATTCTTAGCTTGTAGTTACACAATTGAACCAGACCTTGTAGGATAGCAATGCTTTCTTGTTTCATAAATACTTGCATGCCAAGTTGTTGGCATAAGGTTTTGATCATGTTACCCTTTCATGCATACCAAGAAATTCACATCATCAATAGAAAACATAACCATAATCCTAAACTAACAAGCATCACACTAACCATGAAAACATCTTCATGAAGCATGTAAAACATACATGGTATAATAAATATGTCCATTACATCATGACATAGCATCATAAGCATACAAGTCACAATGTGACACATCATGAGAACAACATGATCATGATCATCATAATCATAATGTATATATATATATATATATATATACACTCATACAATTTCAATACATTGGGGTGTTATCAACCATTATAAATAATAATGAAAAGCTTGGGGAGTCTCCTCATAATGGGTGCTTCCCCTGGTACATATACAACATTTATGGAGGAGGTAGTGCTACAACACTACCTCATCCCCCACTACCACCAACAAGGGGATCTTGCACCCCCTCATAGCCCAGGACAAAAATTAGTCATATTGTTAACACTGCCACTACTGCCATCTGTAAATATTTCTACCACTCATGATGTGGCATAACCACAACATCTATAGTATCCTCATCAAGCATTTCCCATCCATCCACGATTATTTCATTCGAAATTCTTTCCATCCTTTGGCGCACATCCATGTTACTAACCTCAAGGGCCACTACTCACTCCCATAAACTACAGTACTCCTCACAGATATTTTCCTAATCCTCCCCCTCTTCAAGGGGGGCGTCAAACCTTATGTCAAAATTACCATGTTTTCGAGGTCTCTGGAGCCCCTCTAGTTTCCCCTCATCCTAGCATACTCACCTAATCCACACTAGTCCTCATGCATGCTCTTTGTCGCAAGGATGATCTCATATGATTGATATCTCCCAATTGCGAGGTCCCATATTTACTAACACAACAAAATTTGGCTTCAACATCATCATATAAAAAAGAAGCTTAAAAAAAAACTAATGCAAATCATGGAAATCCATTCCCCCATAGGGGAACTCCAAAAAAATATGTGACATCGATATCCATCATGAAAAAATAGTATTGGCCTAATAGTGTCCTACCTCTCCCTCCGCACCCCATGGTATCATTATTTTCCACCATATCATGATTTGGGGAAAATTGGGAGGCATCACATGTGCTTTGATATGGGGCCGAAATAGAACAAGCGGCTTAAAGAAGACACTACACAAGAGAGTCCCAAATGTGAGATCCCATAGCTAACCCCCCATTGTTCGAGTCATCTAAGAAACTACGCTCCTATGCAGTAGGTGATACCAATTAAAAAGGCTCCCCTATGCACCTAGTCCAATACTCATATCTAACGGCCCATAATCCTATGCGAGACCATCATTTTAAATATCCTCACAATGATGACAGTGGTGACATGAAGCCGCACATCCTGGATTGATGCAATCTGAACTGCCCCACCATCGACAATATGGGTCGTACACCACTAACCATCTCACTCCTTAAATATCATGACTAATTGTGGTGGATCAACAAGTACCTCATATCCATGTAGCCTCATTCTAGTCATAAAATATATATATCCACTTTATTGTATCTAGCAAGTTCAATCCCTTATATGTCAAACACTTCATGGTGGACCTACCACATGCTCCCTATAAATTGTAGAATATCCCCCTGTGACCGAATTAAGGGGTAGTTAAAGTACTTGAGTAACCCCCATTGAGCCAAGTCTACCCGTGTCTATGAACTATCTATGACCACAACCCTTATTTTTGCATAATCTCACTCTCTCCAATGGAAAACTATTCACATTGACATTACCAAGTCTACTGGGAAAAATGTATAAATTATTTCCTTCTTTTTTCATTTAACAAAAGCACCTAGTACTTGTACTATCACCACACTTCTTCCTGGAAAAACATGACAGAAACATAGATTGCAAGCATTAAAGGCTTCCCTTCAAATCAAAATGGAAAAAAATTAAAATTATTGTTTTGTTTGAAATAATCCCTTTCTTTCCAAGAGGTTCAAGGCTTAATAGGAGAATTTTCTACCTCAAGACTAACCGACATTTTTTTACATTCTACAAGGAAATAACTACGTATGGGATAAAAGTGAAACTAATTTTTATGCTTCCATAGTGATGGGTACTAGAACCATGTTGGGTCAAAATCGAAATTTGAAATCCATAACCTTGGAAATCCATTGAACATATTGCAAAACAAAAATTCATAATCAAGTACGAAGACATATAAAACTCATTTTTTTGAGTGAAATTTCCAAGCTAGTACTAAATTTTGGTAGAAATTTTATGAGCCTATTAGAAAATTGCTCCCTCTTGGAAAATACAATGTAGAATATAAAGAAAATTCTAGAAAAAATAAATGGATTCTTGACCAGAATCCTTGCAAATAACTAAGAAAACTTCGTATACAAACTATTCAATGTACATACCTTAATTTTGTTGGCATCAACCAACACCTTGGTAGCTCATTTTAACAATTTCTTGGGAAGAACCTGTCCTCCATTGTGGTTCATGAGGAAGGCATAAACCTACGATATCTTCAAAACTTAGTTAGCTCTAGGAATTAGAATCATATTCTTGAATAGAGAGTTATAGAACTAGGGTTCTTGTGAGGTATTGTGAGTCCTATATGTATCTTTCTACCATTGAATTTATCAGCATATAAGGGAACCAATTCTAAAAATTCAAAGATTTAAGGAATACACCCAACATGTAGAATGGATGAAGTCTAGACCTTATTAGTACTCTTATTTTCTGGGTAAATCCATTAATACCACCAGTAATCCATGTACCACTGGAAATTGTGATACTATCTCCCATGTGTATTAATTGTATCTTTAGAAAAAACCTCCCTTATTCTGTTTGACATGTTTGTTTGGTACTTATAGAAATGTTCAATGAATGAATTAATTGAGATCGATGTTATTAGAAACTTTGGTAGTGTTAAGTGTCTTGTTAACTTATTTTATGTGAATAAGTGTAAGGAAAGATGGTTCATCAATAAAAAAATGCTAATTTGATTAAAAAATATAACAATATCTCACTACAATACATGCCTCATTTAATGTAATAGAGATATTTGGTTATGTGAAGTATGAATTGTCCTAACAATTCAATATGTCTTGAGAAAAGGTGGCATGAATATAATGAATTTGAAATGTAGGATAGGATTATGGGATAAGGTCAAGCAAGCCTCCTGAATGCACAGGTAAGAGGGATGGTTAAGTATGAAATGAATAATTATGCATCCATACACGAGAGATTCATGTAGGATATATGATGAAGGGACATAAATAAGAAAATATTTCCCATGACCTACATAGCAACAAAAGTGGCTAAGTATAGAAAGGGATGTGAATTGTAGGTTGGGGAAATGCGGGTGCAAATTGAAGAATACAAGATAAAGGTGGAGGATGACTTTGGGGAAAAGAGAGTTTACAACTAGCATAGATAAAAACAAATAACTATTGTAGATGTGTTGGGTATTGAATTATGTAGGCAAGAACTATGTAAAAATGTCTTATGTAACCCACATAAGTGAAAATTTCACTGAGTGCTCTAAAATAAATAAATTTGGTTGTAGTAAGGGGTCAAAAAGGATAGAATAGAATTGATCAATGAATGTTGGTTGACTCCAATCAACAAAGAAGGTTTGAATTAAAGCCCTTCAAAGAATTTTCTACTTAAATTACATACATGAATAAGGTTTATAAGATCGACAAAGTTCAAAGCCATTTAATATTTATATTCATATTGGATTGAACCTAGAGGAATTAAGTAGAAAAGTTATATATTGTAAATTAATATGAGATAAACTGAGAGATTATTTAGACAAAGAAAACATAGATTGAAAAAAGCTTTTATAGTGCTTTGCATTTAAAAATAAAAAATAAGAATAATTCTACTATGTTATTAAAGGAAAAACTTACTAAATGTAGGATAGTTATTGATTTATGTTGCAACAACATTCATGGGAAATAAACTAATTTCTAAGTTTCCATTCTATAGCTCTATTTCAGGTTTAGGCTAAGGGGTGATGAAGGGGATGCAACCATAGATGTTGATATGGAGATATCCATGTAGGCATTGGAGAAGAAAAGGTGCTGAAGAAGAATTTTTAATAAGAAGCATACAAAGATGGTGCAAGAATAGATGAGGCATAGACAAACATAGTGTAATGAAAAATTATGCAGCGATTGTGGAAAGAAGTAAGTAAAAGCTTAACAAATGCATTAAAGACCTAAATGGATGAGGTAGTGGCTTGTGCAACTTACCATGTGAAAAAAATTGCAAAAATAACAATTAGGTGCATTAAGAGGTTTCTCACGTAGTTTTTCATGTGGAGAGAGTAGTGTACATTACCCAACGATTAATGTAAATCATAATTAACCCACACACTATTATCAAGGTACATCATTTGTCAAGGTACATCGTTGGTCGAGCAATAAGTCGTGAATATTTATAACCAATAGCATCACAGGGAAATCAAGATTTTTCCTTTTATTTTGATTTTAGATCCCTAGAAGAAACTTCAACTTAGTGATCAATCGATCACTTTAGTACCCTAGACTAACAATAAATAGTTATATGGTACATGATGGTTTCACTTGTACTTTTAAAGCGATTAATCGATAAATAGTTATATGGTACATGATGGTTTCGTTTGTAGTTTTAAAGTGATTAATCGATCACTATAGTACTCTAGCTTAATTGCAAGGACTAATAATAGAGGAGTTCTCTAACGAGGCAGAGGAATTGCTCGGAAGGTCAAAAGTGGCTGAATCCGGGCAAAAAAATTTCAAAAAATCTTGTAGAGACAGTGTTTGAATCGTGTTTTTGATGGTGGAAATGGATTCAGCACCGTCAAAAACATCTAGGACAGCTAAAATTTTGAAGTTTAACAACTATAACTCAAAATCCTTGCCAGATTTTCTCTAAATATGACCGGAAATTCCATAACTTTCCAGGCAATTCCTCCAGCTAGTTAGACTATAGCAATAATAGATGGTTGTAGTTTTAAATAAAGTAACACATTAAATGAAAACGTGGAATAATATGTTAATAAATATAATAACATTTGTATGGAAATTTATATTTGACTCTTAAAAAATTGGTTATAATTAAGACGTGAAGTTAAATAATTATTTTTTATTAATTATATAACTTAATGTAATTTGATTAAAATTTGTATTATAATGTAAAACTGTAATAATTTTTATATTTTCTCAATAATGGGTGATATCATTAAGATGTAGTTTTTAATAAATTTATCTATCTAGATCTTATAAGTATTTGTATCATAATTTGATTTTACCATAACAATAATTTGCAATAATTTTTTATAATTAATTTCTAAATTCAAGTTAAGCTTAATGCTTTTGTGCTTAATACTAGTTGTTATTCCAATTATATTGGAATAAATTTTGATAGCTATTTTTCCATTGACATAGATAATTTTGATAGATAAAAACATATAAAAAATCTACCTTCATTTTTTTAACCATAACTAAAAAATTTGTATTGATAGCATATGTTCCTTTGAATGCAATGTTATGTCAGTGTTACCAAAATTTGCTTGAATTCCTATTGGCATTCAACTATTCAAAATGTTTGTTGTAGTGACACGTTCTAACAAAAAAAAAAAAAAAAACTAAACTATAGATCCAAGTATTATAAACACAACAAAATACCCCTAACAATAGAGAAAACGAGGCTTCCGTGTAGTCATTGCAATTAATTAACACACATGACATTCAATGTGTTCCATGTTAGGAGTAGTTAGAATTAGGCCTTCCATGAGAAACCCATAAACATTTACAAAATCGACTACATATACAAAATACTGGGTACCCACTTCAGTGAGGTGTTTTAGTTCTATAATTTGTGATGAGAGGTTGTTTATCTCATTTTCGGTCGTTTGGAGATACAACTTATGTTTGACTAAGATATACATAGTAGAAGTGACCCTAGAGACTAGTTGGTTTTGTACTAGTTGCAGTTACAACATGGCAACTTGGAGATCTTAACTTCTTATTCGAAGGGAGGGTAAATTTTCTTTCTGTTCATTCTAGTAAAAGGGTAAGGGTTCCCTAAAGCCTTGACAAATAGGTGCTTCCAAAGAGACATCCTAAACTGAGCAGTGAAGAACAAGGACCATGTATAGAGAGAGTATAAAATGTCGAGCGACAAAATAAAAGTTCCACGATGGGAAGAGGTTATACTAGTCATTTTTTACTATCCCTAGTGCTATAAGGAAAAATGTCTCCACACCAATCAATCTCCTTTTTCCATACCTGGAAAGGGATTATGTAACCAATAACAACCCTTTGCAAAATTCTTTGAACTATATCCTTCCCTACCAAAGGGTTTTGGCATAGGCAACTTCAATAGAAGAACAAACAAAAATTTGGTATACAATCAAATTGTAAAAATATCATCTATTATACCATCAAATTAACAAAGGATATTGATTTCAAATTCCTAACCTAATTAAATATGAAGTTTGTTAGGGAAATAACAACTTCCAACTAGTATAAATTATAAAATATTTTGGATACTTCAATTTAATATGTCAATTAAGTGGAGGGTCAAGTAAAATTATATCCAATATTATTAGGATACCTTGTAGCTAATACAAAGTTGGGGAGGAGGTGAAGGAATTCCCTCCCAATTACCACAATATGATCATTCACCATAACTAACTATTTGACATTGTAATTAGTCAATAATGTAAGGAGAACATCTTTGTATTAAATAATCTTTGCTCTCAATGCCACCCCTTAGTAGTTTTATTCTCAAAAAAGTTGGACAAAGTGGTGCCAGCAATAGAAAGCATTTCATTGGGATATATAGGGGGTTTTAGTGGGACATGTATATTTCGTCAAATATTTTTATATGAATTTTGTTTAAAAATTTAAATTAAAAATTATTAAAATGATATTTAAATTGTTAAATTAGTATAAATTGAGTGTCTCAAAATTTGTTTATAACTCTAAATCTATTTATATATTTAAAAATACATATTTTAATAATAATAGAAAATAACAATTTCATCAAAATTTTAACTTTAAATTATTGAGGAAAACATAAAAACAAAAAAATTGAAAAAAATAAATTTCACCCATCATAATATATCATGGTTAAAAGGGAAAGATAATAAACTCATCATAATATATCGTCGTGGTTAAGAGGCAAGATAATAAACTCAATAAGAAAGTATAAATATATTTCAAAAATAAATATATTTCCAAAAACAATAACATTGTCATATAAAAAAAATAATAATAATTATTATAATATATTATGTTCAAAGGCAAGGATGATGAACTCAATAACAATGTGTAAATAGATTTCCTAAAAACAGTAACATTGTAATAAAGAAGTAATTGTTATAATATATCCCGTTCAAAGGCAAGGCCAATAAGCTCCAAAACAATGTGTAAATAGATATCCTAAAAGAGTAACATTGTGGTGAAGTTATGAGTTTTAAGCATCTTTCAAAAGTTTTAAATGGAATTTTAAAATGTAAATTTTATGGTATATAAGCAGTAAATAAATAAATAAATGTCATTTTCAGTTTTTAAGCCAAGCTTAAAAACGGAATTGTGGAGTCCATATCTGCCGTTCATAAAGACTTCAGTTTGGAGAAGTCAATTGTGGAGTCCATATTTGCCGTTAATAAAGACTTTAGTGGTTCGAGAAGTCACTTGTGAACGCAATTGTGGATTCCGTATTTACCGTTAATAAATCTTTTTTGGAGAAGTAACTTTGAAGTCCATATTTGCCGTTTATATAGATTTTAGTGGTTGAAGAAGTCAATTTGGATTCGGTGGAGAGTGACCGTATAAAAATACTAACTTTTGTCCGACGTTTCCTGAAAGCAAAACTAATTTTATTCTGTTCTTTTGACTTGTGCATTAAATCCCCAATATTTGTATCCACAATCGTAGTGTGTAATAGTTGACATGGAGATAGCTATCAGGGTTGGAATTTCAAAAGAAATGGGCTTGTCAAATTCGATGGTTTTAATATTTTATAACTTGTTTTTATAATTTCAAGCTAAATTTTTTACGATTTTATAATTTTTTAAATGGTAAATCACTCTATAATAAATAAGTTACCCGTCAAATTCCAACTCTGATAGCGATATCATTCCCGAACATGACTTCCATTTGAATAGATTATTTATGTAGTAATTCGTCTTTTTAAATTTCAGTGAGCTTTTTCGCAATTTCTATCAGATTTGTAAACGAATTGGTGAAAGTAGATGTTTTTACGACCGAATTGTAACAAGGAATTGCTCGACATTTCTAAATTACAAATTTACTACTAAAATTGGGATTTTCATTATCAAATCTATCGTATAACTTCGTCGGGAATCTGGAGTTCTGAATATGGTTAAAACTTCAGACATCATCTATAGGCGCAAACCTTGAACCTAGACAGAAATGATAAAAGCAGAAATTAGCGCAAACAAACCGCCAATCAAAGCCTGCCAACTTCCAATCCTATCTTTACATAAAATCATCTCTACCGAACACAATACGCTCACGCAATCCTTCCTGGTGTGAACACAAACTTGAAAAGCAGGCGCGCCTACCATATGTTGGTCGTTCCTTTGTGGATCCAATGGCCCACATCATACAGCTCTCCGGAATCATGGATTTTATTGTCAAACGGCCACAACTTTCTCATCATCTCCATCAACTTCCTACTCCCTTTGGCCGTTGTCTTGTCTATATAAACCATCGACTCCTCTCTCCCTCCACCATATTCTCATCCTTTGCATTTTTTTGGGATTTCGTAGAGATGGCAGGCACTATTCATCATAGTCTTTCTCTTTTCCTTCTCATCTCTTTTTCCATAGTTTGCTCATACGCTTACTCTGAAATCCCACATCCTCCAACTGCTCACCCGCCCTTCCACCACAATGATAAGCCTTTTCCAGGGCATAATCCTTCTTTACCCCCAAAGTCACACGACAAGCCTTCTCCTATCCCTATTCGTAAACCTCCAAGACACCACATGAAGCCACCTACTTCTCCCCCACATCCTCTGGATTTTGCCTACCCTTCATCACTGATTTCCAAAGCCCATCCTCCTCTGGTTGGGATACATCAGCCCCCCAAGCCGGTACATGATGGAAGCCACCCTTCTCTACCGGGTAAACCCCATTATCCCATCAAACCTCCCTCACACTCTCCTCACTTCTACAAATCTCCACCCCCTCATATTCGTCATGCTGGCATCCACACCGCACCTCCTCCCATTCATCACTAATACAGTAAGTTCTCTGGGCTCCTCTACTTCTACACACCAAACACTCGTAACTCTCTCACGCATTCTGCAACTTTCATGTTGCATGGTATATCTAATGCAAAACTTTCGTTTATTGTATTGCAGGAGGACGACAGAGACTCAGCGTGTGTTCATTATATAGAATAAAACGGAGTGAATTTAGGTGCATGCCATGCATCTTGATTCTACTGAGATATATAGGTGAATGACTTATTTGATAGATAGATCGTGGCATCCTTCCAGTGCTATGATTAGATCAGATCAGACTGCAGATGTGTCTTATATATTTATGCTAAAATATTAGGTATAAAATGGGAAATTTATATAGCATATATGGTGTGGTAACTGCATTGTAATGATCGTTCAGTTTTTCATTTAATATATGAGTTATTCAAATCAGAGAACAAAATCCACACTAAAGCTTGATCGGTTCATTACTAAACATGGCAATTTATACACATTTCTAGCTATAGATGAACAATAACTGCGCCAGATGACATTGACACTAGCTGACTATTGAACAGTGGTTGGCGTCGTCTGAACAGTGAGTGGCGCCGTTCGTAATTAATACCTAACACCTTCCCTTAATCACGATCTACAACATAATTTGGATTTTCTACAATGCACAACTTATACACATTTCAAATTTAGCCTCTCCAAGAGGCTTGGTGAATATGTCAACCACATTTTCATTTGTATTACAATATGATAAGTCAATTTCTTTTGATTGCAATTTTTCTCTTACAAAATGAAGCTGTGTGTCAATGTGTTTT
Organism: Pinus tabuliformis; assembly: GCA_031772625.1. Lineage (NCBI taxonomy): Eukaryota > Viridiplantae > Streptophyta > Pinopsida > Pinales > Pinaceae > Pinus > Pinus tabuliformis. Next base: position 1,821,374,720 of record CM062819.1, on the reverse strand, counting down.
GTCCTTGCATGATATATAGGGTTGTTTGCCAATTTGATAGTGTTTTGATTATCACATCTGATTACTGTAGGGGCTTGTTGTGTTTCTCCAACATCTTCAAGTATCCTTCTAAGCCATATTGCTTCACAGGTAGCACTGCGTAATGCTTTATACTCAGCTTCAGTGGATGACAATGAAATAGTTGGTTGTTTCTTACTGCTCCATGATATTGGTCCTGAACCAATATTGAACATGAATCCAGTAGTAGATTTCCTATCATCTAGATTTCCAGCCCAGTCAAAATCAAAATAACCTGCCAATTCAACATCAAATTCATTAGTATACATAATACCAAAATTAAGTGTTCCTTTCAGATATCGAAGAACTTTCTTTGCTGCTTTCAAGTGGCTTTGACAAGGCTTAGCCATGAACTGACTAAGTATGCTGACAGAATATGTTATATCTAGCCTGGTAGTGGTGAGATAGTTCAGACTTCCCACCAGTTGATGACACATAGTTCCATTCACCTCTTTGGTTCCATCATCACTGCACAATTTGACATTCTATTCTAAAGGAGTAGATGTTGCCTTGCATTCAGTCATATTGAACCTTTTAAGGATTTCTCTTGTATATTTGCTTTGTGTGATTAATGTCTTACCAGATTCCCTCCAAACTTCAAGACCTAAACAATAATGCAATTCACCAAGATCCTTCATCTCAAATACATGTGACAACTAATTTTTAATTTCCTCAATCAACTTGCATGCATTTCTTGTTATGATAAGATCATCAACATATACAGATATTAAAGCAACATTCTTGGCTTCATCTTCCTTGATGTACAAGTTAGGATCATTTTTGCTTCTCATAAAAGAAAGAATCAATTTTCACATACCATGATCTTGGTGCTTGTTTCAAACTATATAAAGCTTTCTTTAACCTGCAAACCAGATGCCCTTGTCCCTATTTTACAAACCCTTTAGGCTGAACCAAATAAACTTATTCTTTTAACTCAGCATTCAAAACTGCGGATTTGACATCTAACTGATACATTTTCCAATTATATTTTGCAGCTAATGCAATCATGATTCTAATTGTGTTCAACTTAGCTACAAGTGCAAAAGTATCTTCAGAATCAATTCCCTCCTTTTGTGAATATTTTTTTGCAACCAATCTAGATTTATGTTTATCAATACTTCCATCAACATTAAACTTGGATTTATAAATCCATTTGCATCCTATGGGAACTTTGTTTTTAAGTAATTCTGTTAATTCCCATGTGTCATTCTTCATTATAGAGTTATATTCTTCATTCATTGCATCTCTCCATTCCTCATATTCTTTAGCTTCCTCATAGCTTTAAAGTTCTACAACATTCATAACAATAGACATTAATGCATAATCTTTATACCTTACAGGTACCTGACTTTGACGTGATGACATTCTTGGAGTTTTACTGCTTTCATCTTTCTTTCTACTTTATGGAGTCTCCTCTCCTCTTCTTAGAGTGTCATAACTGCTTGATGCTCCTTGCTCTTGAACTTGTACCTGTTCCTGTGCTTGTTCCTGTTCTTGTTCAACACTTGTATCTAATTTGACATAATTATCAGTATCATGCCATACACCAGTATTATTCATTCTATCACCTTCATTTGCATTCTCATGAAACACCACATCCCTACTTGCAAGTAATCTATGAGTACTACGATCAAACAACTTGTATGCTTTCTGATCATCACAATAACCAATAAATATGCACTTAATTGACTTTTTATAAAGTTTTCTTCTTTCATATTTTGGAATATGAGCAAATGCCTTGAAACCAAAAACTCTTAAATGAATCACTTTTGGTTTGTACCCATAAAATGCTTCAAAAGGTATTTTAAGCTCTAAACTTTTGGTTGGACTCCTATTTTTCAAATAAACAGCAGTATTAATAGCTTCAGCCCAAAAACCATTAGAAATATTTTTACCTTGAAGCATACTACGTCCACATTCAACTAGTGTTCTGTTTTTCCTCTCAGTAACTCCATTTTGTTGAGGTGTATGTGGCACTGTAAATTGTTGTAGAATCCCATTGATTTTTCAATATTGATTAAATTCTCTTGATCTGTATTCTCCCCCCAATCAGATCTCAAAATTTTGATGTAATTACCAATTTGTTTTTCCACCATACTCTTAAACTCTTTAAAGTACTCAAAAACATTACTCTTCTTTCTGATGAAATAAACCCATGTATACTTAGATCTATCATCCACAAAAATAAGAAAATACCATGCTCCACCAATAGAACTAGTTTTCATAGGTCCACATACATCAGTATGAATTAATTCAAGTATTTCCCTTTGCCTTTTTTCTTTATGTATATGAAATTCCTCCCTATGTTGCTTGCCAAGTACACATGCTTCACATTCAACACGATCATTCTTCAAGACAAGAAGACCTTTAACCATTGTGTTCTTTTGAAGTAGCATTAAATCTTTGTGATTTAGATGTCCATACCTTTGGTGCCATAACTCTATTGTTGATATTGTTGTAGATGCCAATGCTTGATGACTTTTCCTAGTCACATCCAACTTATACAAGCCTCCAACTCTGGTACCTGTGGCAATAACCTTGTACTAATCTTGAATTTCTTTCACTACACACTGTGATTTAACAAATTCCACCTTCAAATCTTGGTCAACAATAGTAGAAACAGAAATTAAATTCTTTTTGATACCAGGAACATGCATCACATTATGGATCTGTTTCTCTTGTCTATTGGTCAAATTCACACCTATTACTCCATGCCCTTGAACTTTAAGTGATATGTTATCTCCTAGATAAACATATGTTCCATCAATCTTTTCATTATATTCATCAAACTACTCCTTATTACAAAACATATGGAGTGATGCACCAGAATCAATGAACCAAGCATTCACATCATCATTTTCCACAAACAATGCAGCATCAGAAACAAACAATTTAAGATTTTTAAATCCATCACTGATTGAGGTGTCTTTCTCCACAAAATTTCCATTATGCCTTATGTTTCTTTGCCTAGACTCATTATATTTCTTTTTATAGTAATCTTGTCACACAGAATAAGTCGATCTTGCGGACAAGATAGACCTTCCTAGAATCTAAAGAAGACCTAATGACAAGCAAACCAACCAGACACTATCTTTCTCTAAATATGCTTTTATAAACAATGGCAAACAAGTGTTTTTAGGGCCTACCTTAGGTCCAATGCAAGTTTGTTGATGCCATCACTCCTTCGATCCAAATGAGCTCCTTTGTCACGAATCTGCAAACACAAACAAGGCAAACAAATTAAATAGCACCTGAAAAGCCAATATTATAAAATATTTAACATGAAAGTTAAGGAGTCCATGAAACAAATAACATGAGATACTTGTTGAGAAAAATGAGTTTGATTGTATTAATTCAAAAGAATAATAACTTTACAACCTGTGCCTTGACGATGCACAAGCTCCTCCCAGGGTCCAGCAAGGAGTCTCCTCTACTTTGACAAGTTTCACTCACTCCCCAATGAAGCCAAAAAGGTATGTGATCTCTCCTCTTAAGCTCAACTAGGAAGTCTTGATTTCACCAGCATTTACCCTCAAAAATGTTCAGCTTCTAACCTCCCCAGCAACCAGCCCAATGCCTGAATTTATAGTGCAATGGAGGGAGGTTACTAGGCCCTCCTTCAAAGGGATAAAGCCCTCCTTTAAAGGGATAGCTCCTCTCATCAAGGGATTAGCTCCTTCTCTTTTGGGATGCATGAACCACCTCAGAGCGAACAATCCACGTCAAAATTCCTTCTAGAATCCTCTAGAATTAACCCAAAGTGAGTTTTTTAAGATAAAACTTGCGCCTTTTGACTTTCACAGGGGTCCGCACCCACACCTTTAGGGACAGAGCGGGCAGGTCCGTAGTTTTTGTAAACAGAAGGTGCGGGACCGCAGGTGACAGTGAGAGAAAGTGCGGAACCAGAGTTTCATTGATTTTCAATGTCTTTCTCCCATTTTCAAAGCTTGACTTGAAGAGCTGAGGTCTGAGACTTGCTTAGGAGGACAGTACAAGTGATGATAGACCCATACTGACTGCAAATAATCATGGTGATGATATTTTTGTGTAACAGATTTCCCCCTAAAGTGCGAAGTCTGTAGTAGATGAGGATTTCATTTATCATTTAGGAAGAGTGAAGTACTTTATCATTTCGAGGAGCATCTTGTGGAGAGCCCGGTTGGAACCTGTAAAAGCATTCAATGCAAGATATATATATATATATGAGATCATATCATCGCTGAGGTAGGCATTCCCATACTCAGATCAAAACTGACTAGAAAACTAACTACTGCTCTGATACAGAAATGACCTTGTAAAACATCACAAGTATAGACCCATGTGGACACAGTATGGATGCAGCCATCTGTTTATGAATAGTCCATTATATAATGAATACAAAATTCCTCGCAGCCTGGATTGTGGAAACTAGATCCGGGGTCTTCATTTCTACTTCCCGAAACAGTACGATTCTATCCATGCGAATGAATGTGTTGATGTCGAACATGGTATAAACCACTTGATTACCAGTCAATGATGTAAACTGTTAACAAGTGTGAGAGAAACCACCAATGATCTCAATGGCTCTCAAAGTACCCAGTACAATCCATGAGATGCGAATAAATGTGTTGATGTCGAACATGTCATGGAATCCTTTGATCGAAGGTCAATGATGCAACCTGTCGTCAAAGGCGAGAAACCTGCCATTGAGGCATGCAGATCTCAAGGTACTGACGATTTCTAGATCATCTTTCTAGATAATGAGATGAATTCGATAGAAAGCGATCCGTCGTAGGCAAGCCCACAACACGAAATCATAGATCAAGTCGAAGAAATTTAGTTGCAAGGACTGACTCAGGGATGGTCAAGATGGATGACAGATATTTTGCATATGAATGGCTTATTGGCAGTGACATTTGAACACATAACGACACGATAGATGGTTTGGTGACAATTGACCCAAGTTAATACCCGAAAACCAGCTGAAGACTTTCAATGTGTTTTGATCAACTGTTAGGCAAAGGATTTCCCAACCTAGGTGAATAAAAGTGTCGTGTTCAAGAGTGGTTACAAAGTATGACAAACAGGGTCATTTTTCTCTCTTTTCCCCCACCATTTCTGGCAAGTATCTCTTTATTTTTGACAAGCTTGAGGAGGATAACATTTGCTTGATTATAAGCTCATCCTTCGGATGAGTCCAACTTAGTTTAAATTCGAACCCTAAGAAGGAGTGGTTCGTTCCTGTTTGTAATTGAACAGGTCCTTTACTGTGAAATTTTAACGAGTCTAGTATAGGAGAAACTCGGCGTTTTTCAATTTTAGAGAGTCTGAAAAAACTTAAGAAGACTCCAGGGTTGAACTTTTTCATAAGTTTGTGTCTCCCAAGCCCGAAAAAAGTATAAAATAATGCTTGAGAGAACCGATTGATATTTTACGACCAAGGAGTACTTTTCGTCATTAGTGTCCCTGATCCGAAAAAGTAAAAAAGCGATCAACGACACGTTGTTTTATAACCAATATCGAATTTGAAACGACAAAAATCCGGTAATCTTTTCATGTTTTTATGGTCGGAAAAAAGCTGTAAGTGGACCGTCTTTTAGTTCCGTTTTAACAAGTTTAAAAGAAAAAATCGGCAATCTTTTCATGTTTCAGGAGTCAGAAAAGAGCTTAAAGGTGACTCTAAATGTTTTTCGTCGAAAACAATAGATTTCGCCTGAATAATCCGTTATCCTGCGCAAAAACACAAACATTACTCATACCTGTTTAAAATGGATAAAAATGTCGCAAAAATACATTTCCAAAGTGAAACATAAACAAATTTGCAACTTATTTATTCAAAAAACTTATAAAAGGGGCCTTCGTCAATTCATTTTTACCGTTTGAGTTTTGGGTGAGAAAATAGTGCTTTTGTTCAGAAAACGTCCCGTGAAGATTGCGGAAAATCCAACCGTCGGAATCGAACGTTGTCTTCTCCAGGTAATCCACGTCATCTTACTCTTCTTTTTTGACCGTTTCAATTTTTGTTTTGGTCATTTATTTCATTTTTTAGGAGGGCTTTTAGGCTTAAAACCCGCGCGTGGGGGCCCGCAGGTTTACCACTACTGGCACGCGGACCCCGACTTTTTCTCCATTGGGAAAAAGCTCAGGGTCCGCACCTTCCATGTAGACAAGGTGTGGTCCCACGCACTGTGTCTAACCCAGAGGGTGCGGTCCCCGTCGTAAGGGTTTTTAACCCAAAATTCTCAAAAATGGACCAAACAAAATAATTTCTAGCAATTTAATTTATCCTTATACTTGATGCAGAGAGTACATCATGCTAGATTGGCGTGAACGAGAGCATGAGGACATGGATGCTGCCGCATGGAATCATCAGCCTTCACTTGATGCTTTGAGGGCGTGCGGCTTGTACAAATTTTGGGCCATTCCTGGCATGAGGGCTCAGGTGGATTTCTTACAGTGGTTGGTTGACAGATGGAGCATACAGGACCATTTCTTCTTCATTGGTGGCCACCAGCTCGAAATCGAGCCGGCAGACATATATTTCTTGACTGGTTTGCCTAAGAGAGGCGAAGATTTGACTCTGTTTGGGGCTAGGCCAGGTGGCCAGTCTGTCGATAGCCTCCGACTAGAGTACTGCAATAGCCAGGCTAGAGACAAAGGGATAGACATAAAGACCATATCCCGTCCTGAACTCATGTTGATTGCGTTTACTGTCACCAAACTTTGCGGGGCTGCCGCATTACATATTGCCACTGGATCCCAGATGTGTATGGCAGTTGATTGCTTTTGAGGCACCATCTTCAACTGGTGCGATGCCGTGTTGGCCAATCTAAAAGGCCAACTGACCAGGGCCAAGAACGGCCAACTAAAGACCTTTGGTTATGGGGCTTTGGTTGTGAGTTTTGGCCTGGAGAGGGTTCCCATGTTCATCCCGCAGCACCTTACTGTTGGAGTTGGGCTTCCTCGAGAGCCCAAACTCATGCGATGGGTCGCAGTTATGGCCCGTCACCTGGACGAGAGGACAGAGGTTGCTCGATTCAAACCTGAGTATTTCCAATGGCTGGAAAACTAGGTCTTTTCTATTTAGGATTTCCCTTACGCTGGGGTAGATTTTTGTGGTGACCCAGACATGGCTCTTCCACTAGGAGAGCAGTGGGATGACTCAGGTAAAATCATTTTCAACATTTTTCCTATTTTAATTTTAATTTTTATTTTTTCAACATCTCAAAACTGATAGCAAAAGTTTCAAATGCAGATGTGGGTCCACACCGACCAGCCGCTCTCCGGCCTTACGAGAGGAAACAACCAGTTGCACCCGCGCCAGCCCCATAGGATGAATCAGCAGAGGTTTTGGCCGAGTTGGAGGGTCATCTCGAGCGCTTGACAGGAGATATTCCGGAGACCACTATAGATGACATTCCTCGTCAACTTCAGCGCTATGTGATTGGGGTCCCAGGACCTTTTAGGAGATTTCTTTGCAAGGTGGCCCATGCAGTGGTTTCTTATAGAGATCATCACCAGTGATAGGATGATCGCCTATTGTGGGCAAATATGACATTTTTGTTTTTTGTACTTATCATTTTTGCTGATCATAAGGTGTTTTTCAACCTATGATCGAGGACGATGTATTTTTTGACACACTCCTATATATATATATATATATATATATATATATATATATCACTATTACCGGCTTATCTTGTAAATCATGTTATGGAATGGTTTTAAGTTTACATGTATGATTATTGCAAATGTCTATTTAACATTCGAGAAGCAATTGCATCTGCTAATGTATTTAAAGATCTTGGAATATGCTAATATTCAATATAATCAAATTCACGTTCTAAGATATGCACTCTCAAAAATAATCTTAATAATTCTAGATTTCTAATGGCATACACTCTATTAAGCTGTAATACAACGAGTTCAGAATCTAACCTCACTATCAAACTCCGAATCCCAAATGAAATAGATTCAGATAATAACTCAATCACTGCACTATACTCGGCAATGTTGTTCGTTGTTTGACCGAGGCTTACCCCATGCATAGATACTAACTCGTCAGAGGGTGAATAGATAACCCAAGTTGCGGAAGAAATGTTCCGTGTATTACGACAAGCACCATCAGCGAAACCAATGTATGTTTGGAGAGGCATCGACATCTCCAATATCAAGAGTAAAACCAAGATAAGCAGGAATAATGACGAAAAAACACTTTCTAAGCTAAGCACACCGTTTAAACTTAAAACACACTAGCTAGAAAGAAAAACTATCCTAACTAAAAATCTCCATACCCATTCTTTAAGCATAATACCTCTTCAAGTAAAGGCCATTTCTGGGTTTACCCAAAGAGTCCCCGTCAAAGTCTACCAATTCATAGACCCCTTTTGCTAGCTTTCGCTTGACAACATAGGGACCATGCCACATAGGAACGAATTTTCCAGCGCCTAATTTATCATTAGCTTGATCGTAAACTAAGACTAGATCTCCTTCCGAAAAATTTCGAGGGGTCACATTTCGATCATACTGAGCTTTCATGCGTTTTGCGTGAGTTTCGATTGCCAATGCAGCATCACGTCGATTCTCATCTAATTGAGCCAAGTATAACAAACGCTTTTCCTTTTCGGAAGTGGCTAGAAGTAACTCGATGGCCATTTGCAGTGACGGGATTTCGCATTCAATGGGTAACACAGCTTCCAAACCATAGACTAGTTGGAAAGGAGTGAACCCTGTTGATGTTTTTATTGAAGTTCGGTACGCCCAAAGCGCTGAAAATAGCATGTTATGCCAATTTGACCGATGAATCCCAATGATTCGTCGGATCATTATAACTAAAACTTTGTTGATGGATTCAACCAGACCATTAGCTTGTGGATAATAAGGGGTTGAACTATCATGACGTAAACCAAGCTGGCCTGTAAGTTCGGTCATCATAACGTTTCGAAAATGATGCCCATGATCAATGATTATCGCTTGCGGGACACCAAACCTAGCAATTATATGATTGAATACGAAAATTGCAGCTGTCTTGCCATCTGCCTCAAATGTAGGCATCGCCTCGGCCCACTTGGTAAAATAATCTACCGCAAGGATGATATACGCATGCCCCCTGGCCGAGTGAGGGTTACATGTAATAAAATCGATACCCCACTTGGCAAAAGGACCAACGGAAATTATAGGGTGGAGAGGAGCAGGTGGAGCGGGCATCTTTCGATAAAAAATTTGGCAGTTGTGGCATTTGCGGACCGCCGTAATACAATATTTAAATAAAGACGACCAGAAGTAGCCAGCGTGCAATATCTTTTGGGTTGTGGCATACCCAGACATATGACCGCCACACACTCCAGAGTGACAGTCATTTAGAACCCTTTCAGCTTCCTCGTGAGTTAAGCATCGTCAAAAAACAGAGTCTGCCCCACGGCGATAAAGAGTATCTCCAATAATCCTGAATTGTTGGGACTGGAATCGAATTTTTCGATGTTCTGAACTTGAAATTTCTGGCCGAAAGGATTGGGGCTGGAGATAAACGATGATATCCCCATACCATGGATCTAAAGTGCTAATTAGAAACAAGGATTCGTCCGCAATGGGCTCCTCCGCCACAGTTTCCGTGTCAGCACGCGGGAAGTCACACATTAACTCCGCAAAAGCTAAAGATTTCTTAGACTTGGATTTCTCAAATTCCAAGTCAAACTCTTACAGGATAACAATCCATTTAGAGTATTTGCCCCCTAGCAATTTCTTGGTCACAATGTAGATCATAGGGTTGCAATCCGAAATTACTGTAGTTTTACGTAGTAAAATGTAGTGATGAAAACATTGGACAGCTTGACCGGCTGCCAATGCCAATTTCTCCACATGTGAGTATTTTAGCTCAGTTGGGTTTAAAGTTCGACTTAGGTAATATATCACATGTTCAGTTCCAAATTCATCTTCCTGAACTAAGACCATTCCAATGGTGGAATGAGAGGCGACAAGATACAAGAAGTAATCCTGGTTGTAGTTGGGAGGATGCAATAACGATGCATGGGTCAACGCGTGTTTAAGTGCATCAAAAGATTTCTGAGCTATCTCATCCCAATAGAATAGAATATTCTGTTTCAACAACCAGGTAAAACCCTTTGTAACCTCGGCGTAGTTAGGAATGAATCATCGTAAAAAATTTGCTTTCCCTTGCAAACTTTGGAGTTGGCGAAGACTCGAAGGAGGAGGCAATTTGACAATAGCTTCGACCTTCGAGGGATCGACGCGAATGCCGGCTTCTGAAACTACAAACCCCAGTAATCAACCCGTTTCTATACAGAAAACACATTTGTGTGGGTTCAACCGAATCCGATAATGCCTACACCTCATAAAGATTGCTCGTAAATGGACGAGGTGATCAGCTCGATGTAATGAATGAGCAAGAAATTCATCGAGATACAGTTGCACAATGTGCTTGATGTCATGAAACGCATAAGACATGGCCCTTTGAAAAGTTGCTCCGGCATTCTTGAGCCCAAAAGGTAACTTGCAATAAGCAAATGTCCCCCATGGACAAATGAAAGCCGTTTTTGGTTGATCGGAAGGTAGAATATTGATTTGATTGTATCCGGAAAAACCATCCATAAAGGAGAATGTTTCGCTATCAGCACAATCATCAATAATTTGATCGATATAGGGAGTTGGGTAATTGTCCTTTGGACAGGCTCGATTAATGTCCCTATAATCGATGCATATTCTTTTTGTTCCCTGCTTTTTGTTAACCGGAACAATATTCGATACCCAATCCGTTAACGGGATCGGATAAATGAAACCTGCTTTGAGTAATTTTTCAACTTCTGCTTTAATTGCAGCAGCTTTTCGTGGGTGAATCTGACGCAAACGTTGCCGGACGGGTTTAGAATCCGGGTAAGTCTTGATCTCATGAACAACAATCGCGGGATCAATTCCTGGCATTTCCTCATAGGACCAGGCAAACACGTCGCGGAATTCTTGAAATAGGGCCTTATATAGTTGAATTTCGTCATCTGTACACAAGGCACCTATATGAATGTTCTCAACAATTCCGAGCTTAACCGAAATGTCAATAGGAATAGTTCGAGAGATGTTTCCAAAATTTAACTCTGAATCGGGATGTTTCATTGGATTCTGAGGTTCCTTGACATATTCAGTTGTAAAAATTGATGAGAAATCATTTTCAAAACGATCATTCTCGGGTAAAAATGAAGATCTGTGATGGAGATCTTCCCATGGTAAATCATCTACACATAGGATTTCACGAATTTGCTCGTTAGAGTGAACAAGTTCAGAAAACGTGATTAAATCCGAGCTTGATGTGAAAAGTGATTCCTCACGGACCACATTCATGAAGTCAATTTCGGTTGAAGATGGGTCGGTAAACGATTGCATGGCCTCATATGCAATTTCATATGGACTCAAAGGCATGACATCACCAAATGAGTCTATCTCAGATTCAGAAGGAATGATCCAAGGATCATCATAAACAATGGTGTCTGATGTAATCATATGAATGGTTGCAAATGAAGACGATGCGTTGATCAGAGGAAAAGGAAAAGTTCCCAGTAAACTGGCATCTTTAACTAGTCCTACTCCAACATCCTTATATGGGATAGTCGTTTTACCGACATGCTGAATACTTTCAGAAGAGGCTGGGTCGGATGAAAAGTAAGCCAGCTGGTCTATTGTTACGATCTTTCCATTATGTGGAAACTTTATTACTCGAAAGACCGATGAAACGACTGTTGTCATAGCGTAAGACCAACTTCGACCCAAGAGAAGGTTGTAATCTAGAGGGGCATCAACCACCTCCACATCTAGACTAACAGTTTTTCCTTCAACCCCTATAGGCAAATCCTGTAGAATGCCAAAAGGATGAAACCCACGGCCATCAAAGGCCTTTAGAATCATTGGGGATTGATTTAGCGAAGGAGAACCAAGCGATCTACAACACTGTATCGACATAATACACGTCGAGGCTCCCTCATCAATTACAGTCCGATGAATAGGCCTGTTTTTTACTATCACTGGAATCTGGAAAGCCATTTGATGAGGCAAACGTGGTGTACTATTTTCTAGATGGAAAATTATTAGGTTCGAGTCCTGAACGTCAACAGCTCCTATAGCCGACAAAAGTAATTTACGTTGTGCTGGACATGATTGCAGCCCTTCCAAAGCCGAACTGAGGGTGAAACAGCTAAATCCTCAACAATGTTATAATTCTGAGCCACTCTCGCATGTGGATTTAAAGCTGACTTTCGAAGTATACCCTTGGCGGGCGGTTTGATTACCAAGTCCGGATTAGGTTTCTCGATCTGTAGTGGATCGGAACCGAGAGCTGAGGTTGATGGATTAGAATGAGAAGATTCTGCTTCTTTACCATCAACAAGACTTTTACTACCATAATCTTGCAGTCGAATCGCAATCCTAACATGGGACATCATCAGTATGGGTTCTTCATTGGCACTCGAGGACGAACCTATCATCTTATTGTCTTGAGCTGAAAAAGGATCCTTTAAAACAGCAGGAGTTTGGGAACCTTTGACAATCTTCACAACCTCTGCACGATGAGGGCAGTCTCTTATAAAATGTTCATCGTCACAAATGAGACAAGGATAACGAGGTTTGCGCTTTTCATCATTGGATTCCGATTTTTCAGGTTTCTCCTTTGAATTTTTATCTGTTTTATTCTTCTTCTTTCCTTTCTTCTTCCCACCAGATTTTGATTTGGCTGTAGATGACTCTACAACGTGAATATCGGTGGAAATCTCTACAAAAGAATCTCTTGTTGGGGAATTAGGCAAGGTTATGATAGGAGAAGAATTCTTGGAAGACTTCTTCTTACTTTTAGTGTTAACCGTACCAATCATACCATCAGCGGCATGAGATCCCAAAGGAGCTGCAGTGATTTGATTTTGCTTGGGAAGATCGGGGATTTTCTCGTGTAACATACCTGACTGAGTATAGACCAAGTCAAGGTGCTGTGCTTGAGCAATTACTTGCTCCTCAGTAACAACTCCGGCTTTAGCTACATCTTCAGTGATCTTAGGCAACAAATATTTTACAAACCACTCGGCCAAGATCTGATCCAGAATAAACACCTTCACTAAACGTCGTCGACGTCTCCACTCATGAATATGATCTGAAATGTAAGTGGATGTCGATTGTTTTAACGAAGTTAAAAATTCCGTGCCATTGTCATATCGGACTGGCAACTAAAAATGAGTTAAAAATGAGGTAGCTAACTGACTAAAATTATAAAAAGTGCCTCGCGGTAACTCAATGTACCACTTGGCCGCGAGACCAATTAGAGTGTGCTGGAAAAGTCTAAGACGGATGGAATCATCTGAAATGGAGTTAGACGCACACCAGAGGTGGTAAGTCATCACATGGTTCGATGGGTCCTCTCCTGATTTACCTTCGAACTTAGGAATGTCACTGGGTAACTTATTCGGCATTGGTGGCTAAAATGGAAGAAATTAATGGGATCGTTCGTTAGGCGCGACAAGTCAGGTAAGTCCAAAGTTGCGATAAACGGTAACTAACGATTAGGGTCCCTAAAACTCTAGGTCATGAGACCAGCCCCAGGAGGAGGATATCCAGGATAACTAGGAATAGGAATTGCGTTTGGGATATTGTATCCTCCCGGAAAACCAGGATTAACCGGACCATACTAGGGTTGTTGAGGTTGTTGATAAGTGTACCCAGGGTACGGTTGATACTGATAGACTGGCTGCTACATAGCACGACCAAATTGGTACTGTCCCTGGTATGGTTGATAAGTAAATTGTGGTTTACTTGTGACAACCATACTTGAACCAGGTTGTCCTACAAGCATCTGAACCGAAGTTTGAATCGTAGATCTAGACGGTGGTAAAGATGTCTGAGGAGTAGATACAGGAACAGTAGAAACCGGAGCTGCCGATACTCCAGAAGTATGTGGGGTAGATTGAACAGATGTTGCAGCAGTTGCAGCAGTCGTTTGAGGCGGAGTACGAGGCGTACTAGGCCCAGGCTGAGAAACTACCAAAGGTACAGAAGTTTGAATGTTAGACTGGACTAGTTGCTGCTATGTACCAGAAACTAAGGATTGTTCAGTTTGAGATGACAACTGTACATGTGGCTGCAACACCTGTTGAGTTTGCGATGGATCCCACACTATATTCATTCCGGGGTACTGACCCATAACAAGTTGAGAATATTGAGGACCATAACCGGGTTGAGGGTAGGTTTGATAATTGAAAGGTACATTTCTCGTTCCTTGAACATACGTTTGACCAGAGGGTGGTTGGAAACCTTGGTTCAAGTACTGACCTTGGGGTAGATACCCTTGAGGCACGTACTGATACTGGGGTTGACCTTGAGGTATAAATTGATACTGGGGTTGACCTTGGGGTACATATTGAGTCTGGGGCTGACCTTGAGGAACGTATTGTCCCGTAGGTATGTACTGTCCTTGAGGTTGCCCCCTAGATACAAATTGGGTACCTTGAGGTTGCCCCCCAGGCGATAATTGAGGCTGCCCCCCAGGCGGTAACTAGCCACCTTGAGGTTGAGGATTGGGAATAGAACCTGACATCATGAGAATGTCTTCTACGCTCAACGGCTTAGTACCATTGCTTCCAGTTAATAACCCTTGCTCAATGGGTTGAGGAGATGCTCCCGAAAAAGTACCAGAAAGGGACTGATACCCAGAGGGAATAGAAGGACCGCCGTACAAAAAGGATTCGGGCGATTGAGTAAACATGGACGACTGCCCTGACATATTTAATGGAGGATAATAACCTCTAGGTGTTGGGTGATAAGGAGCGCGAGGTGGTGAAAAACTTAACCCTGGGTTTTCTAAGAAATTAGTCAAAGAAAGATACCAAGCACTGCTCCTAGGTGGACTGTAAAAAATTGATTCATGCTCCCTTAGCTCAATAACAGGTTGATTTTCAGGGATAGGGATGCCTACTTCTTCTTCCGGAGTAGCAAGTTCTTCAATAGCAATAAGTCCAGAAGGAAGATCTTAGGTGATTACTCTTTCTACCCTAGGTGAACCAGGACCACTAGAAGCTGGAGAAACAAACCTCAATGTCGGAGTAGCAGCAAATTCACTTTCAGGCTTGGATATTTCAGGTTCCTCACCTATATCACTAGTAGATGAAAAGCTACCAGTCACTTCGGAAATAGACACTGACTGTGGATTATAATCTGCCACTAACTTTTGAAAATCAGGATGTACTATCAAAGAAGATTCTCCTTCTTCAGGTGACCCAACTCTACTGTCTCTAGGAGTTACGAGGACTTTCAAGCCTTCAAGCTGGCTCGGGACTTCCTCAGGAGGTTGGCCCCGAAGTCTACGGGACTTCCTCAGTAATTCAGCCATGTTTAAAAACTCAGGAGGTTGGCCCCGAAGTCTACGGGACTGCCTTGGTAATTCAGCCACAGTTAAAAACTTTTAACTACTTCACACGAAAAAAAATTAAAATCTCAATGAAAACTACCTAAAGCCTCTAAAGAACCAAGCAAATTTGAATCACACGCCTAAAGAATCTAGGAGATCAAACACACACAAACAGTAACTTTCCGTACTGAAAACACTAGTTGGTGATGAAATCCAACGTCGCAGAGTTCAATACAAAAATGGCGGTTGGAACAGTTACCCCGGCAACCTGCTTAATGAATAGACTAGCACAAGTTCCTCCACTTAACCGTCTCGAGTGAAGAGAACCCCCCAGAAAATCCAAGTGAGTCTAGCCGACGTCTGCTCCAGGTACAGTGGGATCTTCCCACCACTGTCACCTCAGGAAGAATCCTAAAGAATATGGCCACTAAGGTTACCAACTGAAACAAATATACCTGGGGGAATAGTCTACGATCCGATACACACGCAAGGGCAGAGTAGCAAGCTCAATCCCCTTGAAGGCTCCTTGACATAATCCAAGGTTTACCAACAAGTGACCCTAGGCTCCTCGACAATGGTTAATCCGAGGTTTACCGTTTTTAATACGTGAATATCTGGTGTCGTTCCCAATGAGGAAGGATTGATTCCCACACTGGTTTGGACACGATCTCGTGCTTCTCCTTTAAGAGGAGGTTTCCCAGAGTATAAATGCAACAATTGGATTTCTTCCCTACCACAAGATACATCTACTTGTTTTTTTTTACTGTCTTGGAGAGTTAATTACTCTCCTACTCCAAGACACTAGCCTAAGCTAAGTTGGTGTATTAGAGCCCTAGAAATGTCACTAGATGAATTTTACTTTAAGCGTTATTTTTTATTGGTTTTTTTTTAAGTCAAAAGGTGCGGAGATGAAACTCGTGGTATGAAGACTCGACTCAAAATCACTAAAAATGCACCTAAGATGATTTAAACAATTTTTTTTCTCTTCGATGAACTTCTAAACTTAAGAAAGAGTTTGAGAATGCAAATACTTTGTAAACACAAATCCTTCTTAAGAAACAAATTAAAAGAAGAGATTTTGTCCTTTCCAATGCACTCAAAACGAGACAACTAGTTGTTTCACAAAAATTCCCTTTTTCGTTTCAAACCACTCAATCACTACAAAAAACAAACTTTTTTCAAAAGAGATTTTTTATATTTTTTTATAAAACACTGAAAACTATGGAAATGAGTAACTTTGAGATCTAGAAATTATAAAAACCTATTTGAAGTCAAAGCCTACTAGATGTCTTTTTTAAGGATGTTTTACTTAGCTAGATGTAAGCTAAGGACCAATTTATGCAGAATCAAAAATCAGTCAAGAACAACTAATTTTGTTTTCTTTTTGAAAATGAAAATCCAAGCTTTTAAACACAAGCTTTTCGAAGTTTTGTAAAGAGAAAACTCAAAGTGGATTCCTCAAAAAGGGGAGATTTCATAAATGGTCAGACTCATAAGAAGGTTGGTAGACACCAAGGTGATCTGAAGTCCCTACAGCTTCTAAGCTCAGAGCCACTACACAACCAAAATGAAAATCAAGCCCAACAAGCAAAACTCCTAGGAATTTCACCTAAAACCCTAACACTAATGAAATCAACCCAAGGAAAGCTTCTGACAAGTTATATGCAGGTCTGGGAAGTGGATAACAATTTCTAAACAAAAACTAAGCTGACTAACAGAGGAAATCTTAGGTTTTTCAAAATTTTGACTGGGTCTGCAGGCCCACAGTTAACACAGGTGCGGTTCCGCTCTGTGCTAAAAGCAAAGGTGAGGATAGGTACGCACTGTGTCAAAGGGTTAAGGTGCGGTCCTCTCCCAAAGCTATGAAAAATGAAAAATAACCCTGGATCTACAAACTCTACCCAATTTTACACATAACAAGCCAAAAACAGAAACAAAAACACAGTTTCTCAGGTCAAAGTATAAACAAGGAAAACAATCAAGTCCCCAGCGGAGTCGCCATTTTGTCATATGGAATAAGTCGATCTTGCAGACAAGATAGACCTTCCTAGAATCTAAAGAAGACCTAATGACAAGCAAACCAACCAGACACTATCTTTCTCTAAATATGCTTTTATAAACAATGGCAAACAAGTGTTTTTAGGGCCTACCTTAGGTCTAACGCAAGTTTGTGGATGCCCTCGCTCCTTCGATCCAAATGAGCTCCTTTGTCGCGAATCTGCAAACACAAACAAGGCAAACAAATTAAATAGCACTTGAAAAGCCAATATTATAAAATATATTTAACATGAAAGTCAAGGAGTCCATGAAACAAATAACATGAGATACTTGTTGAGAAAAATGAGTTTGATTGTATTAATTCAAAAGAAGAACTTTACAACCTATGCCTTGACGCTGTACAAGCTCCTCCCAGGGTCCAGCAAGAAGTCTCCCCTACTTTGACAAGTTTCACTCACTCCCCAATGAAGCCAAAAAGGTATGTGATCTCTCCTCTTAAGCTCAACTAGGAAGTCTTGATTTCACCAGCATTTACCCTCAAAAATGTTCAGCTTCTAACCTTCCCAGCAACCAGCCCAATGCCTGAATTTATAGTGCAATGGAGGGAGGTTACTAGGTCCTCCTTCAAAGGGATAAAGCCCTCCTTTAAAGGGATAGCTCCTCTCATCAAGGGATTAGCTCCTTCTCTTTTGGGATGCATGAACCACCTCAGAGCGAACAATCCACGTCAAAATTCCTTCTAGAATCCTCTAGAATTAACCCAAAGTGAGTTTTTTAAGATAAAACTTGCACCTTTTGACTTTCACAGGGGTCCACACCCACACCTTTAGGGACAGAGTGGGCAGGTCTGCAGTTTTTGTAAACAGAAGGTGCGGGACCGCAGGTGACAGTGAGAGAAAGTGCGGAACCAGAGTTTCATTGATTTTCAATGTCTTTCTCCCATTTTCAAAGCTTGACTTGAAGAGCTGAGGTCTAAGACTTGCTTAGGAGGACAGTACAAGTGATGATAGACCCATACTGACTGCAAATAATCATGGTGACGATATTTTTGTGTAACAAATCCTTAGAATGATGCCCAGGTTTTCCACAATAATAACAATCATCATTTCTCTTATCATGGATTGGAAATTTAGACTGTGTCATACCTTTCTGTTTTGGTTGAAACATGCCTCCTTTGTTCCTGTCCCATGGCTTGCCTTTATATGGATATTTTCCCTTGGCTACCCATGCCAAATCTAAACTACTAGAGCCCAAATTAAAGCTCTTCATCCTCTCCTCCTCTTGTAGAAGAATTACTGTCAATTCATCAAATGTAGGGGGCTTCTCTCTAGTTGAAAGACTTGAAACAAAAATTTGATAATCTTGCACTAAGCCATTTAATGTGATGGTGACTAAGTCAGTACTAGACACCTTTTCACCAATATCTCCTAACTTATCACTTAAATCTTTGACACGAGATATGAAATTGCTTATATTTTCATTTTCTTCCATTTTTAGAGATAAAAGCTTAGTCTTCAAAAACAAGATCGAATAAACATCTTTATCGGTCATAGGATACATTCCACCTCCTTATATGGTTTTGTAAATAACTGTATTTTTTAGTAAATAAGCTTACCAGTTACCCCATGAGGGTGATATTATTTTGGCATTTCCCTATCCTTATTTAAATTCTTTTTGTAATTTTGTCACGATATCTGACATAGTGTCAAACAAGCTTAACATTTTCATATTGCTATCATCAGATGGGTGGGTGCTCCCATGCAATTGGTGGAAGCTATGAAAATAATAACTGTGGATTGATATGGAACAACAAATGGTGCTCATGGATAAAAAATAGTGAAATGACTAATGTGGCTTAAAATATTATTTGTCTAGTAAGCGCGCTCATGGATAAAAAACACAAAAATGAATAATGCAGCCTAAGATTTATCTAGTAAGTAGTGTTAGGTTTTGAGTTATAGATTGAAATCCATGAACTTATGCTTTTACCAATATATGAGATACCTTACAAATTTTTAACTTAATGGTGTATATACTTTGTCTCCTCATTTGTATTTGTAACTCTCCAAGAGGAAATACATGGACATAATTATCCAGTTATGGAAAATATAACACAAGTCAGTGATGAATTCTAGTTATTCTAATAGATTCTAACTCTCAGAGAGGAAATATAGGGTCATAATTATTCAGTGATAAAATGTATATCTCAAGTTAGTGATGATTTTTAGTTCTGGTTAGAGTTTAAGAGTTTTCATATTTTTTGTATAAATTGTAGTGGTAAGCTTTTTTTGTTACATTGGTGTTAATCCTTAGGGTTCAGGTTTGTTAATTTTTTTCCCTCTGATACTTTTAAATTATTTTCCTCTGCATTGGAAACTAAATTCGAACAAATAGTGAACATTGTAAATGTTATTGTTGCAATTTGTGGTCATGTTATGCATCATTTTGCTTAAGTATATGAAATGTGTTTGAAAACTGTGGAAAATGTTGTTTTTTTATGAAGCACACCATTTATTTAAGATGGATTTTGCAAACCAATTGAGAAAAATGCTTTTCTAGTTGAGTCCTAATTACTAAATTTTTCAATACAATTTTAAGTGAGTTTCTTGCAAAATTTACAAAGATAGAGCTTTGGAATCTTCAAATTGTAGGATTTGATATATATATATATATATATATATATATATATATATATATATATATATATATATATATATTGTTTGCTAGGTGATGTGAGTCTTGAGATCTAGTCGTGAATTAGATGTATCTAAACTGAGAGAATCACCCAGTGATTGTACCCAGCCTAGGCCACACTAGCTTTAAATATAGCTAGATTTTTTTCCACTAGATTAAAAACCTATGACTTTTACACCACAAAATACCTTAATATAAAATCTTGTAACCATTTTCTTTATAGACTAATAATTATTTTGAATATTAATATCAAAATAAAAATTTACATATACATTTGTCTAAATAATGATGTACAATGTCATCTATTTTTCATTTATCTATTTTTAAAAATTTATTAAAATTATTTTAACTTTTACTTTTTATAGTTGCAATAATCACACAAAATTTATTAATCCTTCATCAATTACATTTTTCATAATTCAACTTAACCGTACCATGCCCCAATGGAAGGGATGGAATTTAATCTATCAACTTAAACGTACCGTGCCCCAAGGGATGAAATATAATAGTGTGTCTATATTTAATAAGAGTCATGCCTCAAGGGAAGGAATGAAATTTCATATATCAACTTAAACGTACCATGCCCGAAGGGATGAAATATAATAGTGTGTCTATATTTAATAAGAGTCATTGTAGACCTGGAGTATGTCTCAAGTATCGAACCTTTAACACATGACAAACCTTGTATACTACGGAAATCCATTAATAAATGTCATTGCTTAACATGTGCATAGAAAAACTAGGATGCTCGGAATGAATATTAGAAACAATATTATAGACATGGAGTATGTCTCCAACGTAATTTTAAAGAATTTAATAGCAATGGAAAACCATATATTATGGGAATTCATTAATAATAAATGTTATTGCTTCGTTTGTGTGGGCGAAAGCTAGCAGGTTAGGTATGAGTTTTTAAAAATAATAGGATATAAATAAATTATTATTTTTAGATATTATTTTTGGGATTCAATTGTGTTAAGTAAATCATTTGTCTATGATCATGTATGTGAGAGATAGTGTAATCAAGATTTTTCAAGAGGTCATCCATCCAAGATTGTCTCTAGGCCTAAGCGTGCTTAACTCTGGAGTTTTGCCACAATCAAACCTATTTAGCTTTCTACCCCATTTACAAAACCTTAGCAAATATTATGCCTCACAAACCTTTCAAGTAGAGTTCCCTTCATTCTTTTGAATTTAAGTATTGAGGGGTTTTCTCATCGCATTATATCAGATATTATTTTTTGGGATTCAACTATGTTAAGTAAGTCATTCATCTATGACCATATCCATGACTGTAGGTAGTCGTAATTGACTAATTTCTCATGATTTTTAAATAGTCCACTTAGCACTCATTGTATCGAGTGATGCTCACAACAGCGTCATTGTGTAGTTTTAGTTCTTCGTATTACTCTTCTCTTTTTATGATTAAAATATATTATTTTTTGTTATTGTATAAATAATTTTTCTTAAGAAAATGTATTTATACATTATATATTAAATTTTTTTGAGCCTAGAAGCTTATTCTATAGCCAGTATGAGGGGATGTGTAAATATATCTTCAACCATGACCCACATAAAATAAAAGTAAAATACACTCTAAATAGAAAAATAATGTTAACTACAATAATAAAAAAATGATATCATGTAAATTAATTTGTTCTAAAGTAATTAGAGGTAAAAAAAGGTGTGAGTAAGATGTTTAAACCTTAATTTAAAAAAAGATGTATATGTTATGTAAAATATTTTAATGTCAACTATTTATATATTATATATTGTTTAAAAAAATTATGTATATATCATGAAAAAATAATCTCCTATGATTTAAACATTTGAAGTGGTGCCAATATTTCACTGTTTTGTCTCTATAAACTGTATATATAATTGAAAAATACAATTTAAACAACACAAAATTACATATTGTATTTTGCACTGTAAAGAAATTTAAACGTAAAGACATTTGATCTCTTGATGCCAATATTTCATTGTTTTGTCTCTATATACTATATATAACATTCAAAAATACAATTTAAACAATAGAAAATTACATATTGTATATTGCACTCTAAAAAAATTTAAACGTAAAGACATTTGATTCCTCTTGTGTATATTCATATTAAATTCGTACTTACAATAGATTTATACTAACAAATTATTATATATTGTTAAATTTCTTAAACAATCATTAAACTATTTTACAACATTTACTAACTTTAATACTAAGTAATTTATTTATATAGACCCACTTATTTATATCCAATTTAACGATTAGTACACTGAATATCAAAATAACAAATTTATTTAACCTTCAAAATAGATATTTTAAGTGGAAATGCAGCGAAATCAATCTAAGCAACCTCATGAAAGAAGTGCGTGCAAATTTATGAATAAAATAAGTGATGTGAGGAATTAACTAGACATTAATGATCTCATAATCCTCTTCCTATAATAGAGAAATATTGAATTATAGTAAGTGCTATGGTGTAAGGAACTTTTGAAATGCAAGGGAAGGTTACATTAAAAATTTAGGTTATTTTACAACTTTGAATTTTTATGTCTTCAGCGTATTTTTTGTTTTTTTTTATGTCTTGTAACTTCTGATGTGAGGAATAATGTTGTCTTTTACGGACATACGGTAACAACGTCTTTGCTTTCGTCTCCCTTCTCTTCGTGGGTTTGGGCTCATCCCCACTCACAATGAACCACAAATTATAACCTTCTAAAATAGTCAACAACTTGAATTTCCAATTCACATAATTTCCTCCATCAAGTTTGGTGGATTCATTCAAATAAGTATCAGGCAACAAATTTGACATGATGGAAAAAAAGCTTTCTCCAATCAACAAAATGCTACCAAATCTAAATCCAAATGCACCAAAATTCACCAAATCCCAGAAAACTTTCACCACACATACACCATAGAAATCTTTACTAACTCCTTTTCACTATAAAATTTCTTTTCACCACTTAAAACAAAAATGAATATTTAAAAAAAACTTATATCTACGTAAATAAAAACAAACTCAAACATTGAGTTGCCTTCCAACAACGATTTTTGTTTTTTAATAATAACGTCAAACTTTTAAAGTAAGACAAGGAATGCACTGTGGCAAAAAATATGAAAGGCACCTTGAATTGCTGCCACTGTAAAACAAGGAATGCACCAATGGACTTGTTCAATGCAGCCGACCCTCCACAGCTTAATGGTCAGTTTTGTGGGCAGCAAGAGAAAATTGCAACTCGCTGAGCCAACAATTGGCTAATCACACAACTCCACAACTCGATGAGCACACAGCTCCACCACACGCAGATAATTGCAACTCGCGCTGAAAATTGCAACTCGCTGAGCACACAGCTCCACAACGCTCCACCACATGCAGATAACTCCATCTGCATTGAACTCTGTTGCTTCTCTACACAGTGGCGGCTCTTAAGCGAGAATCGCCTTGTCTTGTCCCAACTAGGCTTTCTGTTGTAAATAAATCCGATCAATCATCAATCGGTGCTCTTGTTTGTTGAAGCATATGGTTTGCTATGATTTGCTCTTGTATCGGGAAGCAGACTCCTCCTCCTCCTGCGTATATGAGAATGTTCTCGAATTTCTTATTCTCGAGATCCAGATGCATTGGTTACAGAGCCCTCATGACTCCTCAAGCCTTCTTCCTTACATGGAGCTCAACTCAATGCACAGCTCTGTCTCCTCACAGCTCACCTAAGCTCTGATACCAAATCAAAGAACAAAATCCACACTGAAAATTCATTACTAAATATGGCAATTTATACACATTTCTAACTACGAATGAACAATAACTGTGCCGGATGACATTGACACTAGCCTACTATTGAACAGTGATCAGTGCCGTTTGCACTGTGAGCAGCACCGTTCGTGATTAATCCCTAACAATTCACTTCCATGCAAATTATATCATGCATTTCTAAAACTCCTGAAGAGAATCCACGCAAAACTCCTGAAGAGAATCCACGCAATTGTTTCACAACATATCTCTTGCGAAAGTGATTATCTTATATAAAGTGTGAGCGGGTAGATTAACTTTAATATCAAATGCCACCATGACTGGTTGATACTTGAACAGGCTGGTTTTACATTTAAGCGCTTACTAAATTTGGTGATTACATGGATTTTTAATATATGATGTGTGCGGTGTTAAGGTCATTCTGCCTCCTTCCTCCCCTCTTTTCCTTTTATAATATCCAAGCAAGATTGTGAGTAATGATATAAAAAAATACATATACACGTTTGAATCAACCTATTTTGAAAAGCCCAGCACGATTGTGAGTATTGTGATAAAGAAAAATACATATACATGTTTGAATCAACCTATTTTGAAAAGCGCTCGGGGTTGACGTGTTTTTAAGTGTGTGTCTCCATTTTTCATGTCTGTATTATTTATATTTATGGTTATTCAAACAACCTATTTTGAAAAGCGCTCGGGGTTGACGTGTTTTTAAGTGTGTGTCTCCATTTTTCATGTCTGTATTATTTATATTTATGGTTATGCTTAATATGTGTATGCAGAGTTCTATGTACATGAAATGAAAGAGGGTAAATGGTTATGAAATAGTTGAAAGAGCCCATTATTTTATATACTCGTTTCCAATAGCAACAAGCAGTTCTATGCATGTTGAAGACCTAAAAATTCAAAGTTGTGAAGTAACCTAAATTTTTAATGTAACCTTCCCTTGCATTTGAAAAGTTCCTTCCACCATAGCACTTACTATAATTCAATATTTCTCTATTATAGGAAGAGGATTATGAGATCATCAATGTCTAGTTAATTCCTCACGTCACTTATTTTATTCATAAATTTGCACGCACTTCTTTCATAAGGTTGCTTAGATTGATTTTGCTGCATTCCGCTTAAAATATCTTTTTTGAAGGTTAAATAAATTTGTTAGTTTGATATTTAGTGTACTAATCGTTAAATTGGGTATAAATAAGTGGGTATATATAAATAAATTACTTATTATTAAAGTAAATGTTGTAGAATAGTTTAATGATTGTTTAAGAAATTTAACAATATATAATAATTTGTTAGTATAAATTTATTGTAAGTAAGAATTTAATATGAACATATACAAGAGGAATTAAATGTTTTTACCTTTAAATTTATTTAGAGTGCAATATACAATATGTAATTTTCTGTTGTTTAAATTGTATTTTTGAATGCTATATATAGTATATACAGACAAAATAGTAAAATATTGACATCAAGGGATCAAATGTCTTTATTTCTTTAGAGTGCAAAATACAATATGTAATTTTGTGTTGTTTAAATGTATTTTTGAATTATATATATAGTTTATAGAGACAAAACACTGAAATATTGGCACCACTTCAAATGTTTTAATCATAGGAGATTATTTTTTTCATGATATATACATAATTATTTTAAACAATATATAATATATAAATAGTTGACATTAAAATATTTTACATAACATATACATATTTTTTTAAATTAAGGTTTAAACATCTTACTCACACCTTTTTTTTTACCTCTAATTACTTTAGAACAAATTAATTTACATGATATCATTTTTTTTTATTATAGTTAACATTATTTTTCTATTTAGAGTGTATTTTATTTTTATTTTATGTGGGTCATGGTTGAAGATATATTTACACATCCCCTCATACTGGCTATAAAATAAGCTTCTAGGCTCAAAAAAATTTAATATATAATGTATAAATACATTTTCTTAAGAAAAATTATTTATACAATAACAAAAAATAATATATTTTAATCATAAAAAGAGAAGAGTAATACGAAGAACTAAAACTACACAATGACGCTGTTGTGAGCATCACTCGATACAATGAGTGCTAAGTGGACTATTTAAAAATCATGAGAAATTAGTCAGTTACGACTACCTGTCATGGATATGATCATAGATGAATGACTTACTTAACATAGTTGAATCCCAAAAAATAATATCTGATATAATGCAGTGCGAAAACCCCTCAATACTTAAATTCAAAAGAATGAAGGGAATTCTACTTGAAAGGTTTGTGAGGCATAATATTTGGTAAGGTTTTGCAAATGGGGCAGAAAGCTAAGTAGGTTTGATTGTGGCAAAACTCCAAAGTTAAGCACGCTTAGGCCTAAAGACGATCTTGGATGGGTGACCTCTTGAAAAAATCTTGGTTACACTATCTCTCACATACATAATCATAGATAGATGGTTTACTTAACACAATTGAATCCCAAAAATAATATCTAAAAATAATAATTTATTTATATCCTATTATTTCTAAAAACTTAGGGACCTAACATGCTAGCTTTCTCCCACACAAACGAAGCAATAACATTTATTATTAATGAATTCCCATAATATATATGGTTTTCCATTGCTATTAAATTCTTTAAAATTACGTTGGAGACATACTCCATGTCTATAATATTGTTTCTAATATTCATTCCGAGCATCCTAGTTTTTCTTTGCCCATATTAAGCAATGACATTTATTAATGGATTTCCGTAGTATACAAGGTTTGTCATGTGTTAAAGGTTCGATACTTGAGACATACTCCAGGTCTACAATGACTCTTATATTTACTCCAGGTCTACAATGACTCTTATTAAATATAGACACACTATTATATTTCATCCCTTCGGGCATGGTACGTTTAAGTTGATATATGAAATTTCATTCCTTCCCTTGAGGCATGACTCTTATTAAATATAGACACACTATTATATTTCATCCCTTGGGGCACGGTACGTTTAAGTTGATAGATTAAATTCCATCCCCTCCTTTGGGGCATGGTACGGTTAAGTTGAATTATGAAAAATGTAATTGATGAAGGATTAATAAATTTTGTGTGATTATTGCAACTATAAAAAGTAAAATTTAAAATAATTTTAATAAATTTTTAAAAATAGATAAATGAAAAATATATGACATTGTAAATCATTATTTAGATAAATGTATATATAAATTTTTATTTTGATATTAATATTCAAAATAATTATTAGTCTATAAAGAAAATGGTTACAAGATTTTATATTAAGGTATTTTGTGGTGTAAAAGCCATAGGTTTTTAACCTAGTGGAAAAAAATCTAGCTATATTTAAAGCTGGTGTGGCCTAGGCTGGGTGCGATCACTGGGTGATTCTCACAGTTTAGATACATCTAATTCACGACTAGATCTCAAGGCTCACATCGCCTAGCAAACAATATATATATATTGATATAGATATATCAAATCCTACAATTTGAAGAATCCAAAGCTCTATCTTTGTAAATTTTGCAAGCAACTGACTTAAAATTGTATTGAAAAATGCAGTAATTAGGACTCAACTAGAAAAGCATTTTTCTCAATTGGTTTGCAAAATCCATCTTAAATAAATGGTGTGCTTCATAAAAAAACAATATTTTCCACAATTTTCAAAAACATTTCATATACTTGAGCAAAATGATGCATAACATGACCACGAATTGCAACAATAACATTTAGAATGTTCACTATTTGTTCGAATTTAGTTTCCAATGCAGAGGAAAATAATTTAAAAGTATCAAAGGAAAAAAAATTAACAAACCTGAACCCTAAGGATTAACACCAATGTAACAAAAAAAGCTTACCACTACAATTTATACAAAAAAATATGAAAACTCTTAAACTCTAACCAGAACTAAAACTCATCACTAACTTGAGATATACATTTTATCACTGAATAATTATGACCCTATATTTCCTCTTTGAGAGTTAGAATCTCTTAGAATAACTAGAATTCATCACTAACTTGTGTTATATTTTCCATAACTAGATAATTATGGCCATGTATTTCCTCTTGGAGAGTTACAAATACAAATGAGGAGACAAAGTATATACACCATTAAGTTAACAATTTGTAAGATATCTCGTATATTGGTAAAAGCATAAGTTCACGGATTTCAATCTATAACTCAGAACCTAACACTACTTACTGGACAAATCTTAGACTGCATTATTCATTTTTGTGTTTTTATCCATGAGCGCGCTTACTAGACAAATAAGATTTTAAGCCACATTAGTCATTTCACTATTTTTTATCCATGAGCACCATTTGTTGTTCCATATCAATCCACAGTTATTATTTTCATAGCTTCCACCAATTGCATGGGAGCACCCACCCATCTGATAATAGCAATATGAAAATGTTAAGCTTGTTTGACACTATGTCAGATATCGTGACAAAATTACAAAAAGCATTTAAATAAGGATAGGGAAATGCCAAAATAATATTACCCTCATGGAGTAACCGGTAAGCTTATTTACTGAAAAATACAGTTATTTACAAAACCATAGAAGGAGGTGGAATTTATCCTACGACCGATTAAAGATGTTTATTCGAAAAATTATTTTAACAAAAACTAAACGGTAAATATTATGTACTAATGATCAGTAACATCGTAATATAATATCAAGAAATGCACCCGATATGAGTTTATGGGATTTTTTCTTGTTAAGCGATAACACATGAGCCTCTCCTCTAAATAATGCATGTTCGTCAAATTATCCACATCAACAATTTCCGGCATCCGCACTTGGAAATCTTAAAAAAAAATTCGGAGAATACTTCAACACTACAATGCTTTCTGTAATATCACTAGAACCATGTATTTACACGTTGAATTCATGAAAATATTATTAATTTCATGTGATTTGAATGGCTTCTGTCAGGAACTAGTTACAAATCTACGTATTTACACGTGACATTGATGAAAATATTATTAACTTAGTATGAATTGTCACATACCCCGTGGGCCAAATTTGGAAATTCATCGCGCACGCTCCCTCTCCTTAAATAACCATTAATTAAAATTAGCTTCAATATCCTTCACAGGCATATGTATCATTTCATTTCTCGAACAATTACTAATCATGCAGCTATACACATACTATGAAAATTTTGACAATATCAAAAGTAATGTGCCATATCTCCTAGTACCATACTACCTATGCTTTATTGCATATATGATAGTAACCTTTATATCCAATTATAAGAATTAAATTTCAACTCAACCTTACAACATAGAGGCATAATTCATAGCATGCAACCAATACGATTCTTGACGACTCAACATTAACATTAACAAAAGATTATCTTGTCATGGCCATGAATAATGATCGTAGTCCTACTCACACCGTCAAAAGAAGATGAAAATATATCTTATGTAATACAAGTCTCAGTAGATGCATTCCACTCTATAATGCATAAAATAGA
The DNA here is from genome assembly GCA_031772625.1 of Pinus tabuliformis. Classification (NCBI taxonomy): domain Eukaryota; kingdom Viridiplantae; phylum Streptophyta; class Pinopsida; order Pinales; family Pinaceae; genus Pinus; species Pinus tabuliformis. The sequence continues at coordinate 1,821,345,377 of CM062819.1, read as the reverse complement.
TGACCTAAACCCTAGGCTTACCCAATTCAAGCCTTAGAATGTAGTTATGTATATATAGTATCTCAGGCGTACTATTCACCGTCTTAAAAACTGAGATATCCCATAGGTTTCACGATGTGCCACATAACAATTATTGTATAAAACCCATTTATTAGATTCCTTTACTAAACTTAACCTGGATTAAATTTATGTGCAATAATTTTCCGATACCACCACATATAATCATCTCATAGACATAGTTAGCACATGCAATTATAGACATCCTTAGTGATCACATACAATCTCTCATAGCATGAAAAACTCAAGAAATTTCTAACATATGCTGAAGGAATTTAAAATACAGAGGGTATGAGTCCAACATACGGAACATCGAATGAAAACTAGATTATCTGGAAGAATTTCACTTCGAAAACCAAGCACCGCCACCCAACCTAGAACTGGCTTTCACCAATTCACCCATGAGCTGAGAGTTCTTGCCATGGATCAACTACCTCTGTTGATCTCTTCAATGGGTATTTAATACCATATTTAATGATATGGTTTCCATTAGTCGCGTCCCACTTTTATGGATCTTTTTTATCCATTTTCCCAGGCTTTTTTCAGAAAAGTGTGCCTTTATCTCCCGCGAGGATTTTCCTCATAAAATATTGTCTTTCTCTCCCGCAAAGCTTCTAAATTTTTCTCAATGGATATTTATCTCCAATCCATGAAACTTATCTAGAATTGAGTCTAGAAGATTTATCATGAAATACTTATCCCTTCTCATTCACCAATGGGATTTGGAAAGAATATCATCTCTTGGTGTCTCGCTTTTTCAAGTGATTAATTATTTTATTTATTTCATAAGGTATTTACTTTTCTTGTTACACATCAAACCTAGCTTTTTCCCGGCTTAGGTTTGCAAAGTCTTACACACAAGGGAGGGGTGTTACATGATTTGAGTGGCTTCCACAAGGAATTAGTTACAAATCTTACTATAACACTCATGAAACTAAAATACATCGAAATTAAACTTACTTCAATACATATAATAACTGAAAAAAATCTCTTCACTGAGGGTAGCCATTTTGCTACACTTCTATCGCATATTTCTAGGAGCTTCTTTGTGAACTTGATGTTTCTGCCAACCAATTTCAAAAATTATTGTCTAGTCTTTCCAAGTTGGACCCTTTTAGTTAAATCTGAGGAAAACAGTGAACATAATTTCATATTTTCTTGTAATTAATACAATCCCTCTGTGTGGTTGAATGACGATGGGGGTACCAGTTTGTGGATGGGTTTTTCTAGCGGATTGTAATGAGGCTTTTAGTGACCACATTTCTCTTAATTCTAGGTGTTAGACCTTTAAAATGCATGGTATCATGTTGGCCTACAAGTCACTGAAGTGTCCAAATGCCCCTTACTAAGAGGAAGCCATTCACCAGCATGAAAGTGTACACTGGAGGGAAGGTGGTGTATGCTAGAGCGAAAATAGAGATGGTCAAAAGGTTAGTCAACTATATTTTAAATTCTAGGAAAAACTCTTCATGAATTCTTGTGCACAAAAGATAATGAATTCTTTTGTGCTCAAAGATAATAACTGTTGGGGTAGTTTCCTTTTGCAAAGGAATATTTATTTGCATGCACGAAAATAATAGCTATGGTGTTAGATTTCTTGAAATGAAATATGTGTTTATATGCTTGAAAAGAATAGCTATTGTGTTAGGTTTCTTGAGAGAAATATGTGTTTATATGCATGAAAATAATAAGTATTGTGTTATATTTCTTGAAAGTAAATATGTGTTTATATGTGCAAAAATAATAGCTCTTGTGATAGATTTCTCGAAAAGAAATATGTGTTTATATAAACGAAAATAATTTATATTGTGTTCTATTTTCTAGAAAAAGAAATGTGTATTTGCATGCATGAAAAGAATATCTATTGTGTTAGATTTCTTGAAAAGAAATATGTGTTTATATGCACAAAAAGGATAACTATTGTGTTATATTTGTTAAAAAAAAAATGCATTTTCATGCATGAAAATAATAGCTATTGTGTTAGTTTTCTAGAAAATAATAGCTACTGTGTTAGTTTTCTATAAAATAATGTGTTTGTATGAACACAGATAATAGCTATTATGCTAGTATTCCTTTAAAAAAATATGGGTAGTTGTGGTGGTGTTTCTTTTGGGAAAGAATGTGCTCTCACCTAAAGAAATAATAGTAGTTGTGGTTATTATATTTTGGAATGATTTCCCTCCTCTTGTTTGAAGAGATACTGAAAACCATGACGATTATTTTAAATATTACCATGATAATCATGGTGATTCTTTTAAATATCACCGTAGTCTTGCGAGTAGAGGTAAAATGTATCTATTCCCTTTCTTATAATGTATGGGAAGTATAGATATATTGACATTCCTTGGTTGTCTTTATTCAATTTACTTTATGCATGTGAGACTTAGATGCATATACATGTGTCATTTCCCTACACATGCTTAGATAAATAAACATGTTTTTGTAATTTTGATTCTAATTAATGCAAGTGGTGTCAATAAAGAATCACACCTTGATGTTATATATGCATTTTATTCATGCACATGAAAATAGGTTGAAGCATAACTAGTAAAGATTTATTTTATTTTATTTTTTAAGTAAGCTTGGCAGGACAACATCTTCAACTTGTCCAATATATCACCCTGATTGAGCGGGCAATTGAACCAGTGACTTCACATCAAAGAGTGCCTTAATAGAGAACCTGATCACTGTCTATCCAAGACCCTGCAGACAGAATTAGTAAAGATTCATTAATTAAGTTTGATAACTACTTTTATATAATCATGATGGAAAAGTGTCTGACAATAGTAATTATGGAAAGGAATGTGATTTATGTGAAAAATAAATTAATTGTGCCTTACCCATCCCTTATGAGTATCTACATAAATATCCTACGCTCAGATTCTTTGTTATAAAATTCCATTGAAGGCACAAAGAAAAATTCCATTTATAAGCTCAATAAAATCAATACCCTAAAATAGAGTTCCTAAAGAATCGACAGGGAAATACCTTCTACAATAATGTAAATTATTAGCATGAATGTCTTGACATCAACAATGATAGTATCCCAGGCATACTATTCACCATCTTAAAAACCTAGATAACACCTAGGTTTCACAATATGCCACATAAAAATTATTGTATAAAACTCATTTATTATATTCCTTTACTAAACTTAACTTGCATTACATTTATGTGCAATAATTGTCCCATACCACCACATATAATCATCTCGTAGACATAGTTAGCACATGCAATTCTACACATACTTAATGATCACATACAATCTCTCATAGCAAGAACAACTCAAGTAATTTCTCACATATGCTGAAGGAATTTAAGATACATAGGGTAGGAATCAAACATACAAAACATCACATGCAAACCTGATTATCTTAAATAATGTCACTTGGAAAACTGAGCACCACCACCCAACCTGGAATGGGCTTTTACCAATTCACCCCCTAGCCGAGAGTTTTTTCCATGGATCAACTACCTTTGGTTATCTCATCAATGGGTATTTAATACCCTCTTTCATGATGTGGTTTCCATTAGCCGCATCCCACTTTTATGGATCTTTTTCATCCATTTTCAAAGGATTTTCTAAATAAAGCTCGCCTTTCTCTCCCGCGAGGCTTCTCCTCATAATATCTTGTCTTTCTCTCCCGCAAAGTTTTATGTTTTTCTCAATGGATATTTATCTCCAATCCATCAAGCTTATCTAGAATTGAATCTAGAAGCTTTATCATGAAATAAATTTCCCCTCCCATTCACCAATGGGATTTGGAAAGAATATCATCTCTTGGTGTATCGCTTTTTTAAGTGATTAATTATTTTATTTATTTCATAAAGTATTTACTTTTCTTGTTACACATCAAGCCTAGCTTTTCTTAACTTAGTTTTGCAACTTTTTACACACAAGGGAGGGGTGTTACATGATTTGAGTGATTTCCACGAGGAATTAGTTACAAAACTTACTGTAAAACTCATGAAACTAAAATACATCCAAATTAAACTTACTTAAATAAACATAATAACCGAACCGAATCTCTTCACCAAGGGTAGGCATTTTGCTACACTTTTGTTGCATATTTCTAGGCGCTTCTTTGTGAACTTGATGTTTCTGCCAACCAATTTCAAAAATTATTGTCTAGTCTTTCCAAGTTGGTCCCTTCTAGTTAAATCCGAGGAAAACAGTGAACATAATTTCACATTTTATTATAATGAATACAATCCCTCTATGTGATTGAATGACGATAGGATCCCAGTTTGTGGATGGGTTTTTCCAGCGGATTGTAATAAGGTTGTTAGTGACCACATTTCACTCAATTGTAGATGTTCAACCTTTAACTTGCATGGTATCATGTTGGCCTACAAGTCACCGAAGTGTCCAAATGCCCCTTACTAAGAGGAATCCATTCGCCAGCATGAAAGTGTAGGCTAGAGCAAAGATAGAGATGGTCAAAAGGTTAGTCAACTATATTTATTTCAATGTGTGTGTTACCTATATTAAATTCTAGGAAAAAATCTTCATGAATTCTTGTGCACAAAAGATAAGGAAAGCTTTTGTGCTCAAAGATAATAATTGTTGGGGTAGTTTCTTTTGGAAAATGTATATTTATTTGCATGCACGAAAATATTAGCTATGGTGTTAGATTTCTTGAAAATAAATATGTGTTTATATGCATGAAAAGAATAGCTATTATGTTATGTTTCTTGAGAGAAATATGTGTTTATATGCATGAAAATAATAGTTATTGTGTTATATTTCTTGAAAGGAAATATGTGTTTATATTCACAAAAATAATAGTTATTGTGTTAGATTTCTTGAAAAGAAATATTTGTTTATATGAATGAAAATAATAGATATTGTGGGGTATTTTCTTGAAAAAGAAATATGTATTTGCATGCCTGAAAATAATAACTATTGTGTTACATTTCTTGAAAATAAATATGTGTTTATATGCATAAAAAGAATAACTATTGTGTATGTATATGTATATATATATATATATATATATATATATATATATATATATATATATATATATATATATATATATATATATATATATATATATAGATATATATATATAGATATATATTCATGCATGAAAATAATATCTATTGTGTTAGTTTTCTTGAAAAGAATGTGTTTGTATTTAAACAGATAATAGCTATTATTCTAGTTTTCTTTCAAAAAAATAAGGGTAGTTGTGGTGGTCTTTCTTTTGGGAAAGAATGTGTTCTCGTGTCAAGAAATTTTAGTAGTTGTGGTTATTATCTTTTGGAAGGACTTCCCTCCTCTTCTTCAAAGAGATACTGAAAACCATGGAAATTATTTTAAATATTACCATGATAATCATGGTGATTCTTTTAAATATTATCATATTATTGTAAGTAGAGGTAAAATGTATCTATTCCCTTTCTTATAATGTATGGGAAGTATGGATAGATTGGCATTCCTTGGTCATTTTTATGCAATTTAATTTATGCATGTGCTATTTACATGCATAGACATGTTCCATATCCCTACACATGCTTAGATAAATAAACATGTTTTTGTAATTGTGTGATTTTAATTAATGCAAGTGTGGTATCAATAAAGAATCATTTCTTGATGTTATATATGCATTTTATTCATGCACATGAAAATATGTTGAAGCATAACTAGTAAATATTTATTTTATTTTATTTTTTTAGTAAGCTTGGCAAGGTGGCATCTTCAACATGTCCAATATATCATCTTGATCAAGTGGGCAATTGAACTAGTGACTTCACATCAAAGTTTGTCTTAATAGAGCACCCGATCACTGTCTATCCAAGACCCCACAAACATAACTAGTAAATATTTATCAATTGAGTTTGATAACTATTTTTATATAATCATGAAGGAAAAAATTTTGACAACAATAATTGCAGGAAAGGAATGTGAACTATGCGAAGAATGAATCAATTGTGCCTTACCCATCCCTTATGACTATCTACATAAATATCCTACCCTCAGATGATTTTTTATAAAATTCCATTGAAGGCACAAAGAAAAATTCCATTGATAAGCTCAATAAAGTCAATATCCTAACATAGAGTACCTAAAGAATCAATGGGGCAAGACCTTCTGCAATAATGTAAATTATTAGCATGAATGTCTTAACATCAATAATCATAGCAACAACTGCATTCAAATGCAACGTCAATCAACTACAAAAAATTGGGTACAGAGACCATTTGTAGTTGGATATGAAGACCACCGTATGTAGTTGCACTTCCCTGCCATGTATGGTTGGCTTCAAATGGAGCAGGGCACAATGACGGCCCATGGTCACTGTCTTTGCGAATCCCCAGAACATTTCAACTATGGTATCACCTAATTGGATGAATTTCCAGCGACATGCAGGACTATGGCCATTTTTCGAAGTTTCATTTGTTTGTTGTGTGACATGTTCTACTACATTTCTCATTATTCAACCTATTCTTTGCAATCTCCGCTATGTTTATTTCTAGAGTCAAAATCGATGAGGACTTTTTATGAGGACTAGATGGATCATGGAAATAATGTGATTCCTACTTTTAATGACCTCTCCCATTTAAATTTTGAAAGAAATGTGTGTGAAAATGGCATGTTTGTGTATGAAATTGAAGTTTGTGTGCTTTATAGTTATCACTTGACTTCATGACTCGACGAAAAATGTTGTGTGGGCTATGGAAGTCTTTGATTCTTTCATCCTTTTCACTTACATCTATTCTTATTCATATATTCAATCCCAAAGGTTTATCCATTTCACATATATCTATTCTTATTCATATATTCAATGACACATGTTTATCAATTATTCTAACTAATATGAAACCCAACCTCACAGCTCTATAATGTTTTCTATATATATAGATGTGACACACTCCATTTGTCAAATTCTACAAGGGTGAGTGGCCCTGAGGCCACAAAACTTGAACTTAATGCTCCAATACCATTTGTCACATAGCCCCTGGGCCTAATTTGGAAATTCATCACCCAGGCTCCCTCTCCTTAAATAACCATTAATTAAAAGTAGCTTCAATAGCCTTCACAGGCATAGTTATTCTGTCATTTCTTGAAAAATTACTAATCATTCAACTATACACATACTATAAAAAAATTGACAATATCAAAACCAATGTGTCATATCCCCTAGTACCATACTACAGACTTCTCCTATGTTTTACTGCATAGATGATGGTAACCTTTATATCCAATTATAAGTCTTACATTTCAACTCAACCTTAAAACATAGAGGCATCATTCATGGCATGAAACCAATACAATTATTTACGACTCAACATTAGGATTAACGAAGCATTATCTTGTCATGGCCATGAATCATGATCATAGTCCTACTGACACCGTCAAAATAAGATGGAAATATATCTTATGTAATACAAGCCTCAATAGATGCGTTCCACTCTATAATGCATAACATAGATGACCTGAACCCTAGGCTTACCCAATTCAATCATTAGAACATAATTATGTATATATAGTATCTCAGGCATACTATTCACCAACTTAAAAATTGAGATAACACCTAAATTTCACGATGTGCCACATAACAATTATTGTATAAAACCCATTTATTAGATTCCTTTACTAAACATAACTTGGATTACCTTTATGTGCAATAATTTTCCCATGCCACCACATATAATCATCTCATAGACATAATTAGCATAGGAAATTCTACACATTCTTAGTGATCACATATAATCTCTCATAGCAAGAAAAACTCAATCACTTTCTCACATATGCTGAAGGAATTTAAAATAAGAAGGGTAGGAATCAAACATACAAAACATCGCATGCAAACTAGATTATTTGAAATAATGTCACTTGGAAAATCGAGCACCACCACCCAACCTAGAACTGGCTTTCACCAATTCACCCCCGAGCAGAGAGTTATTGCCATGGATCAGATTCCTCTATTGATCTCTTCAATTGGCATTTAATACCCTCTTTCATGATATGGTTTCCATTAGTCACATCCCACTTTTATGGATATTTTTAATCCATTTTCCTAGGATTTTCTCAAAAAATCTTGCCTTTCTCTCTCGCGGGGCTTTTCCTCATAAAAGCTTTCCTTTCTCTCTCGCAAATCTTTTATGTTTTTCTCAATGAATATTTACCTCCAATCCATCAAGCTTATCTAGAATTGAATCTAGAAGCTTTATCATGAAAGAATTACTCCTTCCCATTAACCAATGGGATTTGGAAAGAATCTCATTTCTTGGTGTCTCGCTTTTCTAAGTGATTAATTATTTTATTTATTTCATAAAGTATTTACTTTTCGTGTTACACATCAGGCCTGGCTTTTCTCAGCTTAGGTTTGCAAGTTTTTACACACAAGGGAGGGGTGTTACATGATTTGAGAGGTTTCCACTAGGAATTAGTTACAAAACTTACTATAATACTCATGAAACTAAATTACATCAAAATTAAACTTACTTCAATACATATAATAACATAACCAAATATCTTTACCTAGGGTTTCCATTTTGCTACACTTATGTTGCATATTTCTAGGAGCTTCTCTGTGAACTTGATGTTTCTGCGAACCAATTTCAAAAATTATTGTGTAGTATTTCCAGGTTGGTCCCTTCTACTTAAATCTGGGGAAAATAATGAACATAATTTCACATTTTCTTTTTTGTAATGAATATAGTCCCTCTCTGTGATTGAATGATGATGTGGGTCCCAGTTTATGGATGGGTTTTTCCAACGTATTGTAATGAGGTTGTTAGTGACCAAATTTCACTTAGTTGTAGTTGTTCGACCTTTAACATACATGGTATCATGTTGGCCTACAAGTCACAGAAGTGTCCAAATGCCCCTGACTAAGAGGAACTCATTCGCTAGCATGAAAGTGTACGTTGGAGGGAAGGTGGTGTAAGCTAGAGCGAAGATAGAGATGGTCAAAACGTTAGTCAACTATATTTCTTTCAATGTGTGTGTTACCTATATTAAATTATACAAAAAACTCTTCATGAATTCTTGTGCACAAAAGATAAGGAATGTCTTTGTGCTCAAAGATAATAATTGTTGGGGTAGTTTCTTTTGGAAAAGGAATATTTATTTGAATGCATGAAAATAATAGCTATGGTGTTAGATTTCTTGAAAAGAAATATATGTTTATATGCATGAAAATAATAGCTATTGCGTTATATTTCGGGAAATGTGTGTTTATATGCACAAAAAGAATAGCTATTGTGTTATATTTCTTGAAAAGAAATATGTGTTTATATAAATGAAAATAATATATATTGTGTTGTATTTTCGAGAAAAATAAATATGTATTTGAATGCATGAAAAGAACAGCTATTGAGTTAGATATCTTGAAAATAAATGTGTTTTTATATGCACAAAAAGAGTAACTATTGCATTATATCTCTTGAAGAAAAAAATATGTATTTTCATTCATGCAAATAATAGCAATTGTGTTAGTTTTCTTGAAAAGAATGTGTTTTTATGCACACAGATAATAGCTATTGTGCTAGTTTTCTTTTAAAAAAATATGGGTAGTTGTGGTGGCTTTCTTTCGGGAAAGAATTTTCTCTCTTGTGAAGAAATAACAGTAGTTGTGGTTATTATCTTTTGGAAGGATTTCCCTCCTCTTGTTCGAAGAGATACTGAAAACCATGGCAATTATTTTAAATATTACCATGATAATCATGTTGATTCTTTTAAATATTATTGTATTCTTGTGAGTAGAGGTAAAATGTATCTATTTCCTTTCTTATAAGGTATGGGAAGTATGGATAGATTGGCATTTCTTGGTAATATTTATGCAATTTACTTTATGCATGTGAGATTTAGATCCATAGACATGTGCCATATCCCTACACATGCCTAGATAAATAAACATGTTTTTGTAATTGTGTGATTTTAATTAATGCAAGTGAGATGTCAATAAAGAATCATGTCTTGATGTTATATATGCATTTTATTAATGGACATGAAAATATGTTGAAGCATAACTAGTAAATATTTTTTTATTTTATCTTTTAAGTAAGCTTGGTAGGACTACATCTTCAACATGTCCAATATATCACCTTGATCAGGTGGGCAATTGGATGAGTGACTTCACATCAAAGAGTTTCTTAATAGATCACTCAATCACCATCTATCCAAGACCCCGCGGACATAACTAGTAAAGATATATTAATTGATTTGGATAACTATTTTTATATAATCATGATGGAAAAGTTACCGACAATAGTAATTAGAGGAAAGGAATGCAACTTATGCAAAGAATGAATTAATTTTGTCTTACCCATCCCTTATGAGTATCTACGTAAATATCCTACCCTCATATGCTTTGTTATAAGATTCCATTGAAGGCACAAAGAAAAATTCCAATGATAAGCTCGATAAAATCAATATCCTAAAATAGTGTTCCTAAAGAATCAACAGGGAAAGTCCTTCTGCAATAATGTAAATTATTAGCATGAATGTCTTGACGTCAACAATGATAGCAACACTTGTAGTCAAATGCAACATCAATCAACTACACTCGATTGGGTACAAAGACCACTTGCAGCTAGAGATGGAGACCACCGTATGTAGCTGCACTTCTCTACCGTGGATGGTCGGGTTTAGATGGAGCAGGGCACAGTGAAGCCCCTCAGCCACTATCTTTGAGAATCCACAAAATGTTTAAACTATTATATCCCCTACTCGATTGACTTTATCGCAACATGAAGGACTACAGTCTATGGCCATTTTTCAAAGTTTCATTCATTTGTTGCATGACACGTTTTACAACATTTCTCATTATTCCATATATTCTCTGGAATATCCACTATGTTTATTTCTAGAGTCAAAATCAATGAGGACCTTTTATGAGAACTTGATGGATCATGGAAACAATGTGATTCCCACTATGAAGGACCTATGTCATTTTAATTTTGAAATAAATGTGTTTGATAATCGCATGTTTGTGTATGAAATTGAAGTTTCTGTGCTCTACATCTATCACTTGACTTCATGACTCAATGAAAAATGTTGTGTGGGTTGTGGAAGTATTTTATTCTTTCATCCATTTCACATACATCTATTCTTATTCATATATTCAATGGCACATGTTTATCAATTAATGTAATTGATATGAAACCCCACCTCACAACTCTGTAATGTATTTTATATCTATAGACGTGACACAGTTCGTTTGTCACATTCTACAGGGGTGAGTGCCCTAAGGCCACAATATTTGAACTTAATGCTCCAATACCATTTTTCATATCCCATGGGCCTAATTAGGAAATTCAACTCTCAGGCTCCCTCTCCTTAAATAACTATTAATTAAAATTAGCTTCAATAACATTCACAGGAATAGTTATTCTGTCATTTCTTGAACAATTACTAATCATGCAACTATACACAGACTCTGAAAAATTTGACAATATCAAAAGTAATGTGCCATATCCCCTAGTACCATACTATGGACTTCTCCTATGTTTTACTACATAGATGATCGTAACCTTTATATCCAATTATAATACTTACATGTCAACTCAACCTTACAACATAGATGCATCATTCATGGCATGCAACCGATACGATTCTTGATGACTCAACATTATCATTAATGAAACATTATCTTGGCATGGCCATGAATCATGATCAACATCCTACTAACACCGTTGAAAGAAGATGGAAATATATCCTATGTAATACAAGCCTTTGGAGATGAATTCCACTCTCTAATGAATAACATAGATGACCTGAACCCTAGGCTTACCCAATTCAAGCCTTACAACATAATTATGTATATATAGTATCTCAAGCGTACTATTCACCGACTTAAAAAATGGAATAGCACTTAGGTTTCATGATGTGCCACATAAATATTATTGTCTAAAACCAATTTATTAGATTCCTCTACTAAACTTAACTTGGATTACATTTATGTGCAATAGTTGTCCCATACCAGTACATATAATCATCTCATAGACATAATTAATAGATGTAATTCTACACATGCTTAGTGATCACATACAATCTCTCATAGAAAGAACAACTCAAGAAAATCTCACATATGCTAAAGGAATTTAAAATACACAAGGTAGGAATCCCACATACATAACATCAAATGCAAACCAGATTATCTGAAAGAAGGTCAATTGGAAAATCGAGCACTGCCACCCAAACTAGAACTGGCTTTCAATAATTCACCCCCGAGTCGAGAGTTCTCACCATGGATCAACTGCCTCTATTGATCTCTTCAATGGGTATTTAATACCCTCTTTCATGATATGGATTCCATTAGGCATGTCCCACTTTTATGGATCCTTTTTATCCATTTTCCCAAGCTTTTCTCAAAAAATCTCGCTTTCTCTCTCGCGAGGCTTTTCCTCATAAAAGCTTGCCTTTCTCTCCAATAAAGATTTTATGTTTTTCTCAATGTGTATTTATCTCCTATCCATCAAGCTTATCTAGAATTGAATCTAGAAGCTTTATCATGAAAAAATTATCCCTTCCCATTAACCAATAGGATTTGGCAAGAATCTCATCTCTTGGTGTCTCGCTTTTCCAAGTGATTATTTATTTTCTTTATTTCATTTAATATTTTATTTTCTTGTTACACATCAGACCTAGCTTTTCTCAGCCTAGATTTGCAAAGTTTTACAGACAAGGGAGGGGTGTTACATGATTTGAGCGGTTTCCACCAAGAATTAGTTACAAAACTTACTGTAATACTCATGAAACTAAAATAGATACATATTAAACTTACTTCAATACATATAACACTAGTACAAAATGGCTAACTAGTTACTAAAAAAACAACTAAAATTTGCATATAAATGACCATTTTTAGTCGGTGACCAATAGTAGCTAATATACAGTATCTTAAAACGCAACCAACTTTTAGTCATTTTTAGCTTAGTCATTAATTGGTTTCCTCAATTTACCATCTAGTAGTATATTTAGTCATTAATTTGGTCATTAATTTTTCAGTGGTTTAGTCATTAATTGTCACAATTAATGACCAAATATATAACAAAATATATTACTATATGAATCCTCAAGAAAACCAGTTAATTACCAAAAATATATGACCAAAATGTTGGTCGTGTTAAAAGATACTGTAAATTAGCTACTAATAGTCATATAGATGCAAATTTTAGTCATCATTTAAAACCAATTAATGACCAAAGAAATATGACTAAATTTTAGTTGTGTTATAAGATGTTGTAAATTAGCTAATAATAGTCTTATATATGCAAAATTTAGTCATCATTTAATAATAAAAAATTTATCATTTGCAGTAGTCATTTATCTTTTTTCTTGTATTTTCATCTTCATTATATAAACAACTGATTTAGTAGTTTCTATTCATTTCATTTAATTTCATTCATAACCATTATAAACGACTAATTTAGTCATATATTCATTTTATTTGGGTTCCTCGTTAATTAATATAAACTACTAATTTAGTAGTTTTAGATTGATTTTATGTTTTTATTATTAATCACCATAAATTAGTTAGTATGATTTTGCGACTAAATTTTGAGAAAATGTCATACAATGTGCATATTTATCTATTATGATAACACAAAGTTACATATTTTAATTACAAGACTAAATAATATCAAGTGCAAATAAAAATAATTTCAACCATATAAATTTTATTATATAACATATCAAGTATTACAATATGAGTTTCCAACTTAATATGGGTTGAACTACAATTTACACATGAAATATTGTTTCATCATTTCAAAACATTATCACTGTGTTGCTAAAGCATTGCAAGTGAATTCAACAACTCTAAAGGCTTGACCATCAGTCTCTATGAGTGTGTCTTTTGCAAGATATTGGCTCTAAGGGTATCACTAGATAGATTCTCTTCTCTCTCTCATTTTTCATTTGTCTCTCTAGTGTTATTGTTCTCCTCTTTCTTCAAGTGTTGCTTCTTACCATCAATATTGAGTTCATATCCTCAAAATGAAAGATGATACAATGTATAGTATAAGACATGAAAGACAATGAATAATTGAATATAAAATGAAGTAGACTAAAAATAGTTATATGACATATACCTCAACATTCGATAGTGGCCACTATGTGGCTAAATGACCTATATAAACAAGGCAAATAAAATGTTACCATAGAAAATGGAATTGGAGGGGGATTCATCATGCATGCTAGGATATTTTGTGTGTTCACACATCATATTGCTCACTTCTAATTGTATCAAAAACAAAGAGTATGTGCAATGACATGTAGTGACATGTGGGTGTCTATTTGACTCAATGATATGCTTGATTTTTTAACCCATTCCAATCCTACCACAATAAAATTAAGAGAGACAAGGACTCAAGAAGGACTATTAATAAATGAAATTAGAGACTTTAGACTGCAACTCAATTGTACCTGAATGTAATGATAAGTATTTGCAACTTTCTAATCACACTATGAAAAAATCCTTTCATTATGATAATTTGGTTGCACCTGCAATAATACTCTGTAGTAGTCCCTTAACTTGCCTATAGAAATAATATTAGAAACAATCCCACTCCTGCAATTCTTCCCTATATGGATCATCTTTGTCCCCCCTATTGATAGTTATTTTTCAAGGAAACAGAATAGAACTCTCCAATTGCATCATCACCTTTCAAAACAATGCTTGAGTATTTCCAAGTGATTGTTGAACCAATCTCTACTCAAGTCCATGAAATCCTTGATTTGTCTCCATCACAAAAACCTCTTTTCGTAATAAAATTATAAATACCACATCTGCATTCCTCGTCCCCGACATACCAATTCTTTACAATGGAATATTTTATCATTGCTCCCTTGGTGCAATAGAGATCCACTACTGTGGCATGGAGATTATTGGTGTCATAAAATGGTATAGTTCATCCTTCAATCTATGTCACAGAACTCCTCTCACCTCACAGAACTCCTCTCATCTACAAAAATAAGAGTCCTCTCAAAATGCTTGGTCTCCATCTCATTCATCCTGAAATAAGTGGATATTTTTATGGGTAACAAAGTGTGCTTGGAGATTTAATAGAAGGAGCTATCACTAAAAAAATAAAAATACAATGCAGCATAATAGTTATTAGCAAGAGCAACAACCCTGCCAAGCTACTTCCTAACTAGATAAAGATACTCCTAAATTACCTCTTATAACGAACAAAAGATAACCTCAACTACCTATAGAGTCTACCTATACATGGTAGCAATCAAAACATTGTCTAAAACAACATCTACAACAACGTTGGTCAATCTCTTCTTTTAGTCAAGGGCATGCCCAACTTTTGAAAAGTATCAAGCAAGTCAGGGTCCACCTCATCCAAGCTCTTCTTCTTCTTCTACTCTCTCTGTTTAGGTTCAGAATAATACCAAAGGTCTTTGAAACTAATGGGTGGGTAAAATTTATTAGACCATTGAGTTCGTCCATTTTTAATCATTGTCTGTAAGAATTGAATCTAAATTGCAAAAGTCATTCAGGTCTTTTTAGCTAAAATTAACCTAAGATTTGAAAAGTTGTAAGGTTTAATGGATCTAAGTATATTCTACTTAAAATATAGTAACATGGTTTAAAACTATAGGCATTAAGATCAAAATCTAAGGATGAAATAGAAAAGATTTTATGTTTATGATTACAAGAAATTTTAATTTCATGTAACAAAGTTTGAGGAAGGTCTAGCATTTGCATCCTACCAGAAAATTTTCTTGCATCACTTAAGCCCTTTTAATTTGGGCATGGTAGAGTACACAAAAAATTAACCACTAAAAAAAAGGTGAAAAGAAAAAATAAAATGTCATGCATTCTTACGCTAGAAAAGTTAGGGAGGAGCGAACTGATCTGTACAATAAGGACATGCAAAATGCTTACTTGTCCATTGTATGTTGATGAATTGTTGGCTCCAATTAAGATTTGCATTATCATAATCATTAAACCCTTTTTACAATAAGGACATGCAAAATGCTCACTTGTGCATTGTCTATCATAATCATTAAACCCTTTGTAAAATAAGGACATGCAAAATTCTTACTTGTGCATTGTCTTTTGATGAATTTTTGGCCGCAATCATGATCTACATTATCATAATCATTAAACTCTCAACTCTAGATAAAATTTATGACTTGATCATATCCCTCAAAATTATTTACCCGTAAGAACAAAAATCCTCTTTAGTAAAAAGGAAGACGAGAGTCCAAATTCATACCCATGTACAAATTACCAAAATATCATAATCATTAAACCCTCAACTCTAGATAACATTTATGCTTTGATCATATAAATCACCGAAATTATTTACCCATGAGAACAAAAATCCTCTCTAGTAAAAAGGAAGAACATTGTCCAAATTCTTACCCATGTACAAATAACCAAAATATCCACGTGCAATGACATTTCCCTTGTCATAATCATTAAACCCTCAACTCTACATAAAATTTATGCTATGATCATATAAACCCTCGAAATTATTTACCCATACAAACAAAAATCCTCTTTATTAAAAAGGAAAACCAAAATTCCTCTTTAGTAGAAAGCAAGAACAAAGTCCAAATTCATACCCATGTACAAATTACCAAAATATCATAATCATTAAACCCTCAACTCTAGGTAAAATTTATGCTTTGATTGTATAAACCCTCGAAATTGTTTACCCATAAGAACAAAAATACTTTTTAGTAGAAAAGAAGAACAAAGTCCAAATTCATACCCATGTACAAATTACCAAAATATCATAATCATTAAACCCTCAACTCTAGACAAAATTTATGCTTTGATCATATAAACCATCAAAATTATTTACCCATAAGAACAAAAATCCTCTTTAGTAAAAAGGAAGAACATAGTCGAAATTCATACCCATGTACAAATTACCAAAATATCCACACCCAATGACCTTTCCCTTATCATAATCATTAAACCCTCAACTCTACATAAAATTTATGCTATGATCATATAAACCCTCGAAATTATTTACCCATACAAATAGAAATCCTCTTTAGTAAAAAGAAAAAAGAAAAATCCTCTTTGGTAGAAAGGAAGAATAGAGTCCAAATTCATACCCATGTACAAATTACCAAAATATCATAATCATTAAACCCTCAACTCTAGATAAAATTTATGCTTTGATCGTATAAACCCTCGAAATGGCGAGGGAAGGGAAGATGGCGACTTCAGAGGCTTTCACGCGAGGCGGGTTCGGTTAAGGGTTAGGGTTTCAGACATTGTCTGCAGCGGCCCGCGACTGTTATTCTCTCCACTCCCGGTCATCCGCATCCGGCGCCGTTTATCTTACAGGTTATAGGCCGGATCCGACGCTCTGCGGTTAGCCCGTCTCCGTGCAGCACCATCTCCACCGTTTACTTACCATAACCGTTACGGCTGTTTTGCTGTCGCGACCCGATTCCCTCCACGGTTATCTGCGTTTCGAGGTGTCCGCCGTTCCGAGGGTTTTGTAGCTGGCATCATGGAGGACCAGGAAGCTGTCGACTACACTGAAGACCCGCTGGAAGGTGTCTCCATCTGGCGTACGCCCCTTTCCACATCACAAGGTATGCTCCACTCTGATCTCCCGGAAAATTTGGTTGCCTACTCTGCCGGGTTGTCTCCGCGACTTTTTCCCGTGATTCTCCCGGATATTCCCCCCACCTGGCCGGCTTTGTCTACGCCTCCTCACTCTCCGGCCACTCTGGGGTTTGTGGCAGGCTGTATCAACCCTAACCCTAGTTCCTCTCCTCATCCTGCCTCGTTGCCCTGGTCCACATCAGCAGACCCGCCTTCCGCTCTCCCCTTATCCTCCCCCCCTGCCGCCGGTACTTTCTCTGGAAGCTTCACTGATATCCCTCCCCTCTCCGGTCCATCTACCGCCGCTGGCATTAGCTCCCGTCCCCCTGCAACAAGCACTCACCCCTCACTAGGTATCGGCTCCGACCCGGCATCGAATCCCTTCCCGCACCCCCTGCCGAGATCTGGTCCCAAAAAGAAGTACCGTTGCTTCAAATCCAGGGAGGAGGATATTTTTCTCAGGCTTGAGGAGGACATCCAGTGGGGTGAAATCATGGATTTTGCGGACAGAGTCCTTGTGGGTCGCATCAGAGGAAGGAATTACTCGGCTGCACGCCTGAAAGCCTGGGCTACTGAAGTCTGGGGCCATCACCTGGTAGACATCCCCTTCGTGCAAACCTTTGTGAGGGGATGGTTCGCATTAAGGTTCGCTCGTGCCGACCACACAAATTGGGTCCTTTCCTCATTTTGGCATTTCGAACACGCCCCGGTCCTCCTTAAACGATGGACCCCTATGTTCGACCCGGCTACTGAGCAGATTGGGATAGGACCTGTATGGATCAGGCTTCCCGGCCTCCCCCTGCAGTTCTGGTCTGAAGATATTTTTCGGAGAATTGGTAACGCCATCGGCGTCTATATGGACTACGACAAGTCGTATCTGCACACCGGCATGATGGCTTACGCGCGGCTTCTCATCAATCTGGACACCAGGGGAGGTTTACAGGAATATATCACTATTCAGTGGAGGGACTCTTCCAGGAAACAGAGTATTGACTATGAAGGGATCCCGTACAGATGCCGTAGGTGTCACAAAGTTGGGCATCTTTACCGGGACTGCCCTCTTCTTCGAAAAGGGCTAGATCGTGCACAAGACGTGGTACCGGATCAATCTACCCCTCCTCCTGCTCAGCCCCCGTCTGCGGAGCCCTTGGAATCTCCAGAGCAGGTCGTTGGCGCTCCTCAAAACCCTCCTGGCACCTCGACGGAGGTACCCACCCGCTCATCGCCTGCCCCCGCTCCAGAAGACTCTGATCCGGCGGGCGACGATACACCGGGTATGTCTGTCGCTTCCACATCTATTGTTTTTACATCTATGCATGATCCGGTTGTCTCTGTTTATATGCATCGGGTTGCCTCTCATCCACCCCCCCCATCTGCTCCTTTTCAGTCTTCCTCCCCTGCACCTGTACCTCCCTCCTCTCTCATCTGCTCCATCCCGGCCCCCTCTCCTAGCACATCGCCGTGCCAGCCATCTCTTCCCTCGCAGTTGATGGAATCGCTTTCGGTTCCCTCTCCCCCTGCTCCTCCCAGATACTCCCTCCGACCCCGAACTAGAGGTAACGGCCCAGATGCCATCGGTCTGGACCTTGATACCGCGCCTACCTCTCATAAGCTCTCTCGAGGGCGACCATCTCGCATTTCGAAAGCCAGACATGCTGCTGATGCTGAAGTCGCTATAGGACGACAGCAGACCATCTTAAGGGCCCTTAGAGCGTTGAATGGCCCTGCTACTCATCCGACATGAAGATACTATCCTTTAACTGCAGAGGGTTCGCTAGTTCACCCAAAAAACTAGCCCTCAGGAGACTTCTCTCCCTCTCTCAATCGGATATTATTTTTCTGCAAGAAACCCTCTGTCCTGCGGACACCCTTATTCCCACCCTCCAGGCCTGGTTGCCCTACTGGACTTTTCACGCTCTGGATGCTTCCGGGAGATCTGGCGGTTTGGCGATTGGGATCAATAATAGAGCGCTGAGAATCAAGAATACTTGGGGTGGCAGAGGGTTTATTGGTATAGACGCCTATGTTCTTTCTATGGAATTAGATCTTCGGCTCATCAATGTATACGGTCCTTGCTCAGATAGGGCTGCCTACTGGAATTCTTTACTGGATTCAGTACTATTACAACAGGATAATATCATACTTGGAGGAGATTTAAATTTTACCATGGGATTCTGTGAATCATGGGGACATGCAGCCCGGATTGACCCCTTCTCGGAAACTATATCTACTCTATTGAATGAGCACCACTGGATAGACACACCCATGGAAAAATTACAACATACTTGGTCTAACAATCGAAGTGGTGAGCAGAGTCTAGCCAGGAGACTCGACAGATTTCTTATCAAAGAATCCCTCCACAACAGGATTGCCCGTATAAGGCAATGGGTGGGCTCTGGAGGCATATCTGACCACCGTCCAATCTTTTTGGAGATCTCTGATATCTACAACAAAATTAAGAGCCCCTTCAAATTTAACTCCTCCTGGTTAAAGGACCCCTCCTACATTCAGATGGTAACCGAGTATTGGCAGAGAAACCCTATCAGAGAGGATGAAAACTTCACTGAAGGTTTCATCAGGAAATTAACGGAGCTCAAAAGGATCTCAAAGCTATGGGCACATCAGAAGAGACTCCGGGATGATCATTTTTTGAGGGAGGCAGAAAGAATCATAGCATCACATGAAGACGAGGCAGGAGGCATCTTTCCTACACAGGAAAGAAAAGATCTATACATGTCCCTCATTGCAAAGCGATCACAGATCCTGAAGGACAGAGAGGAAAGCTGGAGGCTGCGGAGCAGAGCTATATGGCTCTCAGAAGGGGATAACAACACCAAATTCTATCACAAATTTGCCAACGGGAGGAAGGCTATTAACACTATTTGGGAATTAGTGGATGCCCAGGATCATATCGTTACTTCTCAGAGGCACCTTGCTAAGCTAGCAACCGACCATTTCAAATAATGAGGGTGGCCGAAAAATTCCCCAGATTTGTCTCCCCTGAGGAACATGATGATCTCACCAAGGAGGTGACCATGGCAGAGCTAGAATCGACCATCAAATGGTTTAAGAAGGATAAAAGCCCCGGCCCTGATGGTTGGACCATCGAATTCTTCATAGCCTTTTTTGACTTAATGGCAGACGATCTCCTGAAGATCGTCGAACTGAGCAGGCAATCTGGTAGGGTCTCCTCGGCTATCAAATCTACTTTCATCGCCCTCATTCCTAAAACCGATCACCCTACATCTTTCAATGATTTCAGACCCATATCTCTTTGCAATTGTCTCTACAAGATCATCGCCAAAATCATTGCAAACCGTCTGAAGCCTCTATTATCTCGCCACATTTCATCTGAACAATTTGCCTTCCTTGACCATCGGCAGATACATGAAGCCATAGCCACTGCTCAGGAACTCCTCCATTCCCTCCACATTAAAAAACAAAAAGGTATGATCCTCAAGGTTGACCTATCCAAAGCATTTGATAGAGTAAATTGGTTATACATCAGATTGCTCTTGACTCACCTAGGCTTCCCCTTCGACTACATCAAATGGGTCATGAGTTGTATATCAGATGTTGCTTACAGTGTTCTTCTAAACGGGGAGGCCACATCCTTTTTCACTTCGGAAAGAGGGCTCAGACAGGGCTGCCCCCTTTCCCCCCTTCTATTCCTTCTTGTCATCGAAGGGCTGAGCAGGCTTATCATATACTCCAGAGATAGGCATCAGATTACTGGCATTAACATCTCTGGAAATTTTCTCCTCACCCATTTATTGTTTGTGGATGATATTCTCATTTTTCTAAATGGAGGCATTGGCGATGTCACTACTCTACACAATATTTTTCTCCTGTTTCAGCAAGCTACGGGGATGATGGTAAATGACAGTAAATCTACTATCACGACTGTTGGTGTTACACGTCATGAACTTGCATATGCTACCCAGCGCTTCCCCTTCACCTCATCCTCGCTCGCTGATGGCATCAAATACCTGGGGTACAGGTTAAAACCTCTTGGCTACAAAATTGCTGACTGGACATGGCTTCTCGCAAAGGTGGAGAAAAGACTCCAAATCTGGTACCACAAATATCTCTCTAGAGCGGGTCGTCTGATCCTCATCAAAGCCGTCATTGAAGCTACGCCAGTTTATTGGATGACACTGGCCTGGATACCCCGAGGTGTCTTAAACAGACTACAGAGCATCTGTACCAGATTTCTATGGAATGGACATCAGCCTGGGAAAGTATTTGCATGGGTGAAATGGGATACCATTGCCAGACCAAAAAGTTGGGGAGGCTGGGGTATTAAAAGGCTAGATCTATTTGCAAAAGCATTAGCTGCAAAGCTTGGCTGGCAACTACTGACCACAGATAGCCTTTGGTCACGAGTAGCCCAAGCAAAATACATCTGGCCCACACACCTTATGGACTGGTTCCGACAGCAACATAACGTGGGACACAATATCTCTAATATATGGAAGGCAGTTTTACTATCCCTCCCCCTTTTGCGGGACGGCATTACCTGGCGCATTAAGAGTGGACAAGATGTAAGAATAGGCATGGACCCATGGGTAGGATGTGGCAACATGCACAGACTTTCGGATGGCCTTATCAGACATCTTCATAGCAGGGGCATTACTCACATAAATCATATTGGTGACAGTACAAACTCTACTTTCCTACAACAGGCTTGGACCTCCTCGGCGGCCCTGGATATCCCGGAACAATGGCAGTTAGAATGGAGTAATTTTACAGATGCTCTCACCCAGGCAAACATCAGATTGACTGAAGGACCGGACGAGCTCATATGGGCCATTGCCAAACACGGTCTTTACTCTCCTAAAATGGGATACCTGAAGTTAATGGAACCACATAAGCCTCCTGACATCCTACCGCACTGGAAAAAGATCTGGAAACTCCAGGCCGCCCCTCGTTGTCGTTTATTGATGTGGAACATCATTTTTGATAAAATTCCCACTGGAAAAAATCTCTTGAAACGATCTTTCAACGGACCCTTCAGATGTCATCTTTGTTGTTGCGAAGAGGAGAGTACTGATCATCTTTTCATACACTGCTCAGTCACTAGAGATTTCTGGCACAGTATATCATCTTATATTACCTCCCTTAAAGCTTGGCAAGGGACTAATATTTTGGATGCTTGGAACAATTGGACAAGAGAACACACAGGCAAGCCCATTAACATGCCCCTCCTCGTATGCTGGGCTATCTGGATAGCTCGGAATCAAATCATCTTTAACAACAAGGCTCCCCACTGGCCGACAATTCTGAGTCACACCATTGCTGATTATAATATGCTCCCTGAGATAGACCGCACTGCGCCAACACGTACTTTTGCTCCTATTACCATAGATAAATCTAAGCCCTGGGCCTATTTTGATGGCTCTGCTCAGGATGAGGGATGCGGCGGGGGAGAAGTATTATATATAAATGAGTCCCATTGCTTTAAGATCCAGATTAAGCTTGAAAATGGCACCAATAACTTTGCAGAATTAAGCACCGCAAAACATATCATACTTTTTGCAATCCAAAAACAATGCAGACACCTTCAACTATTTGGAGATTCACAGATAGTTTGCAATTGGCTAAATTCTGCATCTCATTATTTTGCTTTCTCTCTGAGACATATTCTTGACGAAGCCAAAAGACTGATTACATCTTTTGAATCTTTTGTCTGTCGCCATATTTACAGGGAACAAAACACTGAAGCTGACCAACTTTCCAAAGAAGCAGCGCACAGCCATCTAGATCAATGGCTGATACAGGAGGAGATTGATGGAACCTTCCATCAATACTATCACAGGCCTTATATGGATCTTAATAGAAATGGGTCTCAGACCCGTACATAATCAGTCACAGCTGATATGTTTCTTTTTTATACACGTACTCATGATTGTACAGTCTATATACAGTAACTGTCTATAACAGTGCTCTCTGCGTAGAGCAAGTTTTGATATTAAATTTTGGTTTTTATAGCAGATCTACAAGACTCCCTGCGTGGAGATCCGGATCACTCAGGATCATTTTTGATAACTTGACTGGCCTATGGCCACAAACGAATATGCGACCAGCATCTACAAAATGTAATTTCTTTCTTTTAATAGAAATTACAACTTTTTCCTTATGGGAAAAAAAACCCTCGAAATTATTTACCCATAAGAACAAAAATCCTCTTTAGTAAAAAGGAAGAACAGAATCCAAATTCATACCCATGTACATATTACCAAAATATCATAATCATTAAACCCTAAACTCTAGATAAAAATTATGCTTTGATCGTATAAACCCTCGAAATTATTTACCCATAAGAACAAAAATCCTCTTTAGTAGAAAGGAAGAACAAAGTCCAAATTCATACCCATGTACAAATTACCAAAATATCCACGCCCAATGACCTTTCCCTTATCATAATCATTAAACCCTCAACTCTACATAAAATTTATGCTTTGATCATATAAACCCTTGAAATTATTTACCCATACAAACAAAAATCCTCTTTAGTAAAAAGGAAGAACAGAGTCCAAATTCATACCCATTTACAAATTACCAAAATATCCACACCCAATTACCTTTCCCTTATCATAATCATTAAACCCTCAATGCTACATAAAATTTATATAAACCCTCAAATTATTTACACATACAAACAAAAATCCTCTTTAGTAAAAAGGAAGAACAGAGTCCAACTTCATAGCCATTTACAAATTACCAAAATATCCACGCCCAATGACCTTGCCCTTCCTCCATCTAATCGTTGATACTCTCCTAAGGTGTTTCCCATGCAAACTCCATCTGGGGTTTGAATCCCATGAAATCCATAGATCATGTTGATGGTCTTCCTTCTTCTGGAATTTCCATGTAGATATAGACAAGGAAAAGAAAAATACAGTGCTACAATGTGATGTTGTAATCTGTGAATATTTTATTTGAACCCAGCGCTAAACTGGAAATGAAAAAGAAAATAAATATTTATAATAGAAAAAATAAAAGAAATATTTATAATATAAAATAAAATATATAAATTGCAATTGGGTTAAATGATTTATTTTTAATAAGAATTTGTTATTTTTTCCTAAAACACTAAATTAAAAAGAAGAAGAAGAAGTTAAAAATGATATTGGGATGAATGTAAACATTTAAATGTGACCTCAATTAATAATAAAAAGTTAATTAATAAAATAATAAAATTTAATTTGTTATATTTTGATTTTGTTATTAACTTATGAATAGGCTTTTTTACAATACCATGGGCCAATACCATGGCTTATCAATACTACAAGTCCAAAAACATAACTTATTTCACAACCAGAATTTTTTACAACAATATGACAAGATTCGTAACCCTGGATATTCATCCCCACATTATGGTAGATATTATTAACTTGTAAAAAATTAGTCTTTGTTACAAGACCATGGGTCAATACCATGGATTATCAATAACACATGCCCAAAAAACATAAATTATTTCACAATCAAATATTTTATAACAGTATGACAAGATTGTTAACCATGGATATTCACCCTCACTTTACCATGGATATTAACTTGTAAATCCACTTTATTACAATACCATAGGCCAATACCATGGCTTATCAATACCACATGTCAAAAAACCATAACTTATTTCATAGTAAAAATATTTTGTTTTAATTTAATTTTACAACATTTTTCTAATTAAATATAAAAGGAAAAATGTTACAATTTGAGATATATCTAAACCCTCTGTCCTCACGACTACTAAAAATATTCCCATAGAAATTAAATATTCCCATAGGTTTTAATAAAATTAAGCTAAGATGGATCTATGCCGTTATATATATATATATATATATATATCTATATATATATATATATATATATATATATATATATATATATATATATATATATATATAATCGACATAGATCCACCTTAGCTAAGGATTCAAGGGATGAGAGCAAGCAAATTGAATAATTATAATAGATTAAATATAGTGCACGATTTTTCAAAGTTTTTCATTGTTTTATTCTCTTTGACACGATTGATCCAAAATATAGGTTTAATATTTTACAACCAATACCATGGGCCAATACCATGACTTATCAATACTACAAGTCCAAAAACCATAAATTATTTCACAACTAAAATATTTTACAACAATATGACAAGATTCTTAACCATGGATATTCCCCCCCACATTACCGTAGATATTATTAACTTCTAAAAAATAGCCTTTGTTACAATACCATGGATTATCAATACCACATGCCCAAAAAACATAAATTATTTCACAATCAAATATTTTATAACAATATGACAAGATTGTTAACCATGGATATTCACCCTCACTATACCATGGATATTAACTTGTAAATCCGCTTTGTTACAAAACCGTGGGCCAATACCATGGCTTATCAATACCACATGCCAAAAACCATAACTTATTTCATAGTAAAAATATTTTCTTTTAATTTAATTTTACAACATTTTTTTAATTGAATCTAAAAGGGAGAATGTTACAATTTGATATATATCTAACTCCTCTATCCTCGCAACTACTAAAAATATTCTTATAGAAATTAAAGTAAGGTTTTAATAAAATTAAGCTAAGATGGATCTATGTCGGTTCTCTCTCTCTCTCTCTCTCTCTCTCTCTCTCTCTCTCTCTCTCTATATATATATATATATATATATATATATATATATATATATATATATATATATATATATATATATATATATATATATATAAAGAACCGACATTGATCCATCATAACTAAGGATCCAAGAGATGAGAGCAAGCAAATTGACTAATTATAATAGATTAAATATAGTGCATGATTTTTTAAACTTTTTCATTATTTTATTTTCTTTGACATGATTGATCCAAAATATAGGTTTAATATTTTACAACCAATTAAATTTTTCTAATTTAGATAATTTCTTAAACACAATACAATGTGATCAAATTTAAGAGAGAGTTGGGGAGGGGGTGGAGAGAGGGAGTGAGAGGGTGAAAAATTTAGAGGATAGAGAGAGAGAAAGAGAGAGTGATGGAGGAGAGAGAGACTGAGGTGGGATAGAGGGAGCGAGAGGAATGAAGAGAGAGGAGAGAGAGAGAGATGGAGTTGGAGTGGGAGAGAGAGGGAGGAAAGAATAAAGACAGAGAGAGATAGAGATGGAGAGAGAGAGGAGTGAGAAGGGAGAGATGGAGAGAGAGTGAGGGAGAGAGGAGAGGAGGGAAGAGAAAGAAGAGGAGATGATAGAGATAGGGAGAGAAGGGGAAGGAAGAGAGATGGAGACATAGAGATGGAGAAGGACAAGGAGGGTGGGAGATAGTGATAGAGTTGGACAGAAGAGAGAGAGAGAGAGAGTGATTTGGGGGGCAGAGATAGAGGGAGTTGGGAGATAAAGGATAGAGAGGAAGGAAGATAGAGATGAGGAGAGAGAGATGGAATTAGAGGGGGTAGGAGAGGGAGGGAACCAGAAAAACGTAGAGGGAGAAATGTGGAGAGAGAGAGGGGGTGACAAAGGATTCATGGAGAGAGAGTGAGGGAGAGAGGAGACTGAGAGGGAATAGAGAGAAGGATATAGATAGAGTGGGAGAGAAGGGGAAGAGAGAGATAGACAAAGAAGGGGAAGAGAGGGAGAGAGAGTGTGTGTATGTTTGGGGGGTGAGATAGAGAGAGTGAATAACAAAGAGACACAAATACAAATATAGATATTATATAGTATTATATAACCAACATAGATCCATATTAACCCTATAACTATCAAGTGCCGAGAGGGATCCAATCTCTCAATGTGAAAACATTTCCTCAAGTTTTGCACTAGGAAGAAAAGTTTGCACCTCGAGAGATTGGACCCCACTCAACGCTTGATAGATCCGGGATTAAGATGGATGTAGGTCGGTTAAAATGAAATTAAAGTATTTTTTATTTGATATTATAGTCTTAAAAAATAAAATTTCCCTTTAAATTAATTTCAAATTAGCACTACATCCAATTAGATTCAATGAATAGATTTTTAAAAAATATATAAAATAATTTTTTTTATTAAAAAATATATTTTTAAAATTACAAATTATTAGAGATACATAGTGGGAAGTTGGCTCACCTATACACCATGTGAGGATGAAGAAGTTCTTAAGGAATGATAACCTTCCAACCAATATTTAACAAACTTTCAATCCCCTATCACTTGTAAGTTTAGGTTGCTTGACACAATTAAGATGACTAACATAAAAAACTTATTCATATTATTGTAGTACTTGTTAGGTAGTTGTATTTTTGTTCTTAGGCTAAATTAGTCATTCATGTTAGTAATTTTTAGTTGTATTACTTATTATCTAGTCACATATTTTAACCCATGACTAAATTAGTGATTTATGTTAGTCGTTTTAGTTCGGTCACTTAAGATTGCTCATTTTTGGTAGTATTTCACATGGAAAAGTTGTGGTGACTAACTCTTTTAGTCTCCTCGTCACTAATTGCTCATTTTCTACTAGTGTAATAACTGAACCAAATCTCTTCACCGGGGGTCCCAGTTTGTGATTGAATGACGATGGATTTCCTAGTTTTTCAATGAGTGTTTCCAGCGGATTGTAATGAGGTTGTTAGTGACCACATTTCACTTAATTGTAGTTGTTCAACCTTTAACATATATGGTATCCTGTTGGCCTACAAGTCACTGAAGTGTCCAAATTCCCCTGACTAAGACGAAGCCATTCGCTAGCGTGAAATTGTACGTTCCAGGGAAGTTAGTGTATGCTAGAGCAAAGATAGAGATGGTCAAAAGGTTAGTCACCTATATTTATTTCAATGTGTGTGTTACCTATATTAAATTCAAGGAAAAACTCTTCATGAATTTTTGTACGCAAAAAATAAGGAATTATTTTGTGCTCAAATATAATAACTGTTAGGGTAGTTTCTTTTGGAAAAGGAATATTTATTTGCATGCACAAAAATAATAGCTATGGTTTTAGATTTCTTGAAGAGAAATATGTGTTTATATGCATGAAAAGAATAGCTATTTTGTTAGGTTTCTTGAGAGAAAGATGTGTTTATATGCATGAAAATAATAGCTATTGTGTTATATTTCTTGAAAGGAAATATGTGTTTATATGCACAAAAATAATAGTTATTGTGTTATATTTCTTAAAAAGAAATATGTGTTTATATAAATGAAATAAATAGATATTGTGTTGTATTTTCTGGAAAAAGAAATATGTATTTGCATGCATGAAAAGAATAGCTATTTTGTTATATTTCTTGAAAATAAATGTGTGTTTATATGCACAAACAGAATAAATATTGTGGTATATTTATTGAAAAAAAAATATGTATTTGCATGCATGAAAATAATGTCTATCGTGTTAGTTTTCTTGAAAAGAATGTGTTTGTGTGCACACAGATAATAGCTATTGTGCTAGTTTTATTTTAAACAAATATGGCTAGTTGTGGTGGTATTTCTTTTGGGAAAGAATGTGCTCTCATGTGAAGAAATAATAGTAGTTGTGGTTATTATCTTTTGGAAGGATTTCCCTCTTCTTGTTTGAAGAGATACTAAAAACCATGGCAATTATTTTGAATATTACCATGATAATCATGGTGATTCTTTTAAATATTATTGTATTCTTGTGAGTAGAGGTAATATTTCCTTTATTATAATGTATGAGAAGTATTGATAGATTGACATTCCTTGGTAATATTTATGCAATTTACTTTATGCATGTGAGATTTAGATGCATAGACATGTGCCATATCCCTACACATGCTTAGATAAATAAACATGTTTTTGTAATTGTGTACTTTTAATTAATGCAAGTGTGAAGTCAATAAATAATCATGCTTGATGTTATATATGCATTTTATTCATGCACATGAAAATATGTTGAAGCGTAACTAGTAAAGATTCTTTTTATTTTATTTTTTTAGTATGCTTGGCAGGACTACGTCTTCAACATGTCCAATATATCACCCTAATCGGGCGAGCAATTGAACCAGTGACTTCACATCAAAGAGTGTCTTAATAGAGCACCCGATCACCATCTATCCAAGACCCCACGGACATAACTAGTAAATATTTATTAATTGAGTTTGATAACTACTTTTATATAATCATGATGGAAAATTTGTCGACAACAGAAATTGCAGGAAAGCAATGTGAGTTATGCAAAGAATGAATTAATTGTGTCTTACCCATCCCTTATAAAATAATAAAAAATGGATTATAGTTAACACTATGCAAGGAAATAAAGTAATGGTTCATGCAGTGTGAAGGATCATTAAACACAAGATAATCCATTATTGGACAAAACCAGCCCAAAAGGACATAGTGTTCGAGGAATTGTGGGGTAAAGTGTTTTGATAACATGATTAATGTAATGACTTATAGCTAGTTATTAAATATGATATTTCTTTGAAAGATTTTTAACAATGGATAAGGGATGGACTCCCTTGCTTCCATTGAGTGAGGGGTGAACACCCTCATGAAATGTTTAATAAAATGAATATCTATTATTTTTTTCCATGAGAGATTCCAGGGTATATCAATGTTTATTTGTGTATTTACTTATGTTGTTATTTTGATGATATTTATACCTTGCGTGATGTTGACACTTACATCATCAAATATTTTATTAACTAGCCTAATTAAATGAACAATGATAATTATACAAGCTTACAAAAGGAAGCTTGATGTAACATTCTACAACAATGGTTGTTACGTTATGTGACTTGCTATTCCAATTCTAAAGTTACATTATGTTATGATGATTTTATATAATGGTAATTTAAGGAATATTGAATAAATCATTGGGAATATTACATTCTATGTATTTTCTAATCCTATGTATTTTCAAATGAGGTTTACTGGGGGATGTTACACTTTCGCATTGGAATCTATCATTCATATCACTTGACTTCACCAATAATTCACATTGGAAATCGTCATCATAAGCTTCACTATCTCCATTCCCATCGTGGTTATATGATTTATTTGACTCACTAGAAGTTCTATTTGAAGAAAAAATTTCCTTTGCACAAAATTGCATATCTTTCTTCTCCCTCATAGAAAATACCAAGGAATTCTATGAAGTGACAAAAAAAACCCTATTGCTGAAAGCACTTTGCCTCTTCCAAAATAAAACTAGCCCTGCAACGGGAGAAAAAGAAGCCCTTGAAGCTCAATCCACACAATAAATATGAGGGAAATCACTAGACCCACTTTCATGTAGTAGATTGCACCAAACATGGGGACAATTCGTTGGACCCAATCACTTGCAAAAGCCCATAAAAGCTGCAGTGCTTCAGGAAACTTATGATCTCACTCAAGAAAATTCAAGAAAGAGACAGAAAAGTCAAGAAATAAGATAATGATATCTCAAAAGAAAAATGAATTTTACAAATTTTAAAAATATAGTATATTTCATTAATATAAAATATTAAAATAAATTTAAATTTAAATAATATAAAATGAAGCATAAATTATTTTTTATAACTTTAAAAATTAATAAATATGTTAAATTTATATTAATTAAATATTTACCTAAAATGCTAAATTCATATCAATTATAACATTTACATCATTTATATACAATTATAACATTAATGAGCTGGTTTTGGAAACATTCACTTCTTTAAAGATATGCATGCCCTCATCATTGATCGGTATTATGTGAGTGCAAAATTTCATAAATTTAAAGTTTTATTTAGTTCAAAGGCATGGTGTATTTGAGTCATCCAAGGCTATTATTTTAAGAATTCATAATTATTTTAAGAATTCATAAATTTGAAGTTTTATTTAGTTCAAGGCATGATGTATTTGAGTCATCCAAGGCCTTTTTTTTTTGGGGATGCGTTTAGCTAGCAATCAACTTTGTCTCATTTAATGAACCTATTATTCTTATTCTATCTTCAAAAACATTCTATTCAATGTTTTTTTTCTAATTTTTCAGATATTTTTGATAGATATAATAAGAAAATTCTAAAATAATTTTCCATAACTTTATTATATTCAATGTTTTTTTCTAATTTTTCTGATAAATATAATAAGAAAATTCTAAAATAATTTTCCATAACTTTATTTTATTTGATATAGCAATTTTCATCAACAGTGTTCAACTTATTACAAAATCACTTCACAACTTATTACAAAATCGCTTCACACTGGCTGCCTTAGATATTATTTTCCATTCCCATGAATATCACTAGCTATTTATCGCTGCCATGCATGATTAGAGATGAAAATCCATAATGTCTAGAAAATTAGGCGTTGTGTCATCATGTGTTATATAGCGTCTATGATCTCTTTTTCTGTATATCAACCATCTACAAAGAATGTATGAATAGAGTCCAGTAAAGAATTGTGTACGTAATCTATAGACATAAATAAGGTTTACGAGATTGACGAAGGCCAAAGCCATTTAATATTTATGCTCATATTGGACTGAACCTAAATCATTTAGGCAGCAAATTTATTCATTATAAATGATAAACCCAGAGATTATTGACACAGAAAAATATACATCAAAAAAAGAATTACTACAATACATTGCTTTAAAAAATAAAAATTAAGAATCACTGTGTTATGCTATTAAGGAAGAAACTTATTAAAAGTATGACAATTAATTTGTGTTATAGCAACATTTATGGGAACTAAACATATTTTTGAGCTACTATCCTTTGTCTCTATTTCAGGTCTAGAAGAACGATGAATGAGATGCTTCCATATTGAGGGATGAAGAGGGAGACAATCGTGCAGACATTAAAGAAGCAAAAGCAAAGTAAAAGATTGAAGAAGAATACAAAGATAAAGCTTGAAAGATTGTGCAAGAATAGATGGTGATGATACAGTAATGGTGCATCGATAGGCGGAAGAACCTTGCAATTACAATGAGAAGAAGCAGGGGAATGTTGGAAGACCTATGTGGTTGAGGCTATGGCTCATTCAGCCTAATATGTTCATAGTAGGAGGTTGGTAGGTGGATAACAATTAAGTGCATTAGGAGGTTGGTAGCATGAAATACCTAAATAAAACTTTGATTATTAATTAACAAATGTAAATTAATGTGAAGCGATAGGTATAGTAGCTTAACCTCATGGCAGGGTCTAACAATAGATAGCCATATGGTATTATTTATGTTTCTGGTTTTAAATAGATGAATGTTAAGAGTAAAGGTTGAATAATATGTTAGGGATTATTTATGGAAACTTATAAGAGTATTTTAAAAATCTAATTATAATTAAAATGTTATGTTCCATAATTATTTAATTTAATTAATTTGTATGGATTATAAAATTTAATTAAAATTATGATTATAATGTAATAAGTTAATAATGTAGATAATATTATTAAAATTAGGTAGATAATAAATTTATTTATTTATGTTATAATTTTATAATTAATTTAGAAATTCAAATTAAGTTTATCTTTTATACTTCATATTCATTGATATTCTAATTATATCTAAATAAAATTTGATAGACATTTTTTTTTCATGGATCATTTTGCATTTTGCAGTTAAGTACATTAGGAGATTATCTTTATATTTCTTTTAAACATAATAAAAAATATTGTATTGATAAAATACGCATTAGAATGCATTGTTACATCAATGTTCCAAACATTTACTTAAAAGGTTATTAACTTTTAATTGTTCAAAATGCCTCTAGTAATAACAAATTTATAAAACCAAAAACATAGGCTCTCTAGGGTCTACACATGGAATAACACCACTAGCAACAAACAAAAAAATACTTCCATGCGGTCATACAATTAACTAGGATGTGTTTCTTCCTATTGGGAGTCAACATTTTCCATAATATGAGCATTTACATTTAATTCCAACATGAAAAAAACAGAAGAAATGAAACGATCAATTGCAAGGGATTGGGTACCCATTGTACTAGCATGTTGTAGTTCTTCAATTTGGGATAGAGACTACTTATCTCATCTTCCACCCTCTAGGGCTGAAATTTCTTTTTGATTAAGATATCCATAGTGGAAGTGATCCCAAAGAGTAGTTGGTTGTGTCTTGGATGCAATTAGCTTCCTATTCTATCGGAAGGAAATAATTCTTTCTATTCATACTTGGAAAGGGGAAGGAGGAAATAATTATTTCTATTCATAGTTGGAAAGGGGAAGGATTCCCTGAATCCTTGAGAGTGAGGCCCCTAGAGAGATGTGTGAAACCAAACAATAAAGACCAATGACCATGCCTCCAAATAATTTCCAAAAAAAAAAAACAAAACCAAAAACCTACTCAAAAAAAATATGATACTTAAATTTTCTGCAATTCGCAGAGGTACAAGAACAATTACCTTCATCCATACCGAATAAGAATTTTTACAATAGATAGCAATCACATAAAGTTGGAGCTCTATCTTTTCCCACTAAAGAGTTTAAAGATTTATAGCTTTAGTAAAATAATAAAAAGAAGGAAAATTGTTATACCATCAAATTGTAAAAATATAATTTGTTAAATTAACAACAAATATTGATTTCAAATTCCTACCCTATTTCAATATGAAATGCATAACAATTTCATGATTGTAAAATATTTTAAATATAAAAAAATAATTTGTCCCAAAAATAAAGAGCTAAGTAAACTATATCCAATATTATCAAAATACAAGGTAGCTAATACAGAGAGGTAAAGACACTCCCTCCCAACTACCGCCGCATTTTCAGTAGCCTTGGCTAATAGGTATGATGTTGTAATTAGTGAA
Organism: Pinus tabuliformis; assembly: GCA_031772625.1. Taxonomy (NCBI): domain Eukaryota; kingdom Viridiplantae; phylum Streptophyta; class Pinopsida; order Pinales; family Pinaceae; genus Pinus; species Pinus tabuliformis. The sequence continues at coordinate 1,821,311,052 of CM062819.1, read as the reverse complement.
TATTGTAATGAATTTAAGTCTTTATATTAAACAATCATTTCACTCCATATGTAGAATGTCGCTCCTTTGTAGTAGTACAAACAATAACAAGTAGCCAAAATTCTTTGGTTCAATGAAGCAGGTAAGGGATTTGATTGGGATCCGTACCTAGATGATATTTTTTAAAGCATTTTGTTTTAAAATTTTGATTAAAAATGGTTAAAATGATATATTTGAATGGTTAAAATTATATAAATTGATTATTTAATTTTTTTTTTAATTTTATCTAGTAAATTTTAAATAACAAGAAATAATAACTATATTAAAAATTATATTATTAATTTTTTTATATTAATAAATTTCAATAAAAAATATAGAAGAGTTAAATTTCACTAATTAATATAGAAGAGTTAAATTTCACTAATTAATATATATTTTTTTGAGAGAAAGATATACGCCAGAAACAATAATATTATAATAAATAAACTATAATCTTTAAATATTTTTTAGCAAATTTTTTCTTTGAAAGAAAGACAAGAAGCTAAAACAAAATAGCATTGCAATAAATAAACTATAATCTTTAAATATTTTTAAAAAGTGTGCAATTTTAAAATAAATTTTGAATGTGAATTTTATATATTCAAAATAAATTAAACAAAGAATGGTCATTTTGTAAAGAATTTTAAAATTGTGGGAAAGAAGTTATAAGCTTTAAGTATTTTCAAAAAAATTTACATGCCATTTTAAAATGGGCTTTGTGTGTACATTCTATTTTGTGCTCTCTTGACTTGTTCGTTAAAATGCCAATATTTTTAGGGAAAAACGTCGACGTGTAATCAAACCTAATTTGATTATGCGCTCTTTGACTTGTGCGTTAAAATGCTAATATTTTTACAGAAAAATGTCTGGGTGTAAAAGTGAACCAAGAGACAACGATACTCATTTCGAACATTACTTCCTTTCATGTGAATGTGATACTCATTTAGAACATCACTTCCTTTCATGTGAATGGATTATTTATATAGTAATTCGTATTTTCAAATTTCAATGAGGCTTTTCACAAATTCTATATAGATTCTTTATATAATAGTTCGTCTTTTTAAATTTCAGTGAGCTTTTCACAATGACAAGCCTTTTCCAGGGAATAATCCTTCGCTACCCCCACACTCACACAACAATAATTCTCCTATCACTATCCGTAAACCGCCGCAAGACCATATTAAGCCACCTACGTCTCCCCCACATCCTCTGGATTTTGCCTACCCTTCATCACTAATTTCCAAAACCCATCCTCCATTAGTTGAGAAGCATCACCCCACGAAGCCAGTACATGATGTATGCCACCTTTCCCTGACTAGTAAACCCCATTATCCCATTAAATCTCCCTCACACTCTCCCCACTTGTACAAATCTCCATCCCCTCATATTCACCACGGTGGCATCCACGCCACCCATCTTCCCATTCATCACTAAAGAGATAAAATTACAGACACTCAATAATATATTCTATTAATTGTTGAATGAGGAAATTACACACATATTTATACAATCAATAGTCTTAAGATAGGAATGCTATCTTAGACGTACAGTAGTGTGGTTGAGAGATTCTCTCAACCACACACTAAACTAGGAGAAACTAAATTCCTATTATGTAGGAACAAACTCCTCAAATAGAGAATTACAACCATAGACAAGTAGGAATTAATTATTTCCAACTCCCCCCCTTAATGACTACTTGTCATGATAGTCAAATCCACCACCATCAGGCGAATTGCATGTACAAAACCTCCAAAAACACAATCTGCCGCCCTCGGACAGATCCACAACTTCTCTGATCCCGCGGATCCCCTTGAAGGTGAATTGGCGCGATCCTGAATGAAAAACCCGCGCCCATTGGCGCGATTAATGGCCTAACAGACGCACCAGTTGGCCTTCCTGGCGCTGCTGTCAGCGGAAAAAACGTGCCAATCCCCTTCTACTCAGAAAAAAATCATCTGAGTCCGAGCCAGGTGTTCTGCAGTCCACCTGCTCAATTGAGCACAAAGCTCTCGTGTACACATAGCCACAAAGACAAGCTTGTCAAACAACACATTGACATCCACGATTCCAGCCACAAAGGCACTTCAGTCACACAGACTATATAGATGGTTTCTGGCTCACCACCAACCATCACTTTACAGTGACAAAAGATGGTTTCAGGCTGACCATAAACCATTACAAAGTAGTTTTAAGATCACCACAAACTTTCAGATGCCTTTAAAAAAAATCTTACATCTGATTCCACATTTTGGAGTTTCTGGGTACATACAATGGCTATTACAATAACATGCTAGGGAATCTATTCCACAAGCCACACTCACTCAAACAAAACATCTATTTTGTTGTGCACCATAAACATTATCGCTGCTCCTTTACCTCATCTGTGAGAGGTCCACTGATAAAGAAACCAGAACATAGGCACTCAGAGCCCCACGAAGAGAACACAATTTTCCCTTCAAGGACAGTTTTCAAGCATACTACCTCATGCTTGCTAACTATCTGCAACAGACTCTCGATCATCCTCCAATCTCTAATGTAGCTCCAATTGATGTCATTTTCACTGTCATGTGTTCACCATTCCCTGCAAATCTACTTAGTGTTGGAATGACCAATTCCAACACATATTCAGAATTGTGACAATAGTTGGTCAGACCATTGTCACTTAAATTACAACTAGTTTCATTGTCATGACAGTTAATCAATATATTGCAACATCATCAGAGAATTAAAAAAAATACATTTCGACAATGAGACTGCCAGATTCCATTCTTTCAACAATGGGCAACCCTTGGAAATCTCAATTACAGCCAAGTTCTTCAAGGGTTCGGCACATCCTCATGTACAGGAACCGCAAATTAGTGCATGCCATGCCAATACACCCAAATCCTCTTAAGCCAATTGCTATGCTATTATGTAAGTGGGACAAGTTCAAAAAATTGAAGAGAACCACCTTTAACAGTCTTGGACAGCCCAGCATCTGTCAACTCTCCGCCGTCGGCTGATCCAGGTCACACACCGTCGGAAATCTGCTACCAGAGAGCTACAGAAAACTCCAGATCTGCTGCAAGAGATCGTCAATCTACACCGATTTCGCCTTTGTTCTTCGCTCAACCGTGCAAGGGAGCGCTGCACTTAACCTAATCCACAAACTTTTGGCAGATAATTCGCACAACAGCACAAACTGAATCTCACCATACATGCACAACACGGTCGGCTTGTGAGGTCAATCAAAGCCTCACTGTCGATCTATTGTGATATGCGTTCTCACAACGATCGCAATCTGCATTATCACCATCAAGACCTTAGAACCAAGTAGCCATCCTGAGTCCTGCATTATAGCTCCATGCCAAACTTCTCATGAGGATTTGAAAGCGTCTCCTGAGCATCATTCACACAGACTCGAACAGACTCGCCGACTTGAAGTCGGGTACTGGTCCAGTGAAGGCATTCACATGTAACCAGGCCTGCGTGAGCTGACTCATGGCGCCAACGGTCGCAATGGATCCGCCAAGTAGATTGCCCTTCTGGTTATTCAGCCACAGTACCTGTAAATTCGACGAGGCATTGAATGATGTCGGGATCGACCCATTCAGACTATTGTAAGCCAGCTTTAGCGTCTGCAACCCTGCTATTGTCCCATCGCCCAAAAACTCCGGTAGCTCGCCGACAATACTGGCATTGTTGGCACTGAATGACGTGAGAGCCACGGCGCTCGCAAGGTCTTCAGGGATCGACCACGGCGCCAACAGGCTATTATCGTCGATCGCAAATGTTTGCAGACTCGTGAGCCCGTGGAAGAAATCTGCCGGTATGGAATCAAACGCATTGCTGCCAAGAAACACCGATTGCAGATTCGATATCCGATTGCAGGCACATCAATTAACCTATAACATCCCCTAATTGGTACTGTTGGCTTGGCTCTTCTCCTTGTGAGTGGAAAAAAGTGTGTCCCGGCTCCCCCACCCAATATGACAGAACAAATTGATTTGGGGTCTGCAATGGGTTTTTCAAACTTGGGCACTTGCAAAGTCAGGATTTCCTTCGGAATATCTGTGAGCACAAAGAACGCCTCTCCACTTCTTTTTCTTGTATCCGATCTCCTGCTGCCATGATCCCCGACAAATTTATCTGCAAGAAATCCCTTCTTCATAGAAGGTGATACTTTGTCCCCAAATATAGCAGAGGGTGCGATCGTGATCGAGGCTCCTACTCCGCCTCGCTGATCAAAATTGGGATTCATGCGAAACCCCGGAATCGAACCAGCCATATGCAGAGTCGCTGCCATGGAATTCGAACTTGGGCCCTACGAAAAGATTCAGGCGAACGAATGCAAGAAGGATCTTACAATCCAAAGCACCAGAATGATAAATAGTCCTCTCACCCACGCAGATTTTCTTGGCATGCGAGGCCCCCCTTTCTTCTCCTCGATCGTCGTCACTGTCACGAGAAGGCCTGGCACTCCACTGCCTCCCGTATCGCCGTCACCATTGACACATCTGCGGCCCACCGCCATTGAGAAAGAAAGAGTAACAAGCACATGACACGTCAGGAGCACTTTACCCATATTCCGTTGTCAATGCACGCACTTGCAAACAAATACTCCCAACATCCCTTTTCTGTCGCATGCTACCGAGCTACCCGCTTTCACTGCCCACCGTTCATTCACTGTACTGGAAATGCAGTGACTCGCCAAGCCCAGCTTGCCATCCAAGATCAGCACCACTCTGGCAGATCGCTCATTACCCACACAACTTTCGATGGACAAACAAATAATGAAATTATACACTCCATTATTTTCCCTCAGCCCAGGAGGGGCCAGGCCCTCACAGGCTCTGATACCAAGATAAAATTACAGACACTCAATAATATATTCTATTAATTGTTGAATGAGGAAATTACACACATATTTATACAATCAATAGTCTTAAGATAGGAATGCTATCTTAGACGTACAATAGTGTGGTTGAGAGATTCTCTCAACCACACACTAAACTAGGAGAAACTAAATTCCTATTATGTAGGAACAAACTCCTCAAATAGAGAATTACAACCATAGACAAGTAGGAATTAATTATTTCCAACTTAAAGTTCTCTGGGTTCCTCTACTTCTACACACCCAACACTCATATCTCTGTCACGCATTCTGCAACTTTTATTGCATGGTATATCTAATGTAAAACTTTCTTTTGTTTATTATATTGCAGGAGGACGATGCAGCGTGTGTACATTATATAGAATAAAATGAAGTGAATGTAGGTGCATGACATGCGGCTCGAATCTACTGGGATATATAGACATATTTGATAGACAAACCATGGCATCCTTCTAGTGCTATGCTAAGATCAGACCAGACTGCAAAATATGTCTTATATAATTATGCTAAAATAATTATGAATAAATGGGAAATTTATATAGCATATAAGGTGGGGTAACTGCATTGTTATGGTCGTTCAATTTTTCATTTAATATGTCATCTATCCGATCTACTTATTTCCTATACTCAAAGTCGTTCATGTTCATCACTTTGGTGCAAATTATATAATGATTTTCTTAAAATGTTGAAGACAATCCACACAATTGATTCACACCATGTCTCACGCAAAAGTGATGCACTTTATAAAATGTGAGAGAGGGTAAATAGACATTAATATAAAATGAAACTGTCAGTGGTTTATACTTGAGCATGCTGGTTTACATGAATTTTTAATATATTATGTGTGCGTTATTAAGGTCATTTTTGCTTCCCTCCTCCCATTTTTAACCTTTATAATATCTTGCATCTTTTCCTTTCATGTCGAAGAAAGATTGTGATTAATGTGAAAAAAACTATGTCTACATTTCAATCGACCTATTTTGAAATATGCTTTGTAATGTTTTAATGTATATGTGTCTCCATTGTTCATGGTTGACATCCATTTCTCATCAAATTTCATGTTATTAGTACTTGTCGTTACACAAGCATTATAGCTATTGATATATCTTTGACTTTCTATCAATTATTTTAGTTAAGAAGCACATTATTCTTGTCTTTAACCGAAATCTTTATTTTAAAGGGAAATTGAAAAATATTAATTTATCTCCCAATATTTTTGGTTAAAATAATTATATCCCAACTTCTTCATGACATAGATGTAATCCAGCTTGTTTTCACGAAATAAAATAACAATGAGCTCAATGCATTCTTGTAAAACCCCATACGCACCCTCTCCTAAAGGTTCATAGTCATGGTACTAGGAATTGAAGCAATATTTTTAGCATGGTGTCGTTCGTGATCATCTCAGTGCAAGGCAAAGAAGACCCATAAGGATTAAGGCTTCATTGTCTAATCTTGTCAATGTAGTGCTTTTTACAAAGCATCATGATGGAGTTCTCTTACATTTCCTCAGGAGGCTAAGTTTTAGATAAAGTCTTACCAAAACTATACAATGGACTAGTAGGTGGACACTTAGTGAGAGGACCATACAAAAAAATCTTAAAAGCTAGATATTACTAGTCAACATTGATCAAATATTCATATTATTATACCATCAAGTGTCAAGTATATTAAATATGTGCTTAATGTAAAATAAAACATGTAGTTCGTCTACAACCTATGATAATTGAAGAACCTTTTCAACAATGGGGATTAACATAATCAAAGAAATGTATCTTTAATCTTTCAAACAACATCGATATATCCTAACTACCACAGACTAATTCATTCAATGGAATGAAGTTTTTCCACTAACCAATGACTAGATCATCATCCAATTTCTATAACAACTCATCACTATGTTTGGAGTGCCAACCTCTTTTTTTCGATAATGTTACTTATTTTTCCTCTTTAAATTTAATCAAATTCACTTTGGAAAAAGGTATTATATTGAGACACTATGTTAACTACTACTTTCAAGGAAACAAAATAGTTGAATCTAGTAATAAAAACATGATCTACATCCTAAAATAAACTATAGTTGATCAACAAAGAAATTAGCACAATTCCTTAACCAACAGCCTATGGGTAGATCATGTGACCCCAAAATACTATTTAGCAACATCCCTTTATATTTTATAGAAAAGAATCCATATCAGCGCCAAACATATTTTCTTCTCTTTGCACTCTTAGGATTCTCTAGGTCAACATTTCAAATTATGCAAAGACAAATCAAAGCTCTCCTCAAACAAAAAGGAAAAGACATAAAGCAAAAAAGAGTTCTCCACACACCAAAAAAATATTAAAAAATGGTTTGATATCAAGTTTGTGAGTGAGAAATTTTTTGAAATAAATGAAGTTGTACTAAAATGGGATAAGCTACATGAAGAAAAAGGTAGACACGCCAAATTTTAGCAATGCTGGCTTGATCGATATATTGTCACAAAAAAAAATTAGCCTTGGCACATATAGATTGCAACAACTAGAGGGGGTAGCAGAGTCCTTCTAAGTCAATGGACAAATCCTCCAAAGGTAACCTTCTTAAGTACATCACAAGAAACTATATATATATATATATATATATATATATATATATATATATATATATATATATATATATTGTGGGGTCCGTGTCGATGCTTGTCTAGCAACCTGATCCCATTATGTGCAATTTGATAGTTGATTTTAAATTTTTCGTTATAATGAATCGAGTCTGCCCCACAATGTTTAAATTTCATGGTTGGTCTTTAAGTTTCATTACAATGGGTTGAGCTCACCTACACTGCATGTCAATTTGATAGTTGGTTTTTATTTTTATTTTGCAATGTCTCAAGTTGTCTTATGCTGAGATTTTAAAATCGCTATACATTTAACATTTGAAAAAAATTAGTCTTGGTATAATAACTCTTTCATTCAGGTGTTTGTTTTTAAAGTTTTTTTAGTCATAAAATTTTTCCATAATGTCATGCTTGAAATATTTTGAAAACTTAAGATTGTTTTGTAGTCATAATCTTTGACTTTAATTCTATAGTTGAAAAATTGTCAAGATTTTAATGTTTTTCTAAGTCGTGATGTTATGGTTGAAAATAGTTAGAAATATTTTTTCTTAGCACCATGCTTGAAAATTGTTGGAATTTTAAGGTTTTTCAAAGAAGTGATATTTTAAATTTAATGTCATGCTTAAAAATCGTTGGAATTTTAAGGTTTTTCAAAGACTTGATATTTTATCATTAATGTCATGCTTGAAAATCATTGTAAATTTGAAGTTTTTTAGAGTCATGATATTTTATTTTTAATGTCATTATTAAAAAATGTTGAAAATGTACCCTAACTGGCATCAACACTTTTCGATTTCGAGGCGTTTTTTGCACCAAACAAAGTGGTTTTATTTTTTTTATTGTTATTTTCAAAAAATATTGAAAATTTACTCTGAAAAAAAAAATGGTGACGCAGAATCAACACTTTTTATTTTTGGGTTGTTTTTTCATGGTTTTTTGGGTTTTTTTGGGCTCGAGTACCCGTTTTGAGGTAATAGTTCCTGTTTGATCGATTACTATGTTAGAAAAGGTGGCATGAATATAACGAATTTGAAATGTAGAATAGGATTATGGGATAATTTCAAGCAAGGTCTCCCACATGTGCATGTAAGAGGAATGGTTAAGTATGAAATGAGTAAGTATGGGTCCATACACAAGATATTCATGTAGGCTTCCTGATGAAGAGACAAAAATAAGAAAATATTTCCCATGACCTACATAGAAACAAAAATTGCTAAGTATAGAAAGGGGATGTGAATTGTAGGTTGTAGAAATACAAGTGCAAATTGAAAAATACAAGATGCAAGTGCAGGATTACTTTGGGAAAAAGAGTCCATAACTAGCATAGATGAAAATAAATAACTATGGTAGATGTGTTAGGTATTGAATAATGTAGGTAACAACTATGTAAAAATGTCTTATGTAACCCACATATGCGGAAAAATGACTAAGTTCTCTAAAAGAAAGAAATTTGGTTGTCGTAAGGTGTCAAAAAATATAGAATAAACTTTATCAACGAATGTTGGTCAACACCAATCAACAAAGAAGGTATGAATTAGATCCCTTCAAAGAATTTTCTACCTAAATTACATACATGAATAAGGTTTGCAAGATCGACCAAGTTCAAAGCCATTTAATATTTATATTCATATTGGATTTAGGTATTCATATTGGATTGAACCTAAAAGAATTAAGTAGAAATTTTATACGTTATAAATTAATGGAAGATAAACTGAGAGATTATTCAGACAAAGAAAAAATAGATTGGAAAATTTTTTTATAGTTCTTTGCATTATAAAATAAAAAACAAGAATAATTGTACTATGGTATTTAATAAAAAACTTACTAAATGTAAGATAGTTATCAGTTTATGTTGCAACAACATTCATGGGAACTAAACTAATTTCCGAATTTCCATTCTATAGCGTTATTTCAGGTTTAGATACATCCATGGGAACTAAACTAATTTCTGAATTTCCATTCTATAGCGTTATTTCAGGTTTAGATTGAGGAGTGATGAAGGAGATGCAACCATAGGTGTTGTTACGGAGATATCCATGTAAAATTGGAGAAGAAAAAGAATTGAAGAATATTCTTGAATAAGAAGCTTACAAAGATGGTGCATGGACAAACATAGTGCAATGAAAAATGATGCAGCGGTAGTGGGAAGAAGTAGGACCTTGCAAGGACGATGGGAAGAAGTAAGTGAAGTCTTAACGAATGCATTAAGGACTTAAATGAATGAAGTAGTGGCTTGTGCAACTTACCAAGTGTACAAAAATACACAAACAATAATTAGAAAAACAATTAGGTGCATTAGGAGGTTTCTCATGTAGCTTTTCATGTGGAGAGAGTAGTTTACATTACCTAAGGATTAATGTAAATCATAATTAACCTACACAATATTATCAAGGATTATATCATTGGTTGAGAAATAAAACCTCAATATATCTAACCAATAGCATCAGAGGGAAATCAATCCTTTTCCTTTTATTTTGATTTAAGATCCCTAAAATAAACTTCAAGTTAGTGATCAATTGATCACTTTAGTACCCTAGACTAACAATAATTACTAATAATAAATAGTTACATGGTACGTGGTCTTTTCATTTGTAGTTTTAAAGTGATTAATTGATGACTGGAGTACTCTATCCTAATTTTCATTTGCAGTTTTAAAGTGATTAATTGATGACTGGAGTACCCTATCCTAATTGCAAGAACTAATAATTACACCGAAGGTGTCTCTTTTGAATCAGTTGGCTGTCTGCGATCGTCTACCCTTTTGTTTTCCACTGTACAACTATCACTACTGTTTTGGTTTTCCTCGTTTATTTTTCAAACAGTTGTCAAGAAATCCCCTGAATCTTGCGTACCTAAATTATTCCCCTCTGCAACATTGACAATGTTGCCCCCGTAGTCTCGTCACTCGACCCTTCAACCCTCTACTTTCGGTGTTCTTCTGATGAAAATCATGAATGGAATAAATCCCATACATAGATTCCAGGTGGCAGGGAACGGCTCCATCCAATAATGACCATCCCCTCCAAAGGGCTTTGATCTTCGTGTGCTCTAAATTTGACAGCAAGATTGCACGAGGGAATACATATGGCTTTTGTGGTTTTTTTCATTGCTAGGGAATTGATCCCGGGTCTGTTAGATGGCAGTGAAAATGAAGAAATAGTTGCCCGTGACGACGAAGAAGTTCCATGTTAGTATGGTTGTGCAGAGCTTGAAGGGCCTCTCGTTGGCCGCTGATGAGGAAGAAGATAATCTGAGATTTACAGTGGTGATCAAGTGCAAGGGTGTCAAGGGCAAGCTCAACTCGCCCTTCAAGCGGCGACCTCTCAAGAGGAATTTCATGGGTGAGTTGTGCATTGGGGAAGATGGTATTTGGGAGTGGAACGAGGAGTTTGATAACCTTTGTGTTCAAGGATAAAGATAAAGACACTTCGACGTTTCAGCCTTGGGATGTTAACTTCTCCTTCATCAATGTAATTTTTTTTGGTTAAATTTTTTTCTATTTTTTTTAATTATTTTAAATCTGCGCATTCATTTATGATAGATTTCTTCTCTTACTGGTATACTCATTAATCCCGTATAGGTAGGGCCTGCCTCTCCTTCGTATAGGACTTGATGGGATTTTATATCTGAAACTTGGCTTGGCTTGGTTTTCGTTGTTGAAACAATTGGGTTTATTTAATTATTTTTTGATGGTGAAGATACTGCAATTCACAATGACTATTGCATTCTATTATTCACCTCAAATCTCTGGAGCTGAGGCAAGTTATATTAGACCTATTTCCGGATTCAGGAATGCTCTCTGATAGCTCACTAAATCTCAGTACCAGCTCAACTATGTTATCACACAGATTTCAAATAGCAGTAGGAATTCCTCCATTCAGCCCATTGTTCTTGAGTTGCAAACTGCTCAGATTCGGAACATTTCCCAACTCAGGATGCATCTCTCCTGTAAGACCATTGTTATTCAGATTCAGCTGTTGTAGATATAGAAAATACCCCAACTCCTTTGGGACCGTATTCTTCAAAACTATTCCTTCCAAATCAATACCCAGCACTGAGACCTTGCGACTCTAAGCCAAAGCCACACTGTGCCTAAATTTGGTAACATAACAGTTGATAGAAATACCTACATAACTCCTTTCCATCCATGCAGAGGGAGAGAAGCACTCCACGGGGTCAGTACAACATTTTTTGTTATTCATCCCATCAACGCAATGAAGCATCAGCGAAACACCTAACACTCTGAGATGCATCAGACAAGAAGATGTGTTATGGGGTCACATATATCACAGCTTTCCGACAATCCATCGACTAGCTGGTTGGAATTTACAACACAAAAGTCTCTTCGGCTAGGCAGCACGCTGGCCAGATTTTCTGTGTGTTTGTACGGTTTTTTCATCGTGTTTAGTTCAGCTTCGTTGGTCTCAGTGGCCCGCAAACCGATCGAACACATCTCCAAAATGGTTTGCAACAAAGGAAGGCTTGTTGAGAGTTCCGCAAGTGGCATTATCACTATTAATGCTATTATAATGGATATAGGGATAATGCTTGTAGCTAGTGTTCCAATTGTAAATCCATCGACAGTTGTAGTTTGGGAGGTTACTCCTGACCTTGAAAACAACTCTCACGAAACAGTTAAGATGAGCACAGGAATTCATTTTCTGTATTCTAAATGGATATTGTTTTATAAGAAAATTTATGAAGTGTTTCATAATTTTATATTTATTTTATTTAACTTTTCAAATGAAATTATTTTATAAGTAATGAAAATTTAACCAAATGAAATGTAATATTTTATAAAATTTATATTTATTTAATTTATTTTATATTCAATTACTTTTTAAATAAATATAACATAGATTATAATATTATTTATATTATAAAATTCTATTATCTACTTTTCATTATATTATAAAAACTTAATACTATATTACCTATTTTATATTTATTATTTATTTTATCATATTATATAAATCAATCAATTATTAAAATAGATAAAATAAATAAATAAAATAAAATCATTAAAAAACATTATCAATTTTTAAATGGGTAAGACTATTTTTAAATCATAGCCTTTGCCATATTTTTCCAAAGAAAATTTGTTTCAAGTTTTTAGGCTCATTCCCAACTATCTGAAATTTCAAAATTTCAAGGCCAACCAATCATAACATAGAAAAAAAAATAACACTTTTCATATAAATTTCTATATTAATGTGTAAAAAATACGAAGCTTGCAAATTTCACCACTACGATGAGCCAATCATCAAAAGCAAGCTTCTTAATAGAGTTTGAACCTTAAACAATCCAAAACTTAAAAATCCTAAGAAGTTGTAATATGATATTTTCATTGTTAAGTAGGGACACCTTTAATGTTTAATATTACTGCAGAGTAATAATTAAAAATTAAAAATCACTAATTCCAATTTGTTAAATGTGATAGTTACATCTTTATAATTAAATGCGATAGTTATATCTTTATAACAAGTATTTGCCATTTTATTTTGTTAGCTTCACTTTGGTTTTGGAGTAGACAGAAGCACTATTTGAATTTAGTGAAAGCATGTAACTTTATTGTCTATTTTAATATAGTTAGAGAAAAAAAATCTTATTATCTTTTTTAATAATCTCAAAAATTTATTAAAACATCAAAATTTATTTCTATGCTTCATGAGGCACAATACTTGCTAAGGTTTCGCAAATGGGGTAGCAAGCTAAGTGGGCTTGATTGTGGGGAAAAACTCCACAGTTAAGCGTGCTTGAGCCAGAGGAGATCTGGGATGGGTGACCTCCTGGGAAGTCCTGGTTACCTGGTGCAAGCCCCGGAAGTGATGATTGATGCTATGTGATTCATTTCACTAGTTTCAATCCCACTTCTTCACCCCTGTGAGCATCACCCCGGAAGTGATGATTGATGCTATGTGATTCATTTCACTAGTTTCAATCCCACTTCTTCACCCCTGTGAGCATCACCCGATGCAATGAGTGCTAAGTGAACTATTCAAAAATCATGAGAAATTAGTCAGTTACGACTACTTCTCATGGAAATGTTCATACCTGAATGACTTACTCAACACAGTTGAATACCAAAAATAATATCTAATAACACATTAGTTAAGTATATTATGATTTCTTGAAATCTCATGATCATCTTTAATTATAAAATCATTGTCAAATTTCTTATTACAAAAATTATAAAAATGCATTAGTTTTAAAATTTGGCAATGAAGGTATAATTTTTTACTTTTTATTATTCTGTATTTATATTTTCCCTATGTAAATTAAAAGCTCAATATTATATTTATATATTAAAGTTTTAACTTTCATTTTTTATTTTTTAATGTTTATATTTTTCATATTTAAATTAATAAATTATTAATATTATAAATGGATGAAAAAAATTATATATAAATAAAAAATTTATTCTCTAAAACAATAAATAAAATAATTATGAAGCTAAATTATTATTATAAAAAATTAAAAATAAATTATATGTCGAATTAAATCTAATTATTATTGAAATATATATAATATTATTAAAGATAGTCTTAGTGTTAATGACCAAGAATATTGATTTTTTTTAATATTATTTAAATTGAATTTATTTTTCGTTTTGGAATAAAACCCAAAAGTATTATAATTGGATAATAGTTTAATTTTCTCAAATGTGAAAAAAATGTAAAGAAATAAGAATGGCCATGGTTCTCCTCACTGTTAATTGACAACTTAATTATGATAAGTTTTACCATTTTCAAAGAAAAAAATAAATAGAGTGAGTTTTGATTTTACAGGTTCAAAAAAATCAAATACCCAAGAATTATTAAATAATGATATAATATACACATACCATAACCAATAAAGAGGTGCATGTTCAACCCCCTATGAGATTCACAATAACATAAGGCGATAGGAGATAGTTGTAATGTTTATGAGTAACAAATGCAACATAGAAGGTGAGAATATTCGATTTTACTCAACAAACTCTAATGCAATAGGTGAGAATATTCGATTTTACTCAAACAAACTCTAATGCAATTCTAGTGGATATATTTCAGAAATTGAGGCAAGCACATTACTTGTTCAATCTATAACCTAAAAGCATCTAAATGATATAAAACTTTAGGGAGTGAGATCATATATAAAAGTTTCAGTTTCACCTCCTCTAAGTTAAGGTACCTCCAGAAAGTATTTGTTCCTTTAATAGTAAGTAGTGTTTGTTTATCAAAGGAAATAAAAATCATTCCTGTGATAGTAAGTAGTGTTTGTTTATCAAAGGAAATAAAAATCATTCCTTTGATAGTAAGTAGTGTTTTTTTATCAAAAGAAATAAGAACCATTGAGAACTGCATATTTAAAGTGGCGTGTCATTTTTCATGGTTTGATATAACTATTAATGTATGAATATTTATATAGGAGAAAGAGTCAAACTATCACACCTCATCCACAACAAATGCATAGAAATTAATGACACAAATGAGAATAATTTTTCTTGGAATAATATTGTGTGGCACAAAATAACACAAAATCCACAGTAATAGTTTTTCAGACACATCTTTCACAAACAAAACATAATTTATAATAATAAATATATCATTGGCCCACGGTTTCTCAAAACAACAAGGTGATGGAAATGTTTACCTATTGTAAATGTCTTTCCGCAATGTGATGGCAGAGTTGGAACTTGCTTTTCCGATGCTTGAAATATAATTATAATGTCAATGTCGTTAATATGCATCTCCTAAGCCCTTTCCATCACAAGCACACCAGTGTCAAAGAAACACTTGAATATGCATTCACACTATGTAAAATTAAACAGAGTGAAATGTTAGCATGTAAAAATGAGAAAATATTAATTATTATTTTGAAATTCCATATTTAAAATTAAACATGTGTAAGATTTAGAACTTTGTTTATTACAAATTTTGTGTGCATGTAAAATTTTAGTATATTTATTTGTCTTCTTTATGTTGAATGTAATTAAATTTATTTAGTTATTTGTATTTTATAAATAAAAAATTATGGTTATCTATGTTATTAAAAGTTTTTTTTTTTTGAAATTATGAAGTTGATTTCGAATTCTAAAATTTAATTATGAGCTTATTTTTTGCTTTATTTTGGGAGATGATCTTCCCAAATCTTCTATTCCTTCATTGTATCTTTGCACCTTTTGGAGCAATTGCTAGTAGATAGCTATACGATATCCAATATTTTAGTTGTAGTTTTAAATAGAATAACACATTAAGGAAAAATGTGGAATTCAAGTTAAATAATTATTTAATTAACTTTCATTAATTATATGACTTAACATAATTTAATTAAAATTTTTATTATAATGTAAATTATAAGAATTTTTATATTTTCTTAATAATTGGTTAATTATGTGCATGATATTATTTAAGATATTTCTTTTAATAAATTTATCCATCTTATAATAATTTGTATCATAATTTCATTTTACTATAACAAGAATTTGCAGCAAATTTTTATAATTAACTTCGAAATTAAAGTTAAGCTTAATGCTTTTGTGCTTAATATTAATTGTTATTCCAATTATATTGGAATAAACTTTTATAGGCATTTTTCATTGTCATGGATAATTTTGATAGTTAAAAACATATAAAAAAACTATATTTGTTTTTTAACCATAACTAAAATATTGTATTCATAAAATAGGTTTTTTTGAATGCAATGTTACATCAGTGTTATAAAAATTTGCATGAAAGCCTATTGGAATTCAACTATGTTTGTATTAATGACAAAGTTGTAAAACCAAAAAAAAAAAAAAAAACTAAACTATATATCCAAGTAATATAAACACAACAAATACCCCTAACAATAGAGAAAATGGGGCTTCCATGTAGTCATTACAATTAATTATGACACGCGAGAGCCAATATTCCATGTTAGGAGTAGTTAGAATTACGCCTTCCATGAGAAAACCATAAACATTTATGAAATGAACTACATATACAAAAGATTGGGTACTCACTTTAATGACATGTTGTAGTTCTCTAATTTGAAATCAAAGGGTTTTTATCTCATCTTTGGTTGTTTGGAGATACAACCTATGTTTGATAAGATATACATGGTAGAAGTGATCCTAGAGACTAGTTGGTTTTGTACTAGTTGCAATTACAACATGTCAACCTCGAGATATTAGCTTCTTATTCCAAGGGAAGGGAAAATTTCTTTCTGTTCATACTAGTAGAAGGGGAAGGGTTCCCTAAAGCCATGACAAAGATGTGCCTCCAGAGAGACATCCCAAACTGAGCAGTGAAGACCAAAGACCATGTCTACAGAGAGTATAAAATGTCGAGCAACAAAATGGAAGGTCCACGATGGGAAGAGGTTATACTAGGCCTTTTTTACCATCCCTAGTGCTACAAGAAAAAACATCTCCACACCAATCAATTTCCTTTGTCCATGCAGAAAAGAGACTATGTAATAGATAAAAACCCTTTGCAAAATTCTTTGAACTCTATCCTTTCCTACCAAGGGGTTTTGGCATACGTAACTTCAATATAAGAGAAAACAGAAATTTGGTATACCATCAAATTGTAAAACTATAATCTATTATGTCATCAAATTAACAAAGGATATTGATTTCAAATTCTCACCCTATTCTAATATGAAGTTTGCTAGAGAAATAACAACTTTTAAGTAGTATAAATTGTAAGATATTTTGCATACTTCAATTTAATGTCAATAAAACGGAGGGCCGAGTAAAATGATATCCAATATTATTAGGATACATTGTATCTAATACAAAGCAGGGGAGGAGGTGAAGGAATTTCCTCCCAATAACCACAATGTGATCATTCATGTCAATGAAATCGAAGGCCACGTAAAATTATATCCAATATTATTAGGATACCTTGTATCTAACACAAAGTGGGGGAGGAGGTGAAGGAATTTCCTCCCAGTGACCACAATGTGGTCATTCACTTTAACTATTTTATGTTGTAATTAGTCAATAATGTAATGAGTTGAACGTCTTTGTATTAAGTAATTCTTTCTTTGCATAAATGTCACTCCTTTGTAGTTGTATTCTTATAAAGTTGGAAAAAGAGGTACCTCAAAACAAAAAACATTTCACTGAAATGGAATATGTAGAGGGTTTCAATGAATATGTAGATTTCTTAAAAAAAAATTATGAATTTTATTTAAAAATTGTAATTAAAAATTATTAAAATCACACATTTAAATTGTTAAATTTATATAAATAATTAAATTTATATAAATTGTTAAATTTATTTATGACGCTGAAATTATTTATATATTTAAAAAACATATTTTAAATAACAAAAAAATAAAAACCTTATAGAAAGTTTAATTTTAAATTACTAAAAAAACACTTAAATTATTAAAAAAAAATCGAAAAAAAAATAGATTTCACGCATCATAATATAAAGAGACCAGGATAATAAGCTCAATAAGAAGGTGTAAACAGATTTCCAAAATCAACGACATTGTGATAAAGAAAATATTATAATATATCACGTTCAAAGGCCAGGATGATGAACTCAATAACAATGTATAAATAGATTTCCTAAAAACAGTAACATTGTGATAAAGAAGTAATTATTATAATATATCCTGTTCAAAGGCTCCATAACAATGTAACAATAGACTTCCTAAAAACAGTAACAATAGATTTCCTAAAAACAGTAACATTGTGGTGAAGAAGTTATGAGCTTTAATCATCTTTCAAAGGTTTTAAATGGAATTTTAAAATGTAAATTTTATGGTATCTAAGAAGTAAATAAATAAATAAAAATTGATATTTTCAGTTGTTTAAGCAAAAATTTGTGAAACGCAATTGTGGAGTCGATATTTGCCGTTAATAAAGACTTTAGTTGTTGGAGAAGTCAATTGTGGAGTCCATATTTGCCGTTAATAAAGCCTATGATCGTTGGAGAAGTCACTTGCGAACGGAACTGTGGCTTCCGTATTTGCCGTTTATAAAGATTTTAGTTAGAGAAGTCAACTTTGGAGTCTATATTTGCCGTTTATATAGATTTTAGTGGTTGCACAAGTCAATTGGATTCGGTAGGGAGCGACGGAATAAAAAAACATAACTTTTGTCCGACGTTTCCGAAAGCAAAACCAATTTTATTCTGTGCTCTTTTGACTTGTGAATTAAAATCCAAATATTTGTATGCACAAACGTCGGTATGTAATAGTATGTAATAGTTGACATAGAGATGGCAATACTCTTTCGGAACATGACTTCCATTTGAATAGATTATCTATGTAGTAATTCGTCTTTTAAAATTTCAGTGAGATTTTTCACAATTTCTATCAGATTTGTAAACGAATTGGTGAAAGTGAAAGTTTTAATGACCCGAATGTAACGTGGAATTGCTCGACATTTCTAAATTACAAATGTTATTACTAAAATTGGGATTTTCATTATCAAATTTATCATATAACCTGCATAAAAAAAATTAAAAATTTCGTTGGGAATCTGGAGTTCTGAATATGGTTAAGACATCATCTGGGCGCAAACCTTGAACCTACACAGAAATGATAAAAGCCGAAATTTGCGCAAACGAACCGCCAATCAAAGCCTGCCAACTTCCAATCCAATCTTTACATAAAATCATCTGTACCGAACACAATACGCTCAGCGAATCCTTCCTTGTGTGAACACAAACTTGAAAAGCAGGCGCGCCCACAATATGTTGGTCGTTCCTTTGTGAATCCAATGGCCCACACCATGATCTCCGGAATCGTGGATTGTATTGTCAAACGGCCACAAATTTCTCATCATCTCCATCAACTTCCTACGCTCTTTGGCCGTTTTCTTCTCTATATAAACCCTAGACTCCTCTCTCCCTTACCATATTCTCATCCTTTGCATTTCTATTGGATTTCGTACAGATGACAGGCACTATTCGTCATCGTCTCCCTCTTTTCCTTCTTATCGCTTTTTCCATAATTTGCTCATACGCTTACTGTGACATCCCACATCCTCCAACTGTTCACACACCTTTCCATCACAATGATAAGGATTTTCCAGGGCATAATCCTTAGTTACCCCCACACTCACACGACAAGACTCCTCCTATCCCTATTCACAAACCTCCGCGACACCACATGAAGCCACCTACTTCTTCCCCCACATCCTCTGGATTTTGCCCACCCTTCATCACTGATTTCCAAAGCCCATCCTCCTCTAGTTGGGATACATCAGCCCCCTGTTGGGGATTTTTCTGTCAAAATCCCAAAAACAACATAAACTTGACATAGAAACAGTGCTTTAAATTTTCTAAGCAGATAGAGATTTACACACATGAAAACAAACTTTGCATTCATCAATAAAATAATTGATGTTACAGACTTCTTCCTCTCTCAGAGGGCTTACACAGGAACATTTGAGTTTCAACACAAAAATTACTATGTCCCTCATTTTAAAAAGATTTACACTGCATTACAAAAAAAACTTCTGTCTCTGCAAAAGAGATCAACACACTGCTGTGTGGAAATTTCACATCAATTTTTCTCACGTTGCTGTGTTCTATTTTTACTTCGCACTGGTGTGCATTACAATACATTTACACTGTTGTGTATATTTTCATATGCACTGCTGCGTTCTTCCTTCTTCTCTCTTTTTTCACAAAAAAACATTACATATATATATGACAACAAAAAAAGGACTTACATACGTTTTAACTTGCCATGCTGCTGTAAAATAAAAAACAATAAAATTAAATGATTTTACTAGCTTTTACTTGTGCCCATACTCCCGCTGAAATAAAATTAAAATCTTTACCAAAACTTACCAACCCACAGTAAATTGCATTTACTGTTTTACTGACATTTACTGGCAGTAAAGAAACTTTTACTTCACGTCAAATTCATTTGCTGCTGCACTGTACTTCAACCATTGACTTCATTTAGATCGCATCGCAGAATCACAAACTCCGGAAAGAAAAATGGAGCATTAATATGTTGGTGCGATTTGCGATTTGCAATCGAATCGCATCGCAGAATCGCAATTGTCATTCATCTAAGAAAAACTTAAAACACATAATGCGATGTGCAATTTGCGATTAAGTCGCATCGCACCATCGCAATCGCAGAAGACACAGCACATAACGGAGGGTGACAGGGTGTGTTTGTGTTTTGCGATATGCGATAGATCGCATCGCAAATCAAATAAACCTGCAGTTGAAATTATTATTTCAACACTCCCCTTTAATTTCAACTGCTCGGTATTCAATCATACCCAAACATTTCCTCAAAAATTCAAAATTTTTCTGTCTCAAAGGCTTGGTAAGAATATCTGCAACCTGTTCTTGAGTGCTGCAATGTTGTAAAACAATTTCTCCTTTGTTCACCAATTCTCTGATGTAGTGAAACCTTGTATCAATGTGTTTCGTTCGCTTGTGAAACACAAAATTCTTGAACAACGCAATAGCTGAGCTATTGTCACAAAAAATCACCATTGCTATTGCCTGCTCTTGGCATAGACTTCTTAACAGTCTCCTCATCCAAACCGTTTGACACGCTGCTACTGTAGCTGCCACGTACTCTGCTTCTGCTGTAGACAACGCCACGATTGGTTGTTTCTTGGAAGCCCATGAAATGGCTCCTAAACCCATGTGAGAAACGTAACCGGATGTGCTTTTCCGATCATCTCCACTTCCAGCCCAATCGCTATCGGTGTAGCTAACCAAATCTGAATTTTCTGAAAAAGTATACAAAATGCCAAATCTTTTTGTACCTTTGACATACCTCAAAATTCTTTTTGCTGCCTGCCAATGTGCCTCTTTTGGCCTCTCCATGAATCTAGAAATCAAACTAACAGCAAACATTATGTCAGGCCTAGTTGCAGTTAAATACATAAGGCTGCCAACTATGCTCTTATATAAGCTAGGATCAAAATCCTTGCTGTTGTCCTCTTTGCTGAGTTTTAATCCCATTACCGTGGGAGTGATTGCTGCCTTGCACTCTTGCATATTAAATCTGCCCAACACATCATCTACATATCTTGCTTGAGATATAAAAATTCCATTTTCATTTTGATCTAATTCTATTCCTAAGAAGTATCTCAGCAAACCCATGTCAGTCATCTCAAATTCCTCTTTCATGACTGATTTGAAGTTTTCAATGAGGTAGTCATCATTACCTGTAAAAATCACATCATCAACATACAATACTACAATTAAAATTTTACCATCCTTTTCTTTGATGTAGACGGTGGGTTCTCCCTCACACTTTGCAAATTCATTTTCCAGTAGATAGGAATCTATCCTACTGTACCATGCTCTTGGTGCTTGCTTCAGCCCATAAAGAGCTTTCTTCAATCTGCATACTTTGTGTTCTTGGCCTTTCTTCTCATAGCCTAGAGGTTGTTCAATGTAAACCTCCTCCTTTAACACTCCATTTAGGAATGCCGACTTCACATCCATTTGGTAGACTTTCAATTTGTTTTGTGCTGCTATGGATAGCACTGGTCTCACGGTTTCCATTCTTGCAACCGGTGCGAAAGTCTCCTCATAATCTCTCCCATATTGCTGCTTGTATCCCTTGACAACCAGCCTTGCCTTGTGTCTTTCAATTTTGCCTTCAGCATTGCACTTGGTCTTATAGACCCATTTAACTCCAATAACTTCTTTACCTTTTGGTAGTTCAACCAAATCTCATGTCTTGTTTCTTTCTATGGCTTTCATCTCCTCATCCATAGCTTCTATCCATTTATTATCTTTAATAGCATCTTCGAAATGAATAGGGTCATCAACATGACAATATAATGCAAACAAAGAATTCATTCCTCCATTATAAATGTCACTCAAGTTTTTGAACTTCTTACCTCTTTCATTTGGTGTGCAAGTGCTTGAAGATGCACTTGAATTTCCTCCTTGTGGTGTGCTTGGAGAAGCACTCTCATTTCTCCTCAAAGGTGTTCCTTGCTGTCCTTGTGTTGGCGCTACTGTTTGGGGATGCATTTCAGTCATGTCCTCATCATCTTCATCATGAGGCAAATAGTTTTTAACATTAACTGTTTTCTCTATGCTTCCATCCCAAGCTTCCTCCTCAATAAACTGAACATCTCTGCTCACAAAAAACTTCTTGGTGGATGGGATATACAACCTGTAAGATTTGGACTCCTCACTGTATCCAATGAAGATGCATTTCTCCCCTTTGCTGTCCAACTTCTTCCTTAGTTGATCTGGAATATGTGCATAAGCCACACATCCAAAAACTTTCATGTGGGTGACTCCTTGCTTTCTCCCACTCCATGCTTCTTCCGGCACTTTGTTCATCACAGTTTTTGTAGGACACCTATTCAAGATATATACTGCACAGTTTACAGCTTCAGCCCAATAATCATTTAGCAAATGCTTTGCCTTCAACATGCTCCTCGCCATATCCATGATGGTTCTGTTCTTCCTTTCAGCAACTCCATTTTGCTGTGGGGTGTACCTTGCTGTAAATTGCTTGTGAATTCCATTTTCTTTACAAAAGCATAAAAATTCTTTGGAGATATACTCACCTCCTCTGTCTGTTCTCAAGACTTTAATACGCAGCCCACTTTGATTTTCCACAAGTGCTTTGAAATTTTGGAATTTTTCAAACAATTCCGATTTGTTCTTCAAGAAATAAACCCAAGTCTTTCTTGTAAAATCATCAATGAATGTTAGAAAATATTGGCTGCCTGCTAAAGATGGGGTTTGCATTGGTCCACATAAATCTAAGTGGAAAATTTCTAAGGGTGCCTTTGCCCTTATGCTTTTCCCTGATGGAAAACTTTCTCTGTGTTGTTTTCCCAATATGCAACCTTCACAAAGGCTGTCTGGTTTCTCTATCAATGGTAATCCCCTTACCATTCCTTTTCTGCTCAGCAAGTTAAGACCTCCAAAGTTGAGATGTCCAAATCTCAAGTGCCATAACCAATTTTCATCCTTTGGCACACTTTGGAGAGCCTCTTGGGAAACTGCTGCAATTACTTCTTTATTTTTCAATTCTGCTCTTATTCTGAGGGGGAAAATCCTATTCCTCGTCATCCTCACTTCAGCAATACATATTTTGCTGGGTGCAATATCCATGATGGTGCATACATCATTCTCAAAGAAAACATTGTAACCTTTTTGGACAAGCTGTCCAATACTCAAAAGGTTACATCTCATTCCAGGAACATAATAGACATCTACTATGGTTTTCTTTTCACCTTGCTTTGTAAATATTTTAACTTCTCCTTTACCCATAACAGAAATTTTGCTATCAGTCCCAAGTGTGACTTGTGACTTCACACTTTGATCTAGAGCAAAAAACAGGGCTATGTTTCTTGTCATATGGTTACTACAACCGGAATCTAGAAACCATATGTCTTCACTATTTGTTTCAGCCATGTTACAAGCTAACAGCACATTATCTTGGCTGACATTTTCTCTAGTAATATTTACATTAGATCTATTATTCACATCATGCTGCTTCTTCCTACATTCACTGGCATAATGCCCATATTTTTTACAATAATAACATTGGACATTGGATTTTTCATACCTTTGTCCTTGAGCATGATGTTGTCCACTTTGTTCGCTGCTGCCTTGGCCTTGGTTCTGATTTGGATTGCTGCTTCTTCCTTGAGCATTTGCAGGATTGTTCCTTCCACCTCTGTTCTGGCTTCTGCCTCTTCCTCTCTTGTTTCCTCTGCCTTGACCTCTTCCTCTTCCAAAGGACATCTGGGTCGTGAAGGCTTGCTCTAGAGATGAGTTTTCATTTCTACTCAACCTCTACTCATGTGTATCAGTGATGCATGAAGTTTATCAACTGAAAAGTTTGTGAGATCCTTTGTCTCTTCTATGGGGGTGACAATCACATGGAACCTTGAGGGTAGGCACCTCAATAGTTTCTCCACAATCCTCCTTTCTTCAAGAATCTCTCCATGAGATCTTATTTGTCTGAACAGGGCAATTACATGTGTGAAGAATGAGTCAATATTGTCTGACTCCTTCATGCACAGATTCTCAAAATCTTTCCTCAGCAACTGTAGTTTTGTTGTCTTCACTCTCTCCATGCCTTGATAGGCTGTTTTAAGAGTTTGCCATGCTTCTTTGGATGTCTTAGTTGCTGCTAACCTTGGAAACATGCTTCCATGCACTGCTTGATACAAGAAGAAGAGGGCTTTTGAGTCCTTCTTCTTGTAGCTCTTTAGCAGATCCTTCTCTCCCTGAGTTAATCCATTAAACTCATTTTCATCTGCTGGTTTTCTAAAACCATGTTCAACTATTTCCCATAAGTCTTGGGAAGCAAACAAGACTTTCATTGTTATTGCCCAATAGTCATAGTTTTTGCCATCAAATAATGGGAGCTGCATACCCATGCTATTGCTGGTGCTGATGCCAGCCATTCTTGCACTACTTGACTATGCTTCAAATACTTCACTGTGTATTTAAAATAACAGACTGTCTTCAATAGCAACACACAAAAAAAACTTGAGAAATACCTTGGATTCTTTTGCCTGAGTCTTCACACTGCTGGAGAAGTTGCTGCAGTAAGAATCCTTCCTTCAGCTTCTTTGAGCCCTTCAAAGAGCCTGTACTGGCTCCGATACCACTGTTGGGGATTTTTCTGTCAAAATCCCAAAAACAACATAAACTGGACACAGAAACAGTGCTCTGTTTTGCTCCAGGATCTTAGCACAGGGAATCTTTAAAATTGCTAAGCAGATAGAGATTTACACACATGAAAACAAACTTTGCATTCATCAATAAAATAACTGTTGTTACAGACTTCTTCCTCTCTCAGAGGGCTTACACAGGAACATTTGAGTTTCAACACAAAAATTACTCTGTCCCTCCTTTTAAAAAGATTTACACTGCATTACAAAAAAAACTTCTGTCTCTGCGAAAGAGATCAACACACTGCTGTGTGGAAATTTCACATCAATTTTTCTCACGCTGTTGCATTCTATTTTTACTTCGCACTGTTGTGCATTACAATACATTTACACTGCTGTGTATATTTTCATATGCACTGCTGCATTCTTCCTTCTTCTCTCTGTTTTCACAAAAAAAACATTACATATATATATGACAACAAAAAAAGGACTTACATACGTTTTCACTTGCCATGCTGCCGTAAAATAAAAAACAATAAAATTAAATGATTTTACCAGCTTTTACTTGTTCCCATACTCCCACTAAAATAAAATTAAAATATTTACCAAAACTTACCAACCCACAGTAAATTGCATTTACTGTTTTACTGACATTTACTGGCGGTAAAGAAACTTTTACTTCACGTCAAATTCATTTGCTGCTGGCCTGTACTTCAACCATTGACTTCATTTAGATCGCATCGCAGAATCACAAACTTCGGAAAGAAAAATGGAGCATTATTATGTTGGTGCAATTTGCGATTTGCGATCGAATCGCATCGCAGAATCGCAATTGGCATTCATCTAAGAAAAACTTAAAACACATATAATGCGATGTGCAATTTGCGATTAAGTCACATCACACCATCGCAATCGCAGAAGACACAGCACATAACGGAGGGTGACAGGCTGTGTTTGTGTTTTGCGATATGCGATAGATCGCATCGCAAATCAAATAAACCTGCAGTTGAAATTATTATTTCAACACCCCCCAAGCCGATACATGATGGACGCCACCTTTCTCCACTGGTTAAATCCCATTAAACCTCCCTCACACTCTCCCCACTTCTACAAACCTCCGCGACACCACATGAAGCCACCTACTTCTTCCCCCACATCCTCTGGATTTTGCCCACCCTTCATCACTGATTTCCAAAGCCCATCCTCCGATTGGGATACATCAGCCCCCCAAGCTGGTACATGATGGACGCCACCCTTCTCCACCGGGTAAATCCCATTAAACCTCCCTCACACTCTCCCCACTTCTACAAATCTCCACCCCCTCATATTCGCCATGGTGGCATCCACACCGCCCCTCCTCCCATTCATCAGTAATACAGTAATTTCTTTGCGCTCCTCTACTTCTACACACCAAACACTCATATCTCTCTCGTGCATTCTGCAAATTTTATGTTGCATGGTATATCTAATGCAAAACTTTCATTTATTGTATTGCAGGTAGGACCACAGACAGGTGTGTTCATTATATAGAATAAAAGGGAGTGAATGTAGGTGCATGACATGGGGTTCGATTCTACTTAGATATATAGACATATTTGATAGACAGATCGTGGCATCCTTCCATTGCTATGCTAAGATCAGACCAGACTGCATATTTGTCTTAAGTAATTATGGTGAAATATAACATATAATTATGGGAAATTTATATAGCATATAAGATGTGGTAACTGCATTGTTATGATCGTCCAGTTTTTCATTTAATATATGTTTTCCAATATACCCACAATCGTTCATGTTATTCACTTCAGTGCAAATTATATCATGTTTAGGTAAAATTGATGAAGAGAACTCACGCAATTGTTTTACATATCATGTGAAAGCTAAGTCACCTGACACGGGGATTTGGGATTCGTAGGATACGAGGATTAGAGAGTGGGATTCGGACATGTTGACCCCTGGAACAAGACACGTAGGATTCTTTATATATTATTTTATTAAAATATATATATATATATATATATATATATATATATATATATATATATATATATATTAAAAAATTAGATATTTCTTACATAAATTCTCATTAATGATACAAATTCATTGATTTCAAACATAGATCTTCATCTAGATGTTAGTTTTATTGTTTACAAAGTAAGTTAGTAACATTATAGCATGCATAGTACATTCAAGTACATGTCACATAAATCATGATTCATAAATGAAAGACAACTTACAAGATAGTAAAATAAAGACACTGACAATTGTAGTTTTCTCATTAAGTCATCAAATCAAAATGTGTTACATAGGTAGTGCAATGCCAATGGCAAATAGAAATAGAAAATATAAAACAACTACATGTATACAAGCCTCAAGGAAATAGGTAGCCCATGAATCATGAGTTAACAATCCTCATAGTCATCATCAGAATCATCATCAATGTCCTCATCATCATGGTCACCAGACTCACCACTTCTCTCCTATGCATCCTCCTCTTCCCCTGTATCTATAGTCGCCTCTGCATCTGCTAGTGTGGAGGATGACCCCTCTAAAATATCACTATCATCAAATCTAGCAGGGTCTAGCACTGGATCATTGAGATCCATATTGGCCAATGTCAACTCAACACTGCTGTCCAGACCCATATCATCAGGAAAGACATCCCACATCTTTGTCTTTCCCCTCAACCACTCTTCCATCTGCCTGTAAATAAGACGAAGGTTGGTGTGCACATACACCATTGTCTCTGACCTGGACTGCTCAAGCCTGCTTTTCTTCACACTATACAAATTCCCATATGTGCTCCAATTCCTCTCGCAACAAGAGGATGAAGTCACCTGAGAGAGGAGCCTCATGGCTAACTATTAAAGAGGAGGGCTTGTCACCCCATGATTTTCCCACCAAGAATAGGGCTTCTTAGCCCCCTTGTCTCTAATCACATCATATCCTGCAAATCGACTAGTGCCAGTGGAAAACTCTACAAAGGCATCCTCCACCTCATCAAGCAATGCTCTATCTTGAAAAACTCGCCTGAATGCATCTTTCCTCCCCTGTGAGATTTCACCATCCATGTGAGGAGGGAATATGTGGGAAGGTCCCATCTACTGACAAGAATATCCTGTATAGTACCACAGAAGGCCTCTGGTGATGTCTCATACTCGGGGCACTCACTCTGTAGAATAATGCTCTTCACAGACTCAATCATGGAATCCCATCCCTCATAAACCTCTCCTAGGATGGGTTTGTTTGTATCTGCAAATCAAAGCAAAGAAATGATAGGGTCCTTGATCTGAATAATTAGATCTACCCTCTCCTACCAAGCATCATCTAACACTGTGTCCTTCACTCTTTTAGAGTCTACTTGATCTATCTTTCTCCAAAAAGACCAAAACTCATAACGATGGCCCCAAAAGCGGTCTTGACCTCCCTCAACCTCTTCAACATCATGAATGAAGAGGCAAACCGTGTATCAGCAATCTTCAACAATAATAGATTGATGTAGTCCTTGTAGATAGTGAGGGAATTTGTATGATTTTGCACAAAGTTACGGATATGTCGTGTATCTTCAATAATGTTACCAATCCAAAGCACATTAGAAGCAATGGATTTCAGTGCTAAGTTGAATGAATGGACAATGCAAGGTGTCTAAAACACTTGTGGATATTTAGTTTCCACAATCATGCCAGCAGCGTTGCAAACAGGTGCATTATTGTAATGATTTGCACACAAGAATCAACACATTCATCTCCAATAACTTTAATAAATAACTCACCCATAAATTGTGCATCCTTGTATTCTCCAAGTGTATTCACTACTTTCAAGAAAACTTGACCATTTAAGGAAGACACCATGAATTTGATGATTGATTTTCATGCTAGATCTGTCCATCCATTAGAAACAATGCTAACCCCAGATGTTGGCCATGATGCTTTAATAGGCTCAAGCATTTTTTGCACCTCTTTTTTTGCCTTCGTCAACAATGTGGTTCTAAGCTTCTCTGAACCAGGAGGCACATAACATGAGGGGGACCCATGAGTTAGAGCTCGACACATCTCAATAAATAGAGGTGAGTGTGCAACATTAAATGATATGAATTTTTGATAGAAAAAGAAGGCAATGGTGAGATCAAGCTCTTCCCATTTCTCTTTTTGAAAAATCTTGTCCATTGGACCAAGTGAAATTGCTCTTCTTTTTGCTGCTTGTCCCCCAATAGAACTCTCAAATGGAAATTTGGTGGTTCCTTTCCTCAAAAATGGAAGGGGGTCTTCATTCTTGGTTTTTCTTGATTTTGCAGCCACATTTGCCATACCAACAATGAACTCTTTTTCTATTTCTTTCCTCTTTTGTAAATGAACAACTTTACAAGCTCCAATTCCACAACCTAGTAAAGCCAACAAATGGCCTTTCACATAGTAATATGTTCTTTTGAAAGAAATGTGGCAAAATTTGCATCTCCATTGCACATTGCCTCATCCCTTCCCCTTGGTGCTTGTCCCATCCTCTCTTGTGCATGTTTCCACAAGGGATATTTCTCAATGTTGTCTTTAGGTCCTCCTCTTCCCTCAACATTACTTGCAGCAGACTCTGATGATATTGGGGGAGGAAGGGCATCTCCAATGGAGACATTCTTCCCCTTCCTTTGCCCCCTAACTGTTTCCCTTGATTGAGCCATGAACACTGTAAAAAGAATAAACAAAACATGCATAAATTTGTAAAAAAAATTCATATACAAACTATTGTAATAGAAATGCAAAAAAATAGAGATGAAATGCACTTACCTGGTGTTTGAATCTGCTTGCCGAATGCTCCACACCCTTAACTCCTTGATCCAAACCCTTAGCTCCTTGCCCACAACTCGATGTATGCAAAACTGAAAGAGAGAAATGGTAAATGACTGATAGAACAATGCATTTTTATGCCCGCGGGTTTCCCTTTTTTAAAATTCGAATCCCAAAATCGTGACACATTGTGTCCTAATGTGACACGTGCAGGATTCGATCGTGTCATGTTAGGACACGACGTGTCACGTTCTAGGATTTGAATCACCATCGAATCGTGTCTGATTCATGGGATTCGGACACGTAGGCCTTTTCCAGCGAATCCGGTTTCATAGTGCGAAAGTGATCATCTTATATAAAGTGTGAGAGGGTAGTTTAACATTAATATTAAATGACACCATGACTGATTGATACTTGAACAAGCTGGTTTTACATTTAAGCGTTTACTAAATTCGGTGATAACATGTATTTTTAATATATGATGTGTGCGGTGTTAAGGTCATTTTGCCTCCCTCCTCCCCTCTTTTCCTTTATTGTGAGTAATGTAATAAAAATATACCTATACACGTTTGAATAAACCAATTTTGAAAAGCGCAGCAATATTGTGATTAATGTGATAAAAAATACATATACACCTTTGAATCAACCTATTTTGAAAAGCGCTCAACAATAACGTGTTTTTAAGTATGTCTCTATTTTTCATGCTTGTTTTATTTATATTTGTAATTATGCTTAATATGTGTATGCAAATATTGTGATTAATGTGATAAAAAAATACATATACATATTTGAATCAACCGTTACTATAATTCAATATTTCTCTATTATAGGAAGAGGATCATGAGATCATTCATGTCGAGTTAATTCCTCACGTCACTTATTTTATTTCCTTCAAGAAACGATGGTCATAAATTTGTCGTTACTTCTTTCATAAGGTTGTTTAGATTGTTTTTGCTGCATTTCCACTTAAAATGTCTATTTTGAATATTAAATAAGTTTGTTATTTTGATATTTAGTGTATAAATAGATAAATTGGATATAAATAAGTAGGTCTATATAAATACGAGTTGTTTTTAGTGAGATTTTTGGAAGTTTTTCCAATTGGTTTTTCAGTCTAATTTCTCTAAAATCCGGCATGAATTTATTGAAATCACAAATTTCATGTGCTGAATCCATATATATAGTCAAAAACCTAGTTTAAATAACACAAATCAAGAAATCACAAGTTTGATCGTTATCCCCTGCACAATTAAAGTGCCTTAAGGGTTTTTCGGTGTTGAATCCATATATATAGTCAAAAATATAGTTTAAATAACACAAATCAAGATTTCACCTCAAATTTTTCCGCCCTATTCCCATATGAAAAGTCCAAAAAATCGCACTAAAGACAACTTCAAATAAATAAATTACTTATTAAAATAAATGTTTAAAATAATTTAATCATTGTTTAAGAAATTTAACGATATATAATAATTAGCGAGTATGGATCCATTTTGATTACAGATTTAACATGAGAAGAGAGAGATCAAATTTCTTCACGCAAACTTCTTTAGAATGCAAAATACTATATGTAATTTTTTATTGTTTAAATTGTATTTTTGAATGTTGTATACAATATATAGAAAACCAAACTGTAAAATATTGAAATCACTTCAAATGTTTTAATCACGGGAGCTTTTTTTTAATGATATATACATGATTTTTTAAAACAATATATGATATATAAATAGTTGACATTAAAATATTTTACATAATATGTAAATATTTTTTAAAATTATAAGGTTTAAACATCTTACTCATATTTTTTTTACTTCTAATTACTTTAGAGTAAATTAATTGACATGATAGCATATTCATTTTTTTATTATAATTGACATTATTTTTTTATTTGGAGTGCATTTTATTTTTATTTTTATTTGATTGTTAAACACGAACATGCTTATAGGTTGTTGAATTAGTCTATCGGTTCAATAAAATTAAATATATAATATATGAATATATTTTTTAAAAATATTAAATTAGTGATCCAATGACAAAGATTTATGAACATGCTTATAGGTTGTTGAATCAGTCTCAATAAAATTAAATATATAATATATGAATATATTTTGTAAAAATAATAAATTAGTCATCCAATGACAAAAAAATCTTTGTTACATGGCAACCTCTCCCGAGAGGTGGGAAACCAGTTCCAATGGAGCTTTGGAATTGTATGAGAACGTTACCTTTTCAGCTAGAGCTTCAATGGGAGCTTGGGAAAGTTCTGTGAGCTTTGAAGACTTTTTTTTAGTTTTGGTGTTCCCTAGGGTTGGGGAATACAAATCCTGTAAAGAAATATGTTGAATTGCCCACAAAACATGAGCCTATTTTGAAACCTTAGCAGGAAGAAAGGCCAAAAACATCTTTAACACCCATATCTTTAATTGAGAAACTGGAGCAATCTCTTGATGGGTTGATGGGTTAACGAATAGTGTGGCACCTCGAGGTAAGGGTGAGTATTTCTTTTGTTGTTTATGTATATATATCATGCTGATGAGTATTTCATTTGTTTTTTGTGTATATATATCCCAGAAGATTGTGTGTACATTAAAGTTGTTTTTGCTCGTAAGAATATCTAGAGAAACACATCAAAACAATAATAATGAACTTGACATTATATATATATATATATATATATATATATATATATATATATATATATATGAGAAATTCAAGGAGAGAGACATCCCGAGAATATGTTTATATATAAAATAGATTATATATTTATTATTTATATATTTAAATTGATTTTAATATTTTAATATTTTTAATCAATATTAATTTTGATTATTATATAAATTATATAATTAAAAAAATAATTTTTATTTTTTTATTATATAATATTATCGCTCCAGATTAACCATTTTGTGTAAATTTTGAAAAAACTTCTAGGATATACCCAAATTTCCAACATTCCCACATTCCAAAAACTCATACAATGTAAAAAAAAATATATCATTATTTAACATTAAAAAACAAAAATACTAAAATAATAAATAAAATAATAAATAAAAAAAAAAAAAAAAAAAACTACACAACAACAAATCCTTATTATTAAAAATAATAATTTATTAATATTTGTTTATATCTTAGTTAGCAGCTAATAAAAACAAAAAGAAACGAATAGGTATTGACATCAATATTGTTTCTGAAAATAACTCCTAACATTCTAGCTTTCTTCGACAGAAACTAAGCAATACCATTTATTAATAAAGTCCCACAATATATATCGTTTTCCATTACTATTAAATTCTTTAGAATTATACGTTAGAAACATACTCCATGTCTATAATATCGTTTCTAAAACTCATTCCCACCATGGTAGCCTTTCTTTGCAAATATCAAGCGATGACATTTATCAATGGATTTCCGTACTATATAGGGTTTGTCATCTCTCTTAAATTTTTTGAAAATATCGACATTGGAGACATACTCTAGATCAACAACGACTCGTATTAAATATAGACACACTATTATATTTCACCCCTTGGGGCATGGTACGCCACTATTATATTTTACCCCTAGGGCATGGTACGCTTAAGTTGATAGATGAAAAATATAATTGACGAAGGATTAATAAATTTTCTAAATAGTTTTAAAAAATAAAAGTTAAAATATATTTTAATAAAATTTTAAAAATAGATAAATGAAAAATATATAGCATATATATTTATATATGATATTGTACATTATTACTTAATATAATTTTGTATTTTGATATTTATATTTAAAATAAGTATTACTTTATAAAGAAGATGGTTACAAGGATTTCTATTAAGGTATTTTCTGGTATAAAAGTTATAATTTTTTAATCCAATGAAAAAAAAATCTAGTCATATTAAGAGGTGGTGTAGCCTAGAATGGGTGCGATCTTTGGATGATTTTTACAACTTAGATACCTCTAAGTCATGACTGGATCTGAAAACTCACATCACCTAGAAAACAATATATATATATATATATATATCAAATCCTACAATTTGAATCTTCCAAAGCTCTATTTTTATAAATTTTTCAAGCACCTAACTTCAAATTGTATTGAAAATGTTAGTGGTTAGCACTTATTGACGGTGTTGGACCCGCCAACATTTAAGGGATCTCCTCAACATGAAGCCCCAACTAGAACTCACACCATTTGGTGTAGGAGTCCCATCTAGTATGATGGTCCAATTTCCATTGTCTTAAAGGTTTGCCTTAGCTCTTGCTTGTCAGCACATGAGAGTGGTCTTCTTTGTCTTCAAACAGTGAGGTTCGTGTGCCTGGTGAGTGCTTAGTGTTACTTGTGTCAAGGTTCTTTCACCGTAGAGGGAGAGGGTGGATGTGAGTCTCAAGTTGAAAGGGAATAGTCCCAACTCTGTCAGAGACACACAACACAGCAGGACATGTGCAGCTTTCGACGGAGTAGTCCACACAAATGCGGCAGTCACAAACACACAGTGAACGGATAGCACGTACAACACCCAGTGGAATAGTCCACATGAGTGCGACAGTCGTTATAACAAGTTTATGAGAATGGTTATGTCAAGTGTTTGACGGGATAACCCACACGGGCGAGACAGTGTTAACAACTTATACAACACATTTTCGTAAGAATATGTATTAGAACAACTGAAATAGTTCAACTGTCTTAATACAGGTTAAAGAAACATACATTACAAGTGTCCAAAGAATAGTCTTACAAACAAATACAATACATGTGTGAAAACATGTTAGCTTGTTATCAGGCTTCTAAATTAAGCGAAAGTTCCAAGACACATTGGTACACCATTACATCACTAACCCTGATAGCGGGGCATTGGAGCCACTGCTCGCTCCTCAAAGAAAAGACTACAGACTCTCAAGGCTATATGGGAAGAGCCAAGGTGAAAAAGTATTTTGCGTGTGAAAATAAGGGGTATATATAACCAAGGGCGAAACCGCCCCTTGTGACTATTCGACTTCCCTCATGATTGTTTGACTTACTTGACTCTTCAACTTTACATGTGTGTCTCTTGGAGTTCCACGTTACATTACATCGATTACAACGGTATGGCCCACAGTAGTGATGTGGCCGAGATGACTCGTGACATCACTTGACACAATATAGTTGGTATGTTCATGTTGTTGGTGGTGTCCAAGTCGAGTTGCAGTGTTGCTGAGTGATGGATGTGTGATTAGTGTATCATAGCTTCACCTCCGCATGGCAAGGTGTATAGATTCTTTGATGGTCTTGGTGTTCGTTTGATGTTTCACGTGCATGTATCTCCTTTGCTTGCACTTGGCATGCTCCATGTGTTCGTCTATTTGCGAACATGTCTCCTTGCATGCGCTCCTTGTTCATCCCGTTCATCGTCACGCCATGTCTCATCCATGTACATGTGTCTGCAATCACTCATGACGAGATTGTAGAAATTTTGAATAATTTAACACATATTCAATGGATCATCAATATAGCAGCATCAATAACAATAAAACATCAAGAGCATTCACACATTAACACAGTATGTAACCCGGGGAAAGCATCTCGCTAAAAACCCCAACTATCTGTATATTAATGATTGAGTCATGTAACATTACACAGCATAATACTTCTCACAAGTATCTCCACCTCTGTTACACACAATACAGCTCAGATCTGATCTCCAAATCTCTTCCACTGCTTGCCTGCCTCCACTGCTCAATACCTGCTCAAGAACTGATGAGAATGGCTCACCAAACTCGTTTTTCACCTGCAAAATAGTCACTCACTCTTTGTTGGACGTGAGCACAAGCTATAATGTGGGCAAATACGTGAGCAAACTCATTGGCATACTCAATCCCTTGATTGTGCAAGATCTGGTGCACAACTATAGTCACAACTGATAGCAATCTGATTCTCTACCACCTGTCCCTGTTGAATTGAACATGCACTGACATGAAACTGAGTTAACTGATGTATTCATTAGTTGTATTATGAGTTAATAACTTGTGAATTAATTAATAACTAATTCACCCAACTCATCTCTAGTCTATTTGCCAGTTAGACTAAATACAACCAGTTTAACAAAGCTAAATTGAACACAACTCCATCAACTCCACAATCAACTCCACCAAACTCAACTGATTGAGTTCTAACTGAAGTCATGCATGCAACAACTCAACTGACTCATAAGAAAAGCGTATTTCCTTCTGAGAGCTGCATGTGCCACCTCTGTAGCTCAAACTGAAGTGCTCCAAGAGAATAAGATTAAGTTTATAGTCCAAATATTATTGTGAGATAATAATATTTGACTTTTCTATTTTTGACAGCCAGTCTAAAAATAGACTTTGATCACTCACACTGTGATCACTCACACTTTCATCAAAAATAGAAGTCCATCTATTTTTTCCCAACTTCATCAATCATCCATAAACAGCAACCTGCAATCCATAGACATGATCCATATGTCTAAAAATAGACATAGTCTAAAAATAGACTTGCGCCAAAAATAGCCTGCGAGCCCACTTAGTGAAGGCGACTCTTTTCACTAAGCTCCATCATCTTGTTGCAATCTCAACACTCCCTCTCGACAAGATATGGATTATCAGCAACCCCTATCCTGCCTCGGTGGTACTCGAATTTGCTCCTAGTGAGAGCCTTCGTCAGAATATCAGCATCCTGATCCTCCGTTGGAATGTATGAAAGCAACATGATCCACTGCTACACACAATCTCTGATATGATGGTACCTGATGTGCTTGGACCCGAACAACCCGACCAACATCATCCTCATCCACATAGATCTCTGCTTCCTGTTGTACCAAGAAACTGTTGTCGATCCAATACTGAAGACCCCTCCTGATGTGCTCTTTCTGTCCGTTGGGCTCCCTGCCCAATCTGCATCCGTGAAGCCACATAGCTTCACCTCATCCTCCTGTCTGTACCACAAACCATATCCCGATGTGCCTCTCAAGTAGCGCAATACATGCTTGCCCGCCTTCCAGAAGAGCTTGGCAGGCTTAACCATAGCTTGTGAAAGCTGGTTAACTGCATAGCATATATCGGGTTGTGTATTGACCAAATACATCAGCGACCCCACCAACTGTCGATAAACAGTGGCATCCACTTCTTCTCCCGAAGTGGCATCCTCCTTCCTCCAACCTCCAGGAAGAGGAGTATCAACAGGCTTGCAGCCATGCATGTTGAACTTCTCCAGTATCTCCCGAGCATACTTGCCCTGAGAAACAAATAGTCCACCACTGCGCTGCCATATTTCCAATCCCAGGAAATAGTGAAGGAGGCCCAAATCCTTCATCTCAAACTCTGTAGCAAGATCCTTCTTGCATGACAGTATCAACAGCTCATCACCCGTTAGAATCAAATCATCGACATACAGTACAATGATAAGCAACTTACCCTCCACCACAATCTGGTATAGGTTCAGATCCGCCTCGCTCTTGGAGAATCCAAGTCCTGTGAAATAGCTGTCTATCCGTGTGTACCAAGCACGTGGTGCTTGCTTCAACCCATACAGCGCTCTCTTGAGCCTGCACACATGCGACTTTCTGCTGAAGACTTCAAAGCCTTCGGGTTGCTCAATGTACACCTCTTCCTCAATGACTCCGTTGAGGAACACAGTCTTCACATCCATCTGATGAATGTGCCATCCCATCTGCGCTGAGAGAGCAAGAATCGTCCGTATGGAAGAATACCTTGCGACAGGTGCAAAGGTCTCCTCATAATCGATCCCCTCAATCTATGAAAAGCCTCGGGCAACAAATCTTGCCTTGTACTTCTCCACACTCCCGTCAGCTGCCTGCTTAACTTTGTAGATCCATCTCGAACCCACCACTGATTTCCCTTCCGGTCTAGGAACAATCTCCCATGCACTGTTTCTGACAATAGAATCATACTCTTCCACCATGGCGTCTACCCATGCGGGATCCTCCACATCTTCCTCGAAAGAGGATGGCTCAGTCACAACACATTTGCTCATAAGACCCATGTATCCAGTGTATCGATCAGGTGACTGTCTCTGCCTGCATTGGGCTGTAGGTGGTCCTACAACTTTCTCTGCATCTTGAGCCAGTCGCTCAGCTTCTATCAAGCGCTTTCGCCCTCTGATGGTTGGCGCTGCATGAGTGGTCTCTTCCACTCCATGAACCTCGTCCTGTGGCTGATCCATGTCCTGAAGCTCATCCTTAGGAACTAATAGCTCCTCATCTGCATGCAAGTGTAGCTCCCTCTCAAGCGAACACTTCATGGCTTTCTCCTCCTGAAATTTTATATCCCGTCGCACAACAGTTTTACCACTATCTGGCAAATACACACGATAGTTGTGGGGCGTATCAGTGTACCCCACAAATATCCCAACCTCTGCGGTCGGCTCCAGCTTCTTCCTGGAATCCTTCGTCACATGCATGTAAACGTTAGCACCAAAAATCCTCAAATGAGAAAGATCAGGCTTCTTACCAGAATAAGTCTCCTCAGGTGTACTCATGCCAAGTATCCTATGAGGACAACAGTTCTGCACATAAATTGTTGTATTGCATGCTTCCGCCCACAAGTGAAGGGGTAGGCCCTGATCATGCAACATTGCCCGTGCAGCACCCACAATCGTTCTGTTCTTCCGCTCAGCTACCCCGTTCTGTTGTGGGTTATGGGGAGCTATGATCTCTCTACGAATCCCTTCTGTCTTGCAGAAATCCTTGAACTCGTCCGAGATGTATTCACCACCATTATCGCTCCTAAGAGCCTTCACCTTCTTCCCCGACTCCTTCTCGACCAGTGCTTTCAATTCACAGAACTTTGAATATGTCTCGCTCTTCTTCTGCATGAAGAAGATCCAGCACTTACGAGAGAAATCATCAACAAAAATCACATAATACATGTGTTTTGCTGTCGAAGCAACTGAGAAAGGTCCACACACGTCTCTGTGAATTCTCTCAAGGATCGTCGTGGCGTGACTATCCTTCTCGTGAAAGGTGGCTTTCACAAACTTCCCCAAAGTACACCCCTTGCACTGATCTGACTGCGCAAGTGTGCCTTTAGGAAGCCCTGTAGTGATCTGCTGCAGTATCTTCAAGGCTCCATGGTGAAGGTGACCCAATCTCCTGTGCCACAACTCGCCATCATACCGGCTCACCAATCCTTCTGCCTTGCATGCCATTGCTGCGCATCCATCTACATGCAACTGATAAAGGTTCCTCACTCGAACCCCTATCTTTCGGGTCTCACCATTTGTCTTGCTGCGCAGGAAGGCCTTTCCCTCGCTGAAAACAACATCATACCCCTTGTCTTCTAACATCGCCACTGAGATGAGATTCTTCTTCAATCCTGGAACATGCATGACTTCCTTCAATACAAAGGGTTTATCAGACTCCCTCTCAAAGGAAATGGTACCGATATCGGTCGCACTGTATCTACCATCATCCCCATCTCGATGTGCACTCCAAGATCTTTGTCCTCCATATCAGAGAACAAATCTCTATCTCCCGTCATGTGAAAAGACGCACCACTATCCAAGAACCACACTGATCCCATCACACTTGAAACCAAGCATGCGATCAATGAAAAATCAAGCTCAAACTGAGAAGCTAAGGCCTCTCCCCCTACAGATCCAGCAGCTTGCTTGTTCTTCTTCTTCTGTGGACAATTTGTGGTGTAGTGTCCGTGCTGGTGACAGTGAAAACACTTCACCTTGGACATGTCCTGCTTCTTGCCTTTCGCACCGGAATGAGAAGCTTTCTTCTTCTTCCCCTTCTTTGCTTTGGCAGCCAAAGCGCAATTCTCTTCATCAGATACCTTTGATGAAGATCCATTCTCACCTTTATTGTTTCTGAGTTTATCCTTGAGCGTCAGGTCGCTCTTGCTTTGGAATAAAATTTGCAATCCATTGAAAGACATTTTCAACAACACTGCTACAAATTCGAATTTCCACCAGCTCCAACTCAACCGCTTCCAATCTAGAATTCGTGAGAACACAATATTTATCGTACAGAGATTGACTATATGGGCATTCACCAGATATCTCACCTTCCAAAGGAAGGATGAATCCAGAGGCTACCTGGCCCGATTACAGGCTCTGCCTAGAGAAATAGAATGTAAACACTTCCTGAATAGTAGATCTGATGATCAACAGCTCCGATACCATGTAGAAACTTTTTCTACAATTATCTAGCTCGCTCTGATACCATGTAGAAATTTTGAATAATTTAACACATATTCAATGGAGATTATCCTGATCATGTACTATTGTGGAAAACATACACAATACATAAGCTCCTCTACATTGATCATCAATATAGCAGCATCAATAACAATAAAACATCAAGAGCATTCACACATTAACACAGTATGTAACCCGGGGAAAGCATCTCGCTAAAAACCCCAACTATCTGTATATTAATGATTGAGTCATGTAACATTACACAGCATAATACTTCTCACAAGTATCTCCACCTCTGTTACACACAATACAGCTCAGATATGATCTCCAAATCTCTTCCACTGCTTGCATGCCTCCACTGCTCAATACCTGCTCAAGAACTGATGAGAATGGCTCACCAAACTCGTTTTTCACCTGCAAAATAGTCACTCACTCTTTGTTGGACGTGAGCACAAGCTATAATGTGGGCAAATACGTGAGCAAACTCATTGGCATACTCAATCCCTTGATTGTGCAAGATCTGGTGCACAACTATAGTCACAACTGATAGCAATCTGATTCTCTACCACCTGTCCCTGTTGAACTGAACATGCACTGACATGCAACTGAGTTAACTGATGTATTCATTAGTTGTATTATGAGTTAATAACTTGTGAATTAATTAATAACTAATTCACCCAACTCATCTCTAGTCTATTTGCCAGTTAGACTAAATACAACCAGTTTAACAAAGCTAAACTGAACACAACTCCATCAACTCCACAATCAACTCCACCAAACTCAACTGATTGAGTTCTAACTGAAGTCATGCATGCAACAACTCAACTGACTCATAAGAAAAGCATATTTCCTTCTGACAGCTGCATGTGCCACCTCTGTAGCTCAAACTGAAGTGCTCCAAGAGAATAAGATTAAGTTTATAGTCCAAATATTATTGTGAGATAATAATATTTGACTTTTCTATTTTTGACAGCCAGTCTAAAAATAGACTTTGATCACTCACACTGTGATCACTCACACTTTCATCAAAAATAGAAGTCCATCTATTTTTTCCCAACTTGATCAATCATCCATAAACAGCAACCTGCAATCCATAGACATGATCCATATGTCTAAAAATAGACATAGTCTAAAAATAGACTTGCGCCAAAAATAGCCTGCGGGCCCACTTAGTGAAGGCGACTCTTTTCACTAAGCTCCATCATCTTGTTGCAATCTCAAAAGAGATCAAAGCCAAAAATCTCCTAGTCTACCATGATCCATTATCTTTTTCTTTTGGATGCAGGTGACTAGGAGAGAGGACAAGGCTCTGAAACTATGCAGAGCACATTTCAGGCCGGGATGCGGGCTTCGGGCATTGTCAATGAAAATTACGAAAAGGTCATTCAGAGGCTAAGATGGGAATTCCATATCAGCAATGATTGTCTACAGGATCTAGCTCAGTTGAAAGGAAGATCTACCTAATTTTTCCAGGGAGATAGTGTAGGCAACAAGGGGAGAATGTCAATGAAAATTGTGCAGATTCTCCGGGCAGGCTGGCAGCGAGTTGCGAGAGGCTGCTCGCCAAAACTACACAGAGCTGGGAGCTTGGCCTGCAATACATACCTGTGCAGTTTCTAGGCTGAGTGGGATGCTAGGAAGTTGGGAAACTGGCCATGAAATTTGTGCAGTTTTTAGGAGGAGCAGGAGGCCGGATGACAGGGTGACTGGCTGAGAAAACTGTGAAATTTTTTAGGGTTGTGCAGCGACAAGCAGCGGGTGTCTGTCTGGCATGTCTACATAGTTTCTTCAACCAGCAAAAGCGAGCATTCTTGGTAGCTTCCACGCAATTTTTTGGAGGAGTGAGGCCCGGGATCACTGCCCAGTCAAACTCTTTGATTGACCATTTGGAGGCTTGATGGTTTTGCTTGCGGGCGACATAGATTGAGATGGCTTACCGAGAAATGCTTTCATTCTTCTAGCAAACAATCAGTCGGATCGACTCTAGGATTACGCAATGCAGACTTCCTGGGAGGCAGACTCAAGCTCTACGCAATTTTTGGGCATCAATACATGTTCATTGAGGGTTGAGACTACGTAGTGCAACTCAGCGGCGGTCCAGTTGTTGGGGGTTGTCCGTAGACATAGCTTCAGCAAAATGACTAAGTATGTGAATGAGTTACTTCGCACATACATGACCTTTCGAACACACACTCAACATGACTTGATGATAAGACACCTTGAACCATCAAGACAACATGCACTCAGTGTGACTGACTGATGATGTGAGTGACAAGTGTGACACTTGTGATAGATCATTGAACGACCATGACGACACTTGCGCAACAGTGCATACAACTTCGTGTACATAGCCAAAACACGACTGCAAGCCTGACATTGTGACCAACATGCTAAAAGATTTCCGGTGAATGGTCAAGCGAGGAGGGTGCAAAGACTCAACATGAGCTCACGAGATGAGCCCGAGTGTTTGCAAACATCAAGGAAAAACCCAAGGAAGGCTCCGAAATTGGATGCAGGCCAAAATTTTGGAGGGTGTTGTAGCCACTACAACAACACTCAACTATAAAAGAATTTTTGTCAATTTCTTTGCAAAATCCATCTTAAATAAATTGTGTGCTTCATAAAAAACAACATATTCCATAATCTTCAGAAACATTTCATATACTTCAACAAAAAAATACATAAGATGAAATCAAATTGCAACAATAACATCTAGACTTTTCACTAGTTGTTCAAATTTAGTTTCCAATGCAGAGGAAAATAATTTGAATGTATGAAAGGGAAAAAAAAATAAAAAAATTAAACCCTAAGGATTAACACCAGTGGAATCAAAATAGAAACCACTACAATTTATACAAGAAATACGAAAACTTTAAACTCTTATCACAACTAAAATTGATCACTAACTTGTCATATACCATTCATCACTAAGTAATTATGACCCTATATTTCCTCCTGGAGAGTTAAAATCTCTTAGTACAACTAGAATTCATGACTCACGTGTGTTACACTTTTCATCACTGAATAATTATGACCATGTACTTCCTCCTGGAGGGTTACAAATACAAATGAGGAGACAAAGTATATAAACCATTAAGTTAACAATTTGTAGACCATGTATTTCCTCTTGGAGAGTTACAAATATAAATGAGGAGAAAAAGTATATACACCATTAAGTTAACAATTTGTAATATATCCCATATATTGGTAAAAGCATAAGTTCACAACTTTCAATCTATAACTCAAAATATAATGCTACTTACTGGACAAATAATATTTTAGACCGCATTATTCATTTCATCGTTTTTTATTCATGAGCGCACTTACTAGACAAATAAGATTTTAAACCACATTATTCATTTCATTTTTTTCAACCATGAGCACCATTTGTTGTTCCATATCAATCGAGAGTTATTATTTTCATATCTTTAACCAATTGTATGGGAGCACCGACCCATCTGATAATAGATATATGAAAATGTTTGCATTGTTTTTCACATGTTAGATATCGTGACAAACATTACAAAAATAATTTCAATAGGGATAGGGAAATGCTAAATGAATATAACCCCCATGGGGTAACTGGTAATCTTGTTTACTGAAAAATATAGTTATTTGCAAAGCTTGAGGAGGAGGTGGTAATTATCTTGCGGTTGATAGAGATGTTTATTAAAAGAATATTTTAATAAAAACTAAATGGTAAATATTATGTACTAATGATTAGTGGCATCGTAATCTAATATCAACAAATGCACCCAATATGAGTTTATGGGTTCTTTTCTTGTTAAGTGATAACACAAGAGAATCTCC
Organism: Pinus tabuliformis; assembly: GCA_031772625.1. NCBI lineage: Eukaryota > Viridiplantae > Streptophyta > Pinopsida > Pinales > Pinaceae > Pinus > Pinus tabuliformis. The sequence continues at coordinate 1,821,267,266 of CM062819.1, read as the reverse complement.
TCTTAATAATGCATTTTCGTCAAATTATGGACATCAACAATTTCCTGCATCCACACTTGGAAATATCAAAAATGATTCAGAGAATACTTAAACATTGCAATTCTTCTTGTAGTATCCGTATAACCACGTATTTACATGTTGAATTCATGAAAATATTATTAATTTACTATGATTTGAATGGTTTATGCTATGAATTAGTTACAACTCTACATATTTACCACAAGGGCTTCACTGGGGGAACAATACCATACCACGTGCATTCATATTGGGGGATATATATTGAGGAAAAAATGACATAACATATTAAGCATATCATAGGGGGTAAAGGGTTTTTATATTGGTAGGTATAAAACATAGAGTTCAAATTTAATGAAAAAATAGAAAGGGGTAAAAACAATTTCATTAAAAAATGGATACCTACAATATCTAGTGAAAGTAGGGGTTTTCCAAATTGTGAAGGTGTATTGGGTTTGTATTGGTAAGGGGTCAAATAATTTTAGTTTTAGAGGTATTTTCCAATATTTATTCAAATTAGGGGTGTTGTTTACTATGCCACGAACACACGTGATATGTCTGAGGTTCATTGAGTGAAGCCCCCGTGGTACTTATACATGGCATTCATGAAAATATTATTAAATTGGTATGATTTGAAGGTTGCCACAAGGAATTCATTACAAAACTTATTATAAAACTCATGAAACTAAAATACATCCAAATTAAACCCACTTTAATACATCTAATAATCAAACTGAATCTCTTCACAGGGGTACCCTTTTTTCTACACTTTTGTGGCATATTTCTAGGAGTTTCTCTTTGCACTTGATGTTGGCACCAACCACTTTCAAAACTTATTGTCTAGTCTTTCCAAAGTGGTCTCTTCTAGTTAAATCTAAGGAAAGCATTGAACACAATTTCACATTTTCTTGTAATGAATACAATCCCTCTGTGTGATTGAATGGCAATGGGGTCCTAGTGTGTGGATGGGTTTTTCTAGCAGATTGTAATGGGGTTGTTAGTGACTGCATTTCACTTAATTCTATTTGCTAGATCTTTAACATGCATTGTATTATGTTGATCTACAAGTCACCTGTTATCACTCAGGTTGTTCCCCAGGAAAGCTCTAAGGGGGGAATACGACCGAGGTAACCACTAACCAGTCTTTTAGCTGCAGACTCTAGCCAATCTGCAACCAGAGGGCTCTCTCTTTGCAATTTAGCTTTGTTTTGAAGTATTTTAGGCTAGTTATGATGCACAGGGTTTGGTTTTAAGTTTGTTGGATGGTGATTTTAAACAGAGCTGGGATGCAAGTCTAAAACCGTTTATACCATTGGGAAAATGGGGTCAATGAGGACGAACTGCTGAGAGTGTTTTCTTTGATAAAGGGCAATACTACAGAGCAAGATAATCGATCTTGGAACAATTTTAAAATCTGGAAATTGGTGGAATGTAAGCCAGTGGATGAAGGGCAGTTAAGAATCCTTCATCATGCTGGCAGAGGGAAAGTGCATGAATATTATCAAGGAGCAGTAAAGAATTCCTAGGAAACATTCAAAGTGAAAGAATCAGTGGAAATAGGAGCAGCTAAGAATTCCTGTTTATGCTAACTCTGAAGAAAACATAATTAACAACAGAGATTGAACACAAAGTGTATTTAAACAAATTCTGGGCTTTTCTTTTTCTCTATTACTAAGATTATGAAACATATATGAATTTTGCAAACACGGAAGACACAAAACGCAATTTATAATAACTTATTGATCCATAGAAAGACACAGGAATTCTATAGCAGGTCCCAAAACATCAAATCCACATTCAGACGGTCCAGCAGCAGTGAACTTCAACAGCCTTTGTATTAAATAGTCTCAGAGTTACAGTGCAGTCCAGAGAGAAAATCACCAACCCCGAATACATCTCATGGGGAGGTATTTATACAAAAAGGAGATACAAAATATCGTGTAGATGAGCTATCAAGCAATAACTTCCTTCACCTACTCTACAGAATAAGTAAATGAGAGAAATGAATGCAGCAGTAAATGTTGGTGTGCTGGTTGTTTAGTTTGTCAAATATATTTGACTTTTTGGACTGAGTGAGTCGGATGGTAGTTGTGTCTTTGTTCTGTGTTCCTGCGTTGTTGTATTAGCCTTTTATTTGTGCGTGGTCTTGCATTAATGAGTTGCAGTCCCAACCTGATTTCCTCTTTCTGCTGTTTTCATTCTTTGATAGGTGGCCCGTGCATTTGAATTTGCTGATATGTAGCTGATCAAAAAGAAAAAGAACCAAAATTACCTTGGTAAAACCTCCAGCATCCTCTGCCACCATTGGTCTATTGGCAACTGATGTCTTTGTATTTTTATTAGTGTTTCATCAGCTTCAGTATTCCTGTAGAAGTTGGGCTAGATTTCAAAAAGATGATTTATTTCATGTTCAATATAGAACAGATTTTCTAATTTGTCATATAGACTCTGTCCAGAGGGAGGCACTGTGTCTTCTGAAATGCTTGATGATGTTGTAATTTGATTGGAAACATAGGTATTTACCCTGTTAGCATACTGTTCATGTGTTAACAGTCTCCCATTGCTGGTCAATAAGCTGGGTAACCCTTTGCTCTGCAAGGCTGTAAACTTTTCTGTAAAGGCATTTATTTCTGCCTGCATTTCTTGACATTTTCTTTCCAGATTTTGAACAAAATTCCTCAGGGTCAGCACCTTTTTCACTATCAAAATGGTGTCTATTCTGTTCCTGATATCTAGAGCTGCTAGTTGTTCTTTGGTATGAGTATTCAAAAATTGAATGAGTCTATTGGCCTGCTCAGGCATGTTTCCCAATGATGCCTTGGCCCTTTGAATCTCTACTCGGGCTATTTCTATCAATTCTATTTGCTCATGTATAGTCTGAATTGATTGCCATTGGTCAGTGATAGACTGGCCAATTTTGGTCCACAAAATTGTTTTAATGTCTGCTAGAGGTTTATGAAGAGTGAGATCTTTTTCCAAGGATTTCACCTTATTCTCCAAGGCCTTTATCTCTCTGGTTTTCTCTGCCACTGTTATCTTGGATTTGTCATAGATTACCTCTAGCTTGTCCAACTTTTCTTTGGTCTCTTTCAGCTCTGACATTTGGATCTCTAGCTCTTTTATTGCTCTCATCATTTCTTCCATGCTCATGCTAGAGTCTGGTGTTGTTATTGCTGCTGCTGCTGAAACATCTGTGGTTGATGTACCTGTTGTTGATGCTGGGATGATAGGAGGGATTGCTGCTGCAACTGTGGAAGGGGTAGCGGTGATTGTTGGAGTTTCTTCAGGTGGCTGGGAGGTCAACTCTCCCTGCTTGGCTTGCAATGCTTTCTCCAATTCTTGCTCCATTGCAATTAGCCTTTGATTCATCCTCATCAGCAAATCCATCGTATCATCTTCTGCCTTTTCTTGTGCAAGTTCTGTAGTTTGTGGGTGCATGGTTGCAGGCAGTTTTAATTACTTTCTAAGTGCAGCAATATCTTCTTCCTTTTTCCTTATAAGGGCTTTGATGCCCTTGGCATCCTTAGGATCATGCCCTAGCTCAATAATAATTTCCTCCAAGGTCTTTATTCTGTTGTCTTTAGCCAAGGAAGATATTTTTTCCAATTCCAATTGGGCAGATGTATTGCTTAATGACTCCTTCAATTGGTGGGCCAGCATTGCCTTGTTTGCCAATGTAGCATAGACCATTTCGCCTGTTTGCTTGTGTAGCTCAATTTGGTCCATTGGGTGTATGTCTTTGGCGAGGACTTCTAGATTTGTTTTTATGTAGTCTGCAGCTGTCTGTGGTTGCTGAAATTTAGGCTTGAAATGACTTAAGATCATCTTTTCCTCCTTAATGTCATAAGCTGCCATCAGTCTTTGCTGTTTGGAGGGTGTTGTTTTGAGAAGTTGATCATAAAGTTGTATTCTCAATAATTCATTTTTGGCTTTAATTTCCATGAATGTTCCTTTAATACCAGATGGTTGCTTACTTTGCTGCTTTGAGGAGGACACTTCCATACCATGTTGCCTCTTTGTTTCTTGCCTGTGAGAGCTGGTGGATGTTTGCTGGCTGGTTTCCCTCTCTTTCCTTGGATTCCCTGTGATTTCTTCACTAATTTCCTCTTCAGGTTGAGGATCTACTCTTTGCCTTTTGGCCTCTGGTTGCTTTGTTGACCCACTTGCAAGTGTGGCTTCTTCTCTGTCCCGTTTCTTGCTTCTTTCCTCATTGAGAGGAGTCTGTAATGCTGGTACCTGTTGTGCCTCTGTCTGTAGTGGAGGGAGTTTCCCTTGACTCTGTTCCTTTGAGTTAGTTGGCTGGTCTGTCATTGTTTCTTGATCTATATCTACTACCTCCTTGCCTTTTGTTGTCCCTGTTGCTGGTATAGTCCCTTTTGGGCAGCTTCTGAAGCAGCAGTAATTGATGTGCCTTCTCTGACTTGCTGTGGCAGTTTGAATGACACCTGCCCAAAAGAATCCAAGTCAAGAGTCTTTTCCAGATTTTTCGTATTTTGCTCCATTCTCTCTTCCTCAGTGAACTGTTCAACTAGTGTGCCTTCTACCCACTCATCTTGGTTGGCAAATTGTTCTATCTCTGGGATTTTGCAATGTTCATAAGCTGACAGCCTATATTTTATTTTTGTTGCATTGATAAAGCCATTTGGGACATAGGGTACCCACCAAAAACTCCTTTTTAATCTGAGTTTTTTACCCAATATCTGATCGGCCTCTTGCCATCCTTCTTTTTTGTTCATGACATAGGGGCTTAGTTGGTCTCTGAATTTCAACTGAGCCTTTTTCTTAGTGCTATGGAAATGAGTCAAGTCTGAATTGATAAATTGCCTGTAATATTACAAGGCAAACAGTCTCATTGGCACATATCTTGGCAGCCTGTAGGGGCACAGCTCACAGCCATATATCCTAATGACAGTGTGATTCTGGTAGAAGTACCAGTCACCTATTTTGTAGTTTTTTGAGAGCTGCAATATTTTCTGCATATCATAAGACAGTCTAGGAGTAGGATTTCTCTTTAGGAGAGAAGAGACTGGATAGAAAAACATGTCAATGAACTCACAGTAGGAGTAGGGAGAGTTGTGGACTTCATGAAAGACTGAGGTCCAAAAAATCACAGACCTTTTTTCTCCTTTAGAGTCCAATCTTTTGATGGGGAATTGGAAACAGTCTGACTCATAATACAGGAACAGATGATAGATGTAGGATGAATACTTGAAGACTCCCTCCCTATCTAGATTCAATAGTTGGTCATGTATGTTGCTGGCAATGATTTTGGCATAATTTTATTTGACAGTAGGGGGCTGCCCTGGGGTAAATGCGGATAGTAAGACCAATATAGTTTCATCAATATGTTCACTTGTCTTGAAACCCAGAACATAAGATATCATATCAACAAGTAATTTACCCACTTCATTGAACCATGCATAGTGATAAGGAGGTGGCTCTGTAGGCTGGCGATCTTCTCTCATAAATACTTGGGCAATTCGGGCTATCTCTGAGCTGGAGAGTTTGGGACCTTCATCAAGCAAGAACTTCATAGAAAGAGGGAATAGAAGCTGAGTTGGTTTGAAGTTTAGCATTTGATTGATGGAGTCAGGAGTTATATGAAAGAGGATGCTCCCAGATGGAGATTTGACTGCCCTTTAAGTTGGTTCATAGTTTTCACAGCAAAGGTGAATTATCTCAGGGAAGATATTGACAGAGGGGAGGAAGTATATGGGTAGATTTGATTCCCATATCCCATAAAAATCATTGTTATTCGGATAACTATTCCTCAGCTCATAGAATGTATGCAGGTGGTTTCTGTCACCAACCAAGTCTTGGATTAGATAATCCCTATCAGCCAAAGGTAGTGATTCGAATTCCTTTTCGGGTGCATTGAGAGGAGTGACATTCAAGGCTGCTGGAGTCTCCATCTTTAAATTGTCTGTGCTTTTGATTGGAATGTGGGTCTATGTAGCAATAGAAAACAGAACACTGGCTTTGAGGTTTTTCTCAGGGAATTGCAGATTGAGCCTTATCTTGAAATCACCTCACTGGGTAACATTCATGGTTAAAAAACAAATTTTGCAGAGTTTAGTTAGGGTTATTGACTGAATTTGTTGGATTTGCTGGCTCTTCGAGCGGAATGCAGAGAAAATGAGCTTGAATTTTAGCCAAATGAGCAAAACTTGCAGAGGGAAATGGATTTTGAGGAATTCTTTTGATAAACAGGACAAAAACAAAGGCTATAGCACGCAGGTTTGGGTACGACACTGCATTTTTGTTTAAAAAGGTGTGGTTTACTGTGAAAATGGATAAAACTGGTCGCTTTGTGGAAAAAATGTTAAAAACAAGGATGGTGGCGGTATATCTCTCAAGAGCTGTAGACTAGATTTGTGCAATTTCTTGGTTCCATGGGTTCAAACACAGAGAAAAACTAGAAATGCACAAGGTTCGGGAGCAATTGAGTAAATACCTACTTCAAATGGGTGCTAGGTGCACAATATGGACTGCAGGCCGAGCTGAGGGACCGTGCTGTGGAGTTGCTTTCACTGGGTGACGGACTGTGCAGCTTTGGTGGCAAATTCATCGTAATTCACATGCAGAGGTTTCCACAAACGAACGAATAGAAATAAACAAAAAACCATCACTTTCAAGGGTTTAACACAATTTTGGTTTTTTCAGGCTTTTTGGCGCTTTTTTTGATGACGTCATCATGACGTAATTTTGTCATGTAGAGGGTACGGAGGATGACGTGTCGAATGGCGTGGTGGATGACACAGAGGCGGGGTGGTGAAGTCAGCAGATGACACGGTGCTGATACGGAGTGGTGGCAGGTGACGTGGATGCGATGTCATCAGGTGACGTGGGTATGACGTCAGGGGGTAGGCAGCGGGGCGGTAAGCGGTATTCCCCGCACCACCTTTGGGCCATGGTGGTTTCGGAGGGGAGGGCTCCGATCACGCTGGGAAGCCGACGCGTGGCAGGGGTACGGCAGAAATACCACCAATCCCCCAGATGCTAACGTTCGGCAGATGAGGGGTTCCGATATCGCCGCCAGCCGTTGGATCTATGGCGCTGGATCGGACGGTCGACGGGTGAGGTAAGTGGCGGTGGTTTACAACAGGGGGACCCGCGCATTATTTTAACATTTAATAATGTTTGTCGGGGTTTTAAACTTTGGTTATGGGTTTTATGTGGTTTATGCAGGCGGCTATGGTTATTTGTTTAACCAAATGTCAAACAAATCCCAATATATACATGCGCGCCAGGAGTTAATATATGGTTTATGTGGGGGGTTTCAGTGCAGTTGTTTATTTAACCGGACGTCAAATAAACCTCAAATGTTTTTGAATGTGGAGGGGCTATTATTGAGGTCCCAAATGAACCAATAATTCCCCAAAACTTTGTTATATGGCTATAGTTGCCAGGGGTGGGGATATTATGTATTTTTTGGGTTTTTTTGTATAGTTTTTTATAGAATAGGGGTGGGAAAATGATAAAGGAGCTATACAATAAGTTAAGATGTTAATATGAATATATGGGATGAAACTGCACGAATAAATGCTAAGTTTATAGGGTGAAAAACTTAAGCATAGGGAAATGGAAGGAAAATGGAATGATTATTTTTACACAAGAAATGTGGCTTGTTTTGACTAAGTAAACACAAAGTTCCACTTAGTATTTATCATAAAATGAAGCGAACTAGGACTATTGGGCAGATCCCAATGTCCTTGAGGGGATGTCAGTAAGGGTACTTGGGGGAATGAGAGGGGAAATTAGTCATGCTCCACTGTTTTGCAACCAAACAACTGCCATGGTACTTGTGACAACCATGAGACAAGTCTTTCTTGACAAGACAAAAAATGATCACAAACTTGCTTCTGCAACCTCAGAGACTGCCTATCGAGCCTAATACACCTAGAATTTCTTCTTCCTTGTGATTAGGTGCATTTGGACTAGCAAACCCTGATTTTCCTCTTTTCTTTTGAATTCCCTACTATCTAAGTCTACCCTTATCTCTTCCAAGGGCCCAGATTAAGCAGTTGGGCTCCTTTGTTTCTCTACCTATTTACTCATCTGCCAAGCTTGAACTGTTTGGACAGATCTTTATTCTCTATTCTAAAGACAAGTAAATTCAAACATGATCTAACCAAGATTGAACTATCTGGCTAATCATCAACTGTGTCAAGAATCAACCACCTGTACACAATGAAATTCTTCAAAAATGGAACAGTAGTGGCATTTAAACTAGCACACTTTCCTGGTATTTTGGTTTGGGGTTCATTTTTATCATTTTTTCTAAACAATTCATTCTTTTGCCCTTTGATTTTTCTTTTAGGGCATACCCTCTTCACATTTTTAATTTTTTGATTTTTTGGAAAATATGGAACCTTTGCAGCATGGAAAGGATGAACATATTTGGCTCTTCTACAGTCAATCATGAAAAATGAAACCTATTGGTATAGGAACCTAACATCACCAAAGCGTCCAAATGCCCTAGACTGACAGCAAGCCATTCGCTAGCATGAAAGTGTATGTTGGAGGGAAGGTGGTGTATGTCATGTAAAAAATCTGATGTAGGTTAACCTGATAATGCAATATAAATCAAAACAGAATACTATAACCTACTTCTACTATCAATTTGTGGAAGCTTAAAGATCGAGTTGAACAATAGAACTAGAAGAAGAATAATCAATCACACAATACACATGAAAATACTTTGGGGAAAGCCTCTGCTAAAAACCCCACACTATTGTATTATCATACAGGTGGAAATACATAGGAATTATACAAATGCTTAGCTCTCATAGCTATCCATCTCTCAGTACAATCCTCGCAAATTCTCATAGGAAATCTTGGCTGCTCTCCATCCTTCCTCTCTGCCCTCCAAGCTCCTATGTCCTTGCATTGTTCCTTCTAGATGATTTCCTGTTACCAAGTGGATGATCAAGCCTCCAAAACTGTGCAATCTTCAAGGATGATCCCTTGACTGCATGCATGAGTTTTATCCACATGAAACTAATAGTACATTGTCCTTGAAAATTAATCTCAACTACGTCTTTCTCAGAATAAACATGCATGAGTTTCTGATGAGGGAATCTTCAGTTAACTGGAGTAGCACTGGTTGAGTGCATGCATGCATCCACTGACTGTTAACTCTCTATTAGTTGCTCAAACAGTTTGGAACTAATTTAACTGGACTTAACTCAGAAACTATAACTCAAATATAACTCAATCTTATCTCCTTAATTTAAGGGATAACTCTTGCATGACTTTAGAAAGACTTCTAACTTGAATTTCTCCAACTAATTAATTTAAAATAAATTAATTAATTAATTCCAAGTAGCTGTTAAGACTAAATTAGATTTTAATTCACAATTTAATTCAAGGAAAAATTAAATTGGAATATTCTTGTTGCCATATTTCAACACTCCCTCTCAACAAGAAAGGGATTATCTGCCACCCTAATCCTGTCTCTATGGAACTCAAATTTACACTTTGCCAATGCCTTTGTCAAAATGTCAGCATCTTGCTCCTCTGTCAAAATATACTGCAGCAACATGATCCTCTCAACCTGTGAAAAGCCACAGGCAACAAATATTGCCTTATGCTTCTCCACGCTACCATCAGCAGCTTGCTTTACCTTGTCAAGCCAATGGGAACTCACAACTGACTTGTTCTCCGGTCTCAGAACCACGTCCTAGACACTGTTACAAACTATGAAGTCATGTTCCTCCACCATAGGATCAACCCAAATCGGCTGCTTCACTACTTCCTCAAAGGAATATGGCTAGGTCTCAACACATTCCCCAGCAAGGGCCATGTATCCAATGTACCTCTCAGGTGACCTCCTATGTCTGCACTGAGAAGATGGTGCTCCCACATTCTCTCTCGCATCCTCCAACAATCTGTCAGCTTCTCTTGTGCACTTTCGTCCATCTCTGGAAGACTCTGCTTGAGTGGATGTCTCCACTCCTAGAACCTTTGCATGTGGCTGCTCCACATCAGTCTGAGGCTCCTCCTCCTTAGGAACCAACAGTTCCTCCACAACCTCTAGTTGGAGCTCCCTCTCAAGGGAAACTTGCATGGCCTTCTGCTCATCAAACTTGAGATCTCTACGAACCATTATCCTCCGACTACTAGGCAAGTACACCCGATAGTTGTGAGGTGTATCAATGTACCCCACAAGTATCCCCAACTCTGCTATTGGATTAAGCTTCTTCTGTGCATCCTTTGTCACATGGAAATATACCGATGAGCCAAGATACTAAAGTGACCCACTCTGGTCTCTTACCGGAGAAAACTTCCTCTGGTGTCTTCATCCCAAGTATGCGATGCGGGCTTCTATTCTGCAAATAGACTGTTGTGTTGCATGCCTTATCCCACAAGTGAAGTGGTAGGCCTTGGTCAAGAAACATTGCCCGTGCTGCCCCTACAATAGTTTTGTTCTTCCTCTCGACCACCCCATTCTGCTATGGGTTATGAGGTGCCGTCAACTCTCGTTTAATTCCTTCCATTGCACAAAAATCCTTAAACACTTGAGAGACATATTCTCCACCATTATCACTTCTCAAGGCCTTGATCTTCTTCCCTGACTCTTTCTCGACCAAAGCTTTGGAATCACAAAACTTTGTGAAGGTTTGGTCCTTCTTTTGCATGAAATAAATCTAGAATTTATGAGAATAATCATCAATGAAAATCACATAATACCTTTGCTTCACTGTGGATGTCGTCAAGAATGGTCCACACACTTCAGTATGAACTCGCTCTAAGATAGCCTCTACTCGATTGTCTCGATCATGAAAGGAATAATTGGTGTACTTTCCCAATGTACAACCTTTTCATGTGTCAACTTGCTCAAGTTTACCTTTGGGAAGTCCTGTAGATATCTACTACATTATCTTCAAAGTCCCATGATGCAAATGGCCTAACCACCTGTGCCACAACTCGCCAATGTCTTGGATTTCTACCAATTCTGCTTTCGTACTCAATGTTGCACAATCATATACCTCTAGTTTATAGAGATTCTTCACCCGAATCCCTATCCTCTTGGTCTGACCCGTGGCTATGTGTCTTAGGAATGCCTTTCCTTTACTAAATACAATATCGTAGCCTTTGTCCTCCAACATCGCGACTGATACTAGGTTCTTCTTCAGTCCAGGCACATACTTCACATCTGTTAAGGTGATAGGAACTCCATGCTTCCTCTAAAAAGCAACAGTGCCCACTCCTAAAACACTATACCTTCCATCGTCACCCATCTCTATTCGCACCTTGAGGTCTTTCTCCTCCAAGGCACTAAATAAATTTTTATCACCGGTCATGTGGAATGAGGCTCCACTGTTAAGATACCAGACACAACCCATCATTGATGACACCATGCATGCGATGAGGGTAAAGTCCATTTCAAACTGAGGGATAATGCCTCACCTTCCGATCCTTTCGAGGATCCCTTCTTGGACTTCTTCAATGGGAAATTAGTCGCATAATGTCCCATCTTGTGAAAAATAAAGCATCTTACTTTAGATATGTCACCATTCTTTCCTGCATGAGAAGAATTCGATTTGAAATGGGAAGCCTTCCCCTTCCCTTTCCTTGCCTTACTTGCTATGGCCAGATTTTCTTCATCATAATTCTTGGATCAAGAACCATATCGTGTGCTCCTCCTAATCTCCTCCTGCATAAGATCTGACCATAGTCGTTCCCAATCCGGAAGTTTATCCCTTCCATTCACAGAGTCCTGGTAGCTATTCCAACTCGTTGGAAAGCCAAGGAGAGTGAGGCTCACCATATCATCATTGGCAGTAGTTATTCCCACACTTCTAAGCTCATCTCTGCAGGTGGTGAGCTTGTTCAGATATGTGGAAATAGTATCACCCTTCTCCATCTTGATTCTTCGAAGCTTTTCCTTGAGCGCCAATTTCCTCTGGTCGCTATTGTTTTGGTAGAGGTCCTTCAATGTCTTCCGCGTTGAAAATGGAGTATCCTTCCCATGGAGACTTGAGACAATATGGTCTCCAACTCCCTCAAGGATGATCCATCTCACCTTCACCACACACTTCTTCCACTCAGCCAACTCTTGTGCATTAGTTGAAGTTGGCTCTGGGATTTTTTGATTAATGAATTCCTTCAATCCATTGTCTTCTAATACAGCCTCCATTCTATCTTTCCATGCTATGTAATTCGAGCTACCTTCCAAGGCATACTTGAGTCTCAAGCCATAGAATGCCATTGGCCAACCTTGAAGTATGATATGAATTTGATTTGCACCTGCAACCCCGAACTTCAAAATTCGAATTCTCTTCTTAGTATATTGTTCACAACTCCGATACCATGCAGAAAATCTGATGTAGGTTAACCCGATAATGCAATATAAATCAAAGCAGAATATTATAACCTACTTCTACTATCAATTTGCGGAAGCTTAAAGATCAAGCTGAACAATATAACTAGAAGAAGAAGAATCAATCACACAATACACATGAAAATACTTTGGGGAAAACCTCAGCTAAAAGCCCCACACTATTGTATTATCATAGAGGTGGAGATACATAGGAATTATACAAAGCCTTAGCTGTCACAGCTAGCCAGCTCTTAGTACAATCCTCACAGGTGCTCATAGGAAATCTTGGTTGCTCTCCATCCTTCCTCCCTGCCCTCCAAGCTGCTATTTCCTTGTGTTTTTCCTTCTGGATGATTCCCTGTCACCATGTGGATGATCAAGCCTCCAAAACTGCGCAATCTTCAAGGATAATCCCTTAACTACATGCATGAGTTTTATCCACATGAAACTAATAGTACACTATCCTTGAACATTAATCTCAACTGGGTCTTTCTCAGAATAGACATGCATGAGTTTCTGATGAGGGAATCTTCAGTTAACTAGAGTAGCACTAGTTGAGTGCATGCATGCATCAACTGACCGTTAACTCTCTATTAGTTCCTCAAACAGTTTGGAACTAATTCAACTGGACTTAACTCAGTAAACTAAGTTAACTAATTACAACTCAAATATAACTCAATCTTATCTCCTTAATTTAAGGGATAACTCTTGCATGACTTCAGAAAGACTTCTAACTTTAATTTCTCCAACTAATTAATTTAAAATTAATTAATTAATTATTTCCAAGTAGCTATTAAGATTAAATTCGATTTTAATTCACAATTTAATTCAAGGACAAATTAAATTGGAATATTCTTGTATTTCAGCATTCCCTCTCAACAAGAAAGGGATTATCTGCCACCCCGATTCTTTCTCTATGGAACTTGAATTTACACTTTGACAATGCCTTTGTCAAAATGTCAGCATCTTGCTCCTCTGTCGAAATATACTGTAGAAACATGATCCTCTCGACCTGTGAAAAGCCAGGGCCAACAAATATTGCCTTATGCTTCTCCACACTACCATCAGCAGCTTGCTTTACCTTGTAAAGCCAACGAGAACTCACAAATGACTTGTTCTCTGGTCTTGGAACCACATCCCAAACATTGTTACGAGAGATGGAGTCATACTCCTCCACAATAGCATCAACCCAAATCGTCTGCTTCACTGCTTACTCAAAGGAATATGGCTCGGTCTCAACACATTCCCCAACAAGGGCCATGTATCCAGTGTACCTCTCAAGTGACCTCCTATGTCTGTGCTGAGAAGATGGTTCTCCCACATTCTCTCTCGCATCCTCCAACAATCTGTCAGCTTCTCTTGTGCGCTTTCATCCATCTCTGGAGGACTCTGCTTGAGTGGATGTCTCTGCTCCTGGAACCTTTGCATGTGACTGCTCCACATCAGTCTGAGGCTCCTCCTCCTTAGGAACCAACATTTCCTCCACAGCCTATATTTGGAGCTCCCTCTCAAGGAAACTGGCATGGCCTTCTGCTCATCAAACTTGAGATCTCTGTGAACCACTATCCTCCGACTGGTAGGCAAGTACACCCGATAGTTGTGAGGTGTATCGGTGTACCCGACAAGTATCCCCAACTCTGTTGTTGGCTCAAGATTCTTCCGTGCATCCTTTGTCACATGGAAATATACAGATGAGCCAAAGATCCTAAAGTGACCCACATCTAGTCTCTTACCGGAGAAAACTTCCTCTGGTGTCTTCATCCCAAGTATGCGATGCGGGCTTTTATTCTGCAAATAGACCGTTGTATTGCATTCCTTAGCCCACAAGTGAAGTGGTAGGCCTTGGTCATGCAACATTGCCCGTGCTGCCCCTACAATAGTTTTGTTCTTCCTCTCGGCCACCCCATTCTGCTGTGGGTTATGAGGTGTCATCAACTCTCGCTTAATTCCCTCTGCTGCATAGAAGTCCTTAAACACTTGAGAGACATATTCTCCACCATTATTGCTTTTCAATGCCTTGATCTTCTTCCCTAACACTTTCTCGACCAAAGCTTTGAAATCACAAAACTTTGTGAAGGTTTGGTCCTTCTTCTACATGAAATAAATCGAGCATTTACGAGAATATTTATCAATGAAAATCACATAATACCTTTGCTTTGCAGTGGATGTCGGCAAGAATGGTCCACACACATCAGTATGAACTCGCTCTAAGATAGCCTCTGCTTGATTGTCTCGATCATGAAAGGAATACTTGGTGTACTTTCCCAATGTACAACCTTTGCATGTGTCAACTTGCTCAAGTTTACCTTTGGGAAGACCTATAGATATCTGCTGCATTATCTTCAAAGTCCCATGATGCAAATGGCCTAACCACCTGTGCCACAACTCGCCAATGTCTTGGATTTCTACCAATTTTGCTTTCGTATTCAATGTTGCACAATCATCTACCTCTAGTTTATAGAGATTCTTCACCTGAATCCCTATCCTCTTGGTCTGACCTATGGCTATGTGTCTTAGGAATGCCTTTCCTTTAGTAAATGCAACATCGTAGCCTTTGCCCTCCAACATCGCAATTGATACTAGGTTCTTCTTCAGTCCAGGCACATACTTCACATCTGTCAAGGTGATAGGAGCTCCATGCTCCCTCTGAAAAGCAACAGTGCCCACTCCTGAAACATTATACCTTCCATCGTCACCCATATCCATTCACATCTTGAGGTCTTTCTCCTCCAAGGCACTAAATAAATTTTTATCACCGGTCATGTGGAATGAGACTCCATTGTTAGGATACCAGACACAACCCATCATCGATGACACCATGCATGCGATGAGGGTAAAGTCCATTTCAAACTGAGAGGATAATTCCTCACCATCCAATCCTTTCGAGGATCCCTTCTTGGACTTCTTCAATGGGCAATTAGTCGCATAATGTCCCATCTTGTGACAATTAAAGCATCTTACTTTAGACATGTCACCCTTCTTTCCTCCATGAGAAGAATTCAATTTGAAATGGGAAGCCTTCCCCTTCCCTTTCCTTGCCTTACTTGCTAAGGCCAGATTTTCTTCATCATCATTCTTGGATGAAGAACCATATCGTGTGCTCCTCCTGATCTCCTCCTGCATAAGATCCGACCACAGTCGTTCCCAATCCGGAAGTTTATCCCTTCCATTCACAGAGTCATGGTAGCTATTCCAACTCGTTGGAAGGCCAAGGAGAGTGAGGCTCACCATATCATCATTGGTAGTAGTTATTCCCACATTGCTAAGCTCATCTCTGCAGGTGGTGAGCTTGTTTAGATATGTGGAAATAGTATCGCCCTTCTCCATCTTGATTCTTCGAAGCTTATCCTTGAGCGCCAATTTCCTCTAGTCGCTATTGTTCTAGTAGAGGTCCTTCAATGTCTTCCACATTGAAAATGGAGTATCCTTCCCATGGAGACTTGAGACAATATGGTCTCGAACTCCCTCAAGGATGATCCATCTCACCTTCGCCACACACTTCTTCCACTCAGCCAACTCTTGTGCATTAGTTGAAGTTGGCTTTGGGATTTTTTGATTAATGAATTCCTTCAATCCATTGTCTTCTAATACAGCCTCCATTCTATCTTTCCATGCTATGTAATTCGAGCTACCTTCCAAGGCATACTCGAGTCTCAAGCCATAGAACGCCATTGGACAACCTTGAAGTATGATATGAATTCGATTTGCACCTGCAACCCCGAACTGCAAAATTCGAATTCTCTTCTCAGTATACTGTTCACAGCTCTGATACCATGTAGAAAATCTGATGTAGGTTAACCCGATAATGCAATATAAATCAAATCAGAATACTATAACCTACTTCTACTATCAATTTGCGAAAGCTTAAAGATCAAGCTGAACAATCTAACTAGAAGAAGAAGAATCAATTATACAATACACATGAAAATACTTTGGGGAAAGCCTCAGCTAAAAACCCCACACTATTGTATTATCATACAGGTGGAAATACATAGGAATTATACAAAGCCTTAGCTCTCACAGCTAGCCAGCTCTTAGTACAATCCTCACAGATGCTCACAGGAAATCTTGGCTACTCTCCATCCTTCCTCTCTGCCCTCCAAGCTCCTATTTCCTTGTTTTTTTCCTTCTGGATGATTCCCTATTACCATGTGGATGATCAAGCCTCCAAAACTGCGCAATCTTCAAGGATGATCCCTTGACTGCATGCATTAGTTTTATCCACATGAAACTAATAGTACACTATCCTTGAACATTAATCTGAACTAGGTCTTTCTCAGAATAGACATGCGTGAGTTTCTGATGAGGGAATCTTCAATTAACTAGAGTAGCACTAGTTGAGTGCATGCATGCATCAACTGACTATTAACTCTCTATTAGTTCCTCAAACAGTTTGGAACTAATTTAACAGGAATTAACTCAGTAAACTGAGTTAACTAATTACAACTCAAATATAACTCAATCTTATCTCCTTAATTTAAGGGATAACTCTTGCATGACTTCAGAAAGACTTCTAACTTTAATTTCTCCAACTAATTAATTTAAAATAAATTAATTAATTATTTCCAAGTAGCTATTAAGATTAAATTCGTTTTTAATTCACAATTTAATTCAAGGACAAATTAAACTGGAATATTCTTGTTGCCATATTTCAACATTCCCTCTCAACAAGAAAGGGATTATCTACCACCCCGATTCTTTCTCTATGGAACTCGAATTTACACTTTGACAATGCCTTTGTCAAAATGTCAACATCTTGCTCCTATGTTGAAATATACTGCAGCAACATGATCCTCTCGACCTATGAAAAGCCACGGCCAACAAATATTGCCTTATGCTTCTCCACGCTACCATCAGCAGCTTGCTTTACCTTGTAAATCCAACAAGAACTCACAAATGACTTGTTCTTTGGTCTTGGAACCACATCCCAAACATTGTTACGAGATATGGAGTCATACTCCTCCACAATAGCATCAACCCAAATCATCTGTTTCACTGCTTACTCAAAGGAATATGGCTCGGCCTCAACACATTCCCCAGCAAGGGCCATGTATCCAGTGTACCTCTCAGGTGACCCCCTATGTTTGCACTGAGAAGATGGTTCTCCCACATTCTCTCTCACATCCTCCAACAATCTGTCAGCTTCTCTTGTGCGCTTTCGTCCATCTCTAGAGGACTCTGCTTGAGTGGATGTCTCCGCTCCTGGAACCTTTGCATGCAGCTGCTCCACATCAGTCTGAGGCTCCTCCTCCTTAGGAACCAACATTTCCTCCATAGCCTATAGTTGGAGCTCCCTCTCAAGGAAAATAGCATGGCCTTCTGCTCATCAAACTTGAGATCTATGCGAAACACTATCCTTTGACTGGTAGGCAAGTACACCTGATAGTTGTGAGGTGTATCAGTGTACCCCACAAGTACCCCCAACTCTGTTGTCAGCTTAAGCTTCTTCCCTGCATCCTTTGTCACATGGAAATATACAGATGAGCCAAAGATCCTGAAGTGACCCACATTTGGTCTCTTACCAGAGAAAACTTCCTGTGGTGTCTTCATCCCAAGTATGCGATGCGGGCTTTTATTCTCCAAATAGACCGTTGTGTTGCATGCCTTAGCCCACAAGTGAAGTGGTAGGCCTTGGTCATGCAACATTGCCCGTGCTTCCCCTACAATAGTTTTGTTCTTCCTCTCGGCCACCCCATTCTGTTGTGGGTTATGAGGTGTCGTCAACTCTCATTTAATTCCCTTTGTTGCATAGAAGTCCTTAAACACTTGAGATACATATTCTCCACCATTATCGCTTTCAATTCCTTGATCTTCTTCCCTAACACTTTCTCAACCAAAGCTTTGAAATCACAAAACTTTGTGAAGGTTTGGTCCTTCTTCTACATGAAATAAATCCAGCATTTACGATAATATTCATCAATGAAAATCACATAATACCTTTGCTTCGCTATGGATGTCGGCGAGAATGGTCCACAAACATCAGTATGAACTCGCTCTAAGATAGCCTCTACTCAACTGTCTTGATCATGAAAGGAAGACTTGGTGTACTTTCCCAAGGTACAACCTTTGCATGTGCCAACTTGCTCAAGTTTACCTTTGGGAAGTCCTGTAGATATCTACTGCATTATCTTCAAAGACCCATGATGCAAATGGCCCAACCGCCTGTGCCACAACTCGCCAATGTCTTGGATTTTCACCAATTCATCTTTCATATTCAATGCTGCACAACCATCTACCTCTAGTTTATAGAGATTCTTCACCCAAATCCCTATCCTCTTGGTCTGGCCCATGGTTATGTGTCTGAGGAACACCTTTCCTTTATTGAAGACAACATCGTAGCCTTTTTCCTCCAACATCGCAACTGATACTAGTTTCTTCTTCAGTCCAAGCACATACTTCACATCTATTAAGGTGATAGGAGCTCCATGCTCCCTCTGAAAAGAAACAGTGCCCACTCCTGAAACATTATACCTTCCATCGTCACCCATGTTTATGCGCATCTTGAGGTCTTTCTCCTCCAAGGCACTGAATAAATTTTTATCACCAGTCATGTGGAATGAGGCCCCACTATCAAGATACCAGACACGACCCATCATCGATGACAGTATGTATGCGATGAGGGTAAAGTCCATTTCAAACTAAGAGGCTAATGCCTCACCTTTCGATCCTTCTGATGATCCCTTCTTGGACTTATTCAATGGGCAATTAGTCGCATAATGTCCCATCTTGTGACAATTAAAGCATCTTACTTTAGACATTTCACCCTTCTTTCCTCCATGAGAAGAATTCGATTTGAAATGGGAAGCCTTCCCCTTCCCTTTCCTTGCCTTACTTGCTAAGGCCAGATTTTCTTCATCATCATTCTTCGATGAAGAACCATATCATGTGCTCCTCATGATCTCCTCCTGCGTAATAACCGACCACATTCGTTCCCAATCTGGCAGTTTCTCTCTTCCATTCACAGAGTCCTGGTAGCTATTCAAAATCGTTGGAAGGCCAAGGGGAGTGAGGCTCACCATATCATCATTGGCAGTAGTTATTCCCACACTACTAAGCTCATCTCTGCAGGTTGTGAGCTTGTTCAGATATGTGGAAATAGTATCGCCCTTCTCCATTTTGATTCTTTGAAGCTTATCCTTGAGCGCCAATTTCCTCTCGTCGTTATTCTTCTGGTAGTGATCCTTCAATGTCTTCCACATTGAAAATGGAGTATCCTTCCCATGGAGACTCAAGACAATATGGTCTCGAACTCCCTTAAGGATGATCCATCTCACCTTTGCCACACACTTCTTCCACTCATCCAACTCTTGTGCATTAGTTCAATTTGGCTTTGGGATTTCTTGATCAATGAATTCCTTCAATCCATTGTCTTCTAATACAGCCTCCATTCTATCTTTCCATGCTATGTAATTCAAGCTACCTTCCAAGGCATACTTGAATCTCAAGCCATAGAACGCCATTGGCCAACCTTGAAGTATGATATGAATTTTATTTACACCTGCAACCCCAAACTTCAAACTTCAAATTCTCTTCTCAGTATACTGTTCATAGCTCCAATACCATGTAGAAATTTCTACAAATCTATCTCTGATACCATGTAGAAAATATGATGTAGGTTAACCCGATAATGAAATATAAATCAAAGCAGAATACTATAACCTACTTCTACTATCAATTTGCAGAAGCTTAAATATCAAGCTGAACAATATAACCAGAAGAAGAAGAATCAATCGCACAATACACATGAAAATACTTTGGGGAAAGCCTCAGCTAAAAACCCCACACTATTGTATTATCATACAGGTGGAAATACATAGGAATTATACAAAGCCTTAGCTCTCACAGCTAGCCAGCTCTCAGTACAATCCTCACAGATGCTCACAGGAAATCTTGGCTGCTCTCCAGCCTTCCTCTCTGCCCTCCAAGCTCCTATTTCCTTGTGTTTTTCCTTCTGGATGATTCCCTATTACCATGTGGATGATCAAGCCTCCAAAACTGCGCAATCTTCAAGGATGATCCCTTGACTGCATGCATGAGTTTTATCCACATGAAACTGATAGTACACTGTCCTTGAACATTAATCTCAACTAGGTCTTTCTCAGAATAGACATGAATGAGTTTCTGATGAGGGAATCTTCAGTTAACTGGAGTAGCACTACTTGAGTGCATGCATGCATCAACTGACTGTTAACTCTCTATTAGTTCCTCAAATAGTTTGGAACTAATTTAACTAGACTTAACTCAGTAAACTGAGTTAACTAATTACAACTCAAATATAACTCAATCTTATCTCCTTAATTTAAGGGGTAACTCTTGCATGACTTCAGAAAGACTTCTAACTTGAATTTCTCCAACTATTTAAATTAAAATAAATTAATTAATTATTTCCAAGTAGATGTTAAGACTAAATTTGATTTTAATTCACAATTTAATTCAAGGACAAATTAAATTGGAATATTCTTGTTGCCATATTTTAACATGTCATAGCGAAGATAGAGATGGCCAAAAGGTTAGTCAAGTATATTTCTTTCGAGGTATATGTTACCTATATTAAATTATGGGAAAAAATCTTCATGAATTCTTGTGCGCAAAATATAAGGAATGTTCTTGTGCTCAAATATAATAATTGTCTGGCTAGTTTCTTTTGGAAAAATAACATCTATTTGCATGCACAAAAGGAATAGCTATGCTGTTAGATTTCTTGAAAAGGAATATATGTTTATATGCATGAAAATAATAGTTATTGTGTTCAGTTTCTTGAAAAGAAATATGTGTTTATGTGCATGAAAATAATAGCTATTGTGTTATATTTCTTAAAAATAAATATATGTTTATATGCACGAAAAGTATAACTATTGTGTTAGATTTGTTGAAAAGAAATATGTGTTTATATGCACAAAAATAATAGCTATTGTATTAGATTTTCTGGAAAAATAAATATATATTTGCATGCATGAAAAGAATAGCTAATGTGTTAGATTTCTTGAAATGAAATATGTGTTTATATGCACGAAAATAATATATGTTGTGTTAGATATTTTGAAAAATAAATATGTATTTGCATGCACAAAAATAATAGCTATTATGTTAGTTCTCTTAAAAAGAATATGTGTTTGTAGCACAAATATAATAGTTACTGTGCTAGTTTTCCTTTCAAAAAAAATGTGTAGTTGTGGTGGTCTTTCTTTTGGGAAAGAATGTGCTCTTGTGTGAAGAAATAATAGTAGTTGTGGTGACTATATTTTGGAAGAATTTCCCTCCTTTTGTGCGAAGAGGTAATGATAACCATGGTGATTCTTATAAATATTACCATGATAATCATGGTGATCTTTTAAATATTACAGTCTTCTTGTGAGCAGAGGTAAAATGTATCTACTCCCTTTCTTATAATTCATGGGATGTATGGATAGATGGGCATGCCCTAGTAATCGTTATGCAATTGAATTTATGCACGTGAGATTCGAATGGATAGATGTGTCATATCCATACACATACTTAAATAAATAAACATGTTTTTGTAATTGTGCACTTTTAATGAACACAAGTGAGGTGTCAATAAAGAAGCATCCATCGATACTCTATATGCATTTTATTCATGCACATGAAAAGATGTTAAAGAATAACTAATAAGAATTTATTATTTGAGTTTGATAAATATTTTATATAATCATGATGGAAAAGTTTCTAACAACAGTAATTGCAATAAATAAATGTGACTTACGTGAAGAATGAATTAGTTGTGACTAACTCAACCCTATTATAACAACCGAAAATGGATTATAGTTAACACTACAACAAGAAATGAACTAATGGTTCATGCAGAGTGAAGGATCATTAAACGCAAGATAATCCACTACTATAAACAATCAAACCACAACAACACAGTGCTTTAGGAATTCTGGGTAAAGTGTTTTGATAACATGATTAATGTAATGGCTTTTAACTTGTTATTGAAGATGATATTTCTTTGTAAGTTTTTTAACAATGGACAAGTGATAGACTCCCTTGTTTCCATTGAGTGAGGGGTGAACACCCTCACGAAACTTTTAATAAAATAATTTTTTGTTGGTATTTCCCTTCGAGGTTTCTAGGGTATATCGGTGTCCATTTATGTGTTTATCTATTTTGTCATTTTGATTATATTTCTACGTCGCATGATCTTGACACTTACATCACCAAATATATGATTCACTAGCCTAATTGAATGAACAAGGATAATGATGCAAGGTTAATGATAATGATGCAAGGTTACAACAAGAAGTTTTATGTAACATGGTGCAACAATGGTTGTTACATTATCTAACTTGGAATTCCAATTCTAAAGTTTCTTTATGTAATGACGGTAATTTTATCTAATGGTTAGTTAAGGAATATGGAATAAGTCATTGGGAATATTACATGCTAGTAAATCTAATAAAAAATTTCTAATCCTATGTATTTTTACACAAGGTTTATCGGGGGATGTTACAAGTGGTATCAAAGTCAGGTTGCAACACTGGTTACTTTTGAGTTATGTAAGGATGTGGAGTAGAGGTATGATGCTAATGGATATATGTTCAAGTATGACACTAATGAAAATTCCATGACAATATATGCATTATACTACATTTTATATGAGATGCACGATGGTGTTAATAACTGCATTGAAGAATGATAAGTGTAATGTTTGTTTTAAATAATAATTGTTCTCATGGCATTTGAGTATTTATGTAGATAAAAGACAATAAGAAATTATGTTGCATTGTTTTTGGCTAAATCATGAACAATTTTGAATACTCGTGTGGTAATTAGTGATAGTGTGGATTAACTACCAACCTTTGTATGCATGCTATTATGATAATGTTTGATGGTGAACTTAAAGAAAAATAATTAGATTTAAAATTCATTTCTTATAAGAAAAGAATGAATGCGTGTATTTTTTTGTGTGGTAGTGAAAGAATGTAGACCCGGGGGGTTGTCCTTGAAGAGGACAATAAAATGTTTTAAAAGACATTGAAAGAACCCCTTTGAATATTGAATATAAACAATGAGTCAAGTGGTAGGTCTTGACTATAATGGCTGATTATCGATTGTGACGTTTCATGGATTTTGATTGAGTTTATGATGGTTGGAATCATTGACTATTTAGTATATTTCACTACCTTCCATGAATTAGCATTGCATGACATCATTGTTGGTAATTTCCATACTAATAAATTGTATGTGAGGTTTCAAAAAATTAATAAACTTATCCTCAAAGCTATATTGCAATTTGCTTTTTGACTTAAGATTAATAAGGATTTTAAACAATGTGATAGTGGTAGTTCATGTCCATGTTATAGGCCTAATGGTGACAATGCACGTTGAATTTTGGGTTTGATTGGATTGTTACCATAATTTTTATTGACACTCAAGTACTAGTGATGAATTAGTGTTCTTGTTTGAGTAAATATTTGTATAGGATTTTATGCATGACAATATTGTATGCAAGAAACTATTATGACTTTAGAAGTGGATGCTTGTTTAATAATGCATATGTATCACTGTAATTTCTTGAATGCTACAAAGAACTTAGATCATTATAAGAGTAGTGTATTTAAAGTGACTGATTTAATAGAAATGATTGTTATGTCCATAATAAAATTAAAAACAGAAAAGGGTTTTGTCTTTGCATATAAACATGCATAAATAATAATTGGTAGGATGACGGGAGCTAAGATTATTCAATAGTTTAATAGAGTATTGAATGTATGATATAAAATAGATTATGTATTTTCTACCAACTTAATGATAGAACCAGTAGTAATCAGATGTTGTTGATTACATTTTTGCTCAAGCTTCACAACTCTACAAGTTGACAATTCAATGATGATGTTAGCCAGTATGCATCTTAAATCTAACAAATATTTTAAGTTCATCCTTTAGAAATCCATCTAGTGCTTGTGAATATTTTGCTGACGCATGTGAATATTGTGTTGACACTACATATTAAACCTAATCAGTTAAATCCATTATGTTGTGGAAATATGGTGTCTTCATTATCATTACTAAACAAAATATAGATGCCATTTTGAATCTATTAGCATTACTAATTTATTTAACCAAGAAAAGTATGTGTGATTGACTTCAATTTAGTGATGTTTCATAATGAATGGTGGTTAGACACATATGTGTAAAATGAAATTTCATTTTTAGAACTATGGTGAATGTCAATAATTAAGGTCTTATTTTATTAACTATTGTCTTGGAAAACATCTTTGTGGAAAACTTTGTTTTAAAGTTCCTTGGATATAGTTTCTAGAAAATGTATCCTTGTTTAATATGTTTAATCTTAGTGCGTGGAAATGGTTTATGAAATATGGATAAGACCAATACCTTTCTACTTTGTAGAAATATTGAAAGCATTGATGCATGTACAAACTAAAATGCATCTTGAATGTATTTGACAAGATGTGTTGTAAATAACAATATTTTGTAGAGGGTATGGCTTTATCAAAATAGGTTGTGACTTTCCTCTTGGGGTAGCTCAATTCGTAATGGTCATTGAAATCAAGTCTCACCGAACCAGAAGTCTTAGGTTCAAATCTTGTTCTATCACCTCGATCAGGGTGAGAAGTTGGACATGATGAAGATGTAGTTCTACCAAGCTTACAAAAAAAAGGGGGGGTTGTGACTAATGTTGCTAGTGAGATTAATCGGGGGTAGCCTAATGGCAGTGTAATGACGTCATTAAGATTCCAGTAACATGGAATATAAGAACCAGTACAAGGTAAAACATTGCAATGTGATTTGAAACTATAAATGTAAATGTATAATGTTTATCGTTATGATATGCAAGATTTGGGCATAAAATATATAGTAATGTTATTCTAAATTGTACGTTGATTAGTATGTTGAAAATTTGAAATGAACACTACCCATGTGACAAGAGATGTCAGTCGTGATTTCTTGTCAAATTTACTTTTAGAAATTTTGGGGCCTATGCTAAGGTTCAAGTATGAATGCATGATGTACATAAATGTTATTTATTCGTTAATATTAAATATAAAAAATATGCATATGGTCAACCATGTAACATTACCGTGGGAAAAGGTGAAAAAGATAATTTCACATCCCATAAAGTCATAGGACTGTTTGTAAATGCCCAAAGAGGGCTATGGATAGAGGAAGTTGTTTTCCCAGATTTCCTCTCCCTAGAGATAGATTATCGTAGTAAGGGGGGGAAAAGGTTGCCTAAGAAGGTGAGATGGGAAAATACTGAGGAAACTTTAATGGTTTTGGAGCCTGGTTGGAGGAGGCCCAAATTCATCAAGAAAAGATGTTGTCAGAGGAAAATGAAAGATTTTTCCAAGAGGAATCGTGTGCTGGACCAAGTGTGGTCATTGTCAAGGAACTATCCTAGATGTGAAACTTTCTCAATCTGGTTAGTGGAAAATAGTTCTCATTGGTTGGCATGAGAATTCTTTTTCCCGCTATGGTTTTCATGGAAGATGGAGTTAACTAACCAGATAAGTGATGTGTTAGAATTAATTTTATGTGTGTTGTGTAAAAAAAATTGTACATCTTGATAGGAAAAGAGCCTAGCACTCGGGAAGGAACTACTGGAAGTGTAGTTCTTATATTCTATTACTAGTCTTGTGGATGTCTTTAGCAAGGGGTTAAAACAATATGCACTTTGTGTGGTTATGACTATTTTGATCATAAAATGAACAATGTTAATTCTTCAAGTTAAATACTCCAGAAGACTTGGAATATAAAGATCTCCATTGAGATACGATAATATATATTAAAATGTATGACTAAGAAGATGTTACAATTGAGAGTAAGGGTCATGTATATACAGCAAGGTAAGTGCCCTTTCACGAATGGTCATGTATGTATAGACATGCCTCTTCCTACTAATTATTATTTAATTAATCATAGTTGATGTCTTACTATTATTTATATTATTTTTAATATTTATATATATAATTTATTTAGTACATTGCCTTCCTCCTAAAAAATATTTGTCCTCAGATCTTACTAATGAAAGGCCTGATCTCTTTTTCCTATTTCGGATATCTTGTTGTCTCGGAATTTTCATCTTCTTCGAAGCAAGACAATATGATTGTCTAAGTAATAAACAAAATTGTCGCACAGAGAATGGATCTAACCATCCTAAATTAATCTTTTGTGGAATCTTGCGGTGACTGGAAACTTGTGATGAATTGTTATCACATGAATGGATTGATCTGACATTAGTATTCTTTGGAACGTCATTTTGCTGGTTTTGTTCTAAATATGTGGATTGATTGATTTGTCTAGTCTTGTGATTCAGATGTCAATAAGAAATTCTAGTGATTTTATTTTCCCTTATCTTGTTTGTGGTGTTTTCCTGATTTATTTGAAGCACCTGATTTCCTTTAGTTATGGAAGTTGAATGGTTAATTTTTGGATATTCACTTGAATATTTTGTTGCCTGAACTGCAACTTCTAAGTAAATATTTACTTCATCTAGTTTGTCGTCAGATTCTTGAGTCGTGATATTGACTGGATCAGTATTAGTTCCCTTATCTTCAACCTAGACTATTACGTTTGGAGACTTCAATACTTCTTGAGTAAGTTGCTCTAACTTGTATTTTAATGACTTCTTATCATTCGTAAGCCTCTTGATTTGTGGTAGTCGATTTTCACTATGGTATTTAAGTCGCGAAACTTTTTCATTTTTGTTAATGGTGATCTTATCAACTTCTCTTTGAATATTTTGTAGTACTTTTTTACCTTCTTGAAAAATTACTTTTGAGATATCTAGTATGTCTTTTGGCATTATTGAATTCAACTTCACTGTAAGATCTTGTAGCATTATTTTTTTCTTTTTGTAAGAAAATGTCAAAAACTTCTTCTTCATATTCAGGATGAAGGAACCTAGGGTTTCCATCCATGGCGATCCCAAAATAATGTCACCTTGATCATTCCATAGGGATCAAATAGATAATTGCGATATAAAAGTATAATCGCCAATGTTTAACTATAATTTGGTTATGTCATATTGTTTTCTTCCCGAGAAGTATAATTTTTCAATTATATTTGACTCCGGAATCATCAATTGGTTAGCAAGATAGAGTTTATATATTTTTTCCCTTCAGCGGGAGAGATAGAAATAATAACATATTTTCCTACAAGAGTCCGTTTAATTTTGAATAGCGCTGGAGCAGTACTGCATGAGGCTCCTAAAAACCTCCCTTCTTTCAATTCTGAATTAGATGCCATTTTTATTTGTCAAGATAAACTTACAGTTAATGGAAATATTCTTTAAATTCACCTTTATATCTTCTTTGATTCTAACAATTATAATAAAACTTGACCACTTCTACCTCTGAAAAGAAATTACTTTCTTATGTTTTCTTGATTTATTTTAACTCCATAACTTCTTTTAACTCCTCTAAAATGAAATCTATCTCTCTTTATAAAGAATTTATTACTTTCACTTTGGATTTATTCATTTATTTTAATTATTATTTACTTACCTTATACTTTAAAATAACCCCTTTTTTTATTTAATTGTGTTTTTAGATATATCTCATAAATGTATTTTTTTGAATAATTTTCCTCTCTAAGCCATTGTTTATACTTATGCCTTTAAAATACTTCTCCAAAATCCTTAATTATCTATTAATTATCAGTGACATCAGTTAGCGGATAGGCTTACAGCAGGTCGATACGGTGGATTGAGTCAGAGAGTCACAACTGTGGGGAGATGAAGCATCGGTCTGTTGTGGACTTACACGACAGTGGAGTTCATGGTTGGCAGGCTGGTGAGATGACAAGTGTGGATGTGGTGACATTGGCAAAGGATCCATATGGATAGTGCAGATCAAGCAAAACCAGTGGCGGAAGGCGAAGTGCGATTGATGGTTTGTTGCGGCCGCAGGGTGGAGGTCAGTAAGAAAGGAAAGTAGCGTGAACGAAATGGTTGTGGTGTTGGTGGATTTTTCTATGGCTGGTGTCTGGTGTGGCATGGAACCAGAAAACAATGCAGAAAAGAGAAGGACTAGGACACAATGGTAACGATGCGTAAGGTCAACAACATAGAATTGATGGCAACGAGGGATTTCTGAGCAACAGAAACAACGAATGTATGGCAGTGATAAACCATTTTTTTTTAACGTATCAATTCTTCCCATGAAGGTGGCACAGTGGTTTTTTAGGGGTTTGTGTGCGGTGGATATGGTGATGGAAAAGATGGCTCGGTGTTTGGTCGCGCAACAACATGGTGCGGGCCAAGAGAATTGTGTGGCAGTGACTTTTTTTAATTTTTCAACCGCAATTTTTCTCTGCGTTTATCGTCATGATGACTACGTTGTAGTCCAACGATGGTGGCGGTGCAATCGTTACAGGGACTGCATGTGAAATAAGTGACCAAAGGTATTTTTTATTATTTTTTATCTTTCTATTATTTTTTTCTTTTTTAAATTTTATTCTTTGTATTTTTTTTTTTCTCTAATTCATTTTATAATAGCTTTTCTTTTAAATACAATCCTTTATATATATATATATATATATATATATATATATATATATATATATATATATATATATATATATATATATATATATATATATATATATATATATATATATATATATATATATATATATATATATACATATACATATATAATCCCTATTTTAAAAAAAATCCCCTTTTTTTTAATAAATTATTTTTCTATAATAAATCATATATATGATTTTTTTTTTAATATATAATTTTTTTTATTGAATTTTTTTTTAAATGCCCAATGGCCTGATATTAACTTGGAGAACCTCCAAAATATTGTAGAGAAACGCTTCAATGGCAACGAAGTTGACGAATTTCAATGGTCAAAGACCTGGGTCAGATTGGCTCTGTGCAACAGTTGAGTAGTCAAAGGATTGAACGACTCTGATACCAAATGAAGCGAACAAAGTTCCTTCTTCAAGTTAAATACTCCAAAGGACTTAGAATATAAATATCTCCATTGAAGTACAATAATATACATTAAAATGTATGAGTAAGAATGGTTACAATTGAGAGTGAGGGTCTTGTATATATAGCGAGGTAAGTACCCTTTCACAAATGGTCATGTATGTATAGACATGTCTCTTCCTACTAATTATTAGTTAATTATTCATTGTTTATGTCTTACTATTATTTATATTAATTTTACTATTTATATATATAATTTATTCATAGCAGATCATTTCGATGATTATAAACTTGTATGCTCTCTGAGTACTTGTAGAGGTACTATGATTGAAATATCACCTGACATTAGATAAATAATTGATAGTTGAAATGTTTTGATTAAAGATAATGTGAATGTGATTTAAAGATATTATTTCGATTTGTTGGTCATATGTCATGTTATCACTCCAATATTTCTCTAGATATGTTAAGAAATAAATGATTAGAGGTAACCACAAACCTACTTTGGAGATTAGGATCTAGCATTCCTAATTCTCAGAGAGGGCTCTCTCTTTATGATTTAACTTTGTTTTAGTTATTTGATTTTAGGCTAGTTATGATTGTACTTGGGTTTTTTTTTTTCTATGTTAAGACTAACCTAAGTACCCACGGGGGATTTGAACCGGTGACCTATCGCAAGGAGTGTCTTAACAAGGCACCCATTCACCGTCAATCCAAAGCCCCGTGGGCTATTGTACTTGGGTTTTGATTTGAATTTGGTGGTGAGATAACTGACTTAGATGAGTAGAGGGATCTCTTTTACCATTGGGCTATGGGGTCAAGTGTCAAGACAAACAGGACTGGTGCAAGTTCTAAAACTAGTGTCTACAGGGCAAGGTAGCTGAGTAATTTTAGGTCTTAAGGTTGGAATGATGAAGTTGATTTCAGTGATATCCAAGGAGCAATTAAGGGTTCCTTAGGTTGGATAATGAAAGAAGTGAAAGAGGTCAACCGGGATGGGAGAGAAATTAAGGATTCTTAGATCCGGATATCAGAAGAAAACATAGAAATGATCAAATGTTCAAAACAGAGTGTACTTAAGCAAATTCTGAGATAAATTTCCAGTTAATTCATACACTTTAGATAACATGTAAGTTTGTGTAATACATAAGAAGATAACAAATTTGACAAAGAAAATACTTCACTGTAATAGCTCAACACATGAATTCTATAATGCAATCTTTTTATTACTCAATCCAGTCTACTGACTTGAAAAATTGGTACAATAACCCTTAGGTTTCTAATCAATATAACTCTACAAATGTCTAGCAGTCCACCCTCAATACTTCGAATTATGAAGTATTTATACAAAAATATTTTACAAAATATCCCAAACTGTTTTGGGAATTAATCTAGGGGAAAGAAATATCTTCATGCAAGAAGATAGAGACAGATGCTCAATTGCTATATGTTGTCCTTTTTTATTTGGTTGTGTTGTCTTTATGCTCTGATATTTTCCTATTTATTCTCTGTCTTGTTGTTGGTCTTCATGTTGGCTGTTATTTTTACTTTGACCTTTCAACTGATACAGTTTCACCTGATACCCTTTCATCTGGCTGATCTGTCATTTTTCTTTCACTGTGTTGTTTTTACTTTTACTATGTATTTTTACAGCAGGTCATTTAATTTTTCCCATGTGTCTACATCTGGTAATTGAATATTTACCATTTTCCTATAAATTTCATTTGCTTCAGTATACTTGGCAAAAGTGGGCCTGTTCACAAAAAGGTGTTTTACCTCATGCTAGAGGTAAAACAGGTTCTCAAATGTCTGATATAGAACCTTTCCAATGGGCATCTTTTTTCATAGAGGAAGTATTTACCTGATCTTTGGCCACCTCTCTGATTCTCCTGTTGTATTCGTCCTGTGGCATCAATTTAACATTTATCACCAAGAGATTAGGCAATTCTTTCTGCCTCAAAACATCAAACTTTACCATGAACCTGTCTATAGCCAGCTACATGGTTTGGCATTTGTCTTCCAGGTTCAACATTAAATTTCTCTTGGTGAACACCCTTTTTACTTCTAGTATGGTGCCTGTCCTATCTAGTATGTCCAACTCCTGTAATTCATATTTGTTTTTGGAGTTTAGGAAGTGGATGATCCTAGTGGCTTCTTCTCGCATGTCTCCCAATTCAGCCTTAACTCTCCGAATGGATTCTGTAGCTTCTTTGACTAAGTCATTATGTTAAAAAATGACTTGAATGGATGGCCAAATATCATTGACATAGTTAATGATATTGGCCCATAATTGTTCCTTAGCTTGGCCAAGTGGCTTAGCTCTTTCTCTAATCTCTTTATGTCATTCAAGTTTCCTTTTATACTTCTTCTTTGTGCATAATCTGTGCAAGCTTATTGTCATTCTCTAGACTAGTTATCTTTTCCTTAAGCTTATTCATTTATGTGGTCTGAATGGACATGTCTTCCATTTCCTTGACCAATTTACTTGCCTCATCACTTGGCTAAGCTGCTACTGTTTTTGAACCTGTTGCTGATGTAGATGATGTGGAAGCTGGTAGTGCTATAGCCAGTGGAGCTATAGGAGCCAATGAAGCTGCCAAGGTGGATGGTACAACTATGGTAACTATTTGAATGACAGACAGTGGCAATCTCAAGGCTGGCCTGTTTCAGTTGTATTAAGTTGTCCAACTCCTTCTCCATTTCTTTCAATTGGTCATTAAGTTGTAAAACAAGGTCCATCATTTCCTCCTGATGTGTTTGGCTTTCTAAGACCTCTTTTGTCTATGGATGCTCTGAATGAGGCAGTTTCAATTGTTTTTTGAGAGCAGCAATATCCTCATTCTTTTTCTTTATTAACTTATCAGTAGCCTTGATATCATTGGGATCATGTCCAACCTCAATGACCAAGTCTTCCAGTGACTTGATTATGTTATCTTTGGCCTGTGAGGAGGCCTTTTCCAATTTGTATAGTATGGTAATGTTGTCCAATGAAAATTGAAGCTTGTGTACAGTCATAGCTTTACCTGTCAAGGTGGAATAGATCATCTCACCTACCTGCTTGTGGAACTCAATTTGGTCAATGGGATGAACATCCCTGGCCAAAACCTTAAAATTTGCTTTCCTATAGTCTGCTGATGATATTGGCTATTGAACTATAGGTTTCATGAAGGTCATCTACATTTTACCTGTTTTGATGTCAAAGGCTGACGTCAACCTGTTTTGATTTACAGGTGTCTGCTTGAAGTATTTGGCATAATTCTCAGGATTCAATTTCTCATTCCTCAACTCAATTTCCTTGTATCTATCTTTGATATCCTTCTCTTTATCCATGGGCCTAGTGAATGAAGAGACCTCAACGCTGAGTTGTCTCTCAATAAGTTGGGTATTTGAGGTAGAGGGCTGGTGTGTTTCTCCTAAAGCTGATGGGCCTTTGCTTCTTTCCACCATTGTATCAGTGTCAGTGATTTCCACTAAGTCAATGGTGTCTTCCTGTTCAGTTACAGGATTAAGCTTGGGCCTCTTCCTGTAACTGATCTCAAACTGTTCATCTGTGGTTTCCATGGCTGAACTAGAACCTTCTTCCCTGGTTCTCTTTGCATTTCTATCCTCATTTGCTGGAGTCTATAAAATAGGAGGAATATTCATTGGTTCTCCTAATTTTGCAACCTGCAGGAGGGAACTTGTATCAATCTGCTTTTTCTACATCAATTAAGGTATTCTCTACATCAACTATAGTACTGTCCATGTCTATCGAAGGGTTTACCAACCATTCTGATTGGTTGGAAAATATCTCAATGTCTGGCTTGGGATGATGGATGAAAGGACCCAATTTGATCTTGAGCCTGAGCTTATTTATGACTCCATGAGGGTCATATTGCCACACAAAGTTGTTCTTGAATTTCATCTTCTATAGAATCTTATCTGCCTCTGGTCCGCTTCCCTATTATTACAAATAAAGGGGCCCAAATAGTTTTTCATTTTGAATTGAGTTTTCTTCTTGGCTGCTAGGAAGTTAACTTCATCAGAGTTTATTATCTACCTAAAGTACTCTAATGCAAATATCCTCATGGGGAGGTATTTGGGCAGTTTGTAAGGGGCAAGTTGGCATCCATATATCCTTATCTCTGTGTGGTCCTAGTATAGATACCAGTCTCCCACTTTACTGTTCTTGGCCAACTGTAAAACCCTTTTGATTTCCTGATTGATCCTTGGCTGATAGCTACTGGTTAGCATGTTTATGACAGGATGAAAAAATGAATCAATGAAGTGTTTATAAGTAAATATAGTGGAGTACTTTTGGATCAATGGTGTCCAATAAATGACTGATCTAGGATTGCCTTTGGTGTCTAACTTCTGAATGTTGATAGGGAATTTGTCTGACTGGTAGTACAAGAACATATGAAATAAAACTGAAGAATACTTGAAAACTCTCTCATTTGGTAGTCTAATGAATTGCTCATGCATTCTATCTGCTATGAACTGAGCATAGTTGTACATTATAGCAGGAGGCTTGCCTGGGAAAAAGATGGAAAGGAAATCAAGGACAACATCATTCACATGTTCATCAGATGTGTAGCCTAAAATGCGGGAGAGCATGGTGATGATTTGTCTACCTCTCTCAGAAAAAATGGTGGAAGAATATGGTGGAATTTTTGTAGGAGTATGACACTCCTCTATGATGAAGGTTTGGAAAATTTGGGCTATTATGGGAAGGTCTAACTTGGTATAGAGGTCAAGCAAGCCTTCAATAGAATGTGGGGTCTCATTTGGGCTTGGTTGGACTTGCAGCATTTGGTTAATGGATTCTGCAGTGATGGTGAACAAAACTTGCTAGTCAGGGGTAACAATTTCTCTTTGACTGGGAATGTAGCAAGCTTGGAATAAGTGAATGATTTTTGGGAATGGGTGAACTTCTGGGAGCAAATACTTGGGAAAATTGGACTCCCAAAGGTGAATACCATCGTTCTTGTTTAAAATTTTTTCCTTACTCTAGTAGTGGAGCTTCAGAAGGTAGGCAGGGGAAGCAGTGTCCTTGATTTGAAAGTCTCGGTCTACTAAGGCAAGGTGGTCAATGTCTAGGTGAGGGGTTTGTAGAGGTCTCACGTCCAGAGAGGTTTGGGAAGCCATAATTGGGTTTACAGTTTTGAATTAGGCTTTCAGTGGTTTCAGGAGTGAGGCTTAGAAACTCTGGATCAGTGGGAGGGAAATTACAGTCTGTGAAACAGGGTTTGGGATGTACAAATAAGTTTTTCTTCAATTTCTGGAAGGTTTCTTAATTAATTCAATTAATTAACCACTTAATTACAACTGTGCTTTTCAAATTCAAGGGTCGTTCTGGTTTTTTCCAATAATACCTAGAAATTGGCGATTTGGCATATAAACTGGGTTATGTGGAGGCTATAGAGGGTACTGAGGCTTCAACTGTTAATTAGCTACTTCAATTGGGTATCCAGAGCGTCTTTAGGTGGTAGAAAGTGGTCAAATTGGTCGCAGAGGTTCAGGGTGTTGCAAATGGCTAAGCAGCAGTTTGCAGTGAAAAACGAGCAAAAAGAGTAATTTGGGGCTTTTTTGGCCTTTTAACGGGTAACGGTCACATTTTGGCAAGAAAATAATTAAATGAATAGTGGGTAGTTTTCAGTTTAGGCAAGGAGGTGGTTTTGTGCGCCATCTCACCACTTTTGGAGGGCGGGCAGTATTTTTCATGAGCACGCAATGTAACGTGCTGCTGCCATGTAGCCAAAGAGCACTCGGCCAAAACCGCAAATCTCGCGTGCTCTTAGGCCATTATCAGTCGGACAATGAATCCGTGCAATATGGATGTACACCATCGAATCTGGGGGCAGGAGATCAGAGGGATATCGCACAATTGAGTTGCACGGATGGAATTTGGAAAGTGATTTGGTGGGGTCCAGGGTTTAATTGCATAGAAATGTAATTAATTAACAAATAATGTCGGTATTTTTAATATAAGCAGTGGGTTAATAAGGTGGGACCATGGGTTATGTGGCGGGGTTTTTTAACTGCACTAGGATTGGTGGGTTAAAAGGTTATCAAGGAAATATAAAGTGGGGGATGTTAATTAGATAATGCGGGGACATAGCAACTTAGGATAAGGGGATTTTTGTGGGTTTTTTAGGGGGAAAGGGAAATTAATAAGGGGGGAAATTGATATTTGTAATGGGGAATGGGTTTCACACTAGGGAAAGGGGTTTTGGGAAGGGGGGATGATTTTTGAAGGGTAATTTCTAGGGAAATGTGTGAAACCAAGGGGTAAAGGTCAAAATGAGGGGAAAAGGGTATTTATAAGTAATGAAGGGATAATGGGGAAATTAGGAAATAAGTATGTGGGGGTGTAGTGAAATGAGGGGAAATTAGTAAAGAAGCTTGGTGAATATCCTTTCTTTCTCACATTTCCTCCTGCACATGAAACATAGGCTTAAGCATGATAAATGAGCTTTTGAATTAGCAACCTTGTGCATTTGCAACATTTCTTCTACCTACCCTCTATCTACCCTAACATTTTCTCTTCATTTATTGGGTGCATTTGAGCTTGCTGACCCTTTATTACCTTTTCTTTTGATAAGAAAACTATCTAATTCTAACCTTATAACTTCCAATGGCTCAGATTAAACTGATGAGCTCATTTTTATTCCCTACCTAACTATTGATCTGCCAAGGTTAAACAGTTTGGCTAGATCTTTATTCTCTATCTATCAACATGAAATTTAAAGCATGAGTGAGTCAAGATTAAGCTTTTTGACTATCATGGATTGTGGCATTTTTGACAAGCTGCACGCAATCTTATTTTACAAAGTAAAGAAAAAGGAGTGGCATTTGAATTTGCACACTTTCATGACCTATTTTATCTCTTTTTTGGGTTCATATTCTTCATTTTTTTTATCTTTTTCTTTCTTTTAGGACATACCCTCTTTACATTTTTTAATTTTTAATATGGAAAACATTTTGCAAAAAGCAAAAGTATGTATAATATTACAAGACTAATCATAGCCAATTAAAAATTATGAATCCTATTATTATAGGACCCTAACAGTGGCTCCACATGGGGATGGTATTTCCTAGTGAAATGTCAAGAACTTTAAGATCAGTAGCCTTTAAAATTCTCACTTTGTTTGCCTTGTGATTGCTCCTCTGTAATCTGCTTTATTCCTACTTATGATAGTAAACCCTTCAAATCTCAAGGCCTTCTCTCCGGGCTTCAACTTTAAAAGGTCACCATCCAATCCAATCTAAACTCTACAATGTTATGTACAATGAGCAAAGTAAAATGAACTAGTGTTAATCTATGGATAGTTAGTGCTTAAGCATTCTAACATTCAGAGGTCCTCCTGGTAGATCTATGCCATCTAACTCTCTCAATAAAAATGCATTGTTACCTCTGTAACCATAAACGATATAAGGGCCTTGCCATAGGAAATAAAATTTTCCATGTTTACCCTTCTCTTCTCTTCTAGAATCCCATTTGAGAACTTTATCACCTATGTAAAAATCATCAGCTTTGGTCTTTTTGTCAAAAATATTTTTGATTTTATCCTGAATCACTTGTGATTTGGCATAGACTTCTTCTCTGATTTGCTAAAAATGTATTGTCTGATTTATCCTCCTTTGGATGTCATTTGGTTCTACTTGCAGCTCTTGGATCATTTCCATCACTGGTACTCCTAAAGAGGATGGAAAAACAACGTCCATACCATATACTAGCTAATAAGGAGATGTACCAATGGACTTTTTAGTAGTCAGTCTGTCTGCCCATAAGGCATTGACCAAATTTTTGTTCCATGTCTTCTTGTTGTCTTCTAGCAATTTTTTGATGATATTAACCAGGCTTTTATTTGAGGATTCTGCAAGTCCATTACCTTGAGGGTAATAGGCAGTGGAATGGCCAAGGGTAATGTGATATTTTTTACAAAAGTATACCATTTTCTTGGATTTAAAAGTAGTTGCATTATCAGTAATGAGCTTTTGGGGGCATCCAAATCTAGAAAGGATGTTGTTCTCAAGGAATGAAATGATGACAGAGTCTGTGGCTTGTCTAGAAAGGATGGCTTCTATCCATTTATTAAAGTAATCAGTGGCTGTCAAAATCCATTTATGCTAGGTTGAGGACGCTGGATGAATTTCTCCAACGAAGTCTAAATCCCATTGTTGAAATGGCACTTTTTTTGATATGGGTTTGAGAGGTAAAGGTAAGAACTTGCTTTTACCTTCAAATATTTGGCACTTGTGATAGGAGGTCACATGTTTCTTAACATCTGTAAAAAGGGTGGGCTAGTAAAAACCTACCCTTAGGATCTTATCAGTAGTTGTTTTCCAATATAGGTGTCCTCCACAATCTCCTGCATGAAATTCTTGCATAACTTTGTCAGCTTCATCTTTCAATAAACAATTTAATAGAATGCCACCATTATCTTTCCAAAATAAAAAATTATCTATGATACAATATTTCATTGATTTCATTTTCAAAAATTTACATTTAGTTCTAGATAAACCAGGAGGATCTTGTAAGTTTAGTAAAACAAATATGATATATGCATACGAAGGTGAATCTATGAAAGATTCACTAATCTATGGAGTCGCCATCTCTTCCTGATCATCTAGGGAACCAATGAAATTTATATCTAAGGCCTAACAGTTTGATTCATCCATGATTTTAGCTAAACCTTGGCCTTTGATAAGTTTTGTATGCTTTATTTCTATGCCATATTCCAAAATAGTGGCAATCCATTTGCCTCTTTTTCCTTCAGGCCCATCCTGTGTCAGAATGTCCTTTACTACTGAATTTGGAACATAAGCAATGATGTGTGAATACAAGATGTACACTCTGAAATCTTTGATAGCTTTCACTAAAGCGAGTTCTTGCCTTTTCATTATGTTGTACTTTAGTGTAGCGTCTCTAAAAGATTTTCTAAAAAATGCAATAGACTGCTCATAACCTTGAATGTTCTTTTGCAACAAGACTGGTGCAATAGTATGTTATAAAGCAAAAGAAAAAAATTATAAAATCTTTTTTGAAATCAGGACTTATGAGGACTGGAGTTTTGGTAAGGGCTTCTTTGATTACCTCAAAAAATTGTTTGTCCTCTACTGTCCACTTAAGTGTTGAATCCTTCTTTAACATGTTATTTAGTTCTCTAATTAATTCTGCCAAGTTTGAAATGAATCTCCTATGAAAATTTATTTTGCCTAAAAATGACTATAATTCTTTAATGTTTCTAGGATGAGTGATTTTCAGGATTGCCTCTATTCTAGCTGGATCTATTCTAATTCCATCTTTGGATATTATGTGTCCTAAGAGTTTACCTTCTTCTAGACCAAAGAGTGTCTTTTGGGGATTTAAAGAAATACCAAATTTTCTGCATTTAATGAAAACTCTTCTTAGGTGATCTAGATGTTCATTATCAAATTTGGAAAACACTGTGATGTCATCTTGGTAAACAACTAGAAAGTCATGGATTTCTTTAGAAAAGCCTATGTCCATAGCTCTTTGGAATGTTGCTCCTGCATTTGTTAATCCAAAAGGCATCTTCAAATACATGAAAGTACCCCAAAGAGTAGTAAATGTAGTCTTTGCTTAGTCCTCTGGTTGAACTAAGATTTGGTTTTATCCAGAAAATCCATCAAGCAATATCTAGATGAGCCTACTACCCTCTGAAGAATGTGGTCCATTTTTGGGAGAGGATAGTTGTCTTTCAATGACACTTTGTTCAAGTTTCAGAAATCAACACAAAGTCTGATTTCTCCTATTTTCTTCCTAGTAGTGACCCAATTAGAGACCCAATCTGAATATTTGATGGGTGATATTATTTGGGCA
This sequence comes from Pinus tabuliformis, assembly GCA_031772625.1. Lineage (NCBI taxonomy): Eukaryota > Viridiplantae > Streptophyta > Pinopsida > Pinales > Pinaceae > Pinus > Pinus tabuliformis. The sequence continues at coordinate 1,821,228,173 of CM062819.1, read as the reverse complement.
TCATACATTTGTTAGAGCCTAGATTTGCCTCAGGCTGAAAAGACAAGGTTCTAGGTCCACATCAAACCACGCTCAGCCTCGTAGCTAGCCCTACGAGGACAGGAGAGGGCTCTCTCCGGGTCAATCTCAGCGAAAGATGATCTATGGGGCTTGAGATGACTGAAATATAAACTAATTTTAGGCTAGGTATGAAGTACAAGGATTTGTTTTGAGTTTTTTGGGGGTTTTGTTGGAAAAAGGGAAAGGCAAATTTTGGGTCCGGGGATGAGGCCAGATTTTTGCAGAGTTCCGGTTGGGGCAAGGTAGGAAGAAGTTTTGATGCTTTAGATGAAATTAATGGATAGAAAAGACCATTGAGGAGCTGAAGAGGGTAAGAGGCTACAAGAGTCATCTCCAAACAGATGAAAATATGTAAAACTTAACAAAGTTCCAGGCAGAGCACCATAAGCTAATGAATTCTACCTTTGTCACTCAATTTGTTTAGTTTCAGAAGCAAAGAGAAGGGAAATGGAATACATAAAACATCAATGAACTTAAAATTACATGAAGAAAAACACCGTCAAAACACATAGCCACAAGAATCCCAACAAGTGCTGCAAAACCCTGGTCTTTCCTTAGCCAAAAATGCAGAAATCAAATGTACAATGGAGTGCCAAGCAATCCCAAGTATACAACCATGAAAATGACTGAGAAATTACATGATATAGACAAGCCAAACTCCTTCCCATGCCTCTAGGGGTTGAGCTCATCATTCTAGGAGCTATTTCAACCATATCTAAACAAGGAACTGAAAAATTGGCAATGAACAACTTGCCCCTATATGAAAGGAAACTGATTCATTCAGTTGTTTTTCACTTTTTAGTGAATGAATCTACCAAAAAAAGTAAAAATGTGCCCAAAATTACATCATGGTCATCAAATTACATCATGGTAGATCAATAGTTACATCAAAAAGTAAAACTAGTCAAAACTGGGCGAATTTCTGAGTTGAAGAGTGAAAATGAGGCCAAATTTCTCTATGCACCACGCCCAAATTCTCTATGCGTCGCGCCACTTTGGAGCTGATTTTGAGGCACTTCCTGAAGTCCAAATTTAGCTCATGATAGCTCGTTGGAAATCCCTACCTGTCTACTTTCCAACCCAAGTGGAATTTCTGGATTTGGTGTCCATTTTCCCTCCAAATATCAAATCTCCCAAGACTGCTTCCTGTGTGTCAAAATAGGGGCAGTGAGGTCATTTTTGAGTGTTTTTTGACCTTTTGAGGGCTCAAAACCTGCCCAAATTTCTTGGCCATAGGTAGGAAAACATAATTTATCATGAAAAATCCAGAAATGCAAAGTTTTTTTGATTTGGAGCCCTCTAGCGAAAGCGAGCACCACGTGGCACGGCACATAGGGAGGAAAACTCTGTTTTTTAGTGCAAAAAAATTTTCAAAATGCCAAAAATTGCTCCAAATTTCTTGAAATTTGGGCTGGAACTTCTTCATCAAGTGCTATGCTGGGCTAAAGATGCCTCGGCCAATATCCAGAGTCGATCATGCTCTTTTTGCCTCTTTTGTCTTTATCCTGAACCTGTGGTGCTGATGTGTCAAACTGTGTTGGACTGTCTTTAATGATTGTGCAACCTCTGCCACCAAGGAAAAATAGTGAAATAAGGAAGGGGAGGGAAAAATAGTGAGGGATTAGGGACTGTTGGGATAGATTTAGTTAGGGAAATATGGGAAGTTTTGGGGGTTTTTGTATAGGGTTAGGGTTTGGGGTTTTTGTTTGAGTTTTAGGAAATAGGAATAGGGGTATATGATTAGTGAATTAAGGGGTATGTAAACTTGGGAAAAAAGGGAAGCAAGGGACCAATGAGGTAAGGAAGTAAACTAGGTGACACAACAATGAATTGAAACCCTAGCAGCAAGTTTCTTTGAGGTAATTTTAAAAGGTAAGGTTTGATTGTTTTACACAAGCATCATGAAGCACCACCATCAAACCATCATCAAACTTGGATAGAAAACAACTTTGAAGACTGTACCTACTTTGTATCAAGACCATTCCAAGCGATTTCGGGTGATTGGAGCGAGTTTGGGCAAGGTTCGGGCTCTCTGGCTGTGTGCGTCGTGCCCCACCTATGCGCTGCGCCTTTGTTAATTTACACTGCGTAATGGGGGCCCAATGCACCGCGCCGGCTGTATGCGCCGTGCACCTGTTTTTGACTGATTTCTCCCAATTTCTCTTGCTTACCTCCAAACACAACTTTGCTTTGCTTCCAAGAGTGCAAATGAACTTTGCAATTTGAAGAAATGACTTATAAACTAGGAGCTTTTAAGTTTTTGGCTCATGAAACCCACTTTCATAATATTTGCAAATGACTTTATTTCAAACTCTGCTTTTTGTTGTTTCCACTTGATTTTTTGAACTGATGATGAATCTCTTTGTCTGTTCTGCAGGGATGGATGTCATTGGATTTGGAAAAGGAGACCAGGGCTGCGCTTGAAGAATTTCACAACTGAAGGAGCTTTGAGAATTACATATTCATTACAAAAAACAAATTTGACGATTTCTTCTTCAAAACAGAGTTTTGAAGAAGAATCATTCTCGAGCATTATTGATGATGAAAATTCTGAAATGAAAACTTATTGGAGACATCCTCATGGCCTGCTGGCATTATTTGACATTCTGAAGACCAAACCCTAGACCTAATGACTGAAATGACTCTTTGTTGACCATGAGACCAAACAAGACTGTACATGACTTTAAAATTGACTTTGATGAGCAGACACAGACCAGCAGGTACATGACATGAGGGAGATGAATGACAAGACCCTTCCGTCAGAAGATCGATGCTCCTAATGGAATGCAAATGATCGAGCTGAATGAGACACCTAAAATGAAATGCAACAAAAGAGGTTTTGATCTATGACGGAGGGTTGAACAGACCGACTCTAACAACATCCTTTTTACTTCCTTTTCAATTAATGGCATAAGAACTGGATTAATTCTCCTAAGCTTATGTTTAAAGGGTTTATGATCTTCTATATGTATCTTATGTTGAATTATGCTGGTGTCATAAGACTTAAGGTCTTCATAACTCCAAGCAAAGACATATTGAAACTCTTTGAACAGATTTATATATTTCAGTTTTTCATCTGGAGGTAATGCTTTGGACATTTTGATAATCTTGGGTTTTTCTTCAGATCCTCTGTTACATTCTTCTATGTCTGCTCTTAAAGGCTCCATTTTTTGTTTCCTAGCTACATCATTTGAATCAAACAAATCTTCTAATGGGACTAATCCCTTGGGAAAAAGGTTATCTTTAAGGTTTAAAATTTCAGGATCATCATTCATTATTTCTTCTATTTCTACATTTTTTAAGTTATCTATTTCTACTTTAGTGAAATTAGTGGGTTTACATAGGTCTAAAGCATTTATATCTATTTCACTATCTATGTTATTGTCTACTATACAATTTGTATCTATATTACAATTTTGAAACTCTCCTTCAGCATTCATGAAATCATAAATTTGAGAATCTTGTGAGAAGGTTTGCCAATATTTCAAATTGTCAGGTATAACAGGACTATGTCTCACTTTTGTAGTGTACTTGTGGTTGGGCTGAAAAGGCAATTTGCAGGTACTAGCAAAAGTGGCCAGACTGTGAGCTTGCATATTTGGTTTCCTAGTAGTGGAAGAAAAGTCAGTTTCGAGAAGGTCCTTAATCAAATCTAGGACAGTATCTCTATATTGGCTAAGTCTGGGATTATTCACAGAGTATTCACCTTTGATTTGTTTTATAATCAATTCTGAGTCTCCCATGATAGAAACTCTCTTGGCTCCCAGTTTTCTAACCATTTGTAGTCCTAAGATCAGAGCTTCATATTCTGCCATGTTGTTTGTGCATTTAAATTTTAATCTAAAGGCATGACCTTCAGAATGATTATTTTCCATGTTGTGAATCCAAACTCCTGCACCTGCTCCTAATCTATTCACAGAGCCATCAAAATCTAAATTCCATAGGGACTCATGAAAAATGTTTTCACTATCAGGTGCTTTGTATTTTTCTTCTACAGTTGTGATTTCATTTTTGTCATTTCCTGAATTATACAAGATGAAAGAGTCCATATCAGAATGCATGGAGTATATGGGGAAATTTTGTGGTTTTTCTGCACTACTCACCATGTATTTCATCAATGTTTCTCTATAAAGTTTCCTTTGTTGACCAAAAATAGATATGGTGGCATATGACATGTCTAATTGTAGAGATCCCTGTAATTTTTCTCCCCATGAGCGAGATAATAGCATTCCATACTTGGGTGGGATGTCAACAACTACTATGTCCATCACAATACTCTTTGTTGGGCACTAGACTAGAGTCACACACAAATCTTTAATCAGGCCAAGGCACTTGACTTGGCTAGAATCAAAGGAAAACAAGTCCTATATGGTCTGGTGATATCTAATTTTGATCTCTCCATGATTGCTTTTGGCATTAAGTTATGGGTTGCCCCTAAGTCTAGCGTAGCATTATGTAAGTTTTTATCATGAACATTCAAGCTAATGTAGAAAGGAGGAATATCCCTTGCTGATGTGTGCCATTTACTTCAGGACCAAATAATAACTCAGGTTGATCATCATTCAAGTTTACATCATCCTCTCCTTCACCTATATTTAATGTTTCAGTGATTTGTGCTCTATATCATTCATTTTTCACTAGCTCGGCCAAAGGAACTGATATTTTCAATTTTCCTATTTTAGCCTTAATGTTGAATGGAAATTGAGTTTTGCCTGATTGGATGAGATCTTCCTTAGCAAATGTGGTCTATGTATTTTTATCTTCTTTTTCAGTATCTGACACTTCAGTTTGTGTTTCAGCAGTTTTGTTTTGAATTCTCTTATTTGGAATGATTTGAGTAATAGTTTCAGTTTGAGTTTCAGATGAAGTTATATCTACAATTTTTGGGTTGGAAGTCTCCTAAGTTCCCCTAGGGAGAATTTGTAGAACTTTGGTCACAGGAGCTTCTGTTATCTTTTTAGTGTGGGTTTGGATTGATTTCTTAGTGGGAATTTTAGTATTATTTTTTCTTCTAAGGCTGTACTATTTGTGAACCTCATATATAGTAGATTCATACCCTTGTTTATAGTCAAAGGACTCCCCAGATTCTAAATGTAATCGTTGTAGCATGTACAATTCTTGTTCTTCCTGAGTAAGAAAAACAGCTTCTTCATTTTTAATCTCTAATAGGTTTATCTGGGTGTCATCCTCTTCTTCATGGTTTTGTGAACCCTCAGCATATTTTTCCTAGAAGGGTGGTCTAATTCACTGATCTGGTATTGCATTTTTTCCATTGTTAGGATTTTTCCTAAAGTTGGGGTTTCTTATTGGGGGTGGCTGTTGATTTTCCCACTGAGTTTTTCTTTCCATGTTTTCTAATATATCCATTATTATTTCTACACTCTTAGCTAAACCATCTATTTTACCATCTGAAGTGGAAGTTTCCTCTTTAATGACAACTCTTTTCTCTTTTCTCATTTCTCATCCTAGCTTTCTTAGCTAATAGATTGGCTTCTACACTAACAGCATTACTCTGCATTTGCTCTAATGTTTCAGGGTTTGTTTCCCTTAATTGGTATGACATGTCAGTGTCAAAACCATCAGGGAATTTGATCAATGCTAGGTCTGGTGGATTTTTAATATTAGCAGGGATTGCATTGTAGATGTTAATGAACCTAGTACAATAATCCTGAATTGATTCATTAGGAGATCTTCTAATGTTATCATATTTAGATAGTATTTGCAGAGGGTTTTTCTTTCTTTCCCATCTATCCATAAACAATATACGAAAAGAAGCTAAATTTTCAATTTGATTAGCAGGTAAACCTTTGAACCATTTCTTAACATCCCCTATTAATGTTTGGGAAAATGACCTCATTTATACATCGGACTCATCAATTTCTTGCAATTCGAAGTAGTCAGTAATTTTGTTCACTTGTTGTTGGGCATTATACTGACCAGTAGCATCAAACAAAAAGATTTTTCTTTGGTAATCTTGGGGCATGGCATGAAGTTGTGTTGGTAATACCAAAGTTGCATATCTGTCTACCATGGTTGAAATTTTGGTTTGACTAGGGGGCAAAGTAGTGGTGCTTGAAGAATGACTTGCTCTGGGTGTAGATGAACTTGAGATGTTTGGTTGAAGGGGAAGTTAAGGAATGAATGGTTTAGGGGAATGAGCTGTGGTGGATATTATAGGTGAGGTGGTAGTTAAAGAAGTTGTATCTACAGTATTTGAAGATTCTGCAGAAAGTTCAGAGGCAGCAGCAGTGAGGGCATCTAATTCAACTGATTGTTGAAGATAGGCATCATCTATATGGTTTATCAAGGTTGAGGTTAAAGCTTCTAATTTGCCAAACTTATTCAAGATAAATTGATCTAAATCTAGATATATAGGCACCTTTTTCGACTCAATGAATTGAATAAAATCAAGGTCTATTATAGTTTCATGCATTGAATTTTCTTATTTGGTTCTAAACAAAGAAAGCTCAAATGACAAATCAAACTGAATATCCTCTAAACTTGATAATTCTTTGGGGAGTGAATTTGCTTTAAATAAATGGCTACTACTTGCTTGAGTTTCTACCTTTTCTATTTTTCTTAAAATTCTGTCAAGGTCATCAACTATTGTAGCAGGGTTTGGATCTAGATTTGCCCTGGTATAGTGAGCCTTTTTGGGAGCCAGAATTTTAATTTTTTAATTGTTTTTTGAAACTTTCTAATGAGAACTCTAAAGATGACCTTATGTGCAAAATATCAATTTTATGGTTTCCTTAAAGTTTTATTACACTGAGGACTGGTCCCCAGTATGGTCGCTAATATGTTATCACTCCGCTATTTCTCTAGAGTTGTTAAGAAAGAAATGATTAGAGGCAACCACAAACCTACTTTGGAGATTAGGATCTACACTTCCTAATTCTCAGAGAGGGCTCTCTCTTTATGATTTAACTTTGTTTTAGTTATTTGATTTTAGGCTAGTTATGATTGTACTTGGGTTTTGATTTGGATTGTGTGGTGAGATCATTGACATAGATGGGTAGAGGGATTTCTTTTACCATTGGGCTATGGGGTCAAGTGTCAAGACAAACGGGACTAGAGCAAGTTCTAAAACTAGTGTCTACAGGGAAAGGTAGCTAAGTAATTTCAGGTCTTAAGGCTAGAATGATGAAGTTGGTTTCAATCAGATCTAAGGAGCAATTAAGGGTTCCTTAGGCTGGATAATGAAAGAAGTGAAAGAGGTCAACCGGGATGGGAGAGCAATTATTCTCAGATCTAGATTACAGAAGAAAACATAGAAATGATCCATTGTTCAAAACAGAGTGTACTTAAACAAATTTTTAGATAAATTTCCAGTTAATTCATTCACTTTAGATAACATGTAAGTTTGGGTATACATAAGAAGATAACAAATTTGACAAAGAAAATACTTCATTGTAATAGCTCAACACATGAATCTTGTAATACAATCTTTTTATTACTCAGTCCAATCTGCTGACTTGAAAAATTGGTACAATAACTTGTTTTGCTATACAACAACCCCCCATTTCAATTTTTAATCTTAGTCTTAAAATGCTAAATAAGAAATGGGTCCCCTTTAGGATATAAAAAGCAATAAAACTATTGAATAAAATAGATTTGCCATATTAGTCATATAAAAGTTGCTTTATGAGTATTTAGGACCGCTCATCACAAATCGCAATTCTTTAGAACCCATGAACATCCATTTGGAAAGTTGTGATGCGATCAGAGTCATAGCAAAACCCTCATCGCGAAGTTTTAATCAAAATAATCCATTTATAAAAAATACGATGTGATATAACTATCGTGTCTCGCACATCATTAATCCTAAGGAATGACTTATAACGTTTCGTTGAAACCTTGCAATGTGATAAGGATATCACAATCGCATATCGCTAATTCATAGGAAAGCATACAAAACACTCCATTGAAAAATTGCGATGCGACATAATTATCGCATATCGTGCTCTCGATAAAAGCGAGTAATAAATACTATGAATACATGCAATATAGGGATAAATAAATTATAAAGAAAAACGTGATTTGCCAAGTTTGAAACCCGTCGTCTCCCCATGCCAGCTCAACACTCATCGCAATCGCAACAATGCAAAGAAACCTTTTGAGCATGGTGCTTGTAACTCCCAATTTTTGATACGTGATGGTTCCACAAATATTAAAATAATACAATCGCTAATCGCAAATCGCAGAGTCATGGCGCCTATTCTAGAACAGGACCATTACAAAACCTGCGATGTGACATATATTGCTTCATCATTAAAGTTTCTTGTTATGAAGTTATGGTAAAGCATTAAGGAGTAGTTATGGTTAAGTCCTTTAAGGATTTCATTCGTGGTAGCTATGTACAATATAAGATCTTTTGCATCTAATGCGCATAACTGCTTTTAGTCTATAATTTGTGTATTATCTCCTCTCAATTTTTTCGCCTATTACACTCCTCTTTCTCATTTTACAGTGTTAATCCAGAATCACACAATTGGTCAAGATGTCTAAGAAATCTCGAAAGGTAAAGGCCCCCATTATAGTGGAAGAAGGACAAGCAAAATTGGTGTTAATTTCAGATACTACCTGTCAAGGCCTTGGTAAAATCTCGTGGGAAGGTATATATGCTTTACTTGAAGCAGAAAATCCAAAGGAGATAGAAGAAGATGCAACAGTTGATGGCACTGATAAAACAGAAAACACGCTCAGTGATTTGTCCAACTCCTTCCTCCATAGAATAGCAGCCCGTGCAAAATTTTTACCCTATAATTGTGGAGCACTTGGAAGGTATGCTTTTTGACAAGCAATCTAGTGGTTTTTCAATAATATTTCTAACCTTTTCTGCATTATGAGTCTAAAGAATATAAGGGTTTTGATAAATTGTGTGAAAATGGACAAACGAAGCTCAATCACTAATAATTGATGTTTTCTATGCAGAAGGACGCGGAAACAGGGAATCATCGAGTAAAAACAAGAAGCGAAGGGAAAGTAACTGTTGTCCTGTCGACAGGGAACCGGATGCGGACAAGATCAAGTAAAATTAGAGCCGAATAGTCCAGGAAAAGAACGCAGGATACCGAGACGGAGAACGCAAGAAAGGAAAGAGAAGAACTGAACGATTAGCGAATCCCTCAGGATCTTCGATCCTGAGGGATTGCTGCTTTAAGCTTATCTTTTGTATCTAGATATCTCCGTCATTTCTGTTATATAAAGGTACCACGCCATCGAGCGTGAGGGAGGACTGTTGTTGTAATTACAAGCTTCAGAATAACTTTGATCATTAAGTTTTGTTAAGACCTGATTTTGTATACTTTTGTTAATGCAATCAATATAAAGGACTCGGTGTTCACTTCGTTCTGTATCTGAAGTAACTTTAAGCAGTGTATCATTGGTAGCCAAGGGCCCAGCTCCGACGGTCACTTGCTGTTGTATCATACGGTGATTTGTGTGGTTTGCTTATTTCTCTTGTTTCATTAATCCGATATATCTTTTATATGATAGACTATGCTTCCTAATTAATATCTGAATCTGAATAAGTTCTTTAACTCACGTCTCTGTATTACACAAAGTGAATTTATTCGAATTGCATCCATTTCTATAGCAGGATATTGGTATGAATGTTATCATCATTGGATTCATATAGAATAAGTATTTGCGAGGCTTGAAGATAACATCACTTTGTTCAGAAACATAGTCACATCATACATTACTCTCGGATTGCTACAGTAGTCTAGAACGTGTACATACATCGGAGTTTGTTGTTCCATTTGAGTTTTCTGTTCCATTTGAGTTTGTTGTTCCATTTGAGTTTGCTGTTCCATTTGAGTTTGCTGTTCCAATTTATATGATTGACGTTTCATGTTTATGATAGGTTGTTGTTCCATTTAATTACTGTTGTTCCATTTGATTACTGTTGTTCCATTTTAGAATTGTTGTCCCATTTTACTTTCGCTAATCTGCCTTTATTGCTTTTGCGTGATAGCAGGCCTAAGGCTGTCGTGAGCCCAGCAAGACGCTGCCTAGCTCCCAGACCTATAAGTCCATGCTTTGGTTTTCTTTCTTTATTAGTTTCTAAAGGGAAGGGTTATTGTTTCCGTACCCTTGACTGATCAATTGCTTTGTGTGATTTTATCTTTTGAGTTGGTTTAGTTACAACTTAGTGTTTGTTTCCTTTCAAATTATTAGAACGCTATACTACCGAGCATTACTTGGACAAAACAGCCTCGGATTGAGTTACTCCTTGAAAGAACAAAACGATCCCGGATTGACTTAATAATGTGGAATAATTGGTGGTGTGAGAGACCCTAGTTATCGCTCTACATTTTGGCGCCGTTGCCGGGGAAGGGGTAATAGCCATTTGTCCTTTACAGAGTAGTGTGCAAATCTGCTAGGAGGGAGTTGGATTTTAAAAACGGAAGGTAAGAACCTGCGTATGGAGCATGTAAAATCCCTGCTCCACCGTCCGCTCTCTTAGAAGAATTGATTGGTTAAATAGGATTTAGCAGTTTAATTGGAGTGCATGACTAAGCAGAAAAAGTTAGGGAAAGATCAAAAGCCTCCATCCAAAGCCAAGCGGCCGGTGACCCTTGGACGAACGACCTTCATAGACGAAATCTATAAGAAAGCCGACTCTCAGCCATCGGTAGGTTATAAGAAAGTCAATTCTAAACAGCCTACTAGTTCCCTTCAGGCCTCGGGATCACCATCTGAAGCCTTTGCTGAAGTGCACAGTCAAACAGAGGAGCAGGATTTTCAAGAAATTGAAAATTTGACTCCTGGACCATTGCACGAAGGGACCCAAAGTAACCTTTGTGAAGGAAAAGGAGAAATAGGGGAAATCGAGGAACCTAGATCTCTTATTGAATTAAACCAGCCTTTAAATAGCCCGGACAAGGGAAGCACTGTAAAAATCCTTGTTGAAGGAATCCATTCACCGCAGACAGTTGGGGCCATTATCATCCCTGATCAAGGGAGTGGTGTCAAGACAATCCCTGTTAAGACTACCCCTCCTCAACCAAGGAACACTCTCTTGGAAATTCCTGAAGATTACTGGCATATATTCGATCCCATGGCGCAGAATCAGCCAAACACCCAGACCTCCACATTGCAATATCCGATAGTAGATTCTGCAACAAATGCGCCCATGAAAGCCATCCCTCTCCAGCATATCCCCACATTTCATGGCCTTACATCAGAAGATCCGGACGCATTCTTGTTCGAATTTGATGTATTATGTAGAGGATACGATTACACCACCGATCCCCAGAAACTGAAATTGTTCCCCTCTACATTAAAAGGGGCTGCGTTAAGATGGTTTATGGGCTTAGGTGGTGGGGTTATTAACAATTGGGATCAAATGAAAGAAGCCTTTTTAAAGAAATATCAAGATTACTGTAGGTCGAGAGAACTAAAAGATGAAATCTTTCAAATGTCAGCCAGACCAAACGAAACCCTAGAAGAATATGTGGAACATTTCCAATATAACTTGCAAAGATCCCCTTATGCATCGCTACCTCTGCCTGATAACGTGTTGAAAACTGCATTAATTAGAGGTATGAAAGAACAATGGATCGAAACGTTAAACATTATGGGGAAAGGAGACATTTATCAGGAAAATTTTGCTGATATCATTGATCTGTGTATCAGGAGCTCAAGAGGCAGCACGAGGATAAAACCAGCGGAATATGATCGCTTCCCCAAAGATAACAGAACATCAACAGAGGGAGTAACACGGGTGGAACTTGGAAATTTGCTAGAAAATTTTAAAACTGATATCCTGGGAACATTAACTACACAACTTGACATTTTGCAGGCTAAACAGAAGCAAGCCGAGGCGGAGCAGAATCTAGCAATTTTTTGCCCACGATGCAGGAAGAAACACAGCCACAAGGAATGCCCGCTGGATACAGTCCAAATATGTGCTATCTGTACCAAGGACCACCTGACCGAAAGCTGCCCTTCACTTCCTGGTTTGAAGGCAGTATACAAAGAAGCAGAAGAGGAGCCAGAATCAGCATATTTTATTAACCAGCGTCGTCAATGGCAGCCTAGGCAATCAGGTATGTTTTCAGACCCCTCCTCTTCTTTTCAACCCTCGCAGTTCAATACCCAGCAACAGAATATGTGGCAAAACCAGTCTCAACCCCCGTTTTCAAATTGGTCACCTCAAATGTTTTCTACTCCGAATCCTTGGATGTCCCAATTTGGTTGGCCAAACTGCCCTTATCCTCCACCATATTGGCAGAATAATTCATATCCTCCGCAGTGGACCCCTTCCACTTCGCAAAGCTCATCCTGGCAGACAAGCTGGCCAAGATCGACATATCAGCCAGCAGGATCAATTCCGTTCCCTCAGCCGACTCTGCCAGCCTTACAACAAAACCCCCAGCCTAATCTGAGACCGCAGCTCCCAGCCCAACCCAACCCTAATCCAAATAACAGACCAGTTCAATCTCTTCAAATTATAGAATCCTCAGAAATTGAATCTGATCTGCGGGAGTGCAACGATCTTCAGTTAAGATCTGGGCGAATAATAGAAACTGAGGGACATAGAACAACTCACATTGAAGATCAGTTACCTATAGAACAACCATCACAACAGGAAGATGTAAATAAAGACCAGGCTCATCAACAAGCAATTACATCTCCTCCACCATTCCCAGAACGATTAGCCATTCCACGACCAACACAATATCCAGACTTTGATATTCTGGGAGAACTACAAAATTTGTATATAAAGATTCCATTCCTCCAAGCCATACAAGATATTCCTATATATGCAAAAACCATAAAAGAATTGTGCATCAAAAAATCAAGGAGGAATACAAATACTAACCCCAGAGTCCAAGTAGTTGGTACTTTATCCGACCTATTATCAGGAAAAGAGGCACCTATCAAATATGAAGATCCCGGGAACCCAATTGTAACTGTCCAAATCTATGGTCAAACCCTGACTAATGCTCTAGTTGACCTGGGAGCTGCAATCAACATTTTGACAACCTCCACCTGCCAAAAGCTTGGCATCACGTCAGTAGAACCTACCTCTACTCTGTTAGAATTGGCAGATCGATCTGTAGTTCGACCAGAAGGTACTCTGTATGATGTCATGGTTTCCGTAGATTCCTGGGAGTATCCCACAGATTTCCTGGTAATTAATCCTAAAACCCGACTAGATGGACATCCATTAATCCTAGGCAGACCCTGGCTTGCTACTGCCGATGCCTACATTGGCTGCCGGTAGGGAAACATGACTATAACTAAAGGACCAGATGTTAAAAATTTAATTTTATATCCTCCAGCACAGCCAAGCCTGCCAATGATTAAAACTAACCCTTATCCTGTGTCATATCTTGCTAACAATATCAGATCTCCATTAACTATACAGAAGGCTTTAGACTTTAAAGATCAAACAGAAGACGACGCCATTAACAATTTTATTAGTCAAACTGAAGCTAGAACACATATGCAGTGTTTTATGATAGAAGCAGCATTTGACAGTGAGCTAGAAGAAGATCCTTTAAAAGATCCACATGACCAAACAATACCAGTAACTGTTATTGCCAATAGCAAAGTAGTGGAAATTGAACCTGGTAAAACTCTGAATATTAACGCCAACCTTACATCAGATCAAGAAATAAAGCTTGTTAATCTGTTACAAAAATACAAGGATGCATTTGCGTGGGATTATCCTGACATGAAGGGGATTGATCCTCAATTATGCACCCATCACATCTATATAGAGAAAGATGCAAGACCTGTCCGTCAGCCACAAAGAAGACTCAACCCTCACCTAAAAGAGATAGTAAAAGACGAACTTCAGAAGCTCTTAGATGTTAACTTTATTTACCCTATCTCTAACAGTAAATGGGTCTCTCCCCTTGTGGTGGTACCCAAGAAAAATGGAAAATGGAGGATTTGTGTGGATTACAGGGAGTTAAACAAGGCTACACAGAAGGATCACTTTCCCCTCCCATTTATAGACCAAGTATTGGACACGTTAGCAGGGAAGAAATTTTTCTCCTTTCTGGACGGCTTCAGTGGATATAACCAAATCCAAATTGCCCCTGAAGACCAGGATAAAACTACCTTTACGTGCCCCTGGGGAACGTTTGCCTATCGAGTATTACCCTTCGGCCTATGTAACGCCCCTGCTACATTTCAAAGGGCTATTCTCAGTATTTTTGCAGATCTAATAAACGATGGACTTGAGGTGTATATGGACGACTTCACACCGTATGGGGATGAATTTGATCCAGCTCTGGATACCCTAGAAAACGTTCTACAACATTGCATTGCTACCAGACTCTGCCTGAGCCACGAAAAGTGCTACATGATGATGACGGGAGGGCTCATTCTAGGGCACTACATTTCAGCAGCTGGCATCCAGGTAGACCCTGCTAAAATTCAGATTCTTTTGCTCATCCCTACCCCCACTACTCAAACAGAGGTACGTAGTTTCCTTGGATTTTCTGGATATTACAGACGGTTTATAGAACATTATTCACGAATTGCAGCACCTCTATATGCCTTAACTGGTAATGTTGATTTCTTGTGGACAGAGAAATGTGACCAGGCTTTTAAAGAATTGAAAAAGTTGCTGTCAATAGCTCCAGTCCTTCGAGGACCAAACTGGAATTTGCCATTCCAGATCTCATCTGATGCCTCGGATACAGCAATCAGTGCAGTCCTAGGACAAGAAGAGGATAAGAAGCCATACGCTATTTACTATATTAGCAAAAATTTATCCTCTGCCGAACTCAATTATATTGTTACTGAAAAGGAATTCCTGGCTGTAATTCATGCTATTAATAAATTTAGGCATTATATTACAGGTTATCCTGTTGTGTTATATACAGATCATTCTACTATCAAATATCTAGCAAACAAACCTGTCACGAATGCTAGAGTAACTCGATGGTTGATCTTGTTGCAGGAGTTCGACATCACAATTAAGGATCGACCCGGCAAGGAGAACCCTGTAGCCGACTTCCTCTCAAGAATACCCAAATCAATCGAAACAGCAGCAGTAGAAGATCAATTCCCTGATGAACATCTGTTTGCCATTGCCATTCGAACACCCTGGTATGCTGATGTCACCAATTACCTTGCAGTGGGTAAGTTACCAAAACACCTAACCCCTCAGGAACAAAAGCAAATTGTTCAAAAAAGCACTCGATTTTCGTGGATTGGAGACCATTTATTCCATACAGGGGCAGACATGCAAATCAGGAGGTGTATTCGAGAGGATGAGATCCTAGACATCTTAAAAGCTTGTCATAATGGACCATGCGGGGGGCACTTTGCCGACAAAAGAACAGCACATAAAGTACTACAGGCAGGATACTATTGGCCTACAATTTTTAAGGACGCGAAAAAGTTTGTACAAGCCTGTGACAGCTGCCAGTGAGCAGGAAAACCTGGTCAAGCTGATGAAATGCCTCTGAGACCACAAGTGGTTATTGAGCCATTTGAACGATGGGCTCTCGATTTCGTCGGGCCCATTAATCCACCATCAAACCAGAGGACATACATCCTGGTAGCAACAGACTATGTTACTAAATGGGTTGAGGCTGAATCATTAGCTAGAGCTACAGAAGATTCGGTAATACAATTTTTGTTCCATTTGTTTGTACGTTATGGTCTTCCGAGAGAAGTAATTACAGATGGTGGACCACAATTTGTTGGAAATAAACTAGCTGCAAAACTTAACAACTATCATATCCAACATAAGATCACTACTCCCTACCATCCGCAGGCAAATGGACAAGTAGAAAACAGTAACAAGATAATTGAATCAATCTTAACAAAGACTATCGCATCACACATGCGTGATTAGGCTGCTCGGCTACCTGAAGCACTGTGGGCTTATAGAACCACATGGAGAAGTACGACAGGCTATTCACCTTATTAATTGGTGTTTGGGAAACAACCAATCTTTCCTATCGAATTTGAGATCCAAACACTACGAACTGCACAAGAGGTCGGCTTAGATCTGAATGAGGCACAGATCAATCGACTACGACAAATCAACGAATTGGATGAGATTAGGCTCTCTGCATTACAAAACACAGCATTAATCCAACAGCAGCGAGCTAAGTGGCATGATGCACTTATAAAGAATAAAGTCTTCCATGAAGGAGACTGGGCTCTGTTATACGATTCTCGGTTCCAGGATTTCCCGGGGAAACTCCAGACTCGCTGGCTAGGACCATATGAGATCCAGAAGGTGCACGACAATGGGACCCTCACTCTGATCACAATTGACGGTTCTGGACATACGTTCAAAGTAAATGGCCACCGAGTTCGTCTCTATCAAAGACCTCTTACTCGGGAATCCTTTTGTCAACAGCTGCAGCAAGATACTGATTTGGAGATCTCAGGAGAGGAAGCGAAATCTTCCTCACCTATAACTTAAGCAACTCGTTTTTCATAATTTGTACATAACATCCTGTACATATGTTCTTTTCATCTTTGTTTGTAGTATTTTTGTTACCTTATTTTGCACAGCACTTTTTGATTTTGCTGTTCCTTTTCAAAAGGAACAGCACTGGTTTGATTTTGCTGTTCCTTTTCAAAAGGAACAGCACTCGTGTGATTCTGTTGTTCCTTTTCAAAAGGAACAGCACTTTTGGTGTTTTGCTGTTCCTTTGCGAAAAGGATCAGCACTTGGTGTTTTTGTTGTTCCTTTGCGAAAAGGAACAGCACTTGTTGCTTTGCTGTTCCTTTGCGAAAAGGAACAGCACTTTTTTGCTTTGCTGTTCCTTTGCGAAAAGGAACAGCACTTTTTGCTTTGCTGTTCCTTTGCGAAAAGGAACAACACTTTTTGCTTTGCTGTTCCTTTGCGAAAAGGAACAACACTTTTTGCTTTGCTGTTCCTTTGCGAAAAGGAACAACACTTTTTTGCTTTACTGTTCCTTTGCGAAAAGGAACAGCACTTTTTGCTTTGTCGTTCCTTTGCGAAAAGGAACAGCACTTTTTGCTTTGTTGTTCCTTTGCGAAAAGGAACAGCACTTTTTTGCTTTGCTGTTCCTTTGCGAAAAGGAACAGCACTTTTTGCTTTGCTGTTCCCTTGCGAAAAGGAACAGCACTTTTTTGTTTTGTTGTTCCTTTGCGAAAAGGAACAGCACGTGTGGATTTTTGTTGTTCCTTTGCGAAAAGGAACAGCACGTGTGGATTTTTGCTGTTCCTTTGCGAAAAGGAACAGCACTCTTTGTGCTTTGCTGTTCCTTTGCGAAAAGGAACAGCACTCATGTATTTCTTTTTCCAAGAGACAGAATTTGGCTAATTCTGCTATTTCTTTTCCACAAGATAACTCATTTACATCCTTCTCTCAGAGAGGACACCATCAGAACCTTTCTGCTCCTATTGGGACGTTTTGCGATTATGCTCTCCTAAATCCTTTAAGATATAGCAATGACATTATGCAATGAACATAAAGCATGATATACCGAAACCAGCATATCATAAATCGCTACTATTTTAACAGTCAGTATATATAAGAAGACAAGAGGAGGGACATTAACTTTCGTCTTCACTGTCATTATCTTATTCCCGAACCGTGGTTTGGTAATTTTTATCATGTCGATCTCCCTAAAAACTTTCTTGATCATTACTGAGGAATATGAGCAAACGATTTATATCTGTCTGTTGGGATTGTAAGACTTCTTCCACCATTCCCCGCTCTTAAGGAGTGCGGAACCACCCCTATGTGTAATTGAACAAAGAAAAAGAGAAGTGTGCTGCAAAAGAAGAATAAAAGAAAAAATAAAAACAAGATATGAAATCGTCAAATGCAGGATAGGGGGTCTCATTCAGAGCCAGCCTACCATGATCATAAGGATGGAAGCGAAGTGGCATTCCCATTACGGCCACCACACCAGGGATATGGTCCAAAGGTAAAATAACAAGCAAACCTTGGAACAGGAGGTCTCATCACGAGCCAGCCTGACCACGTTTCGTGCCTACCTTGTGAATGACATTATGGTTATCTGGTCACCAAGCCAGCATAATGGCCTGCATTTTGACAAAGCACTCTTCAGAAGATACACAAAGGATAATGGTTCCGGAGGGTGAGATAAACAACTTTGCCAAGGTTATGAACACCTGTTGGCAGCAGAGCTCTGTTAATGGCATTGGAGTCGTAATATTTACACCAACAGGTATGATATTAAGTCTGTTTGTCTTTTATATCCTTTGCATGTATCATATGTCACACCCTGATATAATTATCGCATGAACATTATCACCAATCATGGCAACGGAATTGACAATGACTACTGGAGACTTGGTACAGTTGACAGACGTCCAACCCCTCAGTTCCTCATTATATCACACTGGCTTATCTAAAAAGCGATCCACTTTTCTGCCTTGGTTTCAGTACTCCATTGTCCATTTACAACATGGCATAATTCTACCTGCTGTACTTTATGATTTGACTCCCGACTGGCTGCTGCTCCTCTCTTTGACGGCTGGGGGCAGCCTATCAGATCGCGGGGGGGAGGTAACCTCATTACTCCAATGGTTACGTGGCTGCACACCATTCGGGCAAAATAATGGCACGATTTAACGGTATGATGATCTCATTCTACGGACTGCCATCCACGATCTTTCTCTTTGCTGCATGCTCTGCGAAGATCCTTCCTAAAATTAGCATCGAGTATCCTCTCTGCTTGGTAAATACTGCAAACAGTTGCTGTTTCATTCCTGAGTCTATTTCTGGAGTAAGCTATGGGCGGGAGGACAATCCGAAGTGAACCGCACAAGCTGACCGCGTCCGCTGCTGCCCGCGAAATTCTGGAAAATGCAGGATGGTTGAATTACTTCAACCGCCTGCAAGAATCGAATGAGGCTGTAGCATTGGAATTCCTGCAAAATTTGCAGGAAAACCACTCTATAGTCGGAGGAAAGCGGATAGGAGTTACGGAGGACATTATCGCAGAAACCTCAGGATTACCAGCGGTTGGACCCAGATGGGAGCTGAAGAAGGAAAGACTGCAGAAAGTAATGGAAATTTTCCAAAGCGAAGGCCAAAGTCTGACAGTCAAAGGGAAAGGAGTTCTGCCGACAACACTGGGGGAACCCTGGACCGAGCTGGCGAAGATAGTGCAGAGCTATATCACCTGTGGAGGGAGAAAAGATGTGGTAAGGGCTCGTCACTTAAAACTTCTAGCTGTTTTAAAGGGAAAATGTTCTGTAAATCTCCCTGCCCTTTTAAATTCGTTATTACATGATGCGGCCCGAAGCCTGAAGAAGGCTCAGCACACAGATACGGTTGTTAGCCACCACGGACTGATTCGGCTAATAATAAGCCACAGTCTTACCCAACAGCAAGGCACCTGGGAGGAATTGGTCGAAACAGTTAAAGAGGGACTGGCTGTACCACCCCCAAAATCTGAACGAACCTCCAGCACACTGGAACGTTCATAAAAACATAAGAAGCCAGCAGCAGAAAATCATGATGTTTCAAAACGAAAGCAGTCCTCCAGCGTGCCAGAACAATCAGAGAAACGTAAGAAGTCGGCGGCAGAAAAGCATGATGTTTCGAAACGGAAGCAACCCTCCGATACGCCGGAATGACCAGAGGAACCTAGAGAACCTGTTGGCACTCCCAACCTACCTGAAAGACCTAGGAAGTCAACTCGATTGGTTCGAATACGGGGAAGGTTGGAAAAGATTCAGAAAACTGCGGCCCAACCAATTGAAATCGAGGACGAACCTCCGGAAGTGGAAGGTGAATTACCCGAAGGAAATGCTGAGCAATCAGAGGCTGGAACTAACCAGCCAGAAGGAGGAATTGAAGAAGGACACAACCAATTTGAAGGAGAAGAGACCACCAAGCAAGACAATCAAGAAGAAGAAAACGCACAATCTATGGGTAGCCCGTTGCAAGACCCTCCAGGAGAAGAGGAATTGGCAGCAGTTCTGGCCAATATGAGAGGATACGGCCAAGCCTCCAGTACAGGAGGCATCCTTGATGGCCCCGCAGAAGAAGAATTACCCGAAGAAAGGCATGCAGAAGAGGCAGGGGAAGAAAACCTGCCTGGCTATGGTAATGAAGCAGAAGACATCAATCCGGGACAATCTGTCCCCAGGACGCCGGAAGATGTTCCAGGAGAGGAAGAAGAAGTAAGATTGAAGGCCAAACCCTCTGCCGAGGCAAGGGAAATTGAAAAATTGAGAAAGAAGCAGCAGAGGATGCTGGGCACGATAGCCAGACTCTGGCAACAAATTAGAATGTTGAAAGCCAGTCTGAGAATACAAAAAACTGCAAGGAAAAGGAAGAGGACCACGGCAGCAAGAACCCCGAGGGTTAGAGTTCGTTTTGATGGACGAAACCCCATCAGGAGACCTACTGTCGAGGAACAGTCTGCTGTTCCAAATGATAATGAGGAACAAGGTGATGTTCCAATAGAAACTGCTGTTCCATCTGGCCCGGAGGAACAAATGGACATTCCAATGGAACAGCAAGAGGCTCCGGTGGCAGGAAGACCAAAGCAACCCTTTGTTCGCATTAAAAAGGAAACGAATAGCAAAGAGGTTCAAACAGAAGCACCTCCCTCGGGTGTAATTCGGGTCCGAAATTCCAAACAACGTAATAAGAAGGTCCAGGTTAAACTTCCAGCTTCTACGGCTGTGTGGAAGAAAGACCCAAAAACCAGAACCTTGCATAAAATGATGAAGGAAGCCCAGCAGGAGGCCGAGCAATTGCGAGAACAGACGGTCCCCAAGGAAAGATATGAAGAGCTCCAACAGCAACTTCGAAACATCAGTCAGTCTGAGATCCAGGCCTTTGAAGGATGGCAGAAGGAGCAGGAAAAGGTTGCTAAGGTAACTCGTCGACTAGATAGTGTTGTTAAGCAGAGGGACACCCTGTGTTCCTTGTATACTGATGTTTTGACTTGTAGAGCCCCTGCTAAAAATTATGCTTTGTTTTTGCTTGAACGATATTTGAGATTAAAAATAAAAGCTGTTAGGGCAGGAGCACCTATCCATATCAACACTGTTAATGATTTTATAGACTGCTGCAAGCACTATGGAGTTAAAGTTCAAAGGTTGTTATGTGAATTTTACCTGCACAATCTTGTCTTAGACCAAGAAACTGATTTGAATCCTGGCCCTTTCGTTGGCGATATACAATTCCAAGCCTTTATCTCATTTGGGGTGAATCAGTTAAAATGGCTTAAAGCTTACAACATCTTCCAGAGGCAAGAGAATAGTTTAGACCTATGGGTACGAGCTGAACCTAGGGACCCAGCAGCATTATGGAGAGAGCATAGGAGTGTGATGAGGATCCCAGGTGTCATGAAGATATTAGGTCCCATGCATGGAGACTTGATCCGAAATGGTCTAGAGTATTTCCTGACTATTAAAGACCATGCCCTCCATGCTGCAAAGTTTCGCTACCGAACCTCTAACCCAAACATCCAGCTCAGGGAACCCTTTAACTTTGAGAATTTTGAATTGGCTGCCAGTCGATTGAGTCTCTATGGGGAACGGATTCTGCGAGCAGGACCATTCTGGTTGGGGTATCGGTTTCGCAACCCAATTATTTGGCATCCTGCACCTGGATATCAGGCCCTATATGAGATGCCTGCAGATCAGTTAGATCCGTTCTTTGACCATCTAGTTGCTAATCATGGTTGTCGACCTCTTCATGAGATCCCTTCTCCGGCCTACTCTCTCACAGCCTTGCATGTCAATTATAACGTTTTCATGAGGACATGAAACAGGGTAAGCAGGGGGGGTGTGTGGAGCACTTGGAAGGTATGCTTTTTGACAAGCAATCTAGTGGTTTTCCAATAATATTTCTAACCTTTTCTACATTATGAGTCTAAAGAATATAAGGGTTTTGATAAATTGTGTGAAAATGGACAAACGAAGCTCAATCACTAATAATTGATGTTTTCTATGCAGAAGGATGCGGAAACAGGGAATCATCGAGTAAAAACAAGAAGCGAAGGGAAAGTAACTGCTGTCCCGTCGACAGGGAACCGGATGCGGACAAGATCAAGTAAAATTAGAGCCGAATAGTCCAGGAAAAGAACACAGGATACCGAGACGGAGAACGCAAGAAAGGAAAGAGAAGAACTGAACGATTAGTGAATCCCTCAGGATCTTTGATCCTGAGGGATCGTTGCTTTAAGCTTATCTTTTGTATCTAGATATCTCCGTCATTTCTGTTATATAAAGGTACCACGCCATCGAGCGTGAGGGAGGACTGTTGTTGTAATTACAAGCTTCAGAATAACTTTGATCATTAAGTTTTGTTAAGACCTGATTTTGTATACTTTTGTTAATGCAATCAATATAAAGGACTTGGTGTTCACTTCGTTCTGTATCTGAAGTAACTTTAAGCAGTGTACCATTGGTAGCCAAGGGCCCAGCTCCGACGGTCACTTGTTGTTGTATCATACGGTGATTTGTGTGGTTTTCTTATTTCTCTTGTTTCATTAATCCGATATATCTTTTATATGATAGACTATGCTTCCTAATTAATATCTGAATCTGAATAAGTTCTTTAACTCACGTCTCTGTATTACACAAAGTGAATCTATTCGAATTGCATCCATTTCTATAGCAGGATATTGGTATGAATGTTATCATCATTGGATTCATATAGAATAAGTATTTGCGAGGCTTGAAGATAACATCACTTTGTTCAGAAACATAGTCACATCATACATTACTCTCGGATTGCTACAGTAGTCTAGAACGTGTACATACATCGGAGTTTGTTGTTCCATTTGAGTTTGTTGTTCCATTTGAGTTTGTTGTTCCATTTGAGTTTGCTATTCCAATTTATATGATTGACGTTTCCTGTTTATGATAGGTTGTTGTTCCATTTAATTACTGCTGTTCCATTTGATTACTGCTATTCCATTTTAGAATTGCTGTCCCATTTTACTTTCGCTAATCTGCCTTTATTGCTTTTGCGTGATAGCAGGCCTAAGGCTTTCGTGAGCCCAGCAAGATGTTGCCTAGCTCCCAGACCTATAAGTCCATGCTTTGGTTTTCTTTCTTTATCAGTTTCTAAAGGGAAGGGTTATTGTTTCCGTACCCTTGACTGATCAATTGCTTTGTGTGATTTTATCTTTTGAGTTGGTTTAGTTACAGCTTAGTGTTTGTTTCCTTTCAAATTATTAGAACGCTATACTACCGAGCATTACTTGGACAAAACAGCCTTGGATTGAGTTACTCCTTGAAAGAACAAAACAATCCCGGATTGACTTAATAATGTGGAATAATTGGTGGTGTGAGAGACCCTAGTTATCGCTCTACAATAATGATCTAGTGAGATGGGTAATCGAAAGTATTAATATAACAGATAGAGATTTCTTCACAGCTGATGGAAGGATGTTCAAGACATTCAAACCTGAAGATGTCAAGAGAATGTATCACTTGTCGGATCCCTAGCGACACTACAACAAATCATTCTTGGAATATTTTGCTAAGGAGAATCAGATAGAGTCAGACCCTATCAAATAATGGAGACATTTTCCTAACAAGCATAAACATGAATCTTCTAGTATGTACTCTGTGGACTCCTTAGCATCTCCATATTGTTATGTTGCTGCTATGGTATGTAGGCTCTTTGGAAGCCCCGATTCTGCTAGATTTTCTATAGAAATGGTTCCATTGATAGAAGCAATGATCAACTCCTTTGTTATGGATTGGGCAACTATTCTATCAGATAAAATGGCCAGTCAAATACTAGATTATAGAAAGAACAGATTTGTCACCACCCGAGTTGTGCCCCCATTCTATATGAGTGCTTACATAATGGACACAATCTATTTTAATTCTGACTTTCCCATCCTAGGTTGGAAATGGACTATTTAGGATCCAACCCCCATTCATATTTATCATAAGTACTTATGGAAGTCTGAATACAAGAATCATTTATACAGGATTTGCCATGGTTTCATTTTACCTGTCCATCAAGCTATCTTTAATAAACTTACTCCTCGGCTATTTGATGAGGCTAGCATTGATTTAACCGCAATCGGCAGTTGGTTCGGGGAGGAGAAGTTCACCTATATTAGGGTTTTTGGCAGTATTACAGATCCTCATGTCCTTCCACTCTACATTCCAGATAAGCTATTATCTAGGGAAGTAGCCTACCAGATAGTGGAAAAAGGGATGTCTAGAAACCTTAAAGAGTCTAAGAAACAAGTGTGGCCTCCATTTCCCCTCCGCTGTGGCACTTACACATTGCATGATTTTAAGCATGCTGAGAAAGAAGCAAAGAAAACAAAGGATCTGAGTCTAGTGGTTATTCCTAAAAGAAAATATGATCCAAACAAGGTTGCTTTCAATTTCACCACTCAGGTGAAAGTTAGTAAATTCATACATGAGAATGATGAGTTTGATGACTTATTCGCTTTAGCAGAGTTATTCTCAACAGTAAGTCATCTGACAAGATTCAAATTGGGAGCTGGCAAGATGGAGAAATTCATGGAATACAGGACACAGAGGTCACTTCCAGAGAAGGTGAAACAAGTGGAAAGACCAGTGACCCGCTTAACAGAGATGTTCATATTGACCCCATCTTGATTAAAGAATGGGAGCAATTTGATCAAAAGATCAAAAGCCATAGCGATCCCCAAAACATTATCACATCAGTATCACCCGCAACACAATGACCCATTGTTCCTGGTAGTGTGATTGAAGGAACACCCAGTGAAGACATAGCTCAAAAAGAGATTGAAATAATCCCTGAAAATCCTTCAGAAGAAATTATATTGAATATTGAGGAAATACCACCCTTGGATGTATTTTATAGCCCAAAACACAGGGCTGTAGTCAAGAGACAGAGGAAGGAAGAGCTGCTAAACTACCAAAAATTCAAGAGTCGCATAAAGAAATATTGTTTTCAGAATGGGAAACACAGTTGATAAAGGTAGAAAGGGCTACCTCCAGGGCCAGGGCTATAATGAATAATGTGATTGAGCTGGTGAATGATAATTTATATGGAGCCAATTTAATTTTTGATTGTTCCCCAGGAAATCTTCCTAAGGCGAAAGTGTTACAAAATCAATGGAAGCAAGATTTGGCCACCAAAGATGAACAACTCAACAGAGTACAAAGCCTTAATTGGGATGCATATTGGTCCTTTTTGGTCAAGCCGCACAGCCAATAGATGACCATCAAATGCCTTGTCGATGTTGTTGATCGCATGATGCCCGAGCTTTCAGATGCCACATACATAGGACAACTACACTCCAGGATGATTCATCCTCCAGAAATTCAAAACATGCTCTCAATTTGTCGGTTATGGATACAAGAGAAGAAATAGATGTGATGAATCTCTTCAAAGGCAATCACAATACTATTTTTGAAATTAAAATCCCATATTTTAATATGGGCAGTTCCAATAACTCTCAGCGATTTTTGTGGACAGTTTGTTTTAATTTTATTAGAAAAACCATTTCATGTTATTTTAGAAAGGGTCCTCAATTTGTGCAAAACTAGACTTGAGAAGTTTGCACTTCTACACTTCTTAATTTATTTTTTATAAGTCATGGATCAAGGTGTTAGATTTTTGTGAAAGAGCTTCATTAAGACCTACACTTTTGTGTCTCCTTGGAGTTTTTGGAATAAGAAGGTGGAAACAGAATATTACTTACATAACGAGACTCAAATGCATTTGGTATTTCTTTCATTGTTCTTTTTGTCTTGCTTTCTATGTAATTAGCATTCCATTTGATTTGCTATTGTTGATATACTCACATGCTTCAAACAACTCTATATTATGTCACTTCTGAATGATTTAGAATTGTTATATTAAAGATATATGTCAACAATAAATATTAGTATGTTATGTGATATGTTTTCACAATTACTTTGTTTATTTTCTTAATAGAGTAATCATTATTTAAATGCATCTTTCTATGGATAAGTAAATAATCTATATTATTATTTGTCTGCTAGGAATCATCAAGAATCGCATTGTTATGAGATTACCCGAGTTATATAGATATATCTATATATTTTAAAGTTATAGATTAAATCACCTATAATCTTTGTTATACATTTAAAACACTCAATCATCAAACCATACATTATTGGGAAATTGGTCCCATAATATCCAGTTGGATCCACCATACCAAACAGAGGAGTTGTACTAAGGTCTGGACCAGGTGGTTATACCCAATGTTGGTGCTACTATTTTAGAGGCATCAACATTTTTGGTGCTAGAATGAGGGCCAGACTATGAATGGCGAGTAAATCTAAATCCACAAGTCATTCTAAGAGTAAAACTCCCTCACCATCTCCTCCAACTTCTCCTTCGCATTCTAAATCTCCTATTCCTAAGTGAGAAGTTGAAAATAAAAATACAACGCCCACTGCTAAAACCCTAAACACACTAGACAATTCTTCTCTTGAACCCCTTGAAGTACAGTCTTTGATTCACAAACTCCTAGGGTTTTCAATATCCCAAGAAGAGTCTAAGTTATCCCAAGACAGTGTGACTTCGTAATATATCCCATCGCAACTGCTTACTAGGGCAAAGAGTCAAAAACTTGGTATTTCACCAGTTGAATTCCCTCTACCAAGTCAAAAAAAGGCTAGGAAGACACCATCAGAATCTAACAGTGAGACTTTGTCCTCATCATCGTCCATTCCATCCATACCATTGCAAGGTCATCCATTCGTTTCCCAACTTTAGATCATAGTCCAAACAGGTATAGGAACTTCAACATCCTCTCCCTAATCACTTTCAACTGCTTCGTCACCCTCTTCTACTGTTAGCTCAACGATGGCACATAATAGATCTCAACCAAGACCATGGACCAATCTAGGAGCTATTAGAATGCCTGCACCTTTGAGCCAATTGCCAGCACATCTTGAAAAATGGTTACCAAAATTTAATCGTGACATTGGCCTGTTAGCAAAAGAACATATAAACAATTTCATGTTATCAATCAACTTGAATGGAGTAACGGAAGAAGATGATGTTGTTCGACTATTTCCATACACTCTACAAGGAGCAGCAGGATCGTGGTAATTTTCATTACCACTAGGGTCTATCAATAGCTGGGATGCTTTTCAGGAGCAATTTCTATCTAAATTTGGTGATGATAAGTCCACAGCAACTCTGATTAATGATCTCTCCAATCTAAAATCTGAATCAAAGGAACCCATCAAAGACTTCAACTCACGCTTTAATAAGTTGTTGAATAAAATTCCTGCGACATACAAGACTAGTGAGGAAGTCCAAAATGAATGGTATATTTCTGCCTTGCCTTCAAACATAGCTGTTGGGTGCTAAAATGTGTCTTTTAAAACTCCTAATTGCCTCACATTAATTATCAACCTAGGTAAGTCTTTTTGTTTCAAGAGTGCACACAATATGTGCAAGTTATAAATCCAGAGAGTAATGCTTTTTAAGTTGAATTATAAAACTTGATACAAGAGTAACTGGATGCAATCATGAATCTCAAGCTATAACTTTTAAAAGAAATAATACATCTAAGCATCAGGACTTAATCTCAAACAAAACCATAATCAAATCTGAAGCAAGCAATTCAATTGAAAATAGCATCAACCGAGAGCATAGTAGCATTAACCAATCTCTTCTAGTTGATTCTATCTAAATCACACTCAATCTCAATTAAGCAATTCAAATGGAAATGATGTCAACCGAGATTTCAATAGCATTAACCAATCTCTTTCAGTTGATTCTATAATAACCACACTCTCACGTATGCCCTATTCTACAATGCTGTAAACAAAAGAAAATGAAATCAATGCTCTAATCCACGCCTGCCTGTGTAAAAATAACTCACGCTTATGCTAGAAATTAAACACTCTGTAATGAAATTAACACATGCTCTGCAATGAAATTAACACTCACAACCTACAGAATTGACAGAATTGAAATGCAACCGGTAATGGAAATCTACAGTGCTGGTGCTAATCTAGCTAGATCTCCCAGTTGTGGCGGGCCCTTGCCACTTCTGGGAGGAAAGAACTTACAGTAACTGGAGAATTAAAAACCACTCAGGCTTAATCAACACGTCTCATTCGATTCGATCTGCACGCATCAAGGGAAATCAACAGACTCTTTCATTGAATGAAAATAATATAACATAGTCTACCTGTAATTCAATAGTGATTACATGTATATATCAAAATCTCTCCATTATCCCCTCTCCTCCTATCCTATCCTATCCTATCTCTAATGATCCATATCCCTCTTTGATCTTTGTTCTCATTTAAATACATAGAGAGCAGAGAGAAGTTACAACAGATATGATTACAAAATGATTCCCATAACAAAATTGGATTGTTCACAACAAATTGATCAGCAATATCATATCTGAAATATCTTTCCATCAACATTCAATAGGAACAGGTCGAATTTGGTATTGCAACTGAGATAATTTGGAAACCGGCCACAACAGTGAATCTAAGAAAAACGTCTTCAGAGAACCTTCTGTTTCTCTTAATATGGACCGAATTTGGGAAAACTGCATAATAAAAAACTAATTTGGTCTGTTCTAAACAAAACCCATGTTTCGGATTTTCCAGATTCTTCTCCATTTTCCCGAAACATCCAATGCAAAACTATCACTTCTTATTCCAGCGAATTTCTGAGTTGGAATATTTAATGATGAGCTGGAGATCAAATCTGCAATCTGGAAAATATCTTAGAGGCTAAAATGGTGAGTGATGTTACAAAAAATTTATTAATAAATCATCATTGGTAAAATCATGCATAATAATCATCAATTTATTAAAAATAAAGGAGAAGAAATAATATTTATCCATAAGAGCATAAATAATTATAAAATGGAATTATATGATAAATCATGATAAATGATGTGATAAAGAATGGTAGAAATGGATGAAATAGGCATTGAAGAGTGATAATAATAATGACAACCTAGCGGCCCAACATAACCCCAAACAAAATATATTGCATGTCCTCATGCAACCCAAAGACTCTGTATTAACTAAGCAATAATACAAAAATTGTTCATCCCAACTCATGAAATGGATGGAACAAATGAATTCTTCCTCAAATAATGAATATTCAATTTTAGCAATGTTGATGAAGGTGTAACAATTTTTACATTGATGTTCAACTATATGTATATGAAGTTGCAGCAAAATATGATATAAGTAATAACAAACTTCATTAACCATTTCCTCAAAACTACAAACCAGATTTTGTTCAAATTTTGCAAGTAGATTTCTACTATATTAATGCTTCTATGATCCAAAAATCATATCGTTTTGATGCATGGATCATGAGATATAAACAAAATGGCTGTAGGTGACAGTGCATGATTTCAGAAATTTGACAAACTAATTTAACTTGAAATTGTCTGGGTTTGTGTATTTTAATGATACCTCTTTGTTATCCAAAAATCACAAGAATTCAATTCATAGTTTTAAAGATATACGCCAATCAATTTCTGCACTGTATAAAAATGAAATTGTATGCCTTAAATGAGAAAGAAAGTAGAAAACATTCATCATGTGTAGCAATTCCTCCCCCAAACTAGAGAGTTAGCATGCCCTCATGCAATGTTAAAAAAACAAATTGAGGTGGTTGCTACAATCTGTTGAAATCTATGCTTGGTGTAAAACAACATGGGATAAGGGAGGTGGTGAGAATGAATAAGAAGATCAATGGATGATAAAGAATATTAATGGCATGGTCATAAGAAAGAAATGAATGAAAGTAACACTCCCCCAAACTGAAAGATGATATGTCTCTGAAAAATGGGAAGTGGTAAAGATGTGGAATGAATGATGATAAATAATGCTCAATGGATTTTCATGAAAGTCTCCTAAATTTTCAATAAATCAAAAACTTATGCTATTTTACCTCAAGTTTTACCTCCGAAAAAATGTGGAATGACATGTATGGACTAGCATTTGTTGAAGCTGATGTAGGCTGAGTTGATGTTGAAAGTGATGCAAAAGGTGGAATCCAGGCAAGCACATCATGTTTGAACAATTGTTCATGTTTGCGAGTTTCTCGAGCCTCTTCTGTTAGTTGCAATAGTGTGGCCTTGCTGCGAATAGAGTTTCCCCCCATACTTGTTATTCTCCTATAAACAAATCACTATTTTGCATGCAAATTTCTTGAATCCACTTTTTTAGTTTTGAACGGCAACAGATAAGCTGTATGCAAAAATTTCAATCAGAAAAAAACTTTTATATAAATGCAATACTAATATTTTGTTAAATCAACAAGTTATGGAAAAGTGCAGTAATTATATCACATGCTATCCCATAATTCATACCTTCCCCCTCCAATTAGAAAAGGGCATTCATGACCATAAAGCATAGGAAAAGTGTTGTTCTGATGGCAAGGCAAGGGAATGAATACGACAGTAAATGAAGCAGAGAACACATATCAATGATAGGACAGCAAGAGGTATGGTTATAATGAGAGCAGAGTGTGTAGAGGTAGTTATGAATAAGAGATAGGACGCTTTGGATTGATGATAAGTTATGCGAAAAAGAAAATGACAGCAATATGCTAAAAAGATGCTTTGCTGACGGTATTCTAGACAAAAATGATGTGATTGATCGGAAAACAATTTCTCATGCGTAAAGGTTCAAAATAGGGAAAAATTAAGGAAATAACTTCTCTGATAAAAAAAATAGAATAAGAAAATGGTATTATAGTAATAATTGACGATAAGATATAACTTCAATACCATAAGCAGAGCCTCTGCTGCCAGTGGGCATCCATAGCCTCAGTAAGGTTGCTTTTTAACCCATATGAGTCAGGATTCTCAATTTATAAATGGAGAGTTCTAGTGTTGTTCTATAGAAGAGATCAGTGTGCTGGCATGGTAACGAGATAACCACACTGCCATTCACTGGAATGTAGCAAAAGTGATCAGGTCGGCTCGTGATGAGACCTCCTGCTCCAAGGATATTTTGGATATCTAATGGATCATAACCCTAGTGTGGTGGCCATAGTGGGAATTTCACTTTGCTACATCCTTAAGAACATGGTAGGCCGACTCTTGATGAGACCCCATATCCTCTATCTATAGGCAAACTTTTGCTGTTATTATACATTTTTATGATAAATAGAGGGAGGCTCAGTACTCCTTAAGAGTAGGGATGGTGGAAGAAGTTGAACATGTCAATAGAAAAAAAAAAAAAAAAATATATATATATATATATATATATATATATATACCCATAAGCTCATTTATTACAGACAGAGAAGATTATAACCAGGAAGGGTGGAACCAGCATTGTATTAAGATTATCAATCAGTGTCATGTACAATAGAAAATGATGTAGTAAAGTAGTATATAAATAATTGTGTCCTTTTGAAAAGAATCTATCATTAAGGAGTTGTCCTATTAAAGATCATAACATGAATGATATTAACTCGCTTCGATAGAATCCATAATTCTTGTCTTCATAAAAGTAGTGTACTTCATGCCCTGAAAGGGAATCAGTAAAATGTGGTTGAAATGAACTAGGAATAATCCCATAAGAGGAAGGAAGTGCTATTCATAACACACAAAACTTCACAAGAAGCAAAAATGTTGTTCTTAAGAGGGAACAACAAAAACTCAAAAAGTGTTGTCCCCAAGAGGGAACAGCAAAAAAACTTAAAAAGTGATGTTCCCTGGAAGGAATAGCAAAAACACTCAAAAAGTGTTGTTCCCTGGAAGGAACAACAAAAACACTCGAAAAGTGTCGTTGCCTTGATGGAATAGCAAAAAAACGCTCAAAAAAAGTGTTAACTCCAAAAGTGTTGTTCCCTTGAGGGAACAGTAAAAAAAAACTCGAAAAAAGTGATGTTCCCTTTAGGAAACGCAATTGTTCCTTGGAGGAAGTAGCAAAAAAACACTTGGAAAAAATGTTGTTCCCTTTAGGGAACAGTAGTTGTTCCCTAGAGGTAACAGCAAAATCATACTCAGAAAAAAAGTGTTGTTCCCTGTAGAGAATAGCAAAGGAAAACATACAAAAAAGTGTTGTTCCCTTTAGGGAACAGTAAAAAATACTCGCAGAAAGTGTTGTTTCCTTGGAGGGAATAGTTGTTGTTCCCTGTAGGGAACAGCAAAAGCACACAAAAAGAGTGTTGTTCCCTATAGGGAACAGCAAATCAACACACATGAAAAAGTGTTGTTCCCTTTAGGGAACAGCAGTTGTTCCCTGTAAGGAACAACAAATCAACACACACGAAAAAGTGTCATTCTTTTTAGGGAATAGCAGCTATTCCCTGTAGGGAACAACAAATCAACACACACTAAAAAGTGTTGTTCCCTTTAGGGAACAACAAATCTACACACGAAAAAGTGTTGTTCCCTTTAGGGAATAGCAGTTGTTCCCTGTAGGGAACAGAAAATCAACACATGAAAAAGTGTTTTTCCCTATAGGGAACAACAAATCAATACACAAAAAAGTGTTGTTCCCTTTAGGGAACAGCAGCTGTTCCCTGTAGGGAACAGCGAATCTATCATAACTCTGTTTCTGAGCTCCCTACTAGACACCCAGTCAATGTTTTGGTTATAACTTTTTCGTTTCAAATCCAAATTGAGTGATTCAAATCAGGTTAGAAAGTAGACATCAAGGGCTACTTAGGATAGAAACGGGTTTTAAAAATATAGTCATTTAGGCCTCCAAAAACTGACTGTCCCAACTCTGTTCCTAAGCTACGTACTAGACACTTTGTCAATGTTTTGGTTATAACATTTTCGTTTCAAATCCAAATTGAGTGATTAAAATTGGGTTGGAAAGTATACATCAAGGGATACTTAGGATAGAAATAGGTTTTAAAAATATTCCCTTTTGGCCCCTCAAAACATGACTGTCCCGACTGTGTTTTCAGAAATTTCATGAAGCCCACAAGTCAAAAAATATGATATTCAAGCATTTTTTTCAAATCGGTGATAAAAATGAATATGAGTGTTTGTAGAAATTTATTTCCATTATAATTCATCTCTATACACAAATGAATTAAAACATTTATCACCGATGTTGATTTCCACAGCGTGTTGCAACAAAAACAACTATTTTTACATAAAAACAAGATGTATTTATTTATGTCCTTATTTATTTGATTTTTTACACTAACCTACTCTGATTTGAAAAATAAATATGATTACGTATAAGAGTACTTCCAGTGGAACCATTTTCTAAATAAGGCTTCAAGTGTGTATATACCCAAATTTGAAAAATGCATGTAATAAATATTAGGGTATGAGAAACCAACTTCCCTTGAAAATATGGTGTCAAAAATTGTTGAAGTATGGAGTAATGTTGCAAGCAAATGATGAAGTGAAACCAATCTTCAATATATCATTTACTTTCTTGATTTCTCATAGCCATCATATCATGAAGTTCTTGAGATTTTAAAACGACTTGTTGATGCAGACTAGAAAAAACCTCATTTTCTTCCATAACTTCTACAATTTTTGGATTTGAAACATTATGAATCTCAATATAAGTTTTCTCCAATGGTGAATGTGAGATAGAATGGGTGGGAAAGGTGGGTAAATTTTTCATTTCAACACTGTAAGCATGTTGTACTGGTTTATTATGGTAAGGGTGTGGAATGATTTGAGCAGGGAATTGTGTAGGGAATGAAGTATTTTGATGATGTAGTTGATTGGGTTGAGTGGATAATTTTGATAGGCAAGCAAGATGTTGTGGAAGAGCTAATGAAGAATATGGAGGATGTGTTTGTACTACAAGATGAGGGAGAGTAGTCATGCAATCATAAGATGAACCATGCCAAACTTGTAGACAAGATTTGTGGGGGTTATATTGAGATGAACATGGCTACCCTAACACATGAGTATTCCAATGGATTATGCAAGAGAATGGAGAGGAAGTGTTTTGAACCATACCTGTAGGCCATGATTTCCATGGTTTTGACCTTGTTGCAACTTCCTCATCTCTTTGATATGATACTTCCATCCTAGATAAGTAAGAACAACTATCTATGGGATGCTCCTTTTGGTAATGAGGGAAAAACACTTCTTCAATTTCTTGATTTTTCTGAACCTACAAAACATCCAATTTTGAACTTAGAGAGCTAATAAAATCAACTTTAAAAGTTTCAAATAAAACATTGATTTCAGCTCTTATGTCTCCTGTTCTTGTAGTATATTTGGAAAAGAAAGAAGAAAATTCTCCAGAATTCTTACCAGCCTTGGAGATTCCTCTTGAATACCTTATGCACAATTCACAAACATCATCATATGACAACTGAAAAACATCACCTTTTCCTATCAAATTTAAGAGATATAAAAATTCATCTTTGATTCCTTTAAGAATGAGTGTTTTTAAGGTCTCTTTTTCCAGATACTTATGCTTTGATTTTTGAAGGTTATATCGAAATCACTCCACATAGTCCTCGAAGATTTCATCTTCCCCTTGTATCATATCAAAAATATCTTCATTGGATTTGTGATAGTCTTGGTACTTCTTCAAGAATATGTTCTTCATGTCCTCCCATGTTTGGATGCAGTTCCCACCTAGGCTCATGAACCATCGGAGAACTGCTTCTTTTAGAGTAAGAGGAAACACTTTCAACCTTTGATCATTAGTACAATAATCATATCCTCTACAATGTACTTCAAACTCAAATAAAAATGTATCTGGGTCTTCATTTTCCAAACCATGAAAATTTGGTAGAGAAGATGGGTGAATTATGTGCATTTGTGTCACTCCTCCTAGATCTTTGATAGGGAATTCAAAAGTAGAAATGTGAGTCATTTCTTACCATAATAGAAGATGTTATTCATGTGTTTCTTTGAGGCTCCTCCTTCAAATGTTCCTGTCAATTGGTTAGTGAAATGGGTGGTGCTTACATCACCACTTAAGTGGAATTATGAGATTTTTTTCAAAAATTCTACCTCTAAAATTCCTACTTCAATTCCTACGCAATTCTGCTGAAAATCAGGCGAAGGAGCAAGCACTTTACTTGCTCGTTATGCAGGTTCTTACCTTCCATTTTTAATACCCAATTCTTTCACAGCAAACAAACATCAAACACCTACTTCAACTTCTATGCAATTGTACTGAAAAGCGGGTGAAGGAGAAAGCACTTTATTTGCTCATTACGTAGGTTCTTACCTTCCGTTTTTAATACCAAATTCTTTCCCAGCAGCAAATATTAAACATACATCACTCTCTGTGAAATTGCAACACTCTCCTTGGCAACAGCACCAAAATGTTGGGTGCTAAAAGGTGCCTTTTAAAACTCCTAATTGCCTCACATTAATTATCAACCTGGGTAAGTCTTTTTGTTTCAAGAGTGTACACAATATGTGCAAGTTATAAATCCAGAGAGTAATTCTTTTTAAGTTGAACTATAAAACTTGATACAAGAGTAACTGGATGCAATCATGAATCTCAAGCTGTAACTTTTAAAGGAAATAATACATCTAAGCACTAGGACTTAATCTCAAACAAAACCATAATCAAATCTAAAGCAAGCGATTCAATTGAAAATAGCATCAACCGAGAGCATAGTAGCATTAACCAATCTCTTCTAGCTGATTCTATCTAAATCACACTCAATCTCAATTAAGCAATTCAAATGGAAATGATGTCAACCGAGAGTTTAGTAGCATTAACCAATCTCTTTCAGCTGATTCTATAATAACCACACTCTCACGTATGCCCTATTCTGCAATGCTGTAAATGAAAGAAAATGAAATAAATGCTCTAATCCACACCTTATCCACGCCTGCCTGTGTAAAAATAACTCACGCTTATGCTAGAAATTAAACACTCTGTAATGAAATTAACACATGCTCTGCAATGAAATTAACACTCACAACCTACAGAATTGACAGAATTGAAATGCAACTGGTAATGGAAATCTACAGCACTGGTGCTAATCTAGCTAGATCTCCCAGTTGTGGCGGGCCCTTGCCACTTCTTGGAGGAAATAACTTACAGTAACCGGAGAATTAAAAATCACTCAGGTTTAATCAACACATCTCATTCAATTTGATCTGCACAAGTCAAGGGAAATCAACGGACTCTTTCATTGAATGAAAATAATATAACATAGTCTGCCTTTAATTCAACAATGATTACATGTATATATCAAAATCTCTTCATTATCCCCTCTCCTCTTATCCTATCCTATCCTATCTCTAATGATCCATATCCCTCTTTGATCTCTGTTCTCATTTAAATACATAGAGAGTAGAGAGAAGTTACAACATATATGATTACAAAATGATTCCCATAACAAAATTGGATTGTTCACAGCAAATTGATCAGCAAAATCATATCTAAAATATCTTTCCATGAGCATTCAACAAGAACAGGTCGAATTTGGTATTGCAATTGA
This sequence comes from Pinus tabuliformis, assembly GCA_031772625.1. Lineage (NCBI taxonomy): Eukaryota > Viridiplantae > Streptophyta > Pinopsida > Pinales > Pinaceae > Pinus > Pinus tabuliformis. Next base: position 1,821,191,812 of record CM062819.1, on the reverse strand, counting down.
GATAATTTGGAAACCAGCCGCAACAACGAATCTGAGAAAAACGTCTTCAGAGAACCTTCTGTTTCTCTTAATATGGACTGAATTTGGGAAAACTACTCATTGAAAAACTAATTTGGTCTGTTAAACCCATGTTTCAAATTTTCCATATTCTTCTTCATTTGCCCGAAACGTCCAAAGCAAAATTGTCACTTCTTATTCCAGCGAATTTTTGAGTTGGAATATTTAATGATGAGCTAGAAATCAAATCTGCAATCTGGAAAATATCTTGGAGGCTAAAATGGTGAGTGATGTTATAACAAATTTATTAATAAACCATCATTGGTAAAATCATGTATAATAATCATCAATTTATTAAAAATAAATGAGAAGAAATAATATTTATCCATAAGAGCACAAATAATTATAAAATGGAATTATATGATAAACCATGATAAATGACATGATAAAAAGTGGTAGAAATGGGTGAAATAGGCGTTAAAGAGTGATAATAATAATGACAAACTAGCCACCCAATAATAGCTATCTTCATTGATAGGGCTGCTAAACCAACATTAGCAGAAAATATGAAAGAAGCAATCGTTGTTGAAAAACGTATCCTTGCTTTGGAAAAGAAAAATGCTCTAGAAGAAAGGAAATCCAAAAAAGTTACCTTTACAGATGATTCAAAGAAGAAAGAAATCAAGGATCCATATGACATGGAAGGTTTACAAAAAGTTCTTAAAACTATGTCTAATGAAATGGTTGAAATAAAAAAGCAGGTAGTTGAAACTTCTACGAAAAGACCATTTAGGAACTTTAAAAGAAATCAGTGAACTGATCCTAAACCACATAACGCTATATCTAATGCAGAATCTGATCTAGATGATGATGAAGATGAAGATACAGTTTTATCAGCTGAAGAAATGGAAGAAGATGAAATAATTGAATGTCATGGAATGTGGGACTTTATCTTACCCAACTCTGATAATGAAAGTGAACAGGAAGCACTCCTAGTAAATTCCAGAAGCAAAAGTATAGTAGAGCCTAATCAAGCAAATTCAAAGAAAAAAATTCAAGTACTGTTACTAAAGAAAAAGTTCCCACATAGAAAACTCCAGTTGTGTCTCCCCACAATCAACCATCATCCTCCAATCCTCCCTCATCATCTAAAATGCTAGTAGTTTCAGCTTCCATGGATTATAACATTGTGGAAGACTTGAAGAAGACTTGAGCAAATATTTCTTTACATGAACTTAGCAAGCTCAAATATCAACAAAGTTGATGCTTAAAGAATTAAATGCAGTACCTTCTTCCCCTCTTCTAGCTAGTGTATTATCCAAGGCTACCAGAGGATTAGGTAAGCCACCATCTGATAAGGTAGATGCTACTGATGTTGTTTTAATTGGGGATAGGTCAAATTCTCATACTCCTCCTTTTCTCTTGACTTATGAGATCTACAATAGAAATTTTCATAACTACTTGATAGATTCAGGGGCTTCATCAAATATAATGCCAGCCTCAGTTTGCTCCAAGTTAAATATTGAGCCCCAGAAGTCTGCAGTCCATATTGTTCAATTAGATCGAACTAAGGTACAAGTTTTAGGAGAAATAAATTCAGTTACTATCAGATTATCAGCTGATCCCAGGGTTGTCCAAAGAATTGATATATTAATTGTTGACATCCCTGAGTTTTATGGTTTGATCCTTAGCAGAGATTGGTCCGAAAAACTTCATGGTTATATTTCGACTGATTGGTCTCACATGTGGCTTCCCTATAATGGGAAACCAAATCAAATTAGAATAGATCACGAAAAACATTTAACTCATACAGTAACTGATTTTAAAGAAGGAAATCAACATGTAGCCTTCAATAATAACATTCTTGGAAACTATTCAGCTGAATCATTTTTTGGAAATTTTAATGCTCAGCAATCTCTTTTTCCTGTTAATAGTGTCATGTCACAAATCAAAAATTTCTCCCATACTGATACCTCAAAGTGTGTTAGTGTTGCAAATGAACTTGTAAATAAGCCTGTAAATAAGCCTTTATTTTTGTCTTTGTATTTTGATGGATCAAAATCTAATGACGGTGTAGGTGCGGGATGTATTTTAGTTAGTCCAGAAGGAGAAAAAATGATGTTATCATGTAGATTAGAATTTGAGTGTACCAATAACACTGCAGAATATGAGGCATTGATTCAAGGGCTCTATAAAGCAATAGGCCTGAATATCTAATATCTGAAAGTATTTGGTTATTCTAAAATTGTCATTAAACAAGTGAAAAATACTATCCATTGTCTCCCGGGGCATCTCAAACATTATCAATCACTTGTTCAAGATCTCATAACTCATTTTCTGGCATTTGACATTTCTCCTATTCCTAGATCACAGAATGCAGCAGCTAATATTTTGGCTAATGTTGCTTCTAAACTCCTTCCATTTGAGGATTATAGTCCAGATAGATTTTCTATTGAATTAATTTTTCAACCATCTATCCTAGATAATGTCACCAATTGGCGTGTGTTCAATCATGATGAGGATATCTTAAATTTCTTGATTTCTGGAGGATATTATGACGATCAGATTATCGATGAAAGTGATCATGATCTTCGATTAGAGCAAAGACTCAATGAAAATCCCATTCCTAAATATGTACTCAAGCTAGAAGATCTTTATGATATTAAGGATAGATTCAAAAAGGTCACTAATGCAAAATTTCAAAGTTCTACTTTAAGGTTTGAATTAGTAAATCTCGTTACTGAGGCCAAACCACAAAATGTCAATCTAGGACTTGGACTTTCATCAGATGAAATATTTGCTTTCATCAGATTATTAAAGAAATACAAAAATGTTTTCACTTGGAATTACGAAGATCTGAAAACTTATGATACCTTTATCATTCAACACACAATTCCAATGATTTATGATGAGAAACTGTACAATAGAAGCTAAGGAAATTTCATCCAAATATTGAAAGTCAAATCAAAGCAGAGTTGAATAAACTCCTTAAAGCCAAAATAATTTTTCCTGCTAGACACTCTAAATGGGTCTCAAATTTAGTACATGTAAGGAAAAAGAATGGTGATATTAGGATTTGCATAGATTTTAGAAATCTCAACAAAGCATGTCAGAAAGATAATTTCCCATTACCAACAATGGAGCAGATACTTCAATCAGTAGCTGGCTCAAAGTTAATGTCTTTTCTTGATGGTTTTTTAGGATACAATCAGATATTGGTACATCCAGATGATAGATTAAAGACTACATTCAGAACTAAATGGGGAACATATGCTTATCAGAAAATGCCTTTTGGTTTGATAAATGCTAGAGCTACTTTCCAACGAGCCATGGATATAGCCTTCAAAGGTTTGATCAATAGGATAGTCGTTGTTTACTTAGATGACATAACTGTCTATTCTAAGAAAAAGAGCAATCATCTGCATGATTTAAAATAGATCTTTGAACGTTGCAAAAAATATGGGATTTCTTTAAATCCCAAGAAATCATTCTTTGCTCTTAATGAAGGTAAACTCTTAGGGTTTATTGTATCCAAAGATGGCATATACATTGATCCTGATAGGATAAAAGAGATTTTTGATATCCCTTTGCCACATAATAAGAAATCTGTACAATCATTTTTGGGACAAATAAATTTTGTGAAGAGATATGTTCCTAAATTTTTTCATATATTTTTTTGCCCTTGCAATCCATGATTAAGAAAAACTCAGTCTTCAAATGGGGACATAATGAAAAAGAGGCTTTTGACTCAATCAAACAAGCAATCATTAATGCTCCTACATTGAATACTCCAAATTTTTCTAGTCATTTTATTTTGTATACTTTGGCCACTGAAACATCTTATGTTGTTGTTTTAACATAGATCAATGACCAACAAGTAGAAGCACCCATATCTTTCTTTATTTCTAATTTGTAGAGTGCTAAGCTCAACTTTTCTGAAGTTGGAAAACAAGCTTTCGCTGTATTTAAGTCTATCAAACACTTTAGACCATTCCTCCTAAAAACACACACTAAAGTAATAGTCCCATTCTCTGCAGTGAGACAATTGCTAGTTCAAAGAGAAGTAGGAGAGAAGAGAGCTAACTGGGTAACAGCTTTACAAGAGTATGATATTGATATTAAACCAGCGAAAATTGTTAGAGGGCAAGGTTTTTGCAGGTTATTGGCAGGAGCTTCCAATATTCTAGACCATGAAGATTCAAATAATACTGCACAAGTAAATGAGATAAGTATCATTAATTCTGAATCTCAATATGCTGATCTGATCTTTTACTTAAAAAATGGATATGCTCCCCCTGAATTCAGTTACAAAAACAAACATGCCTTAAGATTAAAAGTCAAACACTTTGAAATCATTGATAATGTGTTATTCAGTAGAAACTATGATTTAATTTTATTAAGATGCCTTGAAAAAACTAAAGCACAAACGGTTTTGCAGGAATTACATGATGGCCCAGTAGATGGACATTTTGGAGGAGACACTACAGCTCATAAAATACTACATGTTGTATATTATTGGCCGACTTTGTTTAAAGATGCCCATGACTACATAAGGAAATGTAAGGTATGCCAAACTGCTAGCGGAAGACAAAGGAAACCGGCCTTTCCTTTACAACCAGTTAACATTGAGAAACCATTTGAACAGTGGGGGCTTGATATTATAGGATAAATCGTTCCACATTCTTCCAAGCAACACATATATATCCTCACAACCACGGACTACTTCACAAAGTGGGTAGAAGCAGTTCCACTAAAGGTAGCCAATTCTGATGCTATTATTGAATTTATTGATCAGTTCATCATTACAAGGTTTGGTTTACCTAACGTGCTTATTGTTTATAATGCATCTTATTTTTCTGGGAATAGTATAGTTGAATTTTCTCTTAAAAGAGGTTTTAAGTTAAAATACTCTACAAATTACTATCCTGAAGGAAATGGCTTAGCAGAGTCAACTAACAAGAATCTCATCAAGATTATTAAAATAACTATTGATCAAAACCAAAAGAATTGGCATAAATCTTTAATATTTGCATTATGGGAAGACCGTATAACTCAGAAGGCCTCAATAGGTACTTCTCCTTTTAACTTGGTGTATGGGAAAGAAGTTGTAATACCACCAAATGTAGCACTCCCATATCTAGCCCTAGTACAATTCATTGAAGAAATTCCTTCTTCCTCTATTCAATTGAGGTTTGATCGAATCCTTAAATTGGATGAAGAAAGAGAAAAGGACAAAATTACTCATGCCAAACATCAGCAAGTCATTAAATCTTCTTTTGATGGAAGTTCTGCCAGCTCAAAAACTTTATAGATTGGTGATCTCATTTTGAAATGGGACAAAGCACATGAAGACAAAGGTAAGCATACCAAATTTCAAAAGATGTGGCTTAGACCATTTCAGATCGTTGAAAAGATAGGCTCATCAACGTTTCTACTACAAGACTTATCAGGAAAGAGAGATTCTCTTCCTATGAATGGGCTTATCTTAAAGAAATTCTTTTCTTGAGGTAACCCCTTCTTACCTGTACATATTCTTTAGAAAATAATGTTGTAAATAGTCTACCATTGGCTTTTCACTATTGAAAAGCTCTTTGAAAGAATATTGTGAATACTTGCTTTTAAAAAGTAGAAACTTTCAAGGAAATAATTACAGTTTTGGAAATTAGATAAAACATGAAACTCTGAGATCCTCTTTAAATTTGTGAAATCTTCCAAACCTTGAAAATACAGTAAATCATTTTGAGTTTTATCAGTTGAGAAAGGTTATTTATAAAAAGGTAAAGACTTTCTCCAGCTAAGCATCCACAACTCTATAATTGTCATCCATAAACTCTTAAGGAGTAATTCATTCACCCCATCCACTAGGTTTATGATTTTTCAGAGTGTAATTCTAAAATATATCTGATTTAAAAGATAAGAGGTCTCATGATGAGCCTGCTTACCATGATCATAGGGAACTAATTAAACTGACATTACCAATACTGCATATCAAAACAGGGTAATGGCTTATAATCATAAGACAAGGGGTATCATTACGAGCTAGCTTGTTCAGTTCAATTACAACCGGTGAATGGCATTTTCATCTTCTAGCTCCCAAACCAAGACAATGGCTTTTATCCAAAAAATAAAAAGTAAAAAATGAAAATACATGTAGATATATCTTTCTGGATTTATCTTTCAAAATTTATACTCTTAGATGGATGGGACAATGAATGATTGATGGTTAAAAGGTAACCTTGTTGAGACTATAGATGTTTGCTGGCAGCAGAGGCACTACCTGTGACAAAAGAGTAAATTTAAAAGCTAAGTTGGAAGAGCCCCCTACTTTATCTTTAACAACCAATCAAAGCTTGAAGAAACCAAAAAAATGTTTTTATTTTATCATAAGGGTTTGTAAAAGAAATTGCAAAATTGATATTTTGTTTATTTAGAGTAAATTTTTTTATCTAACCAATTCTTAGATAGTTTTCTTTTCCTCAATTGATTCTACTTAAGAAATTTTTAGAAATTTCATTATTTTATTCAGAGATAATTGGTTTTGCCAGTGAATCGCCAATTGTTGTGCTATACAACAACCCCCCATTTCAATTTTTAATCTTAGTCTTAAAATGCTAAATAAGAAATGGGTCCCCTTTAGGATATAAAAAGCAATAAAACTTTTGAATAAAATAGATTTGCCATATTAGTCATATAAAAGTTTCTTTATGAGTATTTAGGACCACTCATTGCAAATCGCAATTCTTTAGAATCCATGAACATCCATTTGGAAAGTTGCGATGTGATCAGAGTCATAGCAAAACCCTCATCACGAAGTTTTAATCAAAATAAGCCATTTATAAAAAATACGATGTGATATAACTATCGCGTCTCGCACATCATTAATCCCAAGGAATGACTTATAGTGTTTTGTTGAAACCTTGCGATGCGATAAGGCTATTGCAATCGCATATCGCCGATTCATAGGAAAGCATCCAAAACACTCCATTGAAAAATTGCGATGCGATATAATTATTGCATATCGCGCTCTCGATAAAAGCGAGTAATAGATACTATGAATACATGTGATATATGGATAAATCAATTATAAAGAAAAAACGTGATTTTCCAAGTTTGAAACCCATCGTCTCCCCATGCCAGCTCAGCACTCATCGCAATCACAACAATGCAAAGAAACCTTTTGAGCATGGCGCTTGTAACTCTTGATTTGCGATACGTGATGGTTCCACAAATATTAAAATAATACAATCACTAATCGCAAATCGCAGAGTCATGGCACCTGTTCTAAAAAAGGACCGTTACAAAACCTACAATGTGACATATATTGCTTCAGCATTAAAGTTTCATGTTATGAAGTTACGATAAAGCATTAAGGAGAAGTTATAGTTAAGTCCTTTAAGGATTTCATTTGTGGTAGCTATGTACAATATAAGATCTATTGCATCTAATGCGCACAAATTCTTTTAGTTTGTAATTTTTGTATTATCTCCTCTCAAGTTTTTCGCCTATTACGCTCATCTTTCACATTTTACAGTGTTAATCCAGAATCACACAATTGGTCAAGATGTCTAAGAAATATTGAAAGACAAAGGCCCCCATTACTGTGGAAAATGGACAAGAAAAATTGGTGCTAATTTCAGATACTACCTGTCAAGGCCTTGGTAAAATCTCATGGGAAGGTATATATGCTTTACTTGAAGCAGAAAATCCAAAGGAGATAGAAGAAGAAGAAACAGCTGATGGAACTGATGAAACAAAAAACACGCTCAGTGATTTGGCCAGCTCCTTCCTCCATAAAATAGCAGCCCGTGCAAAAGTTTTACCCTATAATGATCTAGTGAGATGGGTAATCGAAAGTATTAATATAACAGACAAAGCTTTCTTCACAACCGATGGAAGGATGTTTGGGACATTTAAACCTGAGGATGTTAAGAGAATGTATCACTTGTCGGATCCCCAGTGACACTACAACAAATCATTCCTGGAAGCTTTCGCTAAGGAGAATCAGATAGAGTCAAACCCTATCAAACATTTTCCTAACAAGCATAAACATGAATCTTCTGGTATGTACACTGTGGACTCCTTAGCATCTCCATATTGTTATGTTGCTGCTATGGTATGTAAGCTCTTTGGAAGCCCCGATTCTGCTATATTTTCTATAGAAATGGTTCCATTGATAGAAGCAGCGATCAACTCCTTTGTTATGGATTGGGAAACTATTCTATCGGATAAAATGGCCAATCAAATACTAGATTATAGAAAGAATAGATTTGTCACCACCCGAGTTGTGCCCCCATTCTATATGAGTGCTTACATAATGGACACAATCTATTTTAATTCCGACTTTCCCATCCTAGGTTGGAAATGGACTGTTCAGGATCCAACCCCCATTCATATTTATCATAAGTACTTATGGAAGTTTGAATACAAGAATCATTTATACAGGATTTGCCATGGTTTCATTTTACCTGTCCATCAAGCCATCTTTAATAAACCTGCTCCTCGGCTGTCTAATGATGATAGCACTGATTTAACTGCAATCAGTAGTTGGTTCAGGGAAGAGAAGTTCACCTATATTAGGGTTTTTGGCAGTATTATAGATCCTCATGTCCTTCCACTCTACATTCCAGATAAGCTATTAGCTAGGGAAATAGCCTACCAGATAGTGGAAAAAGGGATGTCTAGAAACCTTAAAGAGTCTAAGAAACAAGTGTGGCCTCCATTTCCCCTCCATTGTGGCACTTACATATTGCACAAATAAGCATGCCAAGAAAGAAGCAGAGAAAACAAAGGATCTGAGTCTAGCGGTTATTCCTAAAAGATAATATGATCCAAACAAGGTCGCTTTCAATTTCACCACTCAGGTGAAAGTTAGTAAATTCATACATGAGAATGATGAGTTTGATGACTTATTCGCTTCAGCAGAGTTATTCTCAACAGTAAGTCATCTGGCAAGATTCAAATTGGGAGCCGACAAGATGGAAAAATTCATGGAATACAGGACATGGAGGTTACTGACAGTACCTCTGGATTTATTAAATACTACCCCTATTATTCAGCAAGCAGAGCACACCGGGGAGCAGACTATTGAAAATATTTCCGGAGAAGGTGAAACAAGTGGAAAGACCAGTGAACCACTTAGCACAGATGTTCATATTGACCCCATCTTGATTAAAGAATGGGAGCAATTTGATCAACAGATCAAAAGCCAAAGCGATCCCCAAAACATTATCACATCAGCATCGCCCACAACACAACAGCCCATTGTTCCTGATAGTGCAATTGAAGGAACACCCAGTAAAGACATAGCTCAGAAAGAGATTGAAATAATCCCTGAAAATCCTTCAGGAGAAATTACATTGAATATTGAGGAAATACCACCCTTGGATGTATTTTACAGCCCAAAACATAGGGCTATAGTCAAGAGACAGAGGAAGGAAGAGCTGCTAAACTACCAAAAATTCAAGAGTCGCATAAAGAAATATTATTTTCAGAATGGGAAACACAGTTGATAAAGGAAAAAAGGGCTACCTCCAGGGCCAGGGCTATAATGAATAATGTGATTGAGCTGGTGAATGATAATTTATATGGAGCCAATTTAATTTTTGATTGTTCCCCAAGAAATCTTCCTAAGGCGAAAGTGTTAGAAAATCAATGGAAGCAAGATTTGGCCACCAAAGATGAACAACTCAACAGAGTACAAAGCCTTAACTAGGATGCATATTGGTCCTTTTTGGTCAAGCCGCACAGCCAACAGATGACCATCAAATGCCTTGCTGATGTTGTTGATCGCATGATGCCCGAGCTTTCATATGCCACATACACAGGACAACTACACTCCAGGATGAGTCATCCTCTAGAAATTCAAAACATGCTCTCAATTTGTCAGTTGCGGATACAAGAGAAGAAATAGATGCGATGAATCTCTTCAAAGGCGATTGCAATACTATTTTTGAAATTCAAATCCCATATTTTAATATAGGCAGTTCCAACAACTCTCAGTGATTTTTGTGGACAGTTTGTTTTAATTTTATTATAAAAACCCTTTCATGTTATTTTAGAAAGGGTCCTCAATTTGTACAAAACTAGACTTGAGAAGTTTGCACTTCTGCACTTCTTAATTTATTTTTTATAAGTTGTGGATCAAGGTTTCAAATTTTTGTGAAAGAGCTTCATCAAGACCTGCATTTTTGTATCTCCTTGGAGTTTCTGGAATAAGAAGGTGGAACCAGAATGTTACTTATATAACGAGACTCAAATGCATTTGGTATTTATATCATTGTTCTTTTTGTCTTGCTTTCTATGTAATTAGCATTCAATTTGATTTTCTATTGTTGATATACTTACATGCTTCAAAAAACTCTATATTATGTCACTTCTAAATGATTTAGCATTTTTATATTAAAGATATATGTCATTAATAAATATTAGTATGTTATGCAATATGTTTTCACAATTACCTTGTTTAATTTCTTAACAAAGTAATCATTATTTAAATTCATCTTTCTATGGATAAGTAAATAATCTATATTATTATTTCTCTGCTAGGAATCATCAAGAATCACATTGTTATGAGATTACCCGGTTTATATAGATATATTTGTATATTTTAGAGTTATGGATTAAATCACCTATCATCTTTGTTATACATTTAAAACACTTATTCATCAAACCATACATACAATTATTGGGAAACTAGTCCCATAATATCTAGTCAAAGCCACCATAACCAAATGGAGAAGGAGCTGTACTAAGGTCCGGACCGGGTGGTTATCCCCAATGTTGGTGCTACGATTTTAGAGGCATCAACATAACCCTCAAGTTTCTGATCAATATAACTCTACAAATGTCTAGCAATCCACCCTCAATACTTCGAATTATGAATTATTTATACAAAAATATTTTACAAAATATCCCAAACATTTTTGGGAATTAATCTAGGGGAAAGAAATATATTCATGCAAGAAGATAGAGACGGATGCTCAACTGTTGTATGATGTCCCTATTTATTTGGTTGTGTTGTCTTTATGCTCTGATATTTTCCTGTTTATTCTCTGTCTTGTCGTTGGTCTTCGCACTGGCTGTTATTTTTACTTTGACCTTTCAACTGATACAGTTTCACCTGATAGCCTTTCATCTGGCTGATCTGTCATTTTTCTTTCACTGTGTTGTTTTTACTTTTACTATGTATTTTTATAGCAGGTCATTTAATTTTTCCCATGTGTTTGCATCTGATAATTGAATATTTACCATTTTCCTATAAATTTCATCTGCTTCAGTATACTTGGAAAAAGTGGACCTGTTCACAAAAAGGTGTTTTACCTCATGCTGGAGGTAAAACAGGTTCTCAAATGTCTGATATAGAATCCTTCCAGTGGGCATCTTTTTCATAGAGGAAGTATTTACCTGATCTCTAGCCACCTCTCTGATTCTCCTATTGTAGTCATCCTGTCGCATCAATTTATCCTTTATCACTAAGGGATTAGGCAAACCTTTCTACCTCAAAACATCAAACTTTACCATGAACCTGTCTATAGCCAGCTGCATGGTTTGGCATTTGTCTTCTAGGTTCAACATTAAATTTCTCTTTGTGAGCAACCTTTTTACTTCTAGTATGGTACCTATCCTGTCTGGTATGTCTAGCTCCTATAATTCATATTTTTTTTAGAGTTTAGGAAGTGGATGATCCTAGTGGCTTCTTCTGGCATGTCTCCCAGTTCAGCCTTAATTCTCTGAATGGCTTCTATAGCTTCTTTGACTAAGTCATTATGTTCAAAAATTACTTGAATAGATGGCCAAATATCATTGACTCTGGCCCATAATTGTTCCTTAGCTTGGCCAAGTGGCTCCTTTAATGTTAGTTCTTTCTCTAAGATCTTTATCCTTTCATTCATTCTGGTTGCCTTATGTACTTCTTCTTTGTGCATAATCTATGCAAGCTTATTGTCATTCTCTAGACTGGTTATCTTTTCCTTAAGCTTGTTCATTTCTGTGGTCTGAATGGACATGTCTTCCATTGCCTTGACCAATTTACTTGCCTCATCACCTGGCTGAGCTCCTACTGTTGTTGAACTTGTTGTTAATGTAGATGTTGTGGCAGCTAGTAGTGTTGTAGGAGCCAATGAAGCTGCCAATGTGGATGGCACAGTTGTGGTAACTGTTGGAATGACAGTGGAAGTGGAAGTCTCAAGGCTGGCCTGTTTCAGCTTTATTAAGCTATCCAACTCCTTCTCCATTTCTTTCAATTGGTCATTAAATTTGATCAAAATGGATCTAAGATAGACTTCTAAGTATAAAGTGTTCCTCACAGAGGAAAATGAAAGTCCAAGGATTCTCTTGGAAATAGTCCCATTGTGTAGATCTTTTCATTCTGAATCTACTGCAATTTGAATGGGCTAAAATGGACTTCGGATGAAGAAGTTATCACAAAAAGAAGTTTTCCTTTGTCCTTTGAAAAGGAGACAAATTCTTATATAAATGGGACTTAAGGGAAAATGTGTTTTTAAACATAAAAACCCTTAGAGTCCATCACATCGCATTCCTTTATTGCATCGCAACAAACTAAGGCTGAAGGACTTAAAACAAGCGCAAAGGCCTTCAGTGGACCCGGCGGATTTATAAATCAAACAAGTGAACCTTTTGAGTTTTGAAAAGAAGGGCAGTAAGCGGTATTTTGGGTGGGCTCCAAGTAGTAAGTGGTATTGGACGGGCTCCGCCCGAATCCATACATTGACTGATGCGTGGCATGGCGGAGGAGAGAGGAAACCACTTTTTCAGGTGGTTAATCCACGTGTAAGTTATGTGCCTGAAATGGACTGTCAGCCATCGGATTAGAGGTCGTGGATCAATGGTCAAGATCTGATTGGCAGATCAGCGATCGGCATGACCAAAGGGAAGACCCCCCGGGCTGTTGCGACAACGATATGCGATATGTTGATGTTCCGATGGGCTGATCAGCAATATCGGTGATCAACGATCGGCGAACCCCCGATACCAAGGCCAATGCACATTGCGATTGTGACTTGTGATATGCTGATAAAAGGTGGACCTAATAAGAATTATGGATGTGTTTTCATAAGTTTTGAAATCCAGATTTTCAGATTTTCTGTGTATTATCCATGTATTGGGTTTTTTTGGTTGTTACGCCTTACGATAGCGATTTGCGATAGAATGGCGGACCCGATGGGTTTATAGATGTGATTCTATAATATTTAAAGTCTAGGATAAAGGCCCATGATGTGTTTGTGTGTGTTTTCCTGTGTATTTCTGTTATTTGGATATTTTGGCCAGAGGAAGGCAAAACGATCGGGTTTCCGACGCCGATGGTTCCTTTCCATTGTAAACAGATTCTTGTGGTGAAACAGTCGGTTTTTTCATCATGGAGGATTGTAACTGATGCCACACAAATACACAGAGAGCACAAATGCTGAAGGTAGCTAAAGTTTACCGAGAGTCGCTTGGAGGTTGAGCAAACTACAGAGGCACGCAGAGGCTGAGAGAAGCTCAGAGAGAGCTAGAGCCAAAGCCAGAGAGCCAGAGCCAGAGCCAAGAGCCAGAGCCAAAGCTAGAGAGCTAGAGCTAGGGCCAAGAGCCAGAGCCAGAGCCAAGAGCCAGAGCTAGAGCCAGAGCCAGAGCCAAAGAGTTCACACTAGACTTCTAAGAGCCATGGAGCTGTAGTGAAGCCGTAGAATAGCAAAGAGATCAAATGATCCAGCAGTTGTTGGTGTCTAGAGTGTGCTGAAGATAGAAGAAGGCATTCCAGAGACAATTAAGAGGATTCTGAAGGAGTTGGTGCAAGCTAGAGCAAGATCTATCAGAGCGTTGATTGAAGGAGTTAAGTCCAGAGAAGCATAGATCTGTCTGCAAAGTGAGGACAGCCAACGGGATAAGATGGCATTCTAAACCCATTGTTTATGTGTAATCCAATTGAGTTGAGCGTGGAGCCTGTAAAAGAATTTATGCCTTAATCCCAAAGAGCCTAGTCGAGTTGACTAGAGCTCAAGGAGATGTAGCCCAAGAGTTTTGGGTGAACTTCATATTATATCATTGTTATGTGTGATTGCTTATTGCTGCATTGCATTTGTTGCTTTATTTGTTGTTATATGTTTTATATCAGTCCAAGAAAATAAACTTAAAGCACATAAACAGTTTAAAAACAAATACAAGCATACACCTATTTTCAAGCACTTTTTAATTCCGTAGTTGGTTAATCATAAGATCTTGGAAATATTTAAGCTTTGGAAGTGGGAGAGGTTCTTGTAAGCTGACAATAAGCCTTTAGTGCCCCATTTTCAGATCAGGTGGTATCAGAGCTATAGATTGATTAACCCCACCTTCAGGAAGTGATATAAAAACTGATTATACCAGAGCAAGTGGTATCAGATCAGAATTCTTGATTGACAGAGCAAAGATTGCTTGTCTGAAAGGTGTTTAAACAGTCAGAGGTTGATTGTATGCTTTTTTGTAGACTGACTATTGTTTGAGTTTGCAGAGGTGAAGGGAAAGTTATGGATAGATCAGTCGAGGAGAGGACAAAAAGGAAGAAGGGCTGAAGGCATTCTTCTTATCCCAAAGGACCTCAAGGAAACTCTTGAAGCACAAGAGGTTTGTTGAAAAAGGTTTCTGAATAAGCTCTTTGTTAATCTTGTTTGAAGTTCTTTTGTTCATTGGCATAATGACTACTTCTACAAGTGAGTCCTCAAATTCTGCTTTCTTCACAAGATTCTTTGCTGAAGACATGAAGCAAGACTTGTTCACCATGGTGGATATGGTGAGAGAAATGTATGAGGATGGAAGGAAGAGCAGCATACTTAGAGAGCAGTTGAATTCTGTGGAGGAAGAGAAGCAGTTGCTTTCTAACAAATTGCATGAAATGGAGAGGCAACTTCATATTGCAAATATGAACCTGAAAAGGATGCATGAGTTGGAGACACAGCTCTTTGTTGCTAAAGAAGCCTTAGTCAAGTATCAGCTTGAAGAAGAGGTAAGCAATTCCTGTTTGTCTTCAAATTCTTCTAAGAATGCTTATATTAGTTCTTTTGAAAAACATACCAGAGGCATAGGTTCCAAGCTAATGTCTAATATGGGCTACGAAGGAAAAGGCTCGGGTAAACATGCACAGGGTATTGTTGAGCCAATAATGGTTGAGGAAAGGCCTAAGTATTTGGGTCTTGGCTATGGAAAAACTTATGGAGAAAGTTCCAAATCTGCCATGAAGGCCATTGAAATAGTTCCAAGAAGGAGTTTCATTACAGGTCTTCTACCTCAAGAGTGTAAAGATTGTATTCGTGGAGAATACAATAGCTTGAAACATCATTTGCATGATGCAGGTGTTCATAAGCATGCACTTGAACCAGAGAGTTGTGGAAACTCTGATAGCCTTGAAGAGATTGATGGAGTTCCAAAGGGAGCCACTTCTTCATTTGATTCACCTCCTCATGAAGGCAATAAAGGTGAAAGAGAAAGGTATAAATTTGGTTATAACCATACTCCTTTTGATTATGTTAAGCATGATAAATTTCCATGTAAGCATTGGAAAAGCGTTGCATGTTCCTTTTGTGGTTTGGA
This sequence comes from Pinus tabuliformis, assembly GCA_031772625.1. Taxonomy (NCBI): domain Eukaryota; kingdom Viridiplantae; phylum Streptophyta; class Pinopsida; order Pinales; family Pinaceae; genus Pinus; species Pinus tabuliformis. The sequence continues at coordinate 1,821,176,251 of CM062819.1, read as the reverse complement.
TAACCATAATTTTCTAGATGATGGAAGAGAATGGCCACATACAGGAAACTTTTGAAGGAAAGGAAGCAAGAAGCCAAAGGTCCAATTGACAAGGCAAATCATGCTATCAAGAGGGTGCACATGTGTTGCACTTACTGCTATAAACAAGGAAATCTTGCTACAAAATGTTGGACTCTGAATCCAACAATGCTTCCATGAAACATGAAGAAGGTGGAAAGAGAAAATGGCAGAAATGGAAAGGAAGTTTCCATGATTGATGTGTTTCAGGATGATTCACATGTTGATGCTGATGTGCAAACAAAGGTAGCACCTTTGAAATGGATTGGTACGAAATGGTTAGAGTTCTTTACCAATTAAGATTGCATGTCTTTTTGCATCTATTTGCATTTCTTTGTTAATGGAATGCAAGTTGCAGGATTTTACCAAGAAGGTGAATGGAAAAGTTGAGTAGGAGACTCACTTTATTGCTGCAACATTATATTCATTTCAGCTTTGAAAGTACAGTGTGCTTAAGCGAAAGTTGAAGGATGAAATGCATGCATGAGAATGATGTGCATGAACACAGGGATGTTAATGATTTCCTTGTATTTGAACATGTATGTGTAATTAACTTTAAAGTTTGATTGCTTTGGCATGCATGTAATGAAATATTGAATTGGGAAAAGCTTATTTGGTCTCCAAGATGGAGACAATGATGAAGTGTTTCATCTTTTGAAAAGAATCCTTGAGATCTTTTCTACATGCTTGACTTGAAGGGTCATTTGTTGTAAAGGCATGTTTTGTGGGCTTGGTATCTAGTCCATCATTTGTATGCAGATGTAAGACATGGAGGTATTCCCAAGATGTGAAAATCTATTTCCTTTGTTGAAGCGGGAGTTTAGGCCATCTAGTTGTTGTCTATATTTTTATTGTTGTTAACAGTTGTTGTTGACAGCTTGTCAAACAGGTACAAATGGAAATTTTGTGAAGCAAATGTAACTTCACATTTGTTTGAGCCACCTTGGATCAATGATCAAGGCAAAAAAGTTCAAACTACCTTCTATGACCATCTCAGCAGGAGTTCTGCATGAAGTCAAGGAGGAAAACAGTTCTTCCCAAGAGGGCCAGCACATCCAGGAAGGAAAGTGGTCAAAGGCTTTGGTTCAGAGGAACTATGCAAGGCAAGTCTATGGAGGCTGAAAGAAGAGGGTGTTGTTACTCTCATTTATTGTTCAAATCAGTATATCAATCTTTTGGAGACCAAAAGTTCTTTTAATGGGAAGGTGTGATCCAAAATGGATCTAAGATAGACTTCTAAGTCTAAAGTGTTCCTCATAGAGGAAAATTAAAGTCCATGGATTCTCTCGGAAACAGTCCCATTGCAGAGATATTTTCATTTTGAATCTACTGCAATTTGAATGGGCTAAAATGGACTTCAGATCAAGAAGTTATCGCAAAAATATGTTTGCCTTTGTCCTTTCAAAAGGAGTCAAATTCTTATATAAATGGGACTTAAGGGAAAATGTGTTTTTTAACATAAAAACCTTTAGAGTCCATTGCATCGCATTCCTTTATCGCATCACAATAAACTAAGGCTGAAGGACTTAAAACAGGCGCAAAGGCCTTCAGTGGACCCGACGGATTTATAAATCAAACAAGTGAACCTTTTGAGTTCCGAAAAGAAGGGCAGTAAGTGGTATTTCGGGCGGGCTCCAAGTAGTAAGCGGTATTGGACAGGCTCCACCTGAATCCATACATTGATTGATGCGTGGCACGGCAGAGGAGAGAGGAAACCGCTTTTTCAGGTGGTTAATCCCTGTGTAAGTTATGCGCCCGAAATGGACTGTCAGCCGTCAGATTAGAGGTCACGGATCAATGGTCAGGATCTAATCGGCAGATTGGTGATCGGCATGACCAAAGGGAAGACCCCCGGGGCTGTTGTGACAGTGATATGCAATATGCCGATGTTTCGATGGGCCGATCGGTGATATCGGCGATCGGCAATCGACGAACCCCCGATACTAGGGCCAATGCACATTGCGATTGCGACTTGCGATATGCCGATAAAAGGCAGACCCGATAAGAATTATGGACATGATTTCATAAGTTTTGAAATCCGGATTTTCGGATTTTCTGTGTATTATCCGTGTATTGGGTTTTTTTGGCCATTACACCATGCGATAGCGATTTGCGATAGAATGGCAGACCCGATGGGTTTATAGATGTGATTCTATAATATTTGAAGTTCGGGCTAAAGGCCCATGATGTGTTTGTGTGCATTTTCCTGTGTATTTCCATTATTTGGCTATTTCGGCCAGAGGAAGGCAAAACGATCAGGTTTCCCATGCTGACGGTTCCTTTCCATTGTAAACGGATTCTTGTGGTGAAACAGTCGGGTTTTCCATGATGGAGGACTGTAACCGATGCCACACAAATACACAGAGAGCATAAATGTTGAAGGTAGCTAAAGGTTGTTGAGAGTCGCTTGGAGGTCGAGTGAACTACAGAGGCACGCAGAGGCCGAGAGAAGCTCAAAGAGATCCAGAGCCAGAGAGCTCACAGCAGACTTCTAAGAGCCATGGATCCGTAGTGAAGCTGCAGAACAATAAAGAGATCAAATGGACCAGCTGTTGCTAGTGTCTAGAGTGTGCTGAAGACAGAAGAAGGCATTCCAGAGATAGTTAAGAGGATTCTGAGGGAGTTGGTGCAAGCTAGAGCAAGATCGCTCAGAGTGCTGATTGAAGGAGTTAAGTCCAAAGAAGCCTAGATCTATCTGCAGAGTGAGGACATCCAGTGAGATAAGATGGCATTCTAAACCCATTATTTCTGTGTAATCCAATGGAGTTGAGCATGGATCTTGTAAAAGAACTTATGCCTTAATCCCAAAGAGCCTAGTCGAGTTGACTAGAGCTCAAGGATACGTAGCCCAAGCGTTTTGGGTGAACTCCATATTATATTGCTGTTATGTGTGATTGCTTATTGCTGCATTGCATTTGTTGCTTTATTTGTTCTTATATGTTTTATATCAGTCCAACCAAATAAACTTAAAGCACATAAACAGTTTAAAAACAAATACAAGCACACACCTATTTTCAAGCACTTTTTAATTTCGCAATTGGTTAATCATAAGATCTTGGAAATATTTAAGCTTTGGAAGTGGGAGAGGTTCTTGTAAGCTGACAAGAAGCCTTTAGTGCCCCATTTTCAGATCAATTAAGTTGTAAAACAAGGTCCATCATTTCCTCCGGATTTGTTTAGCCTTCTGAGACCTCTTTTGTATGTGGATGCTCTGAATGACGCAGTTTCAGTTGTTTTTCGAGAGAAGCAATGTCCTCATTCTTTTTCTTTATCAACTTCTCAGTAGCCTTGATATCATTGGGATCATGTCCAAGCTCAATGACCAAGTCTTCCAGTGACTTGATTCTATTATCTTTGGCCTGTGAGGAGGCCTTTTCCAATTTGTATTGTGCTATAATGTTGTCCAATGAACTTTGAAGCTTGTGTGCAGTCATAGATTTACCTGTCAAGGTGGAATAGATCATCTCGCCTGCCTGCTTATGGAACTCAATTTGGTCAATGGGATGAAAATCCCTAGCAAAAACCTTAAAATCTTCTTTCCTATAGTCTGTTGATGATCTTGGCTGTTGAACTATAGTTTGCATGAAGGTCATCTGCATTTTACCTATTTTGATGTCAAAGGCTGACATCAACCTGCTTTGATTTGCAGGTGTCTGCTTGAAGTATTGGGCATAAGTCTCAGCCATCAATTTCTCATTCCTCAACTTAATTTCCTTGTATCTATCTTTGATATCCTTCTCTTTATCCACAGACCTGGTGAATGAAAAGACCTCAACGTTGAGTTGTCTCTCAATAATTTGGGTATTTTAGGTAGAGGGCTGGTGTGTTTCTCCTGAAGCTGATGGTCCTTTGCTTCTTTCCACCATTGTATCAGTGTCAGTGATTTCCACTGATTAAATGGTGTCTTCCTGTTCAGTTACAGGATTAAGCTTGGGCCTCTTCCTATAACTAATCTCAAACTGTTCATCTATGGTTTCCATTGCTGAACTAGAACCTTCTTCCCTAGTTCTCTTTGCATTTATATCCTCATTTGCTGGAGTCTATAAAATAGGAGGAATATTCATTGTTTCTCCTAATTCTAGAACCTGCAAGAAGGAACTTGTATCAACCTGTTTTTCTACATCAACTAATTTATTCTCTACATCAACTACAGCACTATCCATGTCTATCAAAGTGTTTTCCAACCATTCTGATTGGTTGGAAAATCTCTCAATGTTTGGCCTGGGATGATGGATGAAAGGACCCAATTTGACCTTGAGCCTAGGGTTATTTATGACTCCATGAGGATCATATTGCCACACAAAACTGTTCTTGAATTTCATCTGCTATAGAATCTTAACTACCTCTGTTCGGGCTTCCCTATTATTACAAATAAAGGGGCCCAATTAGTTCTTCATTTTGAATTGAGTTTTCTTCTTGGCTGCTAGGAAGTCAACTTCATCAGAGTTTATTATCTGCCTAAAGTACTCTAATGCAAATATCCTCATGGGGAGGTATTTGGGCAATTTGTAAGGGGCAAGTTGGCATCCATATATCCTTATCTCTGTGCAGTCCTGGTATAGATACCAGTCTCCCACTTTACTGTTCTTGGCCAACTATAAAACCCTTTTGATTTCCTGACTAATCCTTGGCTGATAACTACTAGTTATCATGTTTATGACAGGATGAGCAAATGAATCAATCAAGTGTTTATAAGTAAATACAGTGGAGTGCTTTTGGATCAATGGTGTCCAATAAATGACTGATATAGGATTGCCTTTGGTGTCTAACTTCTGAATGTTGATAGGGAATTTGTCTGACTGGTAGTACAAGAACATATGAAATAAAATTTAAGAATACTTGAAAACTCTCTCATTTGGTAGTCTGATGAATTGTTCATGCATTCTATCTGCTACGAACTGAGCATAGTTGTACATTATAGCACGACGCTTGCTTGGGAAAAATATGGAAAGGAAAGCAAGGACAACCTCATCCACATGTTCATCAAATGTGTAGCCTAAAATGCAGGAGAGAATGGTGATGATTTGTCTGCCTCTCTGAGAAAAAATGGTGGCAGCATATGGTGGATTTTCTACAGGAGTATGACACTCTTCTATGATGAAGGTTTGGAAAATTCGGGCTATTCTGAGAAGGTCTAACTTGGTATAGAGGTCAAGAAAGCCTTCAATAGAAAGTGGGGTCTCATTTGGGCTTGGTTCAACTTGCAGCATTTGGTTCATGGATTCTACAGTGATGGTGAACAAAACTTGTTGGTCAAGAGTAACAATTGCTTTTTGACTAGGAATGTAGCAAGCTTGGCAGAAGTGAATGATTTATGGGAATGGGTGAACTTATGGGAACAAATACTTGGGAAAATTGGACTCCCAAAGGTGGATATCATCGTTCTGGTTTAAAAATTTGTCCTTACTCTAGCAGTGGAACTTTAGAAGGTAAGCAGGGGAAGCAGTGTCCTTGATTTGAAAGTCTTGGTCTGCTAAGGCAAGGTGGTCAATGTCCAGTTTAGGGGTTTGCAGAGGTCTCACATCCAGAGAGGTTTGGGAACCATAATTGGGTTTATCATTTTGAATTAGGCTTTCAGTGGTTTCAGGAGTGAGGCTTAGAAACTCTGGAACAGTGGGAGAGAGATTGCAGTCTGTGAAACGGAGTTTGGGATGTACAAATAAGTTTCTCTTCAATTTCTGCAAGGTTTCTTAAATAATTCAATTAATTAACCACTTAGTTACAACTGCGCTTTTCAAATTCAAGGGTCATTCTGGTTTTTCCCAAGAATAACTAGAAATTGGTGATTTGGTGTACAAACTGGGTTTTGTGGTGGCTGCAGAGGGTACTGAGGCTTCAACTGTCAATTAGCTGCTTCAATTGGGTATCCAGAGTGTCTTCAGGTGGCAAAAGGTGGTCAAATTGGTCGCAGAAGTTCAAGGTGTCGCAAATGGCTAAGTAGTAGTTTGTAGTGAAAAACGAGCGAAAAGAGAAATTTGGGGGTTTTTTGGCCTTTTAACGGGTAACAGACACATTTGGGCATGGAAATAATTAAATGAACAGTGGGCAATTTTTAGTTTAGGCAAGAAGGTGGTTTTGTGCGCCATCACACCGCCTTTGGAGGGCGGGCGATATTTTTCGCGAGCACGTGATGTAACGTGGTGTTGCCACATAGCCAAAGAGCGCTCGGCCAAAACCACGAATCTGGCATGCTCTCGGGCCATTATCAGTTGGACAATGAATCTGCGCGATATGGATGTACACCGTTGGATCTGGGGGCAGGAGATCAGAGGGATATCGCGCAATTGAGTTGCACGGATGGAATTGGGAAAGTGATTTGGGTTTTTTAATATAAGCAGTGGGTTAATAAGGTGGGACCATGGGTTATGTGGCAGGGTTTTTTAACTGCACCAGGGTTGGTGGGTTAAACGGTTATCAGAGAAATATAAAGTGTGGGATGTTAATTAGATAATGTGGGGGCATAGCAAATTAGGATAAGGGGGCTTTTGTGGGTTTTTGAGGGGGGGAGGGGAATTAATAAGGGGGGGAATTGATATTTGTAATGGGGAATGGGTTTCACACTACGGAAAGGGGTTTTGGGAAAGGGGGATGATTTTTGAAGGGTAATTTCTAGGGAAATATATGAAACCAAGGGTAAAGGTCAAAATGAGGGGAAAAGGGGATTTATAAGTAATGAAGGGATAATGGGGAAATTAGGAAATAAGTATGTGGGGGTGTAGTGAAATGAGGGGAAATTAGTAAAGAAGCTTGGTGAATATCCTTTCTTTCTCACATTTCCTCCTGCACATGAAACATAGGCTTACGCATGATAAATGAGCTTTTGACTTAGCAACCTTGTGCATTTGCAACATTTCTTCTACCTACCCTCTATCTACCCTAACATTTTCTCTTCAATTATTGGGTGCATTTGAGCTTGCTGACCCTTTATTGCCTTTTCTTTTGATAAGCAAACTATCTAATTTTAACCTTATAACTTCCCATGGCTCAGATTAAACCGATGAGCTCATTTTTATTCCCTACCTAACTACTAATCTGCCAAGGTTAAACAGTTTTGCTAGATCTTTATTCTCCATCTATCAACATGAAATTTAAAGCATGAATGAGTCAAAATTAGGATTTTTGACCATCATGGATTGTGGCATTTTTGACAAGCTGCACACAATCTTATTTTAAAAAGTAAAGCAAAAGGAGTGGCATTTGAATTTGCACACTTTCGTGATCTATTTTATCTCTTTTTGGGGTTCATATTTTTCATTTTTTGATCTTTTTTCTTTAGTTTTTTTTCCTTTGATTATTCTTTTAAGACATACCCTCTTTACATTTTTTAATTTGTAATATGGAAAACATTTTGCATAAAGAAAAATTATGTACAATATTACAAGACTAACCATAGCCAATTCAAAATTATGAATCCTATTATTATAAGACCCTAACATGCCACAAAGTGTTTATCATCAGGGCTTATAAACAACCCCAGGTGCTTATTGTCAAGTGGATAAACCATTCTTAGAGTGCTTTCCACAGCTAATATACCACCTAAAATTATTGTGTGAAGTGGCCATGATTTCGAAGATTATTGACAAGTAACAATAAGTTGGTATAAGGACTTTGTTTTGTTTTTATCAAATTGAATAATGGCTAGCTGATTGGAATAAAAAAAAGTGAAGATTTTTGTAGCTGTAAATATTTATAATTAATAATTGAACATTATCACCTTTACTTGTTGATATTTCCTAAAATAAAATCTTTCATTTTGAAGGGGAAGGACCCTATTTTTTGTTGTTCTATATGCAGAACTATCGTGACTAGAGATAGATGTCATGGTTGATAGATGATTTAAAAGGAAAATTGTGAAGATAAAAGTAATCTTAATGAAAATACAAAGTTTCAATGGGAGATAAAAACTCATAAAAGATGTAATGATGACTAAAAGAGGAATGGATGAACACCATGGAAGGTGTTATATTTGTGGGGGGGGGTGGGGGTGCAGGGGTTGTGGGGGGGTGTGGAAGCGTGGTTTGTGGGGGGGATGTAATATCCCTAGAACCACGTATTTACACGTGGAATTCATGAAAATATTATTAATTTAGTGTTATCTGAATTGTTTCCACCCGTAATTAGTTACAAAATTGATTCTAACACTCATGAAACTAAAATACATCCAAATCTCTTCACTGGGGCTAGCCTTTTTGCTACACTTCTGCAACATACTTCTGGGAGTTTCTCTCTGCACTTGATGTTGTCACCAACCAATTTGAAAACTTAATTGTTTAGTCTTTCCAAGTTGATCTCTTCTAGTTAAATGCAAGGAAAAAAGTGAACATAATTTCACATTTTCTTGTAATGAATACATTCCCTCTGTGTGATTGAATGGTGACGGGGGTCTTATTTTATGGACGGGTTTTTCCATCAGATTGTAATGAGGTCATTAGTGACTACATTTCACTTAATTGTAGTCGTTCGACCTTTAGCATGCATGGTAGCATGTTGGCATGCAAGTCACTTAAGTGTCTAAATGACCTAGGCTAAGAGCAAGCCATTCACCAACATCAAAGTGTACGCCAAAGGTAAGTTGGTGTATGCAAGAAAAAAGATAGAAATGGCTAGAAGCTTAATCGAGCATATTTCTCTCAAGGTATGTGTTACCTATATTAAATTCTGGGCAAAACTCTTCATGAATTCTTATGTGGAAAAGATAAGGAATGTTCTTGTGCTCAAAGATAATAATTGTTGGGATAGTTTCTTTTAGAAAAAGAATATCTATTTGCATGCATCAAAATAATATCTATGGTGTTAGATTTCTTGAAAAGAAATATGTGTTTATATGCATGAAAAGAATAACTATTGTGTTAGATTTCTTGAAAATAAATATTTGTTTATATGCACGAAAGGAATAGATGTTGTGTTAGATTTCTTGAAAATAAATATGTGCTTATATGCACGAAAATAACAGCTATTGTGTTGTATTTTCTGGAAAAAGAAATATGTATTTGCATTCATGAAAAGAATAGAAAATGTGTTAGATTTCTTGAAAATAAATATGGTTTTATGATGCAGAAGCATTCATCTTAGAAGAATCATTGTGTTTTAGTAGACATAGGGGGGTCTTGTGTTTTAAGGAAGTTGGTTTCCTAAGTGTTAAAATTAATGTAATTACTTAGGATTTTGAGTGATTTTAATGAGAATAGGAATTAATTAAGTATTGTGAGGCGTATTTGTAAATGTTCTTGAATGTTGGAGAACATGAGAGATTTAGGATACTTGAAAGGTTTGAGATGTAGAAATTTTGAATAATATGACACTTATTCACAGAGATTATCCTGATTATACACTATTTCGGAATACATGCATAATACACAACCTCCTCTACATTGATCATCAATTTTGTGGAATTAAAAACAATGAAACATCAATCGCATGTGCACATTAACACAGTATGTAACCCGAGGAAAGCATACAGCTGAAAACCCCACACTATCTGTATATTATAATTATTGAGAACATGTAACAATACATAGTACAATACTCCTTGCAAGCACTCAGTACTATCTCCACCTGTTACACACAAACTAGCTCAAATATGATGCCTCAATTCTCCTCCACTGTTTGCCTGCCTCCACTGCGCAATCCTACATGAGAATGGATGAGAATAGCTGATCCAAACTCATATTTCCCTTGGCTGAACCACGCAATCCTCATTGGCAATACTCAATCCATTGATTGTGCAAATCTCATGCACAACTATAGTCACAACTGACAGCTGTCTTGCCCTTTCACTCACCTCTAACACTTGTCTCCACTGAACTGTCCATGCACTGAGTTAACTGATGTATTCTTTAGTTTCTTTATGAGTTAATAATTAGTGAATTAATTAATAATTAATTCACATCACTCATCACTAGTGTATTCTGCAGTTAGACTAAATACAACTAGTTCAACCAAGTCAAACTGAACACAACTCCATCAACTCCTCAATCAACTCCACCAAACTCAACCACATGAGTTCTAACTGAAGTCCTGCATGCAATAGCTCAACTGACTCATAAGAAAAGCGTATTTCCTTCTGACAGCTACATGTGCCACATCTATAGCTCAAACTGAAGTGCTCCAAGAGGATAAGATAATGTTTATGGTCCAAATATTATTATGAGCTAATAATATTCGACTGTTCTATTTTTAGCCTAGCAGTCTAAAAATAGACTCTGCCTATATGTTTAAAAATAGAAGTCCATCTATTTTTACCAACATGACCAATCATCCACAAATAGCATCCTGCAACTCATAGACCATGATCCATATGTCTAAAAATAGACATAGTCTAAAAATAGACTTTGCGCCAAAAATAGCCTGCGGACCCACTTAGTGAAGGCGACTCCTTTCCACTAAGCTCCATCATCTTGTTGCATTTTCAACACTCCCTCTCAACAAGATATGGATTATCTACAACCCCTATCCTGCAACGCTGGAATGTTCTACATGCAACACATTTTCCCGGTCCACTTGCTCCAACAACACTTGGAACAAAAACACTCCCAACTGACCACTCTGTTGGGCTAGGAACATACTCTGATGCTGAAGCTCTACCTGTTGCTGACAAGTGCTCCCTCTCTGACATCTACACTACTGCAACATCTCCATGCATCTCGCACCATTGCACACCTCTCTGTGCCACCTAGCACTGTGCAAAACACTTGTGCCTCTCGCATTGCTGCAGCCTGCTAGCTATGCGCTGTCCAAGGATTCCCTACACTGTCGCTCTCTCTACTGCTCCATTCCCATCTGTCTCTACCCAATCAGTCAGTTCCTGCTACTCCACATCGGAGCTCTCGTAGCAAGGTCTCATCCAAGAGGTTGGGTACCTCAAGGATCCTGCCACTCCTCCTTGGGACGATCAATCCACATCACCCCACCTCCTACCTGGAGGTATGGCTGCATGCAATTCCTCAGCCCACCTGGCTCGAATTTTCCCCCTACTGGAGGTACTACATGAGTAGATGTCTCTACTCGATATCCTCTCAACTTCCCTTGTTGTGGCTACTCCACAAGCCCCTGAAGCTGCTGCACCAATCGTGGCTCCTCCATAATCGTCTGAGACTTATTCTGGCTCTGCATGTTGAGAGGTAATATACGCTCCCTCTCAACCACCAAGTCTCCATCAGTTGCCTCGCTGCTCAAGGCTTTTCATGCATCTTGAACCTCAAGAGCATACAGGTTCTTGACCGGTGAACCAATCTGCTTCACCTGTCTAGTGATGATGTGTCCAAGGAAAACCTTTCCCTTACTAAAGACTACATCATAGCCTCTGTCTTCCAGCATCGCGATCGACACCAAGTTTCTCTTCAGTCCTGGTACATACTTGACATCGGTCAAGGTAAAGCGAGCTCCATGCTCCCTCTGAAAAATAACCGTGCCTACACCTGAGACACTATACTTCTCATCATTACCCATCGCTATGAGTATCTGGAGATCTTTCTTCTCCAAAGTACTGAACAAACTCTTGTCACCGGTCATGTGGAAAGAAGCTCCACTGTCAAGAAACCAACCAATTCCCACCATGGATGAAACCATGCATGCGAAGAGTGTGAAATCCAACTCAAACTGTGAAGCAAGTGCCTCACCTTCAGATCCTTCCCCGGATCCCTTCTTGGATTTCCTCTGTGGACAATTTGAAGCATAATGGCCCACCTCATGACAACGAAAGCATCGCACTTTCGATTTGTCAACCTTCTTCCAATCATTGGAAGAATTGGATTCGGAAAGAGAAACCTTCTCCTTCCCCTTCTTCGCTTTGGCAGCCAAAGTGCAATTTTCTTCATCAGATGCCTTTGATGAATATTTGTCCCTAGTATTTCGCCTAATCTTCTCTTGCACAAGATCTGACCAAAGTCTCTCCCATCCTGGCAATTTCTCCCGACCATTGACAGAGTCCTGATAGGAATGCCAACTCTTCGGAAGACCAAGGAGAGCCAAGCTCACCAAGTCCTCATCATCGACAGTCACCCCCACACTTCCCAGCTCATCCCGACACTGGGTGAACTTCATGAGATACCTGGGCATACTGTCTCCATTCTCACACTTAATGTTTCTGAGTTTATCCTTGAGCGCCAACTTCCTCTGGTCGCTCTTGCTTTGGAATAGATCTGTCAACACTTTCCACATCAAGTATGGAGAAGCCTTTCCATGCAGGTTGGACACAATGTGATCCTTCACGCCCTCTAGTAGAATACTTTGACACTTTGTTGTCTTCTTTTTCCAAGCCACAGCTTCAGCAGCATCAGTAGGTTTTGGGACCTTAGTGTTGTAGGGAAAAGTATCCAATACGGAATGACCCTATCCCACTCTAAGGGTGATAGTACCTCAGCAACAATCGAAGCAAAGCTATCTAAGATTTCCTCTTTATGAAAGTAAAATAGGGGAGAAAGAGATCCACTAACCGATGTCTTTCGCTAATGGTTGATCCAATCTTCTCTCCTTGCTGCTTGCTCCCAGCTCCTTGCTCTTTCACTGGCCCAGCTACACCAAGATCCTGCAAAATGGCAAGAGAGGGAAACTACAAGAAGCATACATTCATAATTGATTCAAGGATTAGAATAAATCAAATACACAAGTATAACAATACACCATTGAGACACATGCATATAGAAGAACCTCAAATGCTTTATTTATGGAATAAGTAAAGTTCAGGAAGTGATACAACCATAAAAGACCCAATCCAGCATCACCTCCCAGCAGAAAGAAATCTCCTCTTCACCTCCTTCAAAGCAAATCATCCAATAGTTCTATACTCAAATCAACAGCACTTCCTTACATTCACAAGATTCTAGCCTCCCTAGACCTCATGAGAGAGCTCTATATATAGGAGTTTTGGAGAAAGGATGAGTCAGCTTGAAGCTGGCATGAAGCTGACTAGTGTCCTCTCTCACTTCAGTTATTCTTCAGTTCTTGAGTCCACTTGGAGGTTCTTGCTTCCACTTGGAGATCTAGACCCTCTTACTCATCACCAGTCGAATTCCCTGATCCAAGTGTCATTTTGGAAGCTCCTAGGCATTGACACCTTGAGGAATGACTGTGCCACTTGTCCCAACTCGCCCAGCGCAGGTAGCCTTCTTTGCAGTTGACATTCAGCGCAGGTACACAGTGGAGCAGTTGACATTCAGTGCAGATGCTCAGTGGAGCAGTTGACATGATCCAGAATTGCCTTGTTTTTGAGTGTTTTCAGGTGGAGAACTGATATTCAGTGCTGTGGTTTGCTGACCTTGTTCCTCTAGGGGTAGGAACAACATGTTTAGGGACTTTGGATCCCTCAGATTATGGACATTTCATGCTTCATGCTGTAAGGCACAAAAATGTCTATAACACTTAGCCTCTATGAACTCCTTCAGCCCATTGTCATCTAACACTGCCTCCATCTTGTCTTTCCATGCAATATAGTTCGAGTTGCCTTCAAGAGCATACTCCAATCGCAATCTGTAGAAAGACATTTCAACTTTGACACCAAGAAAACACTGCTGAAAATTCGAATTCCACCAGCTCAAAACTCAACCGCTTCTGATCTAAAATTCGTGAGAACAAAGTATTTCTCGTACAGAGATTGACTGTATGGACTTTTACAGGATATCTCACCTTCCAAAAGAAGGATGAATCTAGAGGCTACCTGGCCCAATTACAAACTCTGCCTGAAGAAATAAAATGTAATCACTTTCTGAATAATAGATCTGATGATCAACTCTCCTCTGATACCATGTAGAAATTTTGAATAATATGACACTTATTCACAGAGATTATCCTGATTATACACTATTGCGGAATAAATGCATAATACATAACCTCCTCTACTTTGATCATCAATTTTGCGGAATTAAAAACAATGAAACATCAATCGCATGCACACATTAACACAATATGTAACCCGGGGAAAGCATACAGCTGAAAACCCCACACTATCTGTATATTATAATGATTGAGAACATGTAACAATACATAGTACAATATTCCTCGCAAGCACTCAGTACTATCTCCACCTGTTACAAACAAACTAGCTCAAATCTGATGCCTCAAATCTCCTCCACTATTTGCCTGCCTCCACTGCACAATCCTGCATGAGAATAGATTAGAATGGCTTATCCAAACCCATATTTCCCTTGTCTGAACCATGTAATCCTCATTGGCAATACTCAATCCATTGATTGTGAAAATATCATGCACAACTATAGTCACAACTGACAGCTGTCTTGCCCTTTCACTCACCTCTAACACTTGTCTCCACTAAATTGTCCATGCACTGAGTTAACTGATGTATTCTTTAGTTGCTTTATGAGTTAATAATTAGTGAATTAATTAATAATTAATTCACATCACTCATCACTAGTGTATTCTGCAGTTAGACTAAATACAACTAGTTCAACCAAGTCAAACTGAACACAACTCCATCAACTCCTCAATCAACTCCACCAAATTCAACCACATGAGTTCTAACTGAAGTCCTGCATGCAATAGCTCAACTGACTCATAAGAAAAGTGTATTTCCTTCTGACAGCTACATGTGCCACATCTGTAGCTCAAACTGAAGTGCTCCAAGAGGATAAGATAATGTTTATAGTCCAAATATTATTATGAGCTAATAATATTCGACTGTTCTATTTTTAGCCTGGCAGACTAAAAATAGACTCCGCCTATATGTCTAAAAATAGAAGTCCAACTATTTTTACCAACATGACCAATCATCCGCAAATAGTATCCTGCAACTCATAGACCATGATCCATATGTCTAAAAATAGACATAGTCTAAAAATAGACTTTGCGCCAAAAATAGCCTGCAGGCCCACTTAGTGAAGGTGACTCCTTTCCACTAAGCTCCATCATCTTGTTGCATTTTCAACATGAGAATCAGTTGTAAATCTTAGATTAGGAGTTGGTTTCATGATTTGTGGATTAAAGAGGATCTTTAGGGATAAAGATGAGATTTTAGGATTTTGTTGAGAACTTTATGGATCTAAACCAGGAATTGGTTATAGAATCCTTTTGTGTAAATGTAAGCCAAAAAGGCAGAGAAAAAGTTAGTCAAGTTAGATAGTTAGCTAGTTAGCTAGTTAGGGGTTAGATAGTTACTTAGTTAGAGGGTTTGACTATAAGCTTATAGGTAGGTAGGAAAATAGAGGCCATTGATTAGAATATTAGGCCAGAGAGAGAGACTTGTATGTAAATATTTATTTATCAATACAGAGAATTCGATTCTGAATTGTGTGGTGTGTATTGATTAACGGAGTTACGAATTGTGTGTGAAAACTAGAGTTTATGCATAGTATATGTATGCAGGTGGATTTTGAGTAGAACACAGAGAAGAAGTGATATGAAGGGTCATATTGGATCGCTTGAATCCATTCGAAGGATCACAGTCAAGATTCAGGAGTGTTTGTGTTGAAAGGGTGAAATTCAGTGTTGCGGGTTTATCGATCGACCATCGATCACTATCAGGATCAATGGTGATCCATTGATATACGATATCATGAGTGAGTTGTTGTATGGCAGAGATAAATCTCGGTTTAACGCAATTTCACAAATAAATGAAATAGGTCAACAGAGGTGAGTCGACCGAATAGGACAACGGGGACTGTCGAATCAGTTTAGATCAATGGATAATATTGGCGGAACGTGAGAAACCTGACAAGTTCGTGGAGAAACCCCAGAGTAGATCTGGATCATCCGATCAATAGATCCGTAGATCTAATGGTCATCGCGCGCCAATAAGCTCGTATGATAGTCAAGGAAGAAAGGCGGTTTTATCAGTGAAGCTGTTTATCGCGTGAAGAAAAAGTGGTAAGCGGTCTTTATAAATTCTAATCGATTCCATTAATCAACTGACACGTAGCACTCGGTGGAGAGAGAAAACCACTTTATCGGGTAGGTAAACATTGCACAAGATTCCTATCTGATATCGTTGTTAACCATTAGATCAAATGGGTTTTGATCAATGGTGGAGGATCACCTAATTGTTTTGTTGATCAAGGGAACCAACAATTGTCAGATTGAATGGTAAGATCAACATTGGAGGATGAACACGGAAAAGTGAGCCTCGGAAAATGTGTCAAGGCCATGGAAATGCAGAAAGGTAAAGCTTATGTGTGTTTTATGTGTATTTCTATTATACGAGGGTTATAATAGAAAACAAGTGGATTAATGTATTTTGGATTAAGTTGGATGTAACCGAAGGAAATTGACCATGGTATGAGGTTTGGTCAATATGCGCGGGGCATAAAGATTAACTAAAGTTTACGAGGGTGTATAAGATTCTGCTGGAAAGCTTTATTAAATTTTAAGACTATGGATAGTCAAATAAAATGTTTCCGCATGAGATTTAATTAAGGGGCCTCAAAGCTTTATTTGTGAAGGTTTTCACCATGGATCAGGTGATTAATTCATGGGACCAGTGACATGCAATTTTATTTGCATAATGTGGGTATTGTCGGCTTAGGCTGGCATCATTTGGTATTAGAGCCGAATAAGAAATTTTGTGTAAAAGGTCTTTGAGAAATTTAGAACAGAGTTATGTTTTAAGATGTGTATGTAGGCAAGAGGAGATCATATTTTAATCTCACAAATAGTAGGCAAACAGTGATAAAAGTATAGCAGAATTTGCAGATGCAAGAAACAGAGAACAATCCATTCAAAGTGTAGGAGAATGGTAGAACAAGATCATGCAGAGATCTTGAAGGTGAGATGATATGTTTTTATTTTAATTTGATTTGAAGATTGGAGAGTTTGTGGTCTTTATATTGATGCACAGGTAGCAGCATAAGAAGGTGATAAGGTTGCAGCAACCTAGAGCAAGGAGTGCTCAATTGGTTCCAGAGGAAAGAACCAGAGAGATGCCAAAAGACTGAGCTCAGAGGAGAGAAGCTTAGTGAGGCATATGTAGCAAGAAGGAGACTTGTTACTGTAGGGGTTTTGTTGCAGCTCACAAAGGCAATTCCACAGAGGATGTGGGTAGAATTGCTAAGGGATGAAGGAAGTTGGTAAGAGTTTCTAAGTGAAAGAAGAGGTGGTCAGAACCTAGTATTTCATTAGTGATTGAAATACAAGAGGAAAGTTGTGTTCTTAAAAGGTGCAGATGAGTTGAAGCCTAGAAGGAGTAGAGAGAAGTGCTCAAAAGAGGTTCCAAAGATAGAGAACCAAGTGCTTGCCAAAAGACCAAGTACAGAGGAAAGCTTGGTGAGGTAAGTGGCAGCAGGGAGGAATTTTTGTTTCAGAGGATTTAAGGCAGCTCATAGTAAGTAAGGATCTCATGAAGATAGAGAAGGAGAAAATGACTACTGATAGTCATAGTAGAGGTTCTGAGGAAAACCACAGCAGAAGAAAGGTGAAGAAGGAGGATGCCAAGGAAAATGGAAAGAGAATGAGTCAAGAGGAAATTGACAAAGAGATTGTTGAGATGAAAGAACAACTCAATGTATTAAGGATGATACTTGAGGAAAACCAAAGACTAGGTTGGGTATTAAAGAAGAAGCCAGTGAAGTGGTCTAAGTTACAGAGAAGGCTACAACAGAAGCAAGTAAAGTGGTTGATGGAAAAACTCAGAGAAGCTGAGTTGGAAATGGAAGTTTCCATTTGTGAAGCAGAGCAGGGTGAAGTTTTGGGTGAAGAAGAAGGAATTATTGATGATTTTCTGAACTGTTGGACAAATGCAGACCAGCAGGAGAATGTAAAACCTTATATTGTTGAATCTAATAATTTTGATGTGATTACAGGTTTTGCAAAGGATGAGCAATATTTTGAAGCTGTCAAAAGTATGGAAGAGTATCTTTCAGAAGATAAAAACTTTGAAGTAAAGAATGATGGAGAATGTCTCTTGAATGAGAAAAGCAGTGAATTATTGCAGCAGAAAGAATTTAGTAATACATTGATGTTTGAAGTTGTGACAACACAGGAAAAATTTCTTGTGAAAGGAGATGAAATTCAGTCTGAAGAACTGATATGTGAAGCAACAGTTGAGACTGTTGAACCTTGTAATTTTCAAACTGATAATTTGTGTATAAATGCAGGAATCATAAGTAATGATGAAGTACTTATGAAGTGTCACAGAGAAATTGAATTGTTGGAGTATTTGCTGGGAAATTCAGAGTATGACAGTGTGATTGCAGAGGAAGGAGTTCACTACAGTGGACAAGAGCAGAAAGACATCATTAGAGCAGATGATGTGGAGGGGAGACTAACTGATAGTCTTGAGAGTACATTAGAGAATTCTTTAAAGAGGTTGAATCAGCATACTGATGTGCTGATAGAAGAGGAGAAATCAGAGCAGCATACTGAAGTGTTGCCAAAGGAAGAAGAGGCACTGAGGCCTTATGTTTTTTATTTTAATAATTGTTTTGTGAGTGCAGGTTTAGTTGCAAATGCTGGAGGAAATTTGGCACATATGAGTAGCCAAGTAAAGACGATAGAAGAGGATTCT
This sequence comes from Pinus tabuliformis, assembly GCA_031772625.1. Lineage (NCBI taxonomy): Eukaryota > Viridiplantae > Streptophyta > Pinopsida > Pinales > Pinaceae > Pinus > Pinus tabuliformis. The sequence goes on along the minus strand of CM062819.1, from coordinate 1,821,157,746 downwards.
GTGGAAGAATTTAATCCATGGAACAGAGATGTTCAATTGCTGGAGAGAATGCTGGAAAGTCAGGATTCAATGTAGAAAGAGATAATCATGAAAGAGGGTAAGGATGAAAGGGCGGTAGTAAGAATTCGACAACTTCAAAGAGAAGAATAGCAGTTTGAAGAGTTAGTGAACAGTAGAAACAACCTGAAACAAAGAGAAAGAGGTAACAGTAAGTGGCAGAGTATGGACCAGCCCAAGGATGTGCTGGAGATGGAGATTGAAGAATTATGGCAGTTGATGATGAAATAGTCCAGGATGAGGGAAATGACAGCAAGAAGGATGATCAATCAGAACTTGAACTTGATTGACAAGGAGAGGAAGATGAAATAGAAGACATCAGACATACAGAAGCCGCAAATGTGCAAAGCATTCAGACAACTACAAACTAAAGTTTGGGACCCTGGAGGTTTTCTATCAACATATGAAGACACATGATCAGGAGATCATGAATGTTTTGTACTTTGGGAGTCTTATGCAGGAGCATTCATCTCAGAAGAATCATTGTATTTTAGTAGACATAGGGGGGTCTTTTGTTTTAAGGAAGTTGGTTTCCTAAGTGTTAAAATTAATGAAATTGTTGAGGCTTTTGAGTGATTTTAATGAGAATAGGAATTAATTAAGTATTGTGAGGCATATTTATAAATGTTCTCAAATGTTGGAGAACATGAGAGATTTAGGATAGTTGAAAGATTTGAGAATCAGTTGTAAATCTTAGATTAGGAGTTGGTTTCATGATTTGTGGATTAAAGAGTATCCTTAGGGATAAAGATGATATTTTAGGATTTTTTTGAGAAGTTTATGGATCTAAACCAGGAATTGGTTATAGAATCCTTTTGTATAAATGTAAGCCAAAAAGGTAGAGAAAAAGTTAGTCAAGTTAGATAGTTAGCTAGTTAGCTAGTTAGGGGTTAGCTAGTTACTTAGTTAGAGGGTTTGACTATAAGCTTACGGGCAGGTAGGAAAACAGAGACCACTAATTAGAATATCATGCCAAAGAGAGAGACTCGTATGTAAATATTTATTTATCAATACAGAGAATTTGATTATGAATTGTGTGGTGTGTATTGATTAATGGAGTTATGAATTGTGTGTGAAAACTAGAGTTTCTGCATAGTATATGTATGCAGGTGGAGTTCGAGCAGAACACAGAGAAGAAGTGATATGAAGGATTGTATTGGATCGCTTGAATCCATTCAAAGGATCATAGTCGAGATTTGGGAGTGTCTGTGTTGAAAGAGTGAAATTTAGTGTTGCAGGTTTATTGATTGACCATCGATCACTATCAGGATCGATGGTGATCCACTGATATACGATATCATGAGTGAGTTGTTGTATGGCAAAGATAAATCTATGTTTAACGCAATTTCACAAATAAATGAAATAGGTCAACATAAGTGAGTCGACTGAATAGGATGGCGGGGACCATCGGATCAGTTTAGATCAACAGATAATATTGGTCGAACATGAGAAACCTGACAAGTTCGTGGAGAAACACCAGAGTAGATCTAGATCATCTGATCGACAGATCCATAGATCTAACAGTCATCACGCGCCAATAAGCTCGTGCGATAGTCAAGGAAGAAAGGCAGTTTTATCAGCGAAGTTGTTTATCGGGTGAAGAAAAAGTGGTAAGCGGTCTTTAGAAATTCTAAGTGATTCCATTAATCAACTGACACGTAGCACTCGGTGGAGAGAGAAAACCACTTTATCGGGTGGGTAAACATTGCGCAAGATTCCCGTCTGATATCATTGTTAACCGTTGGATCAAATGGGTTTTGATCAATGGTGGAGGATCACCGAATTGTTTTGTTGATCAGGGGAGCCAACAACCGTCAGATTGAATGGTAAGATCAATGGTGGAGGATGAATGTGAAAAAGTGAGCCTCGGAAAATGTGTCAAGGCTGTGGAAAGGCGGAAAGGTAAAGCTTACGTGTGTTTTATGTGTATTTCTATTATATGAGGGTTATAATAGAAATCAAGTGGATTAATGTATTTTGGGTTAAGTCAGGTGTAACCAAAGGCAATTGACCATGGTATGAGGTTTGGTCAATATGCGCGGGGCATAAAGATTAACTAAAGTTTACGAGGGTGTATAAGATTCTGCTGGAAAGCTTTATTAAAGTTTAAGACTATGGATAGTCAAATAAAATGTTTCCGCATGAGATTTAATTAAGGGGCCTTAAACCTTTATTTGTGAAGGTTTTCACCATGGATCAGGTGATTAATTCCTGGGACCAGTGACATGCAATTTTATTTGCATAATGTGGGTATTGTCGACTTAGGCTCGCATCATTTTATATGCACGAAAATAATAGATATTGTGTTATATTTCTTAAAAAATAAATATGAATTTGCATGCATGAAAATAATAGCTATTGTGTTAGCTTTCTTGAAAATAATATGTGTTTGTATGCACACAGATAACAGTTATTGTGCTAGTTTTGTTTTAAAAAAATATGGGTAATTGTGGTGGTATTTCTTCTGGGAAAGAATGTGCTCTTGTGTGAACAAATAATAGTATTTTGGGTGAATATCTTTTGGAAGGATTTCCCTCTTCCTGTGCAAAGAGATAGTGATATCTATGGTGATTGTTTTAAATATTACGATGATAATCATGGTGATTCTTTTAAATATTATTGTATTCTTATGAGCAGAGGTAAAATGTATCTATTCTCATTCTTATAATGCATGGGAAGTATGGATAGATGGACATCCCTTGGTAATTTTTATGCAATTTACTTTATGCATGCGAGATTCAAATGCATGTACATGTGCCATATCCCTACACATGCTTAGATAAATAAACATGTTTTTGTAATTGTGCGTTTTTAATTAATGCAATTGTGGTGTCAATAAAGAAGCATGTCTCGATGCTCTATATGCATTTTATTCATGCACATGAAAAGATGTTGAATCATAGCTAGTAAAGATTTATTAATTGGTTTTGATAACTATTTTTATATAATCATGATGGAAAAATTGTTGACAATAGTAATTGCAAGAAAGAGATGTGACTTATGCAAAGAATGAATTAATTGTGTCTTACCCATCGCTTATAGAACAACCGAAAAGGATTATAGTAAAAACTGTGGAAGGCAATGAACTAATGGTTTATGCAGAGTGAAAGTTCATTAAACACAAGATAATCCAATGTTGGACACAACCAGGCCACAAAGACATAGTGCTTGAGGAATTGTGGGGTAAAGTGTTTTGATAACATGATTAATGTAATAACTTGCAGCTAGTTATTAAGGATGATATTTCTTTGCAATATTTTTAACAATGGATAAGGGATGGATTCCCTTGCTGCCATTGAGTGAAGGGTGAACACCCTCATGAAATGTTTAATAAAATAAATATTTTCTAGTTTTTCCCTTTAAGGTTTCCAGGGTATATTGGTGTTTATTTGTGTGTTTACGTATTTTTTTATTTTGATGATATTGCGATCTTGCATGACGTTGACACTTATATCATCAAATATGTGATTAACTAACCTAGTTAAATGAACAATGATAATGATGAAAGGATATAACAGGAAGCTTTATGTAACATGTTGCAACAATGGTTGTTACTTTATGTGACTTTCTATTCCAATTCTAAAGTTATGTTATGTAATGACAATGATTTTATCTAATAGTCAGTTAAGGAATATGGAATAAATCATTAGGAATATTACATCTTATGTGTTTTCAAATCCTATGTCTAGAAAATAAGGCTTTTTGTTATAATGTGTTATCCAATGTCTATGATCTCTTTTTCTATATATCAACAATCTATAGAGGTATAAATAGAGTCCATTAAATAATTGTGTACTTAATCTATAGACATAAATAAGGTTTACGGATGGACGAAGGTCAAGGCAATTTAATATTTATACTCATATTGGATTGAACCTAAAGCAATTAGGCAATAAAGTTATTCATTGCAAATGAACGTGAGATAAACCAAGAGATTATTGACACAAAAAGAACTAATATAATGCTTTGCTTTAAAAAATAGAAATTAAGAATCATTGTGTTATGCTATTAAGTAAAAATATTATTAGTCAATTTTTGTCGTAGCGACATTTTAAAAATAAAAATTAGGAATCATTGTGTTATACTATTAATGAGAAAACTTATTAAAAGTATGACAATCGATTTGTGTTATAGCAACATTTATGGGAACTAAACGGATTTTTAAGCTACAATTCTTTGTCTCTATTTCAGGTCTAGAAGAACGATGAAAAATGTGTTGCCATATTAAGGGATGAAGAAGGAGATATCCGTGCAGACGTTAGAGAAGAGAAAACACTAAAGTAAAAGCTTGAAGAAGCATACAAAGATTGTGCAAGAATAGACGTTGAAGAGACAATAATGGTGCATCAACAAGTGGAAGAACCTTGCAATTATAGTGGGAAGAAGTAGGGGAAAGTTGAAATACCTATGTGGTTGAGGTTGTGGCTCATTCAGCCTAACATGTCCATAGTAATAGATGCACAACAATTAAGTGCATTAGGAGGTCACTAGGATGCATTGCCTAAAGAAAACTTCGATTACCAATTAGCCAATGCAGATTAATGTGAAGTTAGCGATCAATTGATCGGTATAGTACTTTGACCTCATGGCATGGACTAACAATAGATAGCTATATAGTATTATTTTTGTTTATGGTTTTAAATAGATGAGTATGTTAAGAGCAAAGGTTGAATAATCTGTTATGATTATTTATGGAAACTTATAAGAGTATTTTAAAAAACCCAGTTATAATTAAAATGTTATGTTTAATAATTATATAATTTAATTATTTTTCATAGATTATAAAATTTAATTATATTTTTTTAATTTTTTTTTAACAGTAACTGGGTAAATTGTATTAGAAAGAGGCTGCAGCAAATGCTACAGCAGAGATTACATCATAGTATAATTCCAGTAAAAACGTAGGAGCAGAAACAGAGATCATACAAAACCCTGTTACACCCCCAAAACAGAGAATGGCCTTTTCCTTATGCAAAATTATTGATTGCTTCTTTAAGCTATATATTCTATAGTAAATGCCTAGAATTTTTAAGTGTTAAAAAACATTTAAATCAGCCTTGAGCATAGTGACTAGCAGCATCCTCCAAATCTGTACCGGCTGGTTCATTTTCCTGGCTCACAGGTTTCATTACCTCATAGGATTGATGCACAAATTCTTCCTCTTTAAGCCCTGCTCTGAATGAATTTGTTGAGGTTCTTGGAAGTGAGGCCATTACTTGATCATCTCTGTGAAGATTAAGAGTTAAATTTCAGAGATGACTGCATTCGTTTTCTACCACTGCCAACTGTTGCTTTAATGACAACAGAGATCCTTTGATTTCTGCTACTTGTGCTGTGTATTGATTCTCAGTTTCATGTATTTGTAAAAGCAAGATTGAGGAGAGAGGCCCTATTGCAATGGATGTGCTTGTCGTGTCTTTACAGTACTCTGCAATCTCTTGCAAATCCCCTGAATCCATCTGATGACTTGTAGAGAAATTGCCTTCTGTGAAGAAAATACGTGCCCTGTCTACAAAAACCACCAAAATTCTCACCTCCAGAGAGCCCTGAAATGAAAATCTCCTCCGTGTCTGAGTTTTATTTCAAAATTCTGAATACATCGCTCAACAATCCAATTCAGTGAATGTCTGGCCCAAGAATCCACAAACTAATCTTGCCTGTTGCTTCTACACCCAGCAAGGACCTGAAATAGACTAGTGCTCTTCTATGGAGGCAATTCCTCAGTCAGGTCCCTGTCACCCATTGTTTAGAGTTGTTGGAAAATACTTCAAAAAAGCAACCAACCATGATGAAGTTGAGCATATTCTGTGAGAGAACCAAACTTCATTCTGAGTGTTGAGGCCAATGAATGCAGATCTGCCTGTTGTAGCTTGGTTAAGGCAGAGGATGAAGTGAGCAGGGTCCTCCATTGAGACTAAAGTTTCCTTGAGGCAGCAAATAGCCTTTGTTTGCCAAAGAGTCAGCTTGCTTGTTTAAATCCCACAGAATGTGGTAAGAGTCAACTCTGTCAAAATCTTTCAAAGTGTTTCAGATTCGCTGTAGAGTTTTGTTTAATGCAGGATTACAAAAATGATCTTTGGAGTTTAAAAGTTTAATCAGAAGCTTTGAGTCTTCGAAAATTTGAATTATTTTATAACCTAGCTCCTTCGCAATCTGGCAAGCTTTTAAGAGACTGTAACTCTCTACTTGGTTGTTCGAGCTAGTGCCTAGGCCCCAACTGAAGTTGGTTTCACTCGATCTGTTCAGGGAAAGAATCAAACCCCCTGCACCTGTAGTTCATGGGTTCCCCTTGGATGTTTCATCAAAGAAGATCGTGGTTTTTGAGGTTCCCTGCCACCACATGTGAAAGTCACCTTCAATGAGTCGCAAGCGCCAAGTAGGAGCGTTCAATGATTTGTTGACTGATTCATTCCTCTCTCCTGTCGAGCAGGATCCCAGCCACGCAGAAGCTTTTGAAGGTAAAGAGGAGGCAGGAGCAGATTTACCTGCAGTTTCCAGCAAGAGGGCTTTCACTTTGGCCGCCACTACCACTGAATTCGGAAGCCTGTTGTTGAAAACACAGTCGTTTCTAGCCAACCACACTTTCCACCAAAGGCATTTTGGAATAGCTTGCCAGATGTTGTTCCAGACTGCGTTTTTGGTTTTTTTCTCAGGATTTTGGTCTGTCCAGGAGATGTAAAGAGAAACGACAGATGTCTAGGAGGGGGAGGGAGCACTAAGGCCATGAAGGACCAAATTCCAGACTACTTGTGTGAAATCACAGTCAACCAATAAGTGATCAGAGGTTTCAGCGACAGAGTTGCATAAGCAGCATCTAAAGGGGCCATGGAACCCTCTTTTATTCAGATTTTCACCTGTTAGTGCCTTTTTATGCATGAATAACCATGTGAAAAAATTCACCTTTGGTAGGCTAAAGGGGGACCAAACTGATTTCCAGAGCATCGATGTCAGTGAAGGGGCATGAGTAGATTGTAAAGAGGAGAATCCTTGAGCTGCTATGTAAATTCCTGTTCTTCCCCACCCCCATTTGTCCTTGGATGAGTGGTGTACAGGGGCGAGGCCAGAGAGAGTTGTATACAACAAGTTTTTTTTAGCGTGGAGAGGTTTTGGGACCCCTGGAAAAGTCCATCCTACCCAATTCCCTTTGTTGTCCCAAGAGCAAATGTCTGCAAGCCGGAGGAGACCTTTGTTCACTAGCCAGATCTTTATCTCATTGCAGGAATTTAGGGAGGCCAAAGGGGCATTCCCTTGAATAGTATCCTCCCATAGTAAGGTTCTTAGACCATTGCCCGGGATTCTGTATAAATGCTGTTGTAAGTGATCAATGCATCTTCTACTTAAATTCCAAATTGTTGTTCCTGTTGGAGTAGATGTTGTTGTGAGGTTTCTCAAGGAGCCTCCCTTTAGGTATTTCATCCAAATAATCTTGCTGACAGGGTGTTTTTTGTCTGCATATAGTTGCCATATGATTTTTCCACCAAGAGCTAAATTTGCTAGGCCTAGATCCCAAATCTGTAACCCACCTTCCTGGAGTGGTATTTTAAGGATATCCCATCTTACCAGATGTAACTTGCTTTGGTTTCCCTTACCCCCATTCCATGGAAAGTCCCGAAGGAGCTTGGAGATCTGATCCGTGATAGAATTGGGTGCTAGCAAGAGGGAAGACTGGAAGATGGGGAGGGCAGAGAGGACTGCCTTTATCAAAACCATCTTCCCAGCCTTTGTTAGCCATTGGCCTCCCCAATATGCTATTTTTTCTTTTATCTTGCTAATTACTTCGATCTAGAGGGAAGGAGGGATTGGTCCCAAGGTTAAGAGAAGGCCTAGGTATTTGATCTTTTCCCATTTGTCATACCCAGGGAATCCCAAGGAGCAAGCTATTCGAAGGATAGCTAGATGATCTACATTCCAACCGGAGACAGAATTTTTTCTTTTGTTGATCAAGGCTACTGAAATTAAGCAGAAGTGTTGAATAATTTCAGTGAAAGCCCTTGCTATCTTAATCGAGGCCCCTCCCAAGAGGAGAGAGTCATCCGCAAAGAGGGCATGATTTATAGGATCCACACCTCTTCCTGCCTTAATGCCTGGTATAGAGCCTACTTCCTTTTCAACTGTTAGCTTTCTTCTTAGGGATTATGCCAACGCGATATAAAAAAAGGGTGACAGAGGACACCCTTGGCGAAGCCCTCTTGAAGCTTGGAAGAAATTAACAGGTCTACCATTGACAAGGGGCGCTATCCAAGGTCTATATGTTCAGGCTTTTATCAAGTTGACAAACCCAGCACTAAACCCAAAAGAGTGAAGGATTTTACAGAGGAATGAGAGTTTAACCCGGTCAAAAGCATTTGACATATCCAACTTGATGAGCATGCCTTTTTCCTTCCAAATGTGACTAGAGTGGAGGGCTTCCTGCACTTGGATCACATTGTTTATGAGGTGCCTTCCTTTGACAAAACCGCCCTGAAGAGGGGAAATTATAATTTTGATTATAATGTAAAATTATAATAGAATAATTTTTTTGGATAATAAATTAATAATGTAGATAATATTATTAAAATTAAGTAGATAATAAATTTATTTATTTAGATTTTATAAGAATTTGCATTATAATTTTATACTTAATTTAAAAATTCAAGTTAAGTTTATCTTTTGTACTTCATATTATTGATATTCTAATTATATCTAAATAAAATTTGATAGACATTTGTTTTCCTTTTCATTGTTCATTTTGATAGTTAAATACATTGGGAGATTATCGTTATATTTCTTTAACCATAACAAAAAATATTGTATTGATAAAATATGCATTAGAATACAGTGTTACATCAATGTTACAAAATTTTACTTAAAAGGTTATCAACTTTCAATTGTTCAAAATGCCTCTAGTAACAACAATGTTGTAAAACCAAAAAATCTAGACTCTCGGGAGCCTACGCATGGAATAAGACCACTAGAAACAAACAAAAAAAGACTTCCATGCAATCATGCAATTAACTAGGACATGTGTCTTCCTATTGGAAGTCAACATTTTCCATAATATGAGCATTTACATTTAATTTCAACATGAAAAAACCAGAAGGAATGAAAAGATCAATTGCAAGGTATTGGGTACCCATTGTACTAGCATGTTGTACTTCTTCAATCTGGGATGAGGCACTACTTATCTCATCTTCAACCCTGTAGGGCTGAAATTTCTTTTTGATTAAGATATACATAGTGGAAGTGATCCCAAAGAGTAGTTAGTTGTGTCTTGGATGCAATTAACTTCTTATTCTAATGGAAGGGAATGATTATTTATATTCATACTTGTAAAGAGGAAGGATTCCTTGAATCCTTAAGAGTGTGCCTGTATAAGGATGTGTGAAACCAAACCATAGAAACCAATGACCATGCCTCCAGAAAGTTTCCAAAGAAAATCAACAAAACCAAAGACCTACTTAAAAAAAATGATACACACCTCTTTTAGAATTCCCAAACATAAAAAGACAATTACCTCCATCCAAATCAATTTCTTCCATCCATACTGAATAAGAATTTGTGCAATAAATAACAATCCCATAAAATTGGAACTTTATCATTTCCCACTAAAAAATTTAAAGATATACAACATTAGAAAATAATAAAAGGATGAAAAATTGTTATACCTTATTCCTACCTTATTCCAATATGAAATACATAACAATTTCATAATTGTAAAATATTTTAAATATAAAAAAGTAAATTTTTTCCAAAAATGAAGAGCTAAGTAAACTATATCCAATATTATCAAGATACAATGTAGCTAACATACAGAGATAAAGGCACACCCTCCCAACTACTGCCATATTTTCACTAGCCAAACAATGTGTTCACTCGCCTTGTAATAGTGAATATTGTAATGAATTTAAATCTTTATTATAAATAATCATTTCACTGCATATGCATATGTAGAATGTTGCTCCTTTGTAGTGGTACAAATAGTACCAAGTAGCCAAAATTCTTTCTTTCAATATTCGAATGGGATCAGTAGAATATTTTTTAATGTATTTTGTTTTAAAATTTTGATTAAAATTATTAAAATGATATATGTGAATGGTTAAAATTATATAAATTGATCAAAAAATGGAATAATTAAATTTCACTAATTATTTTTTAGAATAGATAATAAATTTTTTAAAATAGCATTATAATAAATAAATTATAATTTTTAAATATCTTTTACAATTTTTTCCAAAAACAGACCATAAGCTTTAAAAAATAGCATTGCAGTAAATAAATATAATCTTTAAATATTTTTACAAACTTCGCGATTTTAAAATGAATTTTGAATGTGAATTTTATATATTCAAAATAAATTAAACAAAGAATCGTCATTTTGCAAGGAATTTTAGAAGTGTGGGAAAGAAATTATAAGCTTTAAGTAATTTTCAAAAATTTTATATGGCATTTTAAAATTAGCTTTGTGTGTATTGTATGTTAATTTTATATATTTCAAAAATAATAAATAAATAAAAATATCAATTTTATATATTTAAAAAAATAATAATAAATAAAATGGTCATTTTCGGCACAGACTTGTGGAGTACTATATGCAGTTTATATAGACTTTTGGTGTGAGAGAGAAGTCAACTTCGGTTTCGGGAGGGAATCATGGAAAGGAAAATTCAATTTCGTCCGATGTTTCTTGAAATGAAACCTAATTTTATTTTTTCGCTCTGTTGACTTGTGCGTTAAGATACCAATATTTTTAAGGAAAAATGTCGGCTGAATCAAACCTAATTTTATTCTGCGCTCTTTTGACTTGTGCGTTAAAATGCCAATATTTTTACAGAAAAAACGTAGGGTGTAAAGGTGAACCTAGAGACAGCGATACTCAATTCGAACATTACTTCCTTTCATGTGAATGCGATACTCATTTCGAATATCACTTCCTTCCATGTGAATGGATTATTTATATAGTAATTCGTATTTTCAAATTTCAATGAGCTTTTAACAAATTCTCTATAGATTCTTTACGTAGTAATTCGTCTTATTTAAATTTCAGTGAAATTTTTAACCAATTATATAACGTTGGTAAACGAATTGTTGAAAGTGCAAGTTTTAATTACCGAAATTGTAATATGGAGATGAATCCATTTACAATATTAGCATTTTCTGCATTACAAATTTTATCATATAACCTCCATAAAAAATATTAGTAGACACTAAAAGCAAATTAGCGTAAATGCAAGGAAGAGCAAATAAATTGTTTGACGGAAATCTGGAGTTCGGAATATAGTTCACACACATCATCTAAAAATAAATTCACTCTCGTCGGTGAAGACTTTGAACCTAGATACGCATGATAAAAGCAGAAATTTGCGCGAACAAACTGCCCATCAAAGTCTCCCAACTTCCAATACAATCTTTACATAAAATCATCTGTACCGAACACAATAAGCCCAGCCAATCCTTACCCGTGTGAACATAAATTTGAAAAAACAGGCGCGTCTACAATCTATTGCTCATTCCTTTGTGGATTCAATGGCCCACATCATACATGATCTCTTGACTCATGGATTGTATTGTCAAATGGCCGCAACTTTTTCATCATCTCCACCAATTACCTACTCTCTTGGGCGGTTGTTTTGTCTATATAAACCCTCGACTCCTCTCTCCCTTATCATATTCACATCCTTTGCATTTCTATTGGATTTCGTAGAGATGGCAGGCACTCTTCATCATCGTCTTCCTCTTTTCCTACTCATCGCTTTTTCCATAATTTGCTCATACGCTTACTCTGAAATCCCACAACCTCCATCTGCTCTCCCGCCTTTCCATCACAACGATAAGCCTTTGCCATGGCATAATCCCTCATTGCCCCCACACTCACACGACAAGCCCTCTCCTATCCCTGTTCGCAAACCTCCGCGACACCACATGAAGCCACCTGCTTCTGCCCCACATCCTCTGGATTTTGCGCACCCTCCATCACTGACTTCTAAAGCCCATCCCCCACGAGTTGAGAAGCATCAAGCCGGTACATGATCGACGCCACCCTTCCCCGCCGGTTAAACCCCATTATCCCATTAAACCTCCATCATACTCTCCCTACTTCTACAAATCTCCACCCCCTCATATTCGCCATGGTGGCATCTACACCGCCCCTCCTCCCATTCATCACTAATACAGTAAGTTCTCTGGTCTCCTCTACTTCTACACACCAAACACTCATATCTCTCTCACGCATTTTGTAACTTTCATGTTGCATAGTATATTTAAATCAAATCTTTTGTTTATTGTTTATTGTATTGCAAGACGACGACAGAGATGCAGCGTGTAGATTATATAAAATAATATGCAGTGCATGTAGGTGCATGAGATGCAGCTCGATTCTACTGAGATATATAGACATATTGCATAGACAGACCGTGGCATCCATCCAGTGCTATGCTAAGAGCAGATCAGACTGCAAGATCTGTCTTAAATAACTATGCTAAAATATTTTGTGTAAATGGGAAATTTATATAGCATATAGGGTGTGATAACTTCATTGTTATGATCATTCAGTTTTTCGTTTAATATATCAGCTATCCAGTCTACTTATTGCGTATCTTCTCGTCCATGTTCATCACTTTCATGCGAATTATATCATGCTTGGTTAAGAGTGTTGAAGAGGATTCAGGCCATTCTTTTCACACCATATCTCATCATGCGAAAGTGAACATCATATATAAAGTGTGAGAGGGTAAGCATACATTAATATCAAATGAACTAGTGTACATGTATTTTCATATATTATATGTGCGGTGCTACGGCCATTTTTCTTCCCCTCCCATCTTTTCCTTTTATAATATTGAAGCAAGATTTTGGGTGATGTGAAAAAAATTCCACGTATCTTCAAATTCCCAGATGCCCGTAAACAGACTTCTGCGATTGAAGTAAACGCTGGATGAAACGAACTGTAACTTGTAAATGTTTTATTTACAAAGCGCGCCATTTCATTGAGAAATCCCCACCCGCTAAGTAAACAGAACTTTGAAATTAAAGTCAGGCTGTGTAAGCAGACCTTTTCGATCAAAGTTTTTATGGATGTGATACACTAACGAAAAATACTCACATTTCTCTCAGACCTTGGAACTGGATAGCGATTTATGTTTGACATCCATACACCTTTCCTTAATACTTTTGCAATTAATAATCTTCCCTCGTCAAGGTCAAGGTGAAGTTGAAGTCGTTCATTCCCGGAGCTGCCACCTTTTTCGGCTAACCGCCACTCGACTGACGGAATAAATAAATATACAAAGCTGAAAGGTTTATAAGTAAGCAAAGATAAAATGTCAAAAATTCGATTTGACTTTGATATCGATGTGATATTTAGTTAAATTGGAGGAAAGTTTGATCGAAGATTGCACAGCTTTGTACCTGCCTTATTTTCTTTGAGATTTAAAGTTATAATTTAGAGGAAATGCATGTTATTATTTATTATGATTCTTTTAAGGTTACTTTATTATGGTCGATAATTGAGCCATCGTTCATTATGATATTTCATGCTGGAACGGTTATTTATTGTAGTAGTCAATATCAAGTTATTTTTTTCGTTTGTTTTGGTTTTGCGTTGGGTGGTTGGGTCACGGTTCATTTTGATATTTCATTGAAAAAAAATGGAAAGAGATTATTGTTGTTTAATGTATATACTAATTTTTATCGTCATTGATGGTCGAGTAATATTTTATTGATATTTCATGGAAGAGAGGACAAATGAGAAAGTTGAAAGAGATTATTGATATTTAGTGTCTACATTTTTATGTTGTGAAGCGATTCAGACTAAATTTAGACCAATGGCTTTTTTATTGGAAACATATTTTGGGTTAATGGTTTAATGAAATGAGTTTACCTTTGAGGAATTATGAATAATTAGTATAGTTTCATCTTAACTTTGTAACTATCAATCATCTAGAAGGATGAAATCCTCAAAGTGCAATTTTTTCCTTGAGCTTTTTAATTAAACAAAAGTCTTCACCTAAGAGGACTTATCCCTCTCCACGTGATAGAATTAGAGTTAAACATAAATGTACATATATTTTGTTAAACACATACATGGCTAAAGCAATATGAAAGATAAACATTATATTACTTTTCTTATTCACAATGATACATATTTATAATACATAGGAGTAACCCTTGGTTTCATATTCCAAGTGGTCCCTTGGACTCCCTTTGGTTGTTCAACTTCCACACCAACCCTTAGAGGATTAGATGTCCAACATCCCCCCCCTTAATCCGAAGGGTTATGTATGAGTCCAAGAAGAGAGATGTAATACAAAACGTGCAAAAATGCATGGCAGCACTAGGTTGAATGTGCTCTCTGAAATGTTGGTATCAAGGGAGGTGGTTTAAATATGACCACCAACACTGGAATGCTTAGTGCAGTTCCCAGAACTCTTCTGGGTCTGGCAAGAAGCTGAGGTTTTCTGCTAGAGAAAGTGTTCCTGATGTTTTGGAGAGGGAAACCTTCAACCATGAAAGGGAGGTCTCACCCCGCATAAAAGGGAGAGTCTCAACCTGAAAAGGGAGGTCTCAATCTGTGATGGTTTAAGGATGACCACCAACTCTGGAATGCTTAATGCAACTCCTAGAACTCTTCCAAAACTGGCAAGAAGTTAAAGTCTTCTGCTAGAGGAAGTGTCCCCAATTCTTTGAAGAGATGTCTCAACCCCGCATAGATGGTTTAAGGTTGATCATCAACCAAAGGCATGCTTAGGGGCATCTTTGTCTCTGGCTACAACTCTGAATCTGGTATGGCAGGTTGTGGCTCAAGCTCGCTTGATGTGGCTTTGAAGCTTGTAGATGACCATCATTCCCCCCCTGTCAGATACAAGGTGAGATGATGGAGAAAATTCAACTGCAAGACTGTTCAATATTTGTGAACAAGTCCTATTGTATGAGCGAAATATATTCTTGGTTGTTGAAGCCCATTGCCAAGAAGCGATCCATCCAAGATGAATCTTTGTTCTTGCAGGAGGTTTGTTTCTAAAGCATTTGTTTGAAGAATGACTGGTTTTATGACAGTGCTTACATGGATGAAGATCAAAACAGTGACATTTCACATGGCCAACTTGGTCACAATGTTGGCATTTTACAACTTTTGACTACGAATGTGGAGCAGAATCTGGAACAAGTGAAGGTGAATTCTCGTGAAGAAATCCTACACTCTCAAATTTGATAGGCTTGGAATAGTCTAGAATATGAAATGACACGTCCTTGTCATATCCAAGACTAGTTCTGTGCTTGTTATGGACAAGTTCTTCCCAAGGTCTGATGACTGACTTGGGAAGTGTAGGCTAAATTTTTGCATTTGCATGTAACTGAATTTCAACAATATTAACTTGCTACTGATGGGAGTCTATCTCAATGTTCTGAACAGAATGATGCTTACGATGTTGTAGCTCTTCTTGTTGTAGCTTTGTCTCAAGCTGCAAAAACTCAATATTCTCCTGTGCATTTTGGAGACAAATTTTAATATTGGAAAGAGAGGTTTTGTTGATCTTAACTATCTCATCAACAATGGAATGTATTAAATTATTCAGTGCTTTCAATACATCATCCATTTGATCCATTTCAAACCAATATAATCAGAGAAATGATGTTATCTTCAACTACAAATTGACCTATAAAATGATAAATAGCTGCAACTATTAGATGATTAGCAAGATACCAATATCACCAAGTCACTGCAACAGGCAACACAGTACCAATTTCAACATAGCAAATGACTCGTTGCTTCAATGCACTTACTTCTCAAACTACACACACTGTGAAAAATAAGAACCAATCTTTGACTTTCTTTGCAAATGAAATTTGTCGAAAGTTCTAGAGCCTACTTAAAAAACATCTTTTCATTCAAGATTCACAAATGCAATCATCTTTTATCACTAAATTCACTTTAGTAATTTCTCTAAATTCACTTTAGTAATTTCTGGTGTTTAATGGAGTCTCACCCCCTGAAATTCGGTCCTACTATCCGGCCATGTTTGATAGTCCTCCTCTAACACTTTCACTGAAATTGTTTTGGCATGGAAAACATCTTGCAGTCAATATTGCAATATAGTATATTTCATGATGGATGTTTGAAATATAAATGATATATGCCTCAAAGCTAGTATAGTTCTTTAGTGATTCCTTGAAATCTGAAACGCCTTCATCAGATAATATTATACAACATTTCTAAAATTTTGATGAATTTGAAAGTGATTCTTCTAGAAATTTATTCCAAAATCCACAAAAAGGCCCTTAATTTTTCCAACAAGGCATGATCAATCTCCTCTCTGTTGCACTCTAATGTCAAACATAACCATGGCTAGTGTATGTGCAGATGGTAAAGAGATAGCTCCATTCAACGTTTATCCCAGAAAAACAACGCACAAATGAATTCTGACATTTTGGAAATTCATCTTCAATCGTCACTAGATTTGGGCGCAATGAATTATGTGCGAAGATCATGGGGGTCACTGGTCGTGTATGTGTTTGTTGTACATGAAACTATGTAGCATCTAGCATCGTTGATCATCATAGAATGGGGAGCCCTTCGAACTCTGTCACTGTTATTTGTTTTGTTGCAATTCCCATATAAGATACTAATGGAGTTTCATGCTTTCAAACATGTTGTAATTACTTCAAATCATGGATTCAAAACCTCCATGGTTCTATTGTCCTTCAAAGTGTGCTAAAAACCATGAGTCACTAGATTGACTCTGACCAGACAAATACTCTAGCGAGAAATAAAAATGAAACTCATAAAGAAGGCGCCAAATAAATTGGCTTTGGGGTCCTAATTTGGTAAAGGATGATGATTTATATACTACAGACGTGGTGTATGATATCCATTCAAACTCCAGACTAGGCAAGAAAAGGGAACGTCAACCCTTTATCCAGTTACACTACTATGATTTTGTAACTTTAAAAATTTCGAGCCTTGTCCAACATCAAACTCAAAATGCACAGTTTTCAAGAAGAATGTGTCCAGCCATACTATGACCAACCCTGGTTCATGCAGACCTCTAGCTATGGAAAAACCTCTTCTCTTTCACATCAACCAGCTGGGCTCTGACACAAAGCCTGCACACGAAGATGAAGTAGACCGCAACAATCTTTTATATCGTTGTTGGTCTCATAGCCCAAGTCATTGTTAGGTCTACAATTGATCCAAATTGGATCCATAGAAGACTGTCAAAGAACCATGGCTGTATCAGGTCGGAACAAATCTCTAAAGAATCCAAAACAGCAATCAAAAACACCCTGAACCAGTGGCAATGGCAGCCACCATGGAACGATGAGGACCTTGGTCAAAGTGCACTAACCTAGGCCCATGGAGACTGCGCAAGAGGTCAAAGTAGCCCTTGGGAGCCCCGGATCGAGAAATGGAGGTGATTTTTGATGCGTTAATCGTGCATCGCTGGGCGAACAGGGCCAAAATGGAGGAAGCCTAAGCACTTAGTCACGTTGGGAACCGGAGAACCGCGGGCAGAAAAGGTAAAAGCGCTAAAGTACAAAGGCAGGACCCGCGCTCTGGAAACTGGCAGTATTGATCAGGGCGCCCTTGAACGGTAAGAGGTTTTGGACGAAAGCAGAGTGATTCCATACATCGATCGACGCGTGGCAGGTGGAGGTGAGAGAAAACCACCGTTAATTACGCTCTATCAGTCGAGCAAGTCAACCGCGTGAAACGTGCGTATGGCGTCAGATCTGGAGGACCCAGATCGGACGGGTGAGATCGTGCTCAACAGAGGAAGCGGAACCAACAGGGAATTAAGCCGCGTTTTAGAAGGGATTTGGAATCCGTTTTCACAACCACGGTGGAGGAAAGATTCATCCATGACGTAACTGAAGAAATGAACCAACGAAGCAGGCTGGCGCCATTTAGAGGAGGACACGTGGCCACCTCCCTGAGCATTGATGATGTCGCAAAACAAGGAACTCCAAGCGCAGCTGCAGAAGGTGAATCGACAGAGGCGGAAGAGGAACCGAATAGGCATAGGGGACGGATGGCTAAAATCCATGAACAGAGGCAGGAAGTCAGTCAAAGTCCAAGAGATGAAGAGAGACAGAGAAAGGAACCAGAATCCCGAGAGGAGGACGGAACACAGAGAACAGTAAAGAAAAGCAGAAGAGACAGAGGGCCGAGTTGACTAGCAACAACATCGAGCACCAGAGAAATTGAAGATTCAAGCCATCTGGTGGGCTCCAGTATTGTAGCAATAATGCTACAACTCCTAGAGCTTCCTATCTCTAATTTTATCAACCCAGTAGTTCGTAACAAACTTGGAAGCGACGGTGCTGTATGCACAAGTACTAGCTCTTGTCGCAGCTGTCACTTGGTCAGCTGGCACAAGTCCGCTAGGGTTCAAGCCAAATTCTATATGTTCTCAGAAGAAGCTTTCTAAATGATGGACGAAGGCTATCTCAAAGGAAATTAACCTACTTTGCAATAATGAACTGAAAGCCAACAAAACAGGGAAACCCTAGTAAACCCTAATGTGACTAGTCTAACCTCTATGATGCAATGGTGGGTGTGCAAACTTCTAGAAATGATGTCATTACTTCTAGTGATATGAGATGCATGAAACTAAGCTACTTCTACTGAAAAGAACATTGTTTTTATATTTTTGCTTAAGTGGTTATTATGACTTGTTTCTTATTAGGTTTTGACTGTGCAGGGGTGGTTTGAAGGGAAAGAAAGCTTGGGAAAGGTCAGGAGGGCTAGGAGAGGTTCCAGGGGATCCAAAACATCATTCCACAGAAGTCCACAACGTTCAGGTGCTCGGCAACCGAGTGTGCAGGCTTCTACAGGATGTCTGCAGGGGTTTCTACAGGATGTTCAGAGATTTCTACAGGATGTTCTGAAAAGAGGATTTTGGAGAATGGATGGAGGGAAAAAGGTGGAGGAACGAGTATGGAGGTGAAATAGGGGTGTGAAGAGGTCTAGGGCTTGGTGGATGGGGCTAAGGAGCGATTGGATTTGTTCAAGGGAGAGTGAAGCAATGTTGCACAAAAATTAGGGTTTTGGGAGCGAATGGCAAACGTGAAGCAAGGGTTCTAAGTAGAGGGTGGAGTGGATGGTGTTGATGGAGAATAAGCAGATGAAGGAGTGGTACAGGTGCTCTGCAAGTCGTTTTTCCAATCTGAACCAACAAAGACTTATGAATTCAAAGACCTAATTACGTTGACCTAATTTGCTAGCTGTTAGTAAAGAGAATGAACAGAAGTGTGACCTGCAATGAAATCATGTATTTTAACTCATGCAAATAAGCAAATGAAAGTTTGAACTTGTAACCAACTTCTACACATGAAAGTCAAACACTAGTGATTGCATGGCAAAGCAAAATCAGTGTTTTTGTGGGCAGCAAAGTCATCCTAGTCACAGCTCCTGATCCCACTAAGGGAGAGGTGAAACCACAGATGTTTGTTGGCCCTTTTCTTGAAGCTTTTTCTGTTAACAACCTATCAACTAAATCTGAGCATGAAAAACTATTTTACTCATCAAAAAAACAAACTAAATAACAAAACAAAATAGCAGATTTTATTCTCAGAATGCAGCAAAAACACATAAAGATAATCAAAGGAGGTATTGGGCGCTTGAGATGGGCCCAACCCCAAGAGCTACAACCTCCTAAGAGAGATTTAGAGCTGGTGCAAAGCTGTATTCATCTTTATTGATCAAGAAATGAAGAGTTACATCAAAACTGTCCACAAGAAGAACTTGAACATGAGCTGAAAGCAAAGCTAATCTATTGCATAAAAATCGAACTACAAACTAGCTAACTAATGGCTAAAACAAAATGACTAACTGGCTAACCAAATTGACTAACTAGCTACAAAAATGACTAACCACTAGCTAACCAAAATGAGGCCCTAAGCCTTCTTATTTATACAATTTGAGGACCCAACAGTCCTCCTAAAATTTAGGGACTTGGCTGCCCAAGACTTGTAGTTAACAGCAGTCCTACTTGACTTGCTTGGTTGCCCTTGTGCTCATTGATTTGGTGGCCTTTGAACTCCGAGCTGATGGTGGAGAATTCGAGGTAAGGGCCCATAAATGAGGGGGACACCTTCCTACAAATCCTCTAGCTTGTTCTCCCACGAATTTGGCTGCCAAGTGCTCATTAAGACCTTCAATTTTGTCTCCAAGTGGACCAAAAAGGCTACACAAAGCACCCATTAGAATTGTTGGCATAATGACTAACCAAATTCAATCTATTAACATAAAAATAATCAAAAACATGCAATAAACCAATGAGAATGGTGGATTAAGTCAAATTAGGAGGTTGAATGAGCCCAAATAATTATCCATTTTCGGGGCTCATCATCACCCCCCTACTGAAAGTGTTGCTCATCCTCTGAGCAACCAATCTCTCTCCTCATCTTTGATGGCCCTGGTGGCCTCTTTGTCATGCCAAGCTTCTGAAGTGATGTCCTCTTTTCTGTCATGAAACCATGCTTCTTTGCTTCTTCCCACTGCATGTTCCTTTTCCTAGTGAATTCTCAGCCTTGGTATGATTGTGCAAGTATATTCAATCTGATGGCGGCAATGGTGGTGAAAGGATATGAAACCAGTGGAGGATGGAAGAAAAGAGTGGTTGCATGCCTCCTCAACAGACTTCAAGCTTCCAATCCCTCTCCATAATTGATTCTGGCCTGCCCAAAGGCTTCTACAGGATGTTTCTGTTAAAAATACAGAACTTCCTGTAGAAAGTCCTGTAGCTTCCTGTAGAACTGTCTCAGCTTCCTGTAGAACTGTCTTTGAGTCCATCATCTTGATTTGCTCTCTTTAGGTGAAGGCTTTTAGCTTCCTCATTCATAGATGATGGATCTCTTTGAAGGAGACTCTTTCTTTTGTTTAGCTTGTGTGTCCTCAATGACAATTTGCTTCTTTGACTGTGGTTTGGGGTCTGCCAATTCTTATCTGCATGCCCTTTCTTGCCTTAAAAAATAGTGGAAGCTCCCTCTTTTACTTCTCCTTCGACTTGGGAGAGGTACTTAGGGCGGCCAGCACAGCTACTGCCTCCCTAGCTAGGATGTCCGCCTTTTTCTCCTTGGGTTTCACCTTTTTAGGGCTTCCTGTAGAAGACCCTGTTTTAGCCAATTTCGGGCTTCCTGTAGAAGCCCCTGTTTTGGTAATTTTCGGGCTTCCTGTAGAAGCCCCTTTTTCAATGATTTTCGGGCTTCCTGTAGAAGACCCTTTTACTGTTTTCGGGCTTCCTGTAGAAGCCTGTTTCTGCTTTCCTGTAGACACAGGTGTCGCCACCTTGGCTTGCTTTGTTGCATGGGTTTTGCTTTTTGGTTGGGTTGCGGGTGCTGATGAGGTACTTGGGCTGATGTGGACCACCTCAGCTTTGTCCGTTCTGCTTTGCAACCTCTTTTCTCTTGCTGACAAGATGGGTGTGTCACCTTTTTCTTTGTCATCCTTTTTCTCATGCTTCTTCTTTTGTTCTTTCTTTTGCACTGTGGTCAGGGTCTTCTGGCCTGTTTCCTTCTTTCCCTCGGCCACTGATTCTTTTTCCTCACTGCTGGAGGAACCCGTTTCTTCAATCAACATCCTTATGTCTCCATCTCTTGTCAAATTCCTGAATGATTCCCATGAGAGGGGAACCTTATATGAATGAAGCGCATCCTCCACAAGAAGTTTGATCAACCCATGGTGGGCTACCTGATCTGGTATGCCTTCTTTTAACTTTGTGGCACACTCAATTAGAGACTGTAGCAGGAAATAAGGAATGCTCAGTTTCTCTTCTTGCTTTTCCTGTGGTGGCCTGTCCTAGGTCTTCTTACCCTTAATTTCCTTACCCTTAGTTAGCTTCTCTGCCTCAATATGCTCCTTTTTCTCACTACTGGATGAAGTGTAAGTTCACATGACAACCATGGATAATGCAGAATCATGAATCCCCCTGGCATGGTAAGAGTGCTCCCTTTTTCTTATTCTTTTTTCAGAAATAGAAATGTTGTTTATAGTTTCCCCTTGGACTCAAGGAAGAATTCCTCAGCTGTTTGATATCAATGAACAACAATTCCCTCATTTCAAGACTTTTGGTGCCCAAATACTCGACTGTCAGAAGGGAATTAGGCTCCCACAGACAAAGTGTAGAGCTTAATTTTCATCCCCAGCATGCATACAACCACATAAATTTCACATCCTTCATGCACATGTTAGTCCTCATAGTGCTTTAACTTTTGTACAGGAGAAATTTGTTAATAGGACCTGTGGAGGGGAATGTGATGCATAACCAACTGAAAAATTTCGTGTATCACACAGGAAAACTACCATTCTTGACCCACAGATAGATTTCTTTCATACTTTCTTATTCAAAAATAGTTTTAATTCACCACCTTTCAGATGTATCATGCATGGAAGAGTGCTTTTTCAAGCCTACCACTTTCGGGACTCCCAATTTGTCGAAGAAAAATCCAAGCTTTTCTGCTCTAGAAGGCTCTGTTGTACTTTCCTGTAGAACGTCTTCCTGTAGAAACGCCTGTAGAGTGCGACAGGCGGGAATTTTTTAAGGAACTGTAGAGATCTTGAGAAAAAAAGGTAGAAATCTTGTAGAGCACCATCGGTTAACTGATCTGGAAATGGTGGACATGCACTTCAGTTGACTGCAGTTGAATGGTGAGAGTTTCAGCCGAGTGTCGTTTAACTGCAGCGTGATTTGTGGTGAGCTGGCAAGAACATGTGCGCTGGCTTTTCGAACTGAAGTGATGTTATGAACTGCATGTCTTCTTCTATTTGTTAATCAACTGATGCCTTGTTCACTGGAGTTCAACACATCTACCACTGCCGGTGTTTTTCCACTTCCACGTGAATGACTTACCCATGCATGCTGCGTTTTTGCCTGGATGAGTGCAATCGAATCTGGATACCTTCCTAACTGAATCTCACCATCTCATTCATTCATGCAATGCTTTAGATTAGATCTATGCAAATAGATGAACAAGGTTTAGTCACGTACCTGAAGTCAAACGGCTGCTTGTGAAGCTTTTTGCTGCTGCATGCTCTGATTCTGCTGCTGCATGCTTGGATCCTTTGATTGCATGAGGGCTTGGCTGATGATTTTTGATTGCTTTTCCTTGTGCAGGTGTCCTCTGGCCGGATCTGAGCTGCATGCAATTGTTTCCACGTTCAGATCTGCACCTTCAAGCTGCTGCTGCTGCATGGTCACAAAACCAGAACTTGTTTTCGCCATTTCTCCCAAACGGTAAACTGGATTGATCTGAAACTCGGTGAGCATGTTCCTATCATCATTATGCATCTCCCATAGCAAAATCGTGATCAATGGATGCACGGATTTCGAGAAAAATGGAAAATGGCTGAAGATTTCAGAGCTCGATTTCTCGGAAACCGTGCATCGGAATCGGCTGAAACTGCTTGGGTAGGTTACCATCACTCATATGCATATCCCCATGAAACAGGTTTTGAAACGGATGCACGGTTATGGAGAAAATTCAAAAATGGCTGATGGTGATGGAGGCTGATTTCTTGGAAACCGTGCACCGGAATTGGCTGAAACTGCTCAAGCATGTTGCCATCACCCTTGTACAATTCCCCATAAAACGGTTTGTCAAATGGATGCATGGTTTTCAAGTTATGGCAAAAACAAATTTTGTTCTATGGATTGTTGCTTCAAGGCACTTTGCATGTGTTTGCATGGAAGGGAAAACTGAGCTTGGGCTGTGATGCAGGTATGGAGATGATGGAGGAGGAGTTGGAAGATTGCATGAGGACTTCTGAACCCTTGAGGAAGCTACCATGTTCGCCAAACCACTTTTTGAAATCCATGTATAGTTTCCCACAATTTCTACAGGAAGTTCCTGTAGAAGCACAATGAGAAGCACAATGAGGTGGAAAAAATGATGGAGAAAGGCAAGGGATGGACACAGGAGTGCTTGTAGGCCTAATCAATAGATTCCCACCATTAGATTCACTTTTGAAATTGGATTTGGCTCGTCCAAAGGTTCTACAGGATGTTTCCTGTAGAAATACAGAGCTTCCTGTAGAAGGCACAAAAAAGATTCCTTTAACCTTGATTTGAGTGCTCCTCCTGTCATGAAACGTCCTTCTTGCAACCTGCAATGTCATTGCTGCAACATGAAATTATTCAATGGAGATTAGCTTTATTTTTCTTTTCCTTTTTTTTTTTTTTCTTTTTTTTTTTTGAAAAAACAACTAGGGCGCCTCATGGAGGTTTTCACCCTAATTGCCTGCCTTGGGTGCCTCCAAGGGAGGTTTTCACCCAAAGATCTTATTCTCTTTTCTCTTTTTTTTCCAACCCATTGACCGCCTCATGGAGGTTTTCAATCAATGAGCCAATCTAAGGCGCCTCCGAGGAGGTTTTCACCTTAGATTTCTATTTTCCTCTTTTTTCATTTTTTTTCTTTTTCTTTTTTCTCTTTTTTTTTTTTTTTTTTTTTCTACCCTACCCTACTTGAAAAACAAAATCATTTTCAAGTATAAGAATACTTCCAATGGAGCCATGTGCACATCGAGATTAGAGAAAAAATGATGTGAAGGCTCGAAATGCATGCTTGGACAAGTATCCAGATCTCAGAGACCAAATGATCTGACTTTGAAGGGATCAAACATAGTTGAGGAAGAGAGTACTGCTGCAACTTAGTGACTGTCTGGAACCATGTCTCAATATAGCTTTGATATCCTTGGTCCTTTTGCTGATCTGGATCATTCTTCGTGTCACTTTCTATCATGACTTTCTCATCTTCCTCCTTTTGCTGATCTGGATCATTCTTCATGTCACTTTCTATCATGACTTTCTCATCTTCCTCCTTTTGTTGATCTGTCTCTTGAGTACATGGAGGATTTGATGGTAACCATGAAGGAACTCTCTCGATCTCTGATTCTGATCTCTTCTCTTTATCAAGTGCAGCCCATGGTTCTTTGATCTCCTCTTTTGAATCTTCTTTTGATGGATGTGATCCTTCAATGCTTTCAAGATGATCTCTTTTTTGCAATGATTTTCCTGAGTTATGGTGAAGATCATTGAGCTCAAGAGGAGTCATTTGGACATGTTGTGCCTCAGATTTGCAATTGGGTTGAGCTGCTCCATGGTATGGTTTTGGAAATGGTGGTACGGGTAGTTGAGTGGAGGTGTGTATTTGAGATGGATGCGGATGGGGTTGTGGTTGGGTAGGCATTTGGGGTTGCCTTGGTGGAGGAGGAGGCGATGGTTGTGGATGAGCAGGTGGTGGAGGAAACGAAGCAGGAGGAGTGTTGTATTGGGGCCTCCACTCCTGATAAGGTGCATTCCACTAAGGTTGTGGCTGAGCATAAGAGTGAAATGAATGAGCAACTGGTTGGGCATAATATGGATCTGTGAAGGAACAAGGAGGAGGTGTGAACCAGGAAGGATGAGCAGGGGGACCCCAAGAAGGCATGAAAGTGGCTTGATAGGGGTCATAATAGGTCTCGGGTGTCCCTTGCAATTCCTGCTGGTAAGATCTAGGTCCATGCGGCCAACTTTGGTTCATGTAATAGAGTGATTCAGTGGCTCCTTTGGCTCTCTGATATGCAGCTTTGAATCTGGGTAAGGAAGGGTACTGATCTGTAGGATGGTATTCTTCACAGACAAAACACACTTCTATGGAGTACAATGGACATTCGTTCCTAGGATGCTTTCCAGTGCACCTAGGACAAAAAATGACCAAAGCCCTCTTGGCTTCCTCTTGCTTCTGTTGGATCCGCAAGGTATCCAGTTGCATGGCAAGAAACTGCCTCATATCACTCTTGAAATCTTTGATCTGATTTTCAAATTCATCTTTGGACAAGATGTTGCTCCCAACATTTCTACTTGTAGCCATTTGCTCCAGAGGACTGTTTTCTTCTTCTTCTCCCCTAGAGGTTCTTTAAATATTCCTTGATGTCCATCCAGGGGTTCTTTAATCACAGCCATCGAAGAAGAGAGAACGTGGGCTGTGTGAAGCAGTGGGGGTGTTGTGCAATCATTTTTCTAACTTATCTCTACTCCTACAAGGCATGAAATGAAATCTTTTTGGTTGATTTTTGCTTTTTTCTACTTCTACTTGCAAAAATGAAATAGATTGAACTGCAACTAACTATCTTGCTAAAATGAAAATGCGGAATTGAAATGAAAGTAGGAAAGGACTAATCTATTTTGCTCAAATGAAATTGCAGGAATGAAATGCTAGTCTACGCTTGCGAAATTGAAATGCTAGTCTACGCTTGCAGAAACGAAATTACGGAATTGAAATGCTAATCTATGAAAGCGGGAAAGGCTAATCTACTTTTGCATAAATGAAATTGCATAATGGAAACGAAATAAACTACTTAGAAGAAGATTGTAGTGGAAAATAGAAGAAAAGCGGCAATCACCAATACTCTTACGCTTCCCCGGCAACGGCGCCAAAAAGATGGTGGGCTCCAGTATTGTAGCAATAATGCTACAACTCCTGGAGCTTCCTATCTCTAATTTTATCAACCCGGTAGTTCGTAACAAACTTGGAAGCGACGGTGCTGTATGCACAAGTACTAGCTCTTGTCGCAGCTGTCACTTGGTCAGCTGGCACAAGTCCGCTAGGGCTCAAGCCAACTTCTATATGTTCTCAGAAGAAGCTTTCTAAATGATGGATGAAGGCTATCTCAAAGGAAATTAACCTACTTTGCAATAATGAACTGAAAGCCAACAAAACAGGGAAACCCTAGTAAACCCTAATCTGACTAGTCTAACCTCTATGATGCAATGGTGGGTGTGCAAACTTCTAGAAATGATGTCATTACTTCTAGTGATATGAGATGCATGAAACTAAGCTACTTCTACTGAAAAGAACATTGTTTTTATATTTTTGCTTAAGTGGTTATTATGACTTGTTTCTTATTAGGTTTTGACTGTGCAGGGGTGGTTTGAAGGGAAAGAAAGCTTGGGAAAGGTCAGGAGGGCTAGGAGAGGTTCCAGGGGATCCAAAACATCATTCCACAGAAGTCCACAACGTTCAGGTGCTCGGCAACCGAGTGTGCAGGCTTCTACAGGATGTCTGCAGGGGTTTCTATAGGATGTTCAGAGATTTCTACAGGATGTTCTGAAAAGAGGATTTTGGAGAATGGATGGAGGGAAAAAGGTGGAGGAACGAGTATGGAGGTGAAATAGGGGTGTGAAGAGGTCTAGGGCTTGGTGGATGGGGCTAAGGAGCGATTGGATTTGTTCAAGGGAGAGTGAAGCAATGTTTCACAAAAATTAGGGTTTTGGGAGCGAATGGAAAACGTGAAGCAAGGGTTCTAAGTAGAGGGTGGAGTGGATGGTGCTGATGGAGAATAAGCAGATGAAGGAGTGGTACAGGTGCTCTGCAAGTCGTTTTTCCAATCTGAACCAACAAAGACTTATGAATTCAAAGACCTAATTACGTTGACCTAATTTGCTAGCCGTTAGTAAAGAGAATGAACAGAAGTGTGACCTGCAATGAAATCATGTATTTTAACTCATGCAAATAAGCAAATGAAAGTTTGAACTTGTAACCAACTTCTACACATGAAAGTCAAACACTAGTGGTTGCATGGCAAAGCAAAATCAGTGTTTTTGTGGGCAGCAAAGTCATCCTAGTCACAGCTCCTGATCCCACTAAGGGAGAGGTGAAACCACAGATGTTTGTTGGCCCTTTTCTTGAAGCTTTTTCTGTTAACAACCTATCAACTAAATCTGAGCATGAAAAACTATTTTACTCATCAAAAAAACAAACTAAATAACAAAACAAAATAGCAGATTTTATTCTCAGAATGCAGCAAAAACACATAAAGATAATCAAAGGAGGTATTGGGCGCTTGAGATGGGCCCAACCCCAAGAGCTACAGCCTCCTAAGAGAGATTTAGAGCTGGTGCAAAGCTGGATTCATCTTTATTGATCAAGAAATGAAGAGTTACATCAAAACTGTCCACAAGAAGAACTTGAACATGAGCTGAAAGCAAAGCTAATCTATTGCATAAAAATCGAACTACAAACTAGCTAACTAATGGCTAAAACAAAATGACTAACTGGCTAACCAAATTGACTAACTAGCTACAAAAATGACTAACCACTAGCTAACCAAAATGAGGCCCTAAGCCTTCTTATTTATACAATTTAAGGACCCAACAGTCCTCCTAAAATTTAGGGACTTGGCTGCCCAAGACTTGTAGTTAACAGCAGTCCTACTTGACTTGCTTGGCTGCCCTTGTGCTCATTGATTTGGTGGCCTTTGAACTCCGAGCTGATGGTGGAGAATTCGAGGTAAGGGCCCATAAATGAGGGGGACACCTTCCTACAAATCCTCTAGCTTGTTCTCCCACGAATTTGGCTGCCAAGTGCTCATTAA
Organism: Pinus tabuliformis; assembly: GCA_031772625.1. Lineage (NCBI taxonomy): Eukaryota > Viridiplantae > Streptophyta > Pinopsida > Pinales > Pinaceae > Pinus > Pinus tabuliformis. The sequence continues at coordinate 1,821,129,365 of CM062819.1, read as the reverse complement.
GACCTTCAATTTTGTCTCCAAGTGGACCAAAAAGGCTACACAAAGCACCCATTAGACTTGTTGGCATAATGACTAACCAAATTCACTCTATTAACATAAAAATAATCAAAAACATGCAATAAACCAATGAGAATGGTGGATTAAGTCAAATTAGGAGGTTGAATGAGCCCAAATAATTATCCATTTTTGGGGCTCATCACCATCCCATAGAGGAATCTGTCCGGACTGAGCATCACATTTGGCTCTTTCCACTGTAGACCAGAAGGTCACAGATCTAGTAGGAAGAAGAAGAGTCTGTGTACTCCAGTCGCTTGGGGAACCCAAGAACCACCTTGCCAAGCAAAACCTGCTTTAGGTGAACTCACATTGAGTCCCTGTATTGTAATTTCTCTGCTTAAAGACACAATAAAACAAGGCCACCATTGAAAGTTGGACCGGAGATGTAGCCCTGGAGAATAAGATGAACTCCTTATTAAAATTGCTTGTGTCTTTATGTTTGCTTACTATATTTCTCTTCTATATTTCCATTTTATTGTTTGTGTATTGGCAATATGATCGATCCGTTGCTTCAATAACACAGAACACACACCAGCATATGAGTATGTAATACCTTAGTTTAATAAATCTTTAACTGATGTCACTCATAGGGTGAATATCATATCAACAATTTGTTTGGTGAGCTGAGCTGAGGTTTTTCAAGGGATTGGATAAATATGAGCATCATCAATATTACAAATGTTATAGTGCTGGACAATCTTGCAGCATTTCTGAATCCCTTCCGGTTTGATATATCGTATGATTTCCTCATCCCAATGATGTCTTCATCAGGAATCAGTCTGAAAAGCACCAACGAGCACCTGGACCTTGCTTTCCTGATGGTTAGAAAGCTTGTTCACAGCTTCTCCAATGGCATGGTCGATCATCTATTCCTCAGATGGTTTGCTTTCCTAAATGTATTGGTGCCTAAGAATGGCATTCTCAGGTGGCGAGTTCGAGTCACTAGAATGGTGGATGACAGACGGAACTGCTCACTACTTCGGCTTTGTGGTCTTAGCAAACCCTAATGTGGTTGATAGAGTCTTGCTGGAGCCACAATGAAAACATAAACTATGAGAAGTGTTGGACTATGTAACATGGAGGTGTGTCCGAGTGCTGCCATAGTGCGTAGAAGGAGAGAATCGAACCAAGGGCTAATGATATTGAAGCTACGCTGGTGAGGGGAATAGGCAATAGTAGTCTGGGAAGGCCGAGACTTCAGCAAAGAGTTGTGTCACAAAAAACATGAGGTTACAGAAAGTGTTAACATAGCAGAGAATTGACTTACTGCAAAAACATTAAGCCAAGTTAGGATAGTATGATGGAACTCATTGCTCATAGCCTCCCCCAGGTGCATGCATTTTGATTGCCCTTTTTTATTTTATTGCTTGACTGAGCATGAAAAGAGTTTTAGAGTTCATAATAGTCATACTTTCACCATAGAAAATATTTGCTCAGAGAACAACAAAGAAGCGTTTTGGAGGTCACCAAGAAAAGGCCTAACACACTGACAAAGAAACGACCACCAACATACTATTCAAGTAGGCACAAAACCTGAGAGGTAAATAAATGCAATGCAAGAAGGACTAACACTAAAGGAAGACTGTTACTACGTGAAAATGTGAGCAGAGATTGCAGCTAGAATTTAGCTGAGAAAACATTTATGAAATGCAGAATTGATGGCAGAACTGACCTGCATAGAAAGGCCATAAAATAAGTGGCTTAAATATGAGTAGGGTAGGATATCGCCTACTCTGATACCATGTTAAATGCATACATGTCTGAAGCAATATGAAAGATAAACATTAGATCATGTTTCTTATTCATAACGATACATATTTATAATACATAGGAGTGACCCTTGGTTTCATATTCCAAGTGGTCCCTTGTACTCCCTTTGGCTATTCAGCTTCCACACCAACCCTTAGAGGATTAGGTGTCCAACAGATTATATATATATATCTATATATATATATATATATATATATATATATATATAAAATAAAAGATCCATCCATTGTTAGTCACACCAAGCCTAATAGGGGGACCCAAAAACCCTTTCCCCCTATGTCTTTTTCTCCTCCCTATCACATAACCCCTCACGTGATGCATCTAAGATCCTTTTGGAATCCATTATCCACCTCACTACAGTTTACACCAGCATCCTTTCCCCTCATAACCTCCCTCATTTTCACTTTCCTACTTTGTTACTAGAATACCCTACTTTCGTACCAATCGCCCCCCTTAATGATTCATAAAAATCCTAAGATGTACCCATCCTATCTCCTCCATCCTCATTACCCTCTCATAGCATTAATGACCCTCTATCTAAAAATCCCTCTCCCCCAACAAGCCCTCAAGCACAACTTTCCATTGATCCTATTGTCCCTTTTCCTTATTCAACAACCACTAAAAAATCTCACAAACAATGATAAATGAAAAGGAGAGAAATAAGTGCTAAGTTTTATGAGGAAGATATGAAGGAAACTATTGACCTAGCTTTAATATGAAAAAAGGTGTAGATGTAACACTCCCTACCACCCCCTTATACTATCTCAATCTATGGGAGGTGTTACATTGTGATTTAACTTGACCTCCAAGGTCTATTATGAAGATGGGGTTACAAAAATATTATTTATCCAACTTAATCAAAACTCAAAAATAATACCACGATCACGTTCATCTCGTCAAGAGCTCTAGTGATATACATTTTATCTCAATTCGACTCCTGGATTAAAATATATGCCCTTATTAAGTTTAAACAATTAAATTGTGCCACTTCGGCAAGGGATTGCCACGTGGATCCCACGTGGTTGCAAAATCACCCTGAACAGTCCCACATCAATTGTGGATCTTATGTCACATACACATAATCATTACTAGGCTTTTGTAGTGCTTGTCACCTCAACCCCAACCCGTGAGTCCCACGGGGATTGACCCCTTCATGTTATGCGTCCCTTCTCTCGTTATATCTGGTTCCAAGGAGATCTAAGATGTCACACATTATCCAATGTTCACACACCCTGAACCCTTGGATCACTTTTTTGTATTGTGGTACATCTTGCTTAGTGGACATTCGAGGCTCGATAAGGGTGTGCACCCCTTTCCACCCCTTATTATATGAAAATTTGTTGGGAAATCTAGTCCTGGTCATATTCAGTACCTTTTCATATGTTCATCATGTCTTCACTACCAGATTCCCTAGAGATTGGATGCTTCATTAGATTCGGCTTCACATAATTATTTCTGCTTGAGTGGGCCCATACTAGATAAACTACACTTTTCACAAAAAAATGAGTCTATAGCAATATGTATCATTTCAAAGGTGCACAAACCTCAATCAACTGAATGTCCCAAACTACTGGATACGTCCACGAGATAACTCGACATGTGGCCCTATTATTATTTCCCACATAAATTTGGGACCTTCAACATTTGATGCATTTTCTAGAGTACATGAGTGATGACTAACCAGATGCCTTTATCATCAAATACACCTACTATTCTAATATACATTTGTCCCTTCCATAAATGTGGATGCAATTAGCGCTGGGACATGAAAATATATCCATCTCGGATACATGGTTCATCCAAGAACCATTCAAACCCTGATACAGGTGTATATCTATAACAAAAATTACATGAAGCAAAATTCCAAGAATTCATACCAAAATTTCCTTAAGATAAGGCATTGCCTAAAACACCAATTACAAAGGATGAATGCCCGGGTCTCAACATTCACCCTCCAAAGAAAACATCATGACCATAGTAGGATCAATGGCTCTAACAAACCTACCTTATGTCAAATTATGAGTAAGGGTAAGAAATGGTTCGAACAACCAAATTTCACAAGAAATTGCATACCATACCTCCTTTGTGAAGCTCAAGACACTGCAACATTATATAGGTGTACATAATCATATAATTCTCACACTACTCTTAAAGTAACCAACTTACAGTTTTAGTTGAGTGTCCATTCAACAAGAATATAATCTTAAACAAGACAGTGAACCATTATATTTATAAATATATTAAATAAATGAAGACCTTTGCAATAACAGGTCAATTACAAAACTTTAGGCAACGGTCATATACATGTATGTAATTTTGTAGTTCATGAACATAATAACAATCACATATATTCCAAAATTTCAACATAGCTATGAAGGCATATAAGAAAAATCATTCACCGTGAACATACAGAAATATCAACAACCTCCCATAGGTATTGTTGATCCATACATTTACATATCACGTACTAGATATTTTCCATCATCTATGGTACAAATGAATATAATTGAATAAGCTTATATTTTTAACTTAAAACTGTTGGCAAATGAAGGAGGAAATTCAACTCTCCACCCAACCATATGTCATCTACACTACGATCTTTCTTTCAATTGACCACCCTCGAGTCGAATTCAGAGTATGAGGATTTATTTGATCAAGGGAATTTCACATCAATATTTATTCAAATAGACAAGAGGAGGAGTCCACGTTCCATGTGATTTATCAATTGTTCTTTGACAGTATGCACCACATTGACTCTCTTCCTAATTGTGTTAATATTCACACTAATCTATGTTGTTTCAATTACTTTATCCCAATTCAATTCTTCAATTAACAATCTTTCAATAGAAATTAATACATTTCATCAATCAATAGTAACTAAAGATAGAAAAGTAATGCAATGACAATATGAGACAATCAACACATCAACAAGAGACACCAAATTTGGTCAATGACCAAGGGAAAACCCACTATTGGGAAAACCCTTTGATATTATTCTTCTATTAGATTGTCATAAAATGTTCAACAAGGAACATAATGATCCAATACAAAATCATCTAACAAAATTAACCAAAAAACATTCAGAAATATGTTCCCAACATCAATCCTGATCAAAGACAACTTCTCTTGTCTATATTCAACTGTGGTTAAATGTCAATTTGAAACCCTAGAGACCAACCACACAGAGGAAGAGGTTTGTGTGTAGTTGAGAGCTTCCAACTACACGGACGAGCCTAAGTGACTGTAGTTGTAATCAAAATCTTCCTATGACAAGCCTGCAATTGGAAACCAAAATGCTAAACACACGTGCGAGCTTCAGACCCTGTAATCTTAGACTTGTACGAACCAAACTTTGTGACCAAGCCTCAGGCCTGTGCGAACCAATTAATGAAGAAGAGAAGAATAATGTGCTTGGTGATGTCCAAATGAGCTTGAGTTCACTTGTATTTATAGGCTTCCAAGGGTGTCTATTTTCCTATTAGGGTCGACCTAATCAATTGTTACAAGTGGGATTTTCTTCCAAAATACACTTTCCTTTGTCCAAATTGAGCGCTTCAATCATCAAAATTGGTCCTCTCGAAAAGAGGAATCTACTACCATGATTGGAATTTGTCATTGAGATGCCAAAACTTAACACTCCCTCTCAGCTAGGGAGAAATTCCAACTACATCATATGATCGCAAGTATCTTGTCATCATATCATGTCCCATCTTTTCTTGACACTATCTATTGAAACATTCTTGAATCTAAATAAAAATAATCAGAGGGGAGCTTCAACTACCACCCTCTATCTATCGAGAAGCCATTGCTACCACCCAAAATCATTTGCAACGGTAAGCCAATGTTGATGTCTTGGAAACCACATCTAGCATGGAGCTAATGTTATGGCCCAGGAAACCTTTTCCAGTGGGGAGCCAATGTTATGACCCGGGAAACCTCTTCTAGTGGGGAGATAATGTTTTGACCCGAGAAACCTCTACCAGTAGGGATCTACTACTATGACCCAAGAAACCTCTCCCAATAAGGAGCCAACTCTACGACCCAAGAAACCTCTCCCAGCGGGGAGCTAATGCTACAACCCAAAAAACCTCTTCCAGTGGGGAGCCAATGCTATGACCCAAGAAACCTCTGCCAGCAGGGAGCCAATGCTACAACCTGGGAAACCTTAGAAAATAGGAGGGATGGAAATTACCTTAGGAGGTAAGGATCACGCCTATCCCACTACCTGGCAACAACAGGAGGGATATCACTTACCATAGATGGAAAAGATCATGCCTATCCTATTATATGTTGATCTTCCCAACTTGACCCTCGAGATTCAATGGTAGAACACTTGCATCTCTAGCTTGAGTGGGATGCCACTTACCATAAGTAGTAAGGATCGTGCCTAACTCAAGCAGTTGGCACCCATTTTCCATATGGGTGGGAAAGAAAGATGCCAACTGGTGTATACTCTACATATACCAAGGTAGGGAAGAAACATTTTCCACCCTATGGGTAACAGATAGGGATGATACCCTATTTTCTATAGATCCCTCAACCATAGGAGCCCTACATCTCAATTCCTCACCTTGGGAGCTTAGACATGGGAGAAGAGTTGGTTTAGTGTCCTTGATTGGCCCAAACCCTTACTTGGGAGGGTCATATCAATCCATGTTGCACTTTTCTCATCATTCAAAGTGTGACGGAGTCTTTTAACCCAATCATCATCAGTGTATCCATATAGACTCATACCTCTAGAAGTATATCGCAAACAACAATCCTTCTTATGTTTGATCATCGAAGGCCAACTACAAGTTGGAATAGATCGTCAATATATAAAATTAAAATAATACCTTGGATCAATTTGAATTCGAGGACCACATAGGAACAACTTCTTGTGATATCAAACTTCACTATGTAAATATCAATTAGGGCATAGGTTTGGGGAGATTGCTTCAAACCACATAGTGCTTTCTTTAATCTACTAATGAGATTCTTCATGTCTTGTACATCAATGCCCTAGGATTTCTTGAAACATACTTCTTCCTTGTACCTTTCAAAGCTTTCATCTACTTCACACTTCATCTTGTATAGCCATCTTGAAGTTTCATCTTGTGGTCTTGGAACAATATCCCAAACATATTTCTTCATAATCTATTCTTCAGTGATAGTGTCCTTCCAAACATGTTCTCTCACTACTATGTTATTGTGTTCAGAATTATCATTAGTCTTGATCTTGTTAAAGGGGAATGGTCCCCTAGACTCTCTTTTATTTTGGTGCCATATCTCACTTTGATGATTGGTGTCATGGATCTTTGCTATAAGAGGTATTCTAATGACTCTATATAGTCCTCCCACTTTAGATCCCAAAGTAAATGAATCTTTCATTCGATATCCCTTCATCCAGGAGAGGACCTTTCCATTAATGAAGGCTATTCTCATTCCTTTATCTTCCAAGGTAAAACAGATATCAAGTTCTACTTTAATTCTGGAACATACATTATTTCATGAAGAATAATAGATTTTCCATAGTCCAAATCAAATTTGATAGTATCAAATCCCATCACTAAATATGTAGAGTTGTCCCTAAGAATAATCTTCAAACTTGTTTCCCTCTCAACTAAATTTGAGAGAACTTCCTTACACCCATTGAGGTGTCTATAAGCCCCACAATCAACTAGTTAGATATTGTATGAATCAGAAGGCAAAGAACTAGAGAGGGCTGAAATAAGAATGTATTCAAATTGGCTAGTAGCTACGTTACTTTCATACCTGGAGTTTCTTGACTTATGTTGAGGACGAGGATTTTCTTCATGATCATCAAAAGTATCTCTTGTTCTTTGATCATCTCTCTCTATTCTATCATCTCACCTTCTTTTATCATCACTTCTTCTTTGACCATTTCTCCTTCTTCTATCATCATAACTATTGTTTTTGTAGCTTTGATCGAATTTTGGAGAATCTCTTTTTTTTAGACAATCTCAGGCATAATGACCACGCTTGTGACAATTGTAGCATCAACATCCCTTGATATTCTATAAGAGTTCCTTGAATCGAGAGAGGACCTATTCGAACCAAATGTTCTTTGTTTTCCCCTTTTCTTCTTATCTTGAGTAACAAATGCAACAGGTTCTTATTCTCCATGCTTATGAATTCTCCCTCTTGAAATCATCCTAGATTATTCTTGGGTGATCTTTCCAACAAGTTAATCAAATGACAAAAAAAATTTGTTATCGCTTATGGAAGTAATGAAAGTTTCCCAGAAAGGAGGGATACCTCTAAGAGTTACAATTACTAATTCTCTGTCAGGTACAATTTCTCCAACTCTATGCAATTTATCTTTAAGACGAGATATCCTCATGATAAAATATTACACGGTCTCTCCTTTATTCATCTTCATGTATTTTAGTTTATATTTCAAGGTGATGATTTCACTCAAATTTTTGACTCCATGCATTTCGGCCAATTTATCATACATATCCTTAGACTTATTCAAATTCCCAACATAAGCAAGTAAATGATCTTGTAAACCATCAACTATAATGTGATTTTCTTTTAAATCACCTTTCTTCTGCTTGTTCTTGGCAGTAGCGAAAGCATTCTCTTGAAGCTCAAGTACCTTTCTTTGAATGAATTCCAAAACTTCATTGTTATCAGCGATGATCTCCAACATGATATTCCAAGCGGCAAAGTTAGATGAGTCACCCAAATTCTCGTGTTCCTTGAAGAAGGAGGAAGACATCATGACTTTATTAGATAGGTGTTGAAAATGCAACAAGATGATGGAGCTTAGTGAAAAGAAGTCGCCTTCACTAAGTGGGCCCGCAGACTATTTTTGGCTCAAAGTCTATTTTTAGACTATGTCTATTTTTAGACATATGGATCATGGTCTATGAGTTGCAGGATGCTATTTGTGGATGATTGGTCATGTTGGTAAAAATAGATGGACTTCTATTTTTAGACATATGGGCGGAGTCTATTTTTAGACTGCCAGGCTAAAAATAGAACAGTCGAATATTATTAGCTCTTAATAATATTTGGACTATAAACATTATCTTATCCTTCTGGAGCACTTCAGTTCAAGCTACAGATGTGGAACATGCAACTACCAAAAGGAAATACGCTTTTATTATGGGTTAGTTGAGCTATTGCATGATGGACTTCAGTTAGAACTCAAGTGGTTGAGTTTGGTGGAGTTGATTGAGGAGTTGATGGAGTTGTGTTCAGTTTGACTTGGTTGAACTAGTTGTATTTATTCTAACTGCAGAATACACTAGTGATGAGTGATGTGAATTAATTATTAATTAATTCACTAATTATTAACTCATAAATCAGCTAAAGAATACATCAGTTAACTCAGTGCATGGACAGTTCAGTGGAGACAGGTGTTAGAAGTGAGTGAAAGGGCAAGACAGCTGTCAGTTGTGACTATAGTTGTGCATGAGATTTGCACAATCAATGGATTGAGTATTGCCAATGAGGATTGCGTGGTTCAGCCAAGGGAAATACGAGTTTGGATCAGCCATTCTCATCTATTCTCATGCAGGATTGCGCAGTGGAGGTAGGCAAGCAGTGGAGGAGATTTGAACCTGTGATTGATTCAGATCTGAGCTAGTTTGTGTGTAACAGGTGGAGATAGTACTGAGTACTTGCGAGGAGTATTGTACTATGTATTGTTACATGTTCTCTATCATTATAATATACAGATAGTTGGGGGTTTTCAGCTATATGCTTTCCCCAGTACATAATGTGTTAATGTGCGCATGTGAATGATGTTTCATTGTTTTTAATTTCGCAAAATTGATGATCAACGTAGAGGAGGTTATGTATTATGCATGCATTTCGCAATAGTGTATAATCAGGATAATCTCTGTGAATAAGTGTCATATTATTCAAAATTTCTACATGGTATCAGAGGAGATTTGATCATCAGATCTATTATTCAGAAAGTGTTTACATTTTATTTCTTCAGGCAAAGTCTGTAATCAGGCCAGGTAGCCTCTAGATTCATCCTTCTTTTGGAAGGTGAGATATCCGGTAAATGCCCATACAGTCAATTTCTGTACGAGAAATACTTTGTTCTCAAGAATTTTAGATCAGAAGCGATTGAGTTTTGAGCTGGTGGAATTTGAATTTGCAGCAGTGTTTTCTTGGTGTCAAAGTTGAAATGTCTTTCAACGGATTGCGATTGGAGTATGCTCTTGAAGGCAGCTCGAATTATATTTCATGGAAAGACAGGATGGAGGTGGTGTTAGATGACAATGGGCTGAAGGAGTGCATAGATGCTGAGGTCTCAAAGCCTACTGATACTTCTCACGTTGAGGTTTGGCAAAAGAAGACAGCAAAGTGTCGAAGGATTCTGTTGGAGGGCGTGAAGTATCACATTGTGTCCCGCCTGCATGGAAAGGCTTCTCCATACTTGATGTGGAAAGCGTTGACAGATCTATTCCAAAGCAAAAGTGACCAGAGGAAGTTGGCACTCAAGGATAAGCTCAGAAACATTAAGTGTGAGAATGGAGACAATATGCCCAAGTATCTCATGAGGTTCACCCAATGCCGGGATGAGCTAGGAAGTGTGGGGGTGACTGTCGATGATGAGGACTTGGTGAGCTTGGCTCTCCTTGGTCTTCCGAAGAGTTGGCATTCCTATCAGGACTCTATCAATGGTTGGGAGAAATTGCCAGGATGGGAGAGACTTTGGTTGGATCTTGTGCAAGAGGAGATCAGGCGGAATACCAGGGATGGATCTTCATCAAAGGCATTTGATGAAGAAAATTGCGCTTTGGCTGCCAAAGCAAAGAAGGGGAAGGAGAAGGGTTCTCTTTCCGAATCTATTTCTTCCAATGATGGGAAGAAGGTTGACAAATCGAAAGTGCAATGCTTTCATTGTCATGAGGTGGGACATTATGCCACAAATTGTCCACGGAGGAAATCCAAGAAGGGATCTGGGGAAGGATCTGAAGGTGAGGCACTTGCTTCACAGTTTGAGTTGGATTTCACACTCTTCGCATGCATGGTTTCATCCATAGTGGGAAGTGGTTGGTTTCTTGACAGCGGAGCTTCTTTCCACATGACCGGTGACAAGAGTTTGTTCAGTACTTTGGAGGAGAAAGATCTCCAGATACTCATAGCGATGGGTAATGATGAGAAGTATAGTGTCTCAAGTGTAGGCACGGTTATTTTTCAGAGGGAGCATGGAGCTCGCCTTACCTTGACCGATGTCAAGTATGTACCAGGACTGGAGAGAAACTTGGTGTCGATCGCGATGCTAGAAGATAGAGGCTATGATGTAGTCTTCAGTAAGGGAAAGGTTTTCCTTAGACACATCATCACTAGCCATGTGAAGCAGATTGGTTCACGGGTCAAGAACTTGTATGCTCTTGAGGTTCAAGATGCATGCAAAGCCTTGAGGAACAAGGAAACTGATGGAGACTTGGTGGTTGAGAGGGAGCGTATATTACCTCTTAACATGCAGAGCCAGAAGAAGTCTCAAATGATTGTGGAGGAGCCACGATTGGTGCAGCAGCTTCAGGAGGTTGTGGAGCAGCCACAACAAGGGAAGCTGAGAGGAGATCAAGTAGAGACATCTACTCATGCAGAGACCTCCAGTAGGGGGAAACTTTGAGCCAGGTGGGCTGAGGGATCACATGCAGCCATACCTCTAGGTAGGAGGTGGGGCGATATAGAGTGATCGTCCCAAGGAGGAGGGGCAAGATCCTTGAGGTACCCAAACTCTTGGATGAGACCTTGCTACGGGAGCCCCGATGTGGAGTAGCAGGAACTGACTGATTGGGTAGAGACAGATGCGGATGGAGCAGCAGAGAGAGCAACAGTGTAGGGAATCCCAGGACAGCGCATAGCTAGCAAGCTGCAGCAATGCGAGAGGCACAAGTGTTTTGCACAGTGCTAGGTGGCACAGAGAAGTGTGCAATGGTGCGAGATGCATGGAGATGTTGCAGTAGCACAGATGTCAGAGAGGGAGAACTTGTCAGCAGCAAGTAGAGCTTCAGCATCAGAGTATGTTCCTAGCCCAACAGAGTGGTCAGTTGGGAGTGTTTTTGTTCCAAGTGTTGTTGGAGCAAGTGGACCGGGAAAATGTGTTGCATGTAGAACATTCCAGAGTTGTAGGATAGGGGTTGCAGATAATCCATATCTTGTTCAGAGGGAGTATTGAAAATGCAACAAGATGATGGAGCTTAGTGAAAAGAAGTCGCCTTCACTAAGTGGGCCCGCAAGCTATTTTTGGCTCAAAGTCTATTTTTAGACTGTCTATTTTTAGACATATGGATCATGGTCTATGAGTTGTAGGATGCTATTTGTGGATGATTGGTCATGTTAAAAATAGATGGACTTCTATTTTTAGACATATGGGCGGAGTCTATTTTTAGACTGCCAGGCTAAAAATAGAACAGTCGAATATTATTAGCTCTTAATAATATTTTTACTATAAACATTATCTTATCCTCTTGGAGCACTTCAGTTCGAGCTACGGATGTGACACATGCAACTTCCAGAAGAAAATACGCTTTTCTTATGGGTTAGTTGAGCTATTGCATGATGGACTTCAGTTAGAACTCAAGTGGTTGAGTTTGGTGGAGTTGATTGAGGAGTTGATGGAGTTGTGTTCAGTTTGACTTGGTTGAACTAGTTGTATTTAGTCTAACTGCAGAATACACTAGTGATGAGTGATGTGAATTAATTATTAATTAATTCACTAATTATTAACTCATAAATCAACTAAAGAATACATCAGTTAACTCAGTGCATGGACAGTTCAGTGGAGACAGGTGTTAGAGGTGAGTGAAAGGGCAAGACAGCTGTCAGTTGTGACTATAGTTGTGCATGAGATTTGCACAATCAATGGATTGAGTATTGCCAATGAGGATTGCGTGGTTCAGCCAAGGGAAATACAAGTTTGGATCAGCCATTCTCATCTATTCTCATGTAGGATTGTGCAGTGGAGGTAGGCAAGCAGTGGAGGAGATTTTAACCTGTGATTGATTCAGATCTGAGCTAGTTTGTGTGTAACAGGTGGAGATAGTGTCACACGGAATGAGTCGATCTTGCGGACAAGATAGACCTTCCTAGAATCTAATGATATCTAGTGACAAGCAAGCCAATCAAAAACTATCTTTCTCTAAATATGCATTTACAAACAAAGGCAAATAAGTGTTTAGGCCTACCTTAGGTCCAATGCAAGTTTGTGGAAGCCTCGCTCCTTTGATCTAAATGAGCTCCCTTGTTGTGAATCTGCAAACACAAACAAGCAAACAAATTAAATAGCACCTGAAAAGCCAATATCATAAGCATACTTAACATGATGATCAAGGAATTCATGAAACAAATGACATAAGATAATTTGTTGAGAAAAATGAATCTGATTGTATTAATTCAAATCAAAGAAGAACTTTACAACCTGTGCCTTGATGCTGTACAAGCTCCTCCCAGGGTCCAACAAGAAGTCTCCTCTACTTTGACAAGTTTCACTCTCTTCCCAATGAAGCCAAAAAGGTATGTGATCTCTCCTCTCAAGCTTAACTAGGAAGTCTCAATTCCACTAGCATTTACCCTCAAAAATGTTCAGCTTCTAACCTCTCTAGCAACCATCCCAATGCCTTAATTTATAGTGCAATGGAGGGAAGTTACTAGGTCCTCCTTCAAAGGGATAAAGCCCTCCTTCAAAGGGATAGCTCCTCTCATCAAGGGATTAGCTCCTTCTTTTTTGGGATGCATGAACCACCTAAGAGCGACCAATCCACGTCAAAATTCCTTCTAGAATCATCTAGAATTAACCCAAAGTGAGTTTTTTAGAATAAACTTGTGCCTTTTTTACTTTCACAGGGGTCCGCACCCACTCCTTTAGGGACAGAGTGGGCAGGTCCGCAGTTTTTGTGAACAGGAGGTGCAGGACCGTAGGCAACAGTGAGAGAAAGTGCAGAACCAGAGCTTTGTTGATTTTTAATGTCTTTCTCCCATTTTCAAAGCTTGACTTGAAGAGTTGAGGTCTGAGACTTGCTTAGGAGGACAGTACAAGTGATGATAGACCCATACTGACTACAAATAATCATGGTGATGATATTTTTGTGTAACAGATTGCCCCCTAAAGTGCGAAGTCTGTAGTAGATGAGGATTTCATTTATCATTTAGGAAGAGTGAAGTACTTTATCATTTCGAGGATCATCTTGTGGAGATCCCGGTCGGAACCTGTAAAAACATTCAATGCAAGATATATATATGAGATCATATCATCGCTGAGGTAGGCATTCCCATACTCAGATCAAAACTAACTTAGAAAACTAACTACTTCTTTGATATAGGAATGATCTTGTAATACATCACAAGTATAGACTCATGTGGACACAGTGTGGACGCAGCCATCTGTTTATGAATAGTCCACCATATAATGAATACAAAATTCCTCACAGCCTGGATTGCAGAAACTAGATCTAGGTTCTTCATTTCTACTTCCCGAAACAGTACAATTCTATCCATGCGAATGAATGTGTTGAAGTCGAACATGGTAGAAACCACTTGATTACCAATCAATGATGTAAATTGTTAACAAGTGTGAGAGAAACCACCAGTGATGTCAATGGCCCTCAAAGTACCCAGTACAATCCATGAGATGTGAATAGATGTGTTGATGTCGAACATGTCACGGAACCCTTTGATCGAAGGTCAATGATGCAACCTATCGTCAAAGGCGAGAAACCTGCCATTGAGGCATGCAGATCCCAAGGTACTGACAATTTCTAGATCATCTTTCTAAATAATGAGCTGAAGTCGATAGAAAGTGATCCATCGTAGGCAAGCCCACAACACGAAATCATAGATCAAGTTGAAGAAATTTAGTTGCAAGGACTGACTCAGGGATGTTCAAGATGGATGACAGATATTTTGTAGATGAATGGCTTTATTGGCAGTGACCTCTTGAACACATAATGACACAACAGATGTCTTGGTGACAATTGACCCAAAGTTAATACCCAGAAACTGGCTGAAGACTTTCAATGTGGTTTGATCAACTTTTAGGCAAAGGATTTCCCAACCCATGTGAATAAAAGTGTCGTTTTCAAGAGTGGTTACAAAGTATGACAAGCAGGCTCATTTTTCTCTCTTTTCCCCCACCATTTCTGGCAAGTACCTCTTTATTTTTGACAAGCTTGAGGAGGATAACATTTGCTTGATTATAAGCTCATCCTTCGGATGAGTCCAACTTAGTTTAAATTCGAACCCTAAGAAGGAGTGGTTCGTTCCTGTTTGTAATTGAACAGGTCCTTTACTGTTAAATTTTAACGAGTCCAGTATAGGAGAAACTCGGCGTTTTTCAATTTTAGAGAGTCTGAAAAAACTTAAGAAGACTCCAGGGTTGACCTTTTTCGTAAATTTGTGTCTCCCAAGCTCGAAAAAGTATAAAATAATACTTGAGAGAACCGCTTGATCATTACGACCAAGGAGTACTTTTCGTAATTAGTGCCCCTGATCCAAAAAAGTAAAAAAGCGATCAACGACACGTCGTTTTATAACCAATATCGAATTTGAAACGACAAAAATCCGGCAATCTTTTCTTGTTTTTACGGTCAGAAAAGAGCTGTAAGTGGACCATCTTTTTAGTTCCATTTTAACGAGTTTAAAAAGAAAAAATCGGCAATCTTTTCATGTTTTAGGAGTCAGAAAAGAGCTTAAAGGTGACTCTAAATGTTTTTCCGTTGAAAATGATTGATTTCGCCTGAATAATCTGTTATCCTGAACAAAAATTGAAAACATTACTAATACCTGTTTGAAATGGATAAAAATGTTGCAAAAGTTACCTTTCTAAAGTGAAACATAAACAAATTTACAATTCATTTATTCAAAAAACTTATAAAAAGGGCTTTCGTCAATTCATTTTTACCGTTTGAGATTAGGGTGAGAAAATAGTGCTTTTGTTCAGAAACTTCCCGTGAAGATTGCGGAAAATCCATCCGTCGGAATCGAGCGCCGTCTTCTCCAGGTAATCCACATCATCCTACTCTTCAATTTCAACCGTTTCAATTTTTGTTTTAGGGTTTTATTTCATTTTTTAGAGGGTTTTTAGGCTAGAAACCCGCGCGCGGGGGCCCACAGGCATAACGCTGGCAGCCCGCGGACCCCAACTTTTTCTCAATGGGGAAAAATTCGGGGGTCCACACCTTCCATGAAGGCAAGGTGCGGACCCACGCACTGTCTCTAATAGAGAGGATGCGGTCCCCGCAGCAAGGGTTTTTAACCCAAAAATTCTCAAAATTGACCCAAACAATTTAATTTCTTGCATTCTAATTTGCCTTTTTGTTGGATGTAGAGTGTACATCATGCTTGATTAGCATGAACGGGAGCATGAGGACGTAGATCTTGCCACGTTAAATCACCAACCTTCGATCGATGCATTGAAGGCATGCGGCTTGTACAAATTCTGGGCCATACCTGGCATGAGGGCCCAGGTGGATTTCTTACAGTGGTTGGTAGACAGGTGGAGCATACAGGACCAGTGCTTCTTCATTGGTGGCCACCAGCTCGAAATTGAGCCGGCAGATATATAATTTTTGACTGGTTTGCCTAAGAGAGGCGAATACTTGACTCTATTCGGGACTAGGCCAGGTGGCCAATCTGTCGATAGCCTCCAGCTAGAGTTCTGCAATAGCCAGGCTAGAGACAAAGGGATAGACATTAAAACCATATCCCATCCTAAACTCATGGTGATCGCGTTTACTGTTACCAGACTTTGTGGGAGTGCCGCACTACATATTGCCACCGGATCCCAGATGCAGATGGCAGTTGACTGCTTTCGAGGCACCATCTTCAACTGGTGCGATGCTGTGTTGGCTAATGTAAAAGGCCAACTAACCAGAGCCAAGAACGGACAACTGAAGACCTTTGGTTATGGGGCTTTGGTTGTGAGCTTTGGTCTGGAGAGGGTCCTAATGTTGGTCCCGCAGCACCTTACTATTGGAGCTCGGCTTCCACGAGAGCCCAAACTGATGCGATGGGTTGCAGTTTATGGCCCGTCATCCGGACGAGGGGACAGAGGTCGTTCGATTCAAACCTGAGTATTTCCATTGGTTGGAAAACCAGGTTTTTTCTATTCAGGACTTCCCTTACGCTGGGGTAGATTTTCGTGGTGACCCAGACATGGCTCTTCCACCAAGAGAGCAATGGGATGACTCAGGTAAAATCATTTTCAACATTTTCCTATTTTAATTTTTTTTTTGTTTTTATCTCATCCCAAAACTGATAGTAAAAGTTTCAATGCAGATGTGGGTCCACAACGACCAGCCGCTCTCTGGCCTTACGAGAGGAAACAACCAGCTGTAGCGACGCCAACCCTACAGGACAAATCAGCAGAGACCTTGGCCGAGTTGGAGAGTCATCTAGAGCGCTTGACAGGGGACATTCCAGAGACCGTCATAGATGACATTCCTCGTCGACTACAGCGCTATGTGATTGGGGTCCCAGGACCTTTTAGGAGGTTCCTTTGTAAGGTGGCCCGTGCAATGGTTTCTTATCGAGATCATCACCAGTGATAGGATGATCGCCTATTGTAGACACATATGACATTTTTGCTTTTTGTACTTATCATTTTTGTCGATCATAAGGTGTTTTTCAACCTATGATCGAGGACGATGTATATTTTGACACACTCCTATATTATACTATATCACTATTATCGGCTTACCTTGTTAAACATGTTATGGAATGTTTTTAAATTTACATGTATGATTATTGCAAATGTCTACTTAACATTCGAGAAGCAATTGCATCTGCTAATGTATTTAAAGATCTTGGAATATGCTGATATTTAATATAATCAAATTCACGTTCCAAGAGACGCACTCTCAAAAATAATCTCAATAACACTGGGTTTCTAATGGCATACACTCTATTAAGATGTAATACAATGAGTTCAGAATCTAACCTCACTATCAAACTCTGAATCCCAAATGAAATAGATTCAGATAATAACTCAATCACTACACTATACTCGGCAATGTTGTTCGTTGTTTGACCGAGGCTTACCCCATGCATAGATACCAACTTGTCAAAGGGCGAATAGATAACCCAAGCTGCAGAAGAAATGTTTTGTGTATTACGACAAGCACCATCAGTGAAACCAATGTATGTTTGGAGAGGCATCGACATCTGCAATATCAAGAGTAAAACCAAGATAAGCAGGGATAATGACGAAAAACACTCTCTAAGCTAAGCACACTTTTTAAACTAAAACACACGAGCTAGAAAGAAAAACTATCCTAACTAAAAATATCCATACCCATTCTTTAAGCATAATACCTCTTCAGGTAAAGACCATTTCTGGGTTTACCTAAAGAGTCCCCGTCAAAGTCTACCAATTCATAGGTCCCTTTTGCTAGCTTTCGCTTGACAACATAGGGACCATGCCACATAGGAACGAATTTTCCAGTGCCTAATTTATCATTAGGTCGATCATACAATAAGACTAGATCTCCTTCCGAAAAATTTCGAGGGGTCACATTTCGATCATACTGAGCTTTCATACGTTTTGCGTGAGATTCGATCACCAATGCAGCATCACGTCGATTCTCATATAAATGAGCCAAGTATAACAAACGTTTTTCCTCTTCGGAAGTGGCTGGAAGTAACTCGATGGCCATTTGCAATGACGGGATTTCGCATTCAATGGGTAACACAGCTTCCAGACCATAAACTAGTTGGAAAGGAGTGAACCCTGTTGACGTTTTTACTGAGGTTTGATATGCCCAAAGCACTGAAAATAGCATGTTATGCCAATTCGACCGATGAATCCCAATGATTCGTCGGATCATGATGACTAAAACTTTGTTGATGGATTCAACCAGACCATTAGCTTATGGATAATAAGGAGTTGAACTATCGTGACGCAAACCAAGATGGCCTGTAAGTTCGGTCATCATAATGTTTCAAAAATGATGCCCATGATCAGTGATAATCGCTTGTGGAACACCAAACCTAGCAATTATATGATTGAACATGAAAATTGTAGCTGTTTTTCCGTCTGCCTCAAATGTAGGCATCGCCTCAGACCACTTGGTAAAATAATCTACTGCAAGGATGATATACGCATGCCCCCCGGCCGAGTGAGGGTTACATGTAATAAAATCGATACCCCATTTGGCAAAAGGACCAACGGCAATTATAGGGTGGAGAGGAGTAGGTGGAGCGCGCATCTTTCGATCAAAAATTTGGCAGTTGTGGCATTTTCGGACCGCATTAATACAATCTTTAAACAAAGACGGCCAGAAGTAGCCAGCACGCAATATCTTTTGGGCTGTGGCATACCCAGACATATGACCGCCACATGCTCCAGAGTGATAGTCATTTAGAACCCTTTCAGCTTCCTCGTGAGTTAAATAACGTCGAAAAACAGAGTCCGCCCCCGGCGATAAAGAGTATCTCCAATAATCCTGAATTGTTGGGACTGGAATCGTATTTTCCGACGTTCTGACCTTGAAATTTCTGGCCGAAAGGATTGGGTCTGGAGATAAACGATGATATCCCCATACCACGGATCTAAAGTGCGGATTAGAAACAAGGATTTGTCCGCAATGGGCTCCTCTGCCACAGTTTCCATGTCAGCACGCAGGAAGTCACACATTAACTCCGCAAAAACTAAAGATTTCTTAGACTTAGATTTTTCAAATTCCAAGTCGAACTCCTGCAGGATGACAATCCATTTGGAGTACTTGCCCCCTAGCAATTTCTTGGTCAAAATGTAGATCATAGGGTTGCAATCAGAAATTACTGTAGTTTTACATAGTAAAATGTAGTGACGAAAACGTTGGACAGCTTGAACAGCTGCCAATGCCAATTTCTCCTCATGTGAGTATTTTAGCTCAGTTGGATTTAAAGTTCGACTAAGGTAATATATCACATGTTCAGTACCGAATTCATCTTCCTGAACTAAAACCATTTCAATGGTGGAATGAGAAGCGGCGAGATACAAGAAGTAGTCCTGGTTGTAGTTGGGAGGATGGAATAACGGTGCATGGGTCAACGCGTGTTTCAGTGCATCAAAATATTTCTGAGCTATCTCATCCCAATAGAATGGAGTATTCTGTTTCAACAACCGGGTAAAACCCTTTGTAACATTGGCATAGTTAGGAATGAATCGTCGTAAAAAGTTTGCTTTCCTTTGCAAACTTTGGAGTTGGCGAAGACTCGAAGGAGGAGGCAATTTGACAATAGCTTCAACGTTCGAGGGATCGCCGCGAATGCCGGCTTTCAAAACAACAAACCCCAGCAATCGACCCGTTTCTATACAGAAAACACACTTGTGTGGATTCAACCTAATCCGATAATGCCTACACCTCATAAAGATTGCTCGTAAATGGATAAGATGATCAGCTCGATGTAATGAATGAGCAGGCAAATCATCGAGATAGGGTTGCACAATGTGCATGATGTCATGAAACGCATAAGACATGGCCCTTTGAAAAGTTACCCCGGCATTCTTGAGCCCAAAGGGTAATTTGCAATAAGCAAATGTCCCCCATGGACAAATGAACGTCGTTTTTGGTTGATCGGCAGGTAGAATATTGATTTGATTGTATCCGGAAAAACCATCCATGAAGGAGAATATTTCGTTGTTGGCACAATCATCATTGATTTGGTCAATATAGGGAGTTGGGTAATTGTCCTTTGGACAGGCTCGATTAATGTCCCTATAATCGATACATATTCTTATTGTCCCTTGCTTTTTGTTAACCGGAACAATATTCGATACCCAATCCGTTAACGGAATCGGATAAATGAAACCTGCTTTGAGTAATTTTTCAACTTCTGCTTTAATAGCAGCAGCTTTTCTTGGGTGAATCTGATGCAAACGTTTCCGGATGGGTTTAGCGTCCGGGTAAGTCTTGATTTCATGAACAACAATTGCGGGGTCAATTCCTGGCATTTCCTCATAGGACCAGGCAAACACGTTGCGGAATTCTTGAAATAGGGCCTTATATATTTGAATTTCATCTTCTGTACACGAGGCACCTATATGAATGTTTTCAACAATTCCAGGCTTAACCGAAATGTCAATAGGAATAGTTCAAGAGATGTTTCCCAAATTTAACTCTGAATCAGGATTTTTCATTGGATTCTGAGGTTCCTTGACATATTCAGTCGTAAAAATTGATGAAAAATCATTTTCAAAATGATCATTCTCGGGTAAGAACAAAGATCTGTGATGGAGATCTTCCCATGGTAAATCATCTACACATAGGATTTCACGAATTTGCTCATCAGAGTGAACAATTTCAGAAAACGTTGTTGCATCCGAGCTTGATGTGAAAAGTGATTCCTCACGGACCACACTCATTAAGTCAATTTTGGTTGAAGATGGGTCGGTAAACGATTGCACGGCCTCATACGCAATTTCATATGGACTCAAAGGCATAACATCACCAAATGAGTCTATCTTAGATTAAGAAGGTACGATCCAAGGATCGTCATAAACAATGGTGTCTGACGAAATCATATGAATGGTTGCAAAAGAAGACGATGCGTTGATCGGAGGAAAAGGAAAAGTTCCCAGTAAACCGGCATATTTCACTAGTCCTACTCCAACATCCTTATACGGGATAGTCGTTTTACCGACATGCTGAATGCTTTCAGAAGAGGCTAGGTCGGACGAAAAGTAAACCAGCTGGTCTATTGTTACGATCTTTCCATTATGAGGAAATTTATAACCCGAAAGACCGATGAAACGACAGCTGTCATAGCGTAAGACCAACTACGACCCAAGAGAAGGTTGTAATCTAGAGGGGCATCAACCACCTCCACATCTAGATTAACAATTTTTCCTTCAACCCCTATAGGTAAATCTTGTAGAATGCCAAAAGGATGAAACCAACGGCCATCAAAGGCCTTTAGAATCATCGGGGATTGATTTAGTGAAGGAGAACCAAGCGATCTCCAACACTGTATCGACATAATACACGTTGAGGCTCCCTCATCAATCACAGTCCTATGAATAGGCCTGTTTTTACTATCACTGGGATCTGGAAAGCCATTTGATGAGGTAAGCGCGGTGTACTATTTTCTAGATCGAAAATTATTAGGTTCGAGTCCTGAACGTCAACAGCTCCTATAGCCGACAAAAGTAATTTACGTTGTGCTGGACATGATTGCAGCACTTCAAAAGCCAACATTGCTGAAGGTTAAACAGCTAAATCCTCAACAATGTTATAGTTCTGAGCTGCTCTCGCATGTGGATTGAAAGCTGACTTTCGAAGTATACCCTTGGCGGGCGGTTTGATTACTAAGTCTGGATTAGGTTTCTCAATCTGTAGTGGATCGGAACCGGGAGCTGAGGTTGATGGGTTAGAATGAGAAGATTTTTCTTCTTTACCATCAACAGGACTTTTACTACCATAATCATGCGATCGAGTCGCAATCCTAACATGGGACATCATCAGTATGGGTTCTTCATTGGCACTCGAGGAAGAACCTATCATCTTACTGTCTTGACTTGGAAAAGGATCCTTCAAAACAGCAGGCGTTTGGGAACCTTTGACAATCTTCACAACCTCTGTACGATGAGGGCAGTCTCTTGTAAAATGCTCTTCATCACAAATGAGACAAGGATAACGAGGTTTGCGTTTCTCATCATTTGATTCCGCTTTTTCAGGTTTCTCTTTTGAATTTTTGTCTGTTTTATTTTTCTTCTTCCCTTTCTTCTTACCACCAGATTTTGATTTGGCTGTAGATGACTCTACAACGTGAATATCAGTGGAAATCTCCATGGAAGAATCTCCTGTCGGGGAATCTGGCAAGGTTATGATAGGAGAAGAATTCTTGGAAGACTTCTTCTTACTTTTGGTGTTAACCGTAACAATCATACCGTCAGCGGCATGAGACCCTGAAGGAGCTGCAGCGATTTGATTTTTCTTAGGAAATCGAGGATTTTCTCGTGTAATGTACCTGACTGAGTATAAACCAAGTCAAGGTATTGTGCTTGAGCAATTACTTGCTCCTCAGTAATGACTCCGGCCTTAGCTACATCCTCAGTGATCTTTGGCAATAAAGATTTTAAAAACCATTCAGCTAAGATCTGATCCGAAATAAAAACCTTCACTAAACGCTGTCGACGTCTCCATTCATGAATGTGATCTAAAATGTAAGTGGACATTGACTGCTTTAATGAAGTTAGTAATTCCGTGCCATTGTCATATCTGACTGGCACCTGAAAATGAGTTAAAAACGAGGTAGCTAACTGACTAAAGTTATAAAAAGTGCCTCGCAGTAACTCAATGTACCACTTGGCCGCAAGACCAATTAGAGTGCACTGGAAAATCCTTAGACGGATTGAATCATCTGAAATGGAGTTAGACGCACACCAAAGGTGATAAGTCATCACATGGTTCGACGGGTCCTCTCCTGATTTGCCTTCAAACTTAGGAATATCACTAGGCAACTTATTCGCCATTGGCGGCCAAAATAGAAGATAATTAATGGGATCGTTCATTAGGCGCGACAAGTCAGGCAAGTCCAAAGATGCGATAAACGGTAACTGACGATTAGGGTCCCTAAAACTCTGGGTCATGAGACTAGCCCCAGGAGGAGGATATCCAGGATAACTAGGAATAGGAATTGCATTCGGGATATTGTATCCTCCCAGACAACCAGGATTAATCGGATCGTACTGGGGTTGTTGAGGTTGTTGATATGTGTACCCAGGGTACGGTTGATACTGATAGACTGGCTGCTGCACAACAGGACTGAATTGGTACTGTCCCTGGTACGGTTGATAAGTAAATTGTGGTTGACTTGTGACAACCGTACTTGAACCAAGTTGTCCTACAGGCATCTGAACCGAAGTTTGAATTGTGGATCCAGACTGAGGTAAAGATGTCTAAGGAGTAGATATAGGAATAGTAGAAACTGGAGCTGTCGATACTCCAGAAGTAGGTGGGGTGGATTGAACAGATGTTGCAGCAGTTGCAGCAGTCGTTTGAGGCGGAGTACGAGGCGTACTAGGCCCAGGCTGAGAAACTACCAAAGGTACAGAAGTTTGAATAGTAGACTGGACAGGTTGCTGGGGTGAACCAGAAACTAAGGGTTATCCAGTTTGAGATGACAACTGTACATTCGGTTGCAAGACCTGTTGAGTTTGCGATGGATCCCACACTAAATTCATTCTGGGGTACGGACCCATAATAGGTTGCGAATATTGAGGACCTTAACCGGGTTGAGGGTAGGGTTGATAATTCAAAGGTACATTTACCATTCCTTGAACATATGGTTGACCGGAGGGTGGTTGGAAACCTTAGTTCGAGTACTGACCTTGGGGTTGATACCCTTGAGGCACGTACTGATACTGGGGTTGACCTTAAGGTACATATTGATACTGGGGTTGACCTTGAGGTACATATTGAGTCTGGGGTTGACCTTGAGGAACGTATTTTCCCATAAGTATGTACTGTCCTTGAGGTTTCCCCCCAGGTGCAAATTGGGTACCTTGAGGTTGCCCCCCAAGCGATAATTGAGGATTTTGAGGATGCCCCCCAGGCGGTAACTGACCACCTTGAGGTTGAGGATTAGGAATAGTACCTGACATCATGAGAATATCTTCTACACTCAACGGCTTAGTACCATTGTTTCCAGTTAATAACCCTTGTTCAATGGGTTGAGGAGATGCTCCCATAAAAGTACCAGAAAGTGACTGATACCCAGAGGGAACAGAAGGACCGTCGTACAAAAAGGATTCTGGCGATTGAGTAAACATGGACGACTGTCTTGACATATTTAATGGAGGATAGTAACCTCTAGGTGTTGGGTGATAAGGAACACGAGGTGGTGAAAAACTTAGCCCTGGGTTTTCCAAAAAATTAGTCAATGAAAGATACCAAGCATTGCTCCTAGGTGGACTGTAAAAAATTGATTCACGCTCCCTTAGTTCAATAGCAGGTTGATTTTCAGGGATAGGGATGCCTACTTCTTCTTCCGGAGTAGCAAGTTCTTCGATAGTTATAAGTCCAGAAGGAAGATTTTGGGTAATTATTCTTTCTACCCTGGGTGAACCAGGACCACTAGAAGTTGGAGAGGTAAACCCCGATGTTGGAGTAGCAACAAATTCACTTTCAGGTTCAGATATTTCAGGTTCCTCACCTATATCACTAGTAGATGAAAAGCTACCAGTAACTTCGGAAACAGACACTGATTGTGGATTATAATCTGCTACTAAAGCTTGAAAATCAGGATGTACCACCAAAGAAGACTCTCCTTCTTCAGGTGACCCAAATCTACTGTCTCTAGGAGTTACGAGGGTTCTTAACCCTTCAGGCTGGCTCGGTGAAAACTCAGGAGGTTGGCCCTGAAGTCTACAGGACTTCCTCGGTAATTCAGCCACGATAAAAAAAAATTAACTACTTCACACGTAAACAAAGTAAAATCTCAATGAAAACCACCCAAAGCCTCTAAAGAACCAAACAATTTTGAATCACACGCCTAAAGAATCTAGGAGATCAAACACACACAAACAGTAACTTTCCGTACTGAAAACACTAGTTGGTGATGAAGCCCAACGTCGCAAAGTTCAATACAGAAATAGCGGTTGGAACAGTTACCCCAGCAACCTGCTTAATGAATAGACTGGCACAAGTTCCTCCACTAAACCGTCTCGAGTGAAGAGAACCCCCCAGAAAATCCAAGTGAGTCTAGCCAACGTCTGCTCCAGGTATAGTGGGATCTTCCCACCACTGTCACCTTAGGAAGAATCCTATAGAATATGGTCACTAAGGTTACCAACGGAAACAAATATACCTGGGGGAACAGTCTACGATCCGATACGCACACAAGGGCAGAGTAACAAGCTCAATCCCCTTGAAGGCTCCTTGACAATAATCCAAGGTTTACCAACAAGTGACCCCAGGCTCCTCGACAATGGTTAATCCGAGGTTTACCGTTTTTAATACATGAATATCTGGCGTCGTTCCCAATGAGGAAGGATTGATTCCCACACTAGTTCGGACACGATCTCGTGCTTCTCCTTTAAGAGGAGCTTTCCCAGAGCATAAATGCAACAATTGGATTTCTCTCCTACCGCAAGATACAGCTACTTGTTTGTTTTACTGTCTTGGAGAGTTAATTACTCCCTACTCCAAGACACTAGCCTAAGCTATATTGGTGTATCAGAGCCCTAGAAATAAAAATATTACTAGATAGATTTTACTTTAAGCGTTATTTTTATTGGTTTTTGTTTAAGTCAAGAGGTGCGGAGATGAAACTCGTGATGTGAAGACTCGACTCGAAATCACTAAAACAAAATGCACTTAAGATGATTAAGCAATCCTTTCCCTTCAATGAACTTCTAGCTAGGAAAGAGTTTGAGAATGCAAATACTTGTAAACACAAATCTTTCTTAACAAACAAATTAAAAGAAGAGCTTTTTGTCTTTTCCAATGCACTCAAAATGAGACAACTAGTTATTTTTACAAAAATTTCCCTTTTCTTTCAAAACACTGAACCACTACAAAAACAAACTTTTTCCATAAGAGATTTTTTTATTTTTTATAAAACACTCAAAACTATGGAAATGACTAATCTTGAGATCTATAAACTATAAAAACCTATTTGAAGTCAAAGCTTACAAGATGTCTTTTTCAAGGATGTTTTACTTAGCTACAAGCAAACTAAGGACTAATTTGTCCAGAATCACAAATCAGTCAAAAAACAACCAATTTTTTGTTTTCTTTTCTAAAAATGAAATCCAAACTTTTAACACAAGCCTTTTCGAAGTTTTGTAAAGAGAAAACACAAGGTGGATTCCTCAACAAAGGTAGATTTCGCAAATGGTCAGACTCATAAGAAGGCTAGTAAAAACCAAGGTGATCTGAGGTTTCTACAACTTCTAAGCTCAGAGCTACTACAAGACCAAAATGAAAACCAAACCCAAAAACCAAAACTTCTAGAAATTTCACCTAAAACCCTAACACCAATGAAATTAACCTAAGGAAAGCTTCTAACAGGTTATATGCAGGTCTGGGCAGGGGATAATAACATCTAAACAAAAACTAAGCTGACTAACAGAGAAAATCTTAGGTTTTCCAAAATTTTGACAGGGTCCGCAGGCCCACAGTTAACACAGGTGCGATACCACTCTGTGCTAAAATCAAAAGTGTGGATAGGTCCATACTGTGTCCCAAGCCGAGGGTGCGGTCCTCTCCCAAAGTTATGAAAAACAAAAAATAATCCTAGATCTGCTAAATCTACCCAATTCCACACACAACAAGCCAAAAACAGAAACAAAAACACAGTTTCTCAGGTCAAAGTAAAACCAAGGAAAAAATCAAGTCCCCAGCGGAGTTGCCATTTTGTCACACGGAATGAGTCGACCTTGCAGACAAGATAGACCTTCCTAGAATCTAACGATATCTAGTGACAAGCAAGCCAATCAAAAACTATCTTTCTCTAAATATGCATTTACAAATAAAGGCAAACAAGTGTTTAGGCCTACCTTAGGTCCAATGCAAGTTTGTGGAAGCCTCACTCCTTTGATCCAAATGAGCTCCCTTGTTGCGAATCTGCAAACACAAACAAGCAAAAAAATTAAATAGCACCTGAAAAGCCAATATCATAAAGCATACTTAACATGATGATCAAGGAATTCATGAAACAAATGACATAAGACAATTTGTTGAGAAAAATGAATCTGATTGTATTAATTCAAATCAAAGAAGAACTTTACAACCTATGCCTCGATGTTGTACAAGCTCCTCCCAGGGTCCAACAAGAAGTCTCCTCTACTTTGACAAGTTTCACTCTCTTCCCAATGAAGCCAAAAAGGTATGTGATCTCTCCTCTCAAGCTTAACTAGGAAGTCTCAATTCCACCAGCATTTACCCTCAAAAATGTTCAGCTTCTAACCTCTCTAGCAACCAGCCCAATGCCTTAATTTATAGTGCAATGGAGGGAAGTTACTAGGTCCTCCTTCAAAGGGATAAAGCCCTCCTTCAAAGGGATAGCTCCTCTCATCAAGGGATTAGCTCCTTCTCTTTTGGGATGCATGAACCACCTAAGAGCGACCAATCCACGTCAAAATTCCTTCTAGAATCATCTAGAATTAACCCAAAGTGAGTTTTTTAGAATAAACTTGCGCCTTTTTTACTTTCACAGGGGTCCGCACCCACTCCTTTAGGGACAGAGTGGGCAGGTCCGCAGTTTTTGTGAACAGGAGGTGCGGGACCGCAGGCAACAGTGAGAGAAAGTGCGGAACCAGAGCTTTGTTGATTTTTAATGTCTTTCTCCCATTTTCAAAGCTTGACTTGAAGAGCTGAGGTCTGAGACTTGCTTAGGAGGACAATACAAGTGATGATAGACCCATACTAACTGCAAATAATCATGGTGATGATATTTTTGTGTAACAGATAGTACTGAGTACTTTCGAGGAGTATTGTACTATGTATTGTTACATTTCTCTATCATTATAATATACAGATAATTGGGGGTTTTCAGTTGTATGCTTTCCCCAGTACATAATGTGTTAATGTGCGCATGCGCTTGATGTTTCATTGTTTTTAATTCCGCAAAATTGATGATCAACGTAGAGGAGGTTATGTATTATGCATGCATTCCGCAATAGTGTATAATCATGATAATCTCTGTGAATAAGTGTCATATTATTCAAAATTTCTACAATAGGCTCCTTCAACTTTCAAAATAGGATTGCTTCAATTTTTGTCTCCTTTTTGCTTGTCCTTCACCTCAACTCTGATACCATGTTAAGATTTACACTTCTCTATTTTGTTTCAATTAATTTAGCCCAATTCAATTCTTTAATTAGAAATCTTTAAATAGAAATTAATACATTTCATCAATCAATATTAACTAAAGATAGAACAGTAATGCAATAACAATAGGAGACAATTAACACATCAAAAAGAGACACCATATTTGGTCAATGACTAGGGAAAAACCCACTATGGGGAAAACCCTTTGAAATTCTTCTTCTATTAGATTGTCATAAAATATTTAGCGGAGAGTACAATGAGCCAATAAAAAAATTGTTGTAAATCACGATTGTCATTAGACAAAAACCCATAGGTGTTAGTCAACAATCACACCACCAGAGATAAGGATCCACGAGAGACAGTTATTCCATGTTGCAAAACAGATGAGGAGCATTGATTTATCTAATGTCCAACAATCTACCCAGCAACATGAGCCGAGTGTGTATCGAACTCGTGACCTACGCTCTGATACCACTTGTTGGGAATCACGATTGTTGTTGGGCTGAAACCTACATGTGTTAGTCAACGATCACATTTCCAGAGATAAGGATCTACGAGAAGAGGTTATTCCATGTCACGAAACACACCGGGAGCATTGGTTTATCTAATGTCCAACAAAATCATCTAGAAAAGTTAACGCAAAAACATTTAGAAATGTATTCCCAACATCAATTCGGATAAGAGACAACTTCTCCTATCTACAGTCAACTGCAGCCAAATGTCAATTTGAAACCCCAGAGCCCAACCATATGGAGGAATCTATGTGCAGTTAAGAGCTTCCAACCACATAGATGCTCTTGTGTTCCTACAGTTGTAACTGAAATCTTCCTGTAACAAGCTTGTGGTTTTAAACCAAAACCCAAAACACACGTGTGAGCTTTGGACCCTGTAATCTTAGACTTGTACGAACCAAACTACGTGACCCAGCCTCAAACATGTACAAACCAATCAATGAAGAAGAGAAGAAGAACAAGATTGGTGATTTCCAAGTGAGCTTGAGGTGATCTAGGTGTATATTGGTGGCAACCTTCCTATTCCACATGCAACCCCACCAATGTACCATTATTTCTTTTTTTTTTTAATAATTGTAGCATAGTTTACTACTTTTGTCAGTTTTTTGGGTCCTAAACTTCCGGATCCATTTTGAGGCCCTAAACTACATTTTTTTGGAAAAGAGGCAAACATTTAAAGTTTGCAGTCAAAATTTTTATTTCTCAGATAGATATTTATAACAAGGCATCGTGTGCATCCAATGGAGATGGTATGCCAAAGTTACGACCTCAAGAAGCTAATGTACCAGTTTAGCCCAACAAGGCCCATGGTTTTGGCGCTTCATCTCCTAGGGTTAGGTTTTTGGATGTTTAGGGTTTTCCATTATTTCAATAATAAATAGGCCTTCGAGCCTCATTGTAACATAGGTCAGAGGCATGTAGCCACCACATATCTTCTCAAAGATAAGCTACCATCGTCTGAGCTAGTTTTTTTCCATTTTGTATGTAAGCATATTTCAGTTCTTTGATGTTAATTAAATGAAGTTTTATTCTTGTTGCATCTCTATGTTAATGTTTATATCTGTGTTTTGTTGTGTTCTTACATAAATATGAATCAGTGGTACCACAGAAGTCTTCTCTTTCTCTATTTTTCTTTGCATGTCCCCAACGAGGTAAGGGTATAAGGAGTTAGGGCTCGAACTAGTTGAACCTTTGCAAGACCAGCCTCACAAACCCTAATGGCCTCCCATGGCAAAAGAAAATAAATATGAGGGAGAAGTAGATCCTTTGAAATTATTTCTCCAAGAAGCCCTTGAGTGACAAAGGAATGCCATGATGGACAACTTTTCCCAAATCCTTCAGCGGATGCCCACAGGCAACGCATCTTCATCCAACAACCACGTTGGAGGCACCACTTCCTTCAAGGTAGCAGTCAACTTTTAAATCCCCGTATTTGAAGGCCGAAATGATGCAAACATCGTAGATAGATGGTTAAATCTATTGGAAGGGTATTTTTCAGTTCATAATTTTTCCAATAGGGAAAATATTACTTTTGCACTCCTCAAAGATGCCCCCACGTCAAGGACTGGTGGGAAATATACTGTGAGAAGAGGGACAAAAGGGAGCCCTCACTATTTTCAACTGCACCCACTTGGAACTCTTTCTGAGAGGCCATCAAGGAGCAGTGTTACCCTATCAGAATCTATGAAGATAATTACATAAAGTGGACTCCACTATGGTAGGGAAGGGACTAAGACGTGTCAGAGTTCACAAATATTTTTCATACTCTTCGCACGAAGTTGGGTATCAAGGATTCTTAGTGGCATATGGTACTCAAATAATGCAGTTTTCTACACAAATAATCCAAGATGATAAGGAGTTCCTGAACATCTCCTCGCTTGACGTCGCCTATCGATACACTATCAAGATTGAGAAAAAGTTTAAACAGAAGAAGAGAGACTTTGAATCTATGAATATGAAGCAAGGGAAAGGCACCCCCAAACAATAAAACAAAGGACAAAGCCAAGGTGGGGTGACCTAGGACAAACCATCTAAGCCGCAAGAAAATAACAACACCACGAAGACAAAGAAGGACACAATAAAGTGGTGTGATTTTCATAAGATCCCTACTCACAACACAATAGTGTCAAGCCAAGCAGTGATTGGTGGCCATGCCAAAGGCTTTAGAGTCATATGCACGTTTCAACTCTAAGTCAGAACTCGGCAAAGGGAAATACAAAGGGAAGCATATTATTGATGCGGAGCCTAGCACCACTATTTCCACCACCAAGATCCAGAGGAGGGGGAGCGCCTCTTCCACTCACATATGTGGGTGAAAGGTTTTCCAATATAATTCATTGTCGACAGCAAGAGAAAAAAAAACCTCATTTCAGTAAAGGTCATGAAGCGGTTGGGCCTACCAAGCACACCACCCCCGCATCCGTACACCATGAAGTGGCTTCACCAAGGACAAGATCTTCGCATCAGCGAACAGTTTCACCCTCCCTACAACATCAATCCCTTCACGAATGAGGTATTTTGTGATGTTTTTCCTCTTGAGGTTTCTGATGTGTTATTAGGCCAACCATATGTTGGTTTGTGTTGTATTCTTTCCATGAGGTCTGGGGCAGCGCCCCAGGGAAAAAAAATTGGACCCTATATTAGGTGGGCAGACCTACCTATGGTTTTGTGCATGTTTTTCGCACATGGTTTTGGGCACAATGGTTTTTGGTCCATGGTATTGGATGCTTTGGCATGTATATATATGTATTGTAACATTGAAATGAACATAATGAAAAATCAATCTGGTAGCCCCGGTTTTGGGATCCAGGGGAAAATCTCTGTGTATATTTGTTTTATGTGTCATTCTCTCACTATTGTTTATTTTCTGTGTTTTAGAATTCATATGAAGGTAATTTTTGTACGAGGTTAAAACCTACATTTGGTATCAAAGGTGTTTTGGCTTCAAGGGGACGCCTTTGTTGCTGAGGGGTTTCACTCAGTCCTGTGGTAGACCCTGTTCATTGGGAGATCTGTGGGATCAATTCTGGTGGTGAAAGAAGATGGCGAGCAGTGGAAAGATAGAGGTCGAGAAATTTAATGGTTAGATTTTTTAGTTATGGAAAATCAAGATGGAGGATCTATTGGTAGATAAAGATCAGTGGATAGTGGTAGATCTGGGTACTAAACCAACGGGAGTGTCTGATGAAGAATGGAAGAATTTGGATCGAAAGGCAAAGATCACAATACGATTGTGTGTCTTAGATTCAGTATTGTTGAATGTATCAGGGGAAGCTACGGCTAAGGCTTTGTGAGACAAGTTAGGGACTTTGTACCAATCTAAGTCTCGGTGAATAAACTGTTCCTATGGAAAAAGTTGTATAATTTGAGGATGAAAGATAAGGACTCAGTGACAGAGCATCTAAATGCATTTAATACTGTGGTAAGCCAATTATTATTTGTTGATATTAAAATTTCAGATGAAGATAAGTGCATCAGTTTGTTGTGTTCTCTACCATATTCGTGGGATAGTCTGGTTATTACAATAGGTAGCAATGAAATTGACTGACTTGCAGTTTGATGAAATAGTCGCATCCTTACTGATGGAGGAGATGAGACGAAAAAAAAAAGGAGAGCCAGAATGGTGTTGCCTTGTCTATATGAGGACAGTCCCAGAACAGAAACAAAAATAATTCATCGAGTGGGAGATCTAAATCTCCGGGAAAACCTGTAAAGGTGTGCTAGAAATGCGGAAAGGAAGGGCACTACAAAAGGGACTGTAAATATAAAGCTCCTAACAAAGGAAAGGGATCTGATGATGCTCCTTCTGCAAAGGCGAAAACCATCTCAGATGAAGGTGGGGATGTGTACTTGGCTTCTTCAAGTACACATGTAGATCATGAGGCATGGTTGATTGACTCGGGTGCATCCTTTCACTTCACTCCCCATAGAGAGTGTTTCTACGAGTATGAGAAATATGATGGTCGTGCTATCTTCTTGGGGGATGAAAAGAAGGATAAACTTGTTGGTCACAGAAAATTTAAGTTGAATTTGCAAGGTGGAAGGATTAGAACACTTCTGGATGTTCTGCATATTCCTGCATTGGCCAGAAATTTGATTTCTGTAAGAAAGTTGGATGTTGTAGTTGTAAAAACAGTGTTTGAGAAGGATACCTACAAGATGGTTCGGGAAGCACTGGTATTGATGTGGGGAGTTTAGATTGGAACTCTGTACAAGCTGCAAGGTAGCACTGTTGTTGATGAGTGCAACAATTCTGTGGTTCCTGAAAGTGGAGCAGAAAATCTAGTGGTCTCTGGAGAAAATACCATGCTATGGCATCAAAGGCTTGGACATGTTGGAGAGAAGGGCCTTCGAATACTTCATGGTAAAGGTATGATAGAAGGTATGACCAATAGCTCTCTGGATTTTGATTTCTGTAAAAATTGTGTATATGGGAAGCAAAATCGGGTGAATTTCCCCTCTAGTGGTAAGAGGGCGAAACAGATATTAGAGATTGTGCACAATGATGTGCTTGGAACTGTGAAGGTTCCATCACTGGGTAAGTATGTATAGATGACTTCTCAAGGAATACATGGATATATTTCCTTAAGAAGAAATCTGAAGTCTTTGACAAGTTTAAAGAATTTAAGGCTCTGGTGGACAACCAGACAGAGAAGAAGATAAAAGTGCTGAGAACAGATAATGGTGGAGAGTTTTACAAGAAGGAATTTAAAGAATTCTGTAATAAGTGTGGTATTACACGACAGAAGACTACTCCATACATACCTGAGAAAAATGGAGTTGCAGAAAGAATGAACAAGACGTTGATGGAAATGACAAGAAGCATGCTTAGTGGTGTCGGGTTAGGACAAGAATTCTAGGTAGAGGCGGTGGAGGCTGCATGTTATCTGGTCAACAAATCACCTTCATCAGTGTTGGAGGATAAGACTCCACAAGATGTATTGACTGGTAAAAATCCCTCTCTTTCACATCTAAGGATATTTGGATGTGATGCATATGTACATGTTCCAAAGGAGAAAAGAACAAAGTTGGATAGTAAATCTGAAAATGCATCTTTATTGGGTATAAGGATGGTTTAAATGGTTATAAACTTTGGAACCCAGTAACAAGGAAGGTTGTGTACAACCAAGATGTGGTGTTCAGAGAGGTGAAAGAGGTTATTAAACATGATTTCCAACCAAAGGAACCTGAGAAGATATAGTTTGAGCTAAAGGACGAAGAATTAGACTCTACAGCAAAACAGGAATTAGAAGATGAAGAGCCACAAACTTCGGATGTGAGAAGATCAGTTCAAGAAAGAAGGCAGCCAGAAAGGTATATTCCATCTACTTTCTATTCAAATTTTTCTTTATCTATTACTGATGATGATCCAAGAACTATGAAGGAAGCAGTAGATTGATAGGATGGAAAACTCTGGAAAGATGCCATGGTTGATGAAATGGCATCTTTGCACAAAAATGAGGCTTAGGATCTAGTGGAGTTGTCGGCTGGAAGGAAACCCATTGGCAGCAAATGGGTGTTCAGGAAGAAAACAAATGAAAAAGGAAAGGTGGAGAAATATAAATCTTGGTTGGTAGCAAAAGGTTATCCCAAGTGCCGAGAATTGATTTTGGTGATACTTTTTCTCCTGCTGCCAAGGTATCTTCTATTATATTACTTTTATCAATTGTTGTTGCTTTTGATTTTGAGGTAGAACAGATGGATGTGAAGACAGAATTTCTTCATGGGATCTGGAAGAGGAGATTTACATGAAGAAACCTGAAGGCTTTGTGCTGAAGGGTAAGAAAGAACTGGTATGAAAGTTAAAAAAGTATCTGTATGGGTTAAAACAGTCACCAAGGATGTGGTATCAGAAATATGATGCATTTATACGGGGACTTGGCTTCAACAGAAGAAAATCATATCACTGTGTGTATTTTAAATTAATTGGTGACCATGTTATTTATCTGGTCTTGTATGTGGATGATATGTTGCTGGTTGGAAATGACAAAGAAATTATCCAGGATTTGAAGACCCAATTTTCCTCCAAAATCGACATGAAAGATCTTGGTGCTGCAACGTATATTTTTGGCATGGAAATTAAAATATATCAAGCAAAGAGGAAGCTCTAATTAAACCGGAGGAAGTATGTCGATACAATATTGTAGAGGTTTGATATGCAGGATAGTAAACCGGTGAAGGTTCCTATCATTGTAAGTGTGAATTTATCTGTTGAATAGTGTCCCAAGACACAAGAAGAGGAAGAGGACATGTCTCGTGTTCCATATGCAAGTTCATTCGATAGCCTAATGTATGCGATGGTTTGTACTAGACCATATATTGCACATGCAGTGGGATTATTGAGAAGGTTTATGTCAAAACTATTGAAGGAGCATTGGACAACAGTGAAGCAGATTTTTAGGTATTTGTGTGGCACTAGTGATTATGGTTTGTGCTACCAAGGAAGACCAGGATTGGACAGAGTTTTGGATATCCATGGCTTTGTTGATGCAGACTTGGCTGGAGATCTAGATTAGAGAAGATCTACAAGTGGGTATGCATTTAACCTATTTCGAGGTGCAGTCAGTTGGATGAGTAAGAAACAATTTGTAGTGGCACTATCAACTACAGAGGCAGAATACATGGCAGCCACTCATGGAAGCAAGGAAGCAGTTTGGTTGCAAAGATTGTGTTCAAGTATGGGGTTAGTATAGGGAGCTATAAGGATAGACTGTGACAACCAAAGTGTAATTTTGTTGGCAAAGAACCATTCTTATCATTCAAAGACAAGGCACATTGATGTTCAGTATCACTTTGTGAGGGATATGATAGAAGGCAAAAAGGTGTTGCTTGTAAATGTTGACACTTTGAAGAATACTGCAGATGCATTGACAAAATCTATGAGCTCTGAGCAGTTCTCTTGGTGTAGAGAAACAATGGGTCTTGCAGGATTTGATAAATGACTAAGCTCTCCTGTGGCACCCCGTGGAAAGAAAACAACAAGTGGGAGAATGTTGGGATGTGTTATATTCTTTCCACAACTAGGTAGCCTAGTGTACCATGGGGGTAGAGGGGGGGTGGAGCCCCACTTTCGTTGCATCAATTGTGTAGTGGGGGTTCACGGGGGGGGCAGTAGCTCCCCCTATACAAGGGGTTTTAGGGGGGTGGTTAGCCCCCCTCTACAAGGTCCGGGGCAGCACCCCGGGGAAAATTTTTTTTGGACCCTATAATAGGTGGGCAGACCTACCTATGGTTTTGTGCATGGTTTTCGCACATGGTTTTAGGCACGATGGTTTTCGGTCCATTGTATTGGATGCTTCGGCATGTATATATATGTATTGTAACATTGAAAGGAACATAATGAAAAATCAATCTGGTAGTCCCGGTTTTTGGATCCAAGGGGAAATCCCTGTGTATATTTGTTTTATGTGTTATTCTATCGCTATTGTTTATTTTCTGTGTTTTAGAATTCGTATGCAGGTAATTTTTTTGCGGGGTTAAAACCTACACCATACTTGTGGAAGTGTCATGATGTGTATGAGTCGAGGCCTCACACTATTATTATTGCTTTGGGAAATAATTACACAGGATACCGAGGTAGCCCCACCTACCACCATCTCTTTGATCTCTAATAAGCAATGTAGTAAGATGATCTCCAAGACTGGGAAATTTGTTTTCTTTTTAATTCACTCTCAAAGTAAGGGTAATAACATGGCCACATCCATAGCCCCTAGGAAGGGTTCCTCCACAAAACATAAGTAGGTGGATAAGGTAATGGAAGAATACAGGGACATCTTCTCCTCAACCACAGGGGTACCCTTGCACATTCAATTCAAGCATTCGATCGATTTGAATCCCAAAGCACCTCTACCCAATGGGCCTATATATCTCCTCTCCATTCTAGACAATGAAGAGAACAAGCAAAAAATCTAGGATTTGTTGCAAAAATGGCACATCCGACCAAGTTCCTCGCCTTATGGGAGCCTAATTGTACTTGTACAGAGGAAGGATGGGAATTGGAGGCTCTGCATTGATTATCGGGCACTGAACAAAATCATTGTCAAGAAAAGGTATCCAATCCCACATATTGATGACCTTCTAGACTAACTCAAGGGAGGCAAATATTTCAGCAAGATCGATCTGAATTTTTCCTATCACTAGGTTCTAATAGAGCCCAGAGATATATGCAAAGCTACCTTCAAATCAAGGAAGGCCTTTTTGAATGGTTGGTTATGCCCTTCGGGTTGACAAATTCCCTTGCTACTTTTATGAGGCTAATGGATAACATCTTGTGGCCCTTCACCAACTCATTCATGGTTTTTCATATGGACAACATCCTCATCTTTAGCAAGAGTTGGGGAAAACACTTGCAACACATTCGATAGGTCCTTCAAACCCTGTGGCAGCACAAACTGTGTGCCAAATTGGATAAATGTACCTTTGGCATGATTCGAGTCCAATATATGGGTTACATCATAGATGAGTGAGGTGTGCAGGTGGATCCGACTAATATCTAAGTCATTCAGGATTGGCCAGCTCTGACCCCTCTAACAGAGCTTCACATATTTTTAGGCCTTACAATTTTTTATGAGATGTTCGTGTTGGGATTCTACCATATCACTTGGCCTTTGAGTCGGATTACCAAGGGTGGAGTGAAAGAAAAAATTTCTTGGTTTGATTCCCAACAGAAGGCATTCATTGATTTCAAGTACTACCTCTACTCTACACTAGTATTCACATTCCCAAACCTATAGCATCCATTTTAAATTGAGATAGACAGCTCTGATTATGCTATTGGTGTAGCCCTCACCCATTATGGGCATCTAGTGGCATATCATAGTGAGACAGTTTCAAATACAATTTAGAAGTACCCCACCTATGATAAAGATATGTATCCCATCGTGCGGTCTTGCCGAAAATGGAAGCATTACATTCTTGGGAAGGAGATGATCAACCACACTGATCACCAACCTCTTCAGTTTATAAAGCCACAAGGGAAGTTGTAGAATGATCGTCATCAAAATCGGTCTACATATCTGCAACAATTCCACTTGAACATTAAATACAAAAGGGCAACACCAATCATGTTGCAGACTGCCTCAATCATCCCTCAGTTGCAGCATTGACTACTATTCTCAAATCTTGTGGCCATGAGACCTATGGATGGCTGCAATTGTGAAAAAATGATAAAAAGTTCACCTCCACATACCAGATTCTAGTGGATGGAAAGAAATTTCTTTATTTTCACCTCCAGGATGAATTATTATGCTACCCGGGCCACCTTTGTGTTCCTTCAAGCAAGCGTTCCAAGATGATTTGGGAAGTGCACTATAGTCGGTTGCATGACACTTTGGTGTGGAGAAAATTGTAGACATACTACAAAATTACTTTTATTGGGCAAAAATCTGACAGGATGTTTGAAAATATATTATATCTTGCA
This sequence comes from Pinus tabuliformis, assembly GCA_031772625.1. Lineage (NCBI taxonomy): Eukaryota > Viridiplantae > Streptophyta > Pinopsida > Pinales > Pinaceae > Pinus > Pinus tabuliformis. The sequence continues at coordinate 1,821,090,876 of CM062819.1, read as the reverse complement.
CTACCTACAGCATCGCCAAGCCAACCATTAAGAAGAAAGGCATGTACACTCCTCCATGTACTCCCAACTAACCTTGGGAATCCATCTCCATGGACTATCTATCTTGCCTCCCTTCTATCAAGCATGATAATGACTATGTATTTGTGGTCGTGGACAGATTTTCTAGGATGGCTATATTGGTGGCCTACAATAAGAGTATCATAGCAGAGGACCCTTTCAAACTCTTCTTTGAATGAGTGTGGGTACATTTTGGGATTCCACTGACCATTATATCATATCAGGATAATAGGTTCCTGGGAACATTCTGGTCAAGACTCTGGACACTTTTGGACACCAAGCTCACCAATTCAACTACATCCCATCCCCAAACCGATGGCCTGACAGAGGTCATCAATAGGATGATAGTGCACATATTCAGCATGTACAACTCCAAGCATGTGTGAACCTGGGATGAGATCCTTCCCTTTGTGGAGCATTGTTATAATTGAGCTCTCCATAACTCGACTGGTCATAATCCCTTTCAAGTGGGTCTAGGATTTCAACCATTATGTCTGATTGATGTTTTCATGCCTCCTGCAACTACACAGACATAATCCACACATGTACAATCAGAGGATTATAAAGAAACCAGATTTATTGAACACATCCATCACATCCTCTAGCAAGTTCAAGACATCTTGGAGAAGTCCAATGTCAAGTACAAGCAGTGACATGATCAACATCGGGTGCCACACAAGTTTCAGGTTGGTGGAAAATTTTGGTTGCATTTGTAGAAAGAACACCTTACCAAAGCCTATCGGAAGCTCAGATCACTCCAATATGGGCCTTACACCATTACCAAGGTTGTGGGAGACAATGCTTTTGAGCTCAGCATTCCTCCCTTCCTTGGCCTGCACCCAGCGTTCAATGTGGACCTCCTTCAGCCATACTTTCCACCATTACTTGACACATCAGATGTTGCAGAACAACTCACATCAATAGAGCTAAACCCATACTACATGGAATAGGCCACGACTGATTGGATCATGGAAACATAGATTTATAAAACTCGCTAGTAGAATATCCAGCTATATCATGTTGTCAAAGCCGGCTCTCCTACACCAAGGCAAGTGGCTCACCAAGGAGCAAGTTCAGCAGAAGTTTCCCCATCTCATGGAGGAACCCAATGCAATGGGGTCCATTGCTTCCTAAGGGAGGAGGACTAATCTCGATGTATATTGATGGCCACCTACCTATTCCACTTTGACCCCCACCATTGTACCATTATTTCTTTATGTTTCCATAATTGTAGAAAAATTTACTATTTTTGGCAGTTTTTTGGGTCCTAATCTTCCGGAGCCATTTTGAGGCCCTAAACAACATTTTTTTGGAAAACAGGAGAATAAGAGTATTAGCTAAATTTTGTAGTCAAAATTTGTATTCCTTGGATAGATATTTCTAACGAGGTATCATGCGCCTCAAACAGAGATCATATGCCAAAGTTAGGAACCCGATAAGTTGATGTACCAATTTACCCAATGAGGCCCATAGTTTTGGTGATTCATCTCCTAGGGTTATGTTTTTGGATGTTTAGGGATTTACACTATTTATCAACAATAAATATTCCTTCGATCCTCATTGTAACACTATTCAGAGGTATGTAGCAGCCACATCCCTTCTCAGATATAAGCTACCATCACCCGAGCTAATTTATTTCCATTTTGTATGTAATCATATTTCAGTTCTTTGATGTTAACGAAATGAAGTTTTATTCCTATTGCATCTATTTGTTTATATTTATATATTTTTTATGTTGTGTTCTTACATAAATTAGGATAATGAGGTCACTTGTATTTATAGTCTTCCAAGGGTGTCCATTTTCCTGTTAAGGCTGACCTGATCAAATATGACATGTGGGTTTTCTTTAAAAATACACTTTCCCTTGTCCAAATTGAGCGCTTCAATAGTCAAAATTGATCCTCTTGAAAAGAGGAATCTAGTCCCATGATTGGAATTTGTCACTAAGTGGCAAAAATTTAACACACTAAAATCAATTGTAGGGATTCACCAAACGCTCAGTAAAAGTTATGCTCATTTCCAGGAGAATGATTACACTATATAGGTGGTTTATTAGATGGATTTTCAAAGGCAAGAATTACAGGAGTCTAGAGCCCATTGTCTAGGTGGTGTATCAATATATTTGGAAATCACTAAGTGGTTTATCAAATTCCTTAGCAAGCACTTAATGGTTTATCAACCCTTTTTAACGAGCACCACAGTGGCCCAACTTACCCTCCTGGTGGTTTATCATCCTTCTAGGAAGCATCCAAGTTGTTTATCTACCTATTCGGTAAGCTTTAATTGGTTTATCAACTTATCTAGTAAACACTTAGAGGTTTATCTTCTTACACTACAAGCAATAAGTGAATCAAATCTCCGCTGGTCCTTCACTGGCCAACCAACACAGGCACAAAACATTGGCCTCAATGAATTCATAGGGAAAAATTTCCCAATCACAAAGAACGGGTTTGATACTTTTTCTTTTCATGTTGTTATTGCTCAAGTGCTTCCTTTCCTGCATGACATCCTTACATTCGATTGCTTCATTCCCTTTTCCTTTTGTTCTATAGGTTTCTCCTCCCCTTGTATTCTCTCACTCATCCATGCTTTGCATGTTGACTTATGTCTAACACATCCCACAAAAAAAGGGATAGCATGGGCATTGTCCTCTTCTCAGACTTCCCATACAAGAACTTCATTGTCTATTTATGCATGCCATTAATTTGTTAGGGTGATAGTTAGAATAAAAATAAATGAGATGGCCTCAGTTTTAAAAATTCAAAAGAAACTCCTCCTTAGATATTTGAATCTGTGTCGAAACCTCTAGCTTAACCACACTTTTCATTTTTACATAATTTAGATCAAATATTCACATATTAATATTTACATGGGATTCAATAAGGGTTGTTACAAACCCCACCCCCTTAATGGAATGTTTTCCTTGATGTTCTATAAACAAAACACAAAACACAATAGTAAGCTTTATATTTACAACTCTTACATTTTTTTACATAGTAAAAAATGGGTAATATACCCTCATCTGATCAGTCATTTCCAAGTGGCTTCATCTGGTCCATAGTGCTTCCATTACACTGTGACTTTCTCCCTCGGATTCCACTTGTATCATAGACCAATCAACAATATTATTAGTGTCATGTGCATACTTCTTCAGGAAATGTGGAAAAAAATCATGTGCTTCTATTATGGGTGGTAAGGCCAATTTATAAGCCACTGGCCCAACTCTTTCAAAAACATAAAATGGTCCACAAAATCATAGTGTCAAATTAGCACATGACTTTATTCTCAGCGAACTCTTTCTTGGTCTGATGGGGAGATGTTGGGAATCACGATTTCCATTAGACGATACCCATTGTTGTAGGAAAAATAAACTAAGGGTAAAAAATATTCCCACCTCTTCAGTTGATGCATGACATACATCCTAAGCATTTCCTCTATAAATATATTTGATCTCTTAGTTTTCCCATCCATCTAAGGATGATACATTGTGCTAAATGCTAATTTTCTTCCAAAACCAGCTAATAATTGTTTCCAAAATTTTGATGTGAACATGGAATCTTGATCTAAAACGATCTTCTTGGGTACATCATGTAGTCTAAATATCTCTTTCATGAAAAATTGAGAGATGTTTGTTTCCTTGTGGGTGGACTTGATAGCTATAAAATGATCCTCCTTGCTCAATTTTCCACTACCACTATTAGAGCATCATGTTTCTTAGATGTCTTTGGTAGTCCTATGATAAAGTCCATAGAGATGACTTCCACTCAGGAATTTTAATCGGATATAAAAATATCCTTGGGTTTCTACATTCCACTTTAACTTGCTAACATTCCAAGCATATAGAAATATAATCAATAACTTCATTTTTCATGTCTAGCTAAGTACATTTTCTTCATATCTTTTATCAGTTTTTGATAACCAGGATGAATTGAATAAGGTCTCTTTTGAAACACATCCATGATTATCCTCTTCAATTCACCCATGCAAGGCACATACCATCACTAGTGAGTGAGTAATTCTTACTCAATGGTCCTTATTGATCTTGTTTCAAGAATTCCCTCACATGTTGATAATTCTCATCCTAAATTAATGCCTCTTTGATCCTCTCTTTGGTATAAACTTCACAAGTGCTTATGGCTATCAAATGTGCCACTTTTATGCTTCTACTAAGTGCATCAACTACTTTTCTCTCCTTTCCTTGAAAGTACTTTATTTTAAATTTGAACTCATTGATCTAGGCTGTCCATCTATCTTTTCTTGCATTTAACTTGGGCAAGTAAAATAAATATCTCAACCCTCCATGAATTGACATTAAACAAACTTTTTTCTAATCAAGTAGTGTCTCCACAATTTTTATTCATGCGCTATTTCTACAACTTCCAAGTTATGAGTGACATAATTCCTATCATTCTCATTTAATTTTCTTGATTCATAAAATTACACATATCCTTCTTGCATTAGGACTCCATTGATCCCTTCCTTACAAGCATTTGTGCAAAACATGAAATGTTTTTTTTTTTTTGAACCAACTATTCACAAAATTTGTGCATGCATGAGAAGGTGTTTTTGTTTTTCAAAGTTGGTTGCGCTTTGATGTCCATTAAATTATGCCTGTTTGATCCTCTCTTTGATTTAAAATTCACTAGTACTTATGGCTACCAGATTTGGCACTTGTAGGCTTCTACTAAGTGCATATACTATTTTTTCTCATTTCCTTTAATGTACTTTATTTCAAATTTGAACTCATTGATCAAGGGTAGCAAGCTAGCATGCCTTACATTTTACTTGGGTTGTTCAAATAAATATATCAACCCTCCATGATCTAACATTAAAAAAAAAAAATCTCCCAAGCAAGTAGTGTGTCTACAGTTTCAATGCATGCACTATTGTTATAGGCTCCAAGTCATGAGAGATATAAATCCTCTCAGGCTCATTTAATTGTCTCAATTCATAAAATCCCACATGTCCTTCTTGCATTACGACTCCATCCATCCCTTACTTACAAGCATTTTTGCAAACCATGAAATATTTTTCCAAATCAAATATTCTCAATATTGACGCATGCTTGAGAAAGTGTTTTAGTCGTTCAGACTTATTTTTGCACTCTAATGTCCATTGTAATTTAACTCCTTTCCTCTACAAGGTTATGATTTGATGCCAAATTTTTGAGAAATTTTGAATGAACCTCTAGTAATTATCAGCCAACCCCATGAAGGATTAACTTTTGTAACATTTTGAGGAGTAGGCCACTCCATGATGGATTTTATCTTCTTAGGATCCACTACCACTCCTTCCTTGGAAATAATATGTTCGAAGTACTAAACTTGTGATTGGAAGAAGTCACATTTTCTAAGATTGGCATAAACCTTGTGCTCTCTTGGCAATTTTAACACTGATTTCAAATGTGCTTTATGATCTTCTTTGGTCTTAGAGTAAACCAAGATGTCATCTACGAAAGACAACACAAAATTTTCCAAATATGGGTTGAGGAAATTATTCACCATGCACAAATTTTGTTGGAGCATTTGTGAGCCCAAATAGAACCACCACAAACTGATAGTGTCCATATATGGTTCTGAAAGTTGTATTGTGTATGTCTTCATATTTAATATGAACTTGATAGTACTGAGACGTAAAATATATTTTTAAGAATATCGTAGCCCCTCTCAATTGATCAAACAAGTCATAAATTAGGGAAATTGTCACTTCACAAGCCCCCACAAATGTGTCCAAAACTCAAAAAGCATTGTCTTCTAAGCAAAGTGTCAAGGTTCACATGGTGCATTCCATGACACCCAATAATCTTCAACCTAGTGGAAAAAGAAAAATAATCCTCCACCTTCTCAAGAAACCGAACAAAACCTACCCAATCAAGGTGGGTGCATGACTAAGAAACGTTGTGAGGTCAAATTCCCTTACAATATTTTTCACGGGTATCATCGAACTCATGAACATCCATGTATGATAAAATTGATCATTTTCTTGCACAATGAGAAACCACTCAACAGTTGACCATATTGACTCATCCATTCCCTACCTAACCACAACAACAAAAGGTTGCACATGCTTCCCCACCTCTTCTAATGGGAAATGAGGGAAATATATCCTTCCCGGAGGCCATGCACCTATTCTTATTTGTAATAATAAAATTAACTTATCCATGAGAGCCAAATCCTATGATACTTCATAATCAAGTTCTACCTTTAAGGACCCAATCACCCATGCTATACCCAATGAACCTCTCACATTAGCTAATCCTTTGGAGCCACTTAAGGGTGCTCTCTAAAATTTATCACAAAATCCTAATCCACGAGCTGCCCAAAATTATAATATTGTTGAATATTTATCCCAAGCACCCTTTTCAACGTTTTCTTAGGAGGTTTTGCAAAGTTGTACTCTGCAATGCAAAGCCTTGTTTACTATTATTGGAGGGGTGGATCTGTTGAAGTTGAGTTTGATTATGTTTGACATTAATGCCCCTTGTTTTAGACTCTCCTATCAGGTTGCTTCCCAGATCTCAGTGTGTATCTTTAATCAATATGTACACAAAACTGTTGTGGATGAAGGGTCTTCCACTAGTATTATAGTCATATCATGCTAGAAACCTATTGGTTCTATAGCACTCGTCAATTCAAGTGAAAATATTCAAGCAATTAGTGGACATATATTCATGCCTCAAGGAATTCTTCCTTCATTTTCCATCAAAGTAGAGGAAAAAATAGTGACCATATATGTTGAATTTGTTGATGCCCGTTTAGATTATAGCTTTATCCTTGGCCATATTTGGTTCTATTCCATGACTATTGTCATGCCCTTGTTGTTTCATATACTTTCCCTTACTCATGAAGGAAATATTGTCACAATCGATCAACTTGAATATTATGTACCAATGACCAAGTATAACAATATGGGCACTATTGCACCATTTTTTGGAGACAGCCCTTTGGCCTATAAGAGTATAGGTGCCATACTTTTTAAAATATTGTTGCTTATAGTTTTTTTTCCTATGCCCCTACCTAATGTTCCATCTACTTCTATTGCTCCTATGCATATGGTCTCTTTTGTCACCAGTGGACCCCATCGTTCTCGTGATCCTTGGGTGGTGTCTTCTCCTCCAAAATTTGACTTGTATGGTGAGCATATGTTTCCTTTAATTTAAGATATTTCCTATTTAGTGGTATCTCTAGTACCTCCTAATGTTGGTCAAAAACTCCACCCCAATGTGGAATTTGATTAGGATTCTTTTCCCACATGGTTCTTCTCACCACGTATTTCACATGACTCCCTCAATGATGAGTCTCCTTCTCGACAATTCATCTTGGATCTCATAGATTCAATTGATCATCCAAGGTATATTATGCCTCTACATTCCTCTATTCTCCCCAATTCAAAAAGTGGAGATTGGAAAACTAAATCTTGAATCATGCCAAGGAGGATTTTGTAGGCCATCCGTGGAACTACTTGTTCGAAATATGTTGTCATTGATGTGAACGGATGGAAACAAGAGGCACAGGCATACCTCGAAGAAGCAGGTTCGAGGCACACAATAAGGGAAAAAGATCAGAATCAGTATAGTGTATTTGGGGCCATGTTCTTAGAACTAAACCATCTTAGATGCATGTGTAATCCACCTAGATGGATATAGCTCTGAAAGAGATTTCCAATGGTATACGGAATTCTTGAAAATCCCTCTTGGATCAAAATATAGAGTCAGTAAAAGTTTGGTTACCCAAGGCCTTGATAGTAGAGTTAGAGGTGGTTGGAGTCTTTCGCACATAGCTAAAGTGTGTTCAAGTGCCAAACTTGGTGCCAAGACTAGCAAGGCCTCTAAGCGAGAGCTCCGAGAAGATGTGGCAGACATCACAATAATGGAAACCATTATCATTAGCAAAAGGAGGAGAAGTATGACATCATCCCAACAGTGGTTCCCCGATGGAATTATATTTTTTCCCACGTCTAAGTAACTAGGTGGTAGTTGTCGAGACACCACAGCTAAGCGTTCTCCAATGGCGAACAAATGGAGGATCCCACATTACAACCTAGCACGGAAGGAGTAGCCTGGAAAGTGTACCCCAGTAGATTTGATATGGCACACAAATTTAAGCATCGGGATGCATTGAGCGGGTGGAGCCCACCCGAAAATGATAGCGTGTAAAGGAATTCCCAAAGGTTTTTTTTGGAGAAGAACACAACTAAGCATTGGGAGGTAAGTGTCATGATATGGCAGCTAAGGCAGTAGACCAATGTAAAAAGAGCAGGAGGAAGTCTATTTTGCTATCTCATCCCATTGAGAGTGAGACCAAAGGTTAATCTTGGAAGGATAATAAAAAAGGCAGAGCAGAGGAGCGTCGGCCCAATGAAAATAAAGAAAATGGCTGGTAAGTCAAAAAATAAAATAACAAAGAAAATGGTTGCAAAAAAAGGTCTAGAGGACCTTTTCTCTCTCCTCCAGGAGGACAGGTGGCAACACGTGATTGTCCTGGATTATGTCAATCAGGAGGAAGGGAGCTACGGGCTACATGCTTTCACAAGATTCCATGCAATAGTTGGGGGACCAAGGGTGCGGAATAATAAAAGGATACGAGTTTGGGAGCTCTGAGACCTAACCCTTGGGTCATTTCACATAAAAATGAACCTAGGGCTTAGATAATATAGTCATGGAGGCTCTTGGGAGGTGTCAGGATAAGCACCTAAACTTGCCTCTTGGTTTTTTCCCATAGAAACATGACCAAGGTCACAATAGCAATGGAATTTGGGGCCATCCCTGAATCTTAGAATCCCGTAAACCTTTAATAATTCCAATTAATAAAATAATCAATATCTTGGACATTAGCATTGGGCATGGTCACTTCATGTAAAACATTGTGTGGAGCCATTAAGAAAGGAAATAGGTGAGTTTGACAAGACTTGAAAGGACTTAGCACTCAAACCCTAAGGCTTTAATGTATATACTAGTTGTTATTGTCATTGATAGTTGAGCAACACTCCATTGATATTCCTTGGAAGAGAGGACAAAGGAGAAAGTTGAAAGAGATTATTGATGTTTAAAGTGTAAATTTTCATGTTGTGAAGGGACTCGGACCAAATTTATACCTATTTTCAATGGCCTCTTTATTAGAAACATACTTTGGGCTAATGGTTTAATGAATTGAGTTTACCCTTGAGGAATTATTAATAACTAGTGTAGATCCATCTTAAGTTTTTAACTGTCAGGGACCATGGGTTGAATATTGTTATCATCGACCGCTGGAAGACTTTCTCAGTGGTTTTTTGAGGGATGACTAGTGGCTCTGCAATCTGAACTAGGGTTTGAGTTAGGGTTTGGTGCTAGTAACCATGTTAGGTCGTGGAGGAGGGAGTTTTTCTCCCTCCTACAGTCAAATAGCAATGAACAGAAGCAAGGGAACTGGTCTGCATCTCTTCAAGAAACCAGCGGAGGTGATAACTGAGGATATTAACACATGAAATATCAAACCTCACGAACAGAAATAAAATCATGAGGACGATAACAGGGAGAAGAGGAAAGAGGGTAGCAGTTAGAAAGTTTCACCTATGAGTGTGACTGGGGTCTGTAAACCCAAGTCAACCATTATTCCTCAGGTTGTTTTAAGTGACCTAGCACTACAGGTGCACAAAGAACACATGGCGGAACGCGCGGTTATATGCAAATTTATGGGGATTTGGCTGAAGGAGAAGACCTTACACGCATGGATGAGGAACCACTGGAAACCAAAGGGGGAAATAAACCTTCACCTTGGATCCAAGGGCTTCTTTACAGTGGTATTCACGAGCTTAGAAGATAAAGACAGAGTGTTTGAGGGAGGACCCTAATTTTATGCTACTACAGGCCTTTACATGCAACCATGGGTGATGAATTTTGTCCCAGAACGAGAAACATTCACTTCGATATCGGTATGGATAAGACTATACTCCCTTCCTTTAGATTATTAGTTGTTGGAGTCTCTAAAGGCTATCGGCAATAAACTAGGGCATTTTATAAAAGTATCAAAAGCGACTCTAAGAGGTAAATACACTTCATTCGCCTGGATTTGTGTGGAAATGGACTTATCTGGGGCACTTCCAGATGAGATCATTTTAGAATTGTATGATGACGAATGGGTGCAGGCAGTGGACTATGAACATGTCCTATTTAGGTGCCATAAGTGCCATGAACACGGGCACCTATACAGATACTGCCCATTTAACAAACTAGAGAACAACACAAAAACCACCACAAGCAAATATCTCGAGGGTTTCACTGAGGTGGGGGGCAAAGGGAAAGGAGGAAAGTGATACCAAAAGAAAATCAACAAGGATGGGAAACCGAGCCACAATAGTTTCAAAATCTTAGAAGAAGAAGTTGGAAACAACGGGGCAAACTAGGGATCGGAGACTAATATTAATGAGAAGGATAGAGATGCTAGCATGGAGGATATACCAGAGAACAGCCAGCAAAAGGATGAAATACCAAGCATTGTGGAGCTCAGTAGGGACCATGAGATGACCCCAAGTGAGGCGGGAATGGAGGACCATGAACTGCAGGAGATTCTTGAGAGGGAGAACTTAGATCTAGAAAAGTTTCTGGAGCAGGGTATTGCCAAAGGGGTTGACTCCCTGCCAAAGGAGGAGCTTGATAGGGTTCAATAGCTCTTCCTCTGGAGATCCCAATCAAAGGTCTCTAGAGTCAAAAGAAACCATGACATCCAGTAGAATAGAGGGATGAAAACAATGGAGGAAACATCGAGGCACTCTTCCAAGAATCCGGGTAGGAAAAGAGGAAGAAAAAGACAGAATGAGCTACTGACCGAATGTGGAAAACTCTTGATTAACTCAGGTAAGATGAGAGATCTCACCAGCTACTCCTTTACAAACCTTTATTAATGAAGCTTACAACCTGGAACATTAGGGGCCTAGGAAGTAAAAGGAAACAAAGAAACCTTAGCAGCAAAATAAAACAAGAAAAACCAGATATGGTTTTTATTCAGGAAACTAAGTGTTCGATGGACAAGATCAGAGAAATACATAGCAAATGGTTAAGAAAGTATGATTATCTATAGGTTAAGGCAGATAACTTGGTAGGAGGGATTCTTACGCTTTGGGATCCCCAAAAATTTGGAATCCTGGATGTGGAAGCTTTCAGGAACTATCTATCGCTGATGATTCAACCTTTGGGTGATAGGGAGACTTACCTTATTACAAATGTCTATGGTCCTCAAAAACTAGAAGACAAACTCAAGCTTCTCACCCCCCTTGAGGAGCTATGAGAGAGATATCCTGATATGCCATGGATTCTGGTAGGTGATTTCGATATGATCAAATCTCTTACAGAGAAAAAAGGTGGCACTAGAACACTAGGCAGAGACTCCATTGCCTTCCATAACCTCATAAATAAAATGAGACTAGTGGATGTTGAAATAATAAATGGAACTTTCACCTGGAACAACAAGAGAGGAGAGGCTTCTCAAGTTGCCTCTAAACTAGATAGATTCATAATATCAAAGGACCTCCTTCTCACAGGCCTTGACATGTCAGCTCTAATCCTTCCCTTTGGAGGCTCGAACCACTGGCCTGTCCAGCTTGAAGTCGCTTTTATGGGTACACCAAGGAATAGACCTTTTAGGTTTGAAAATTTCTTGCTCTCTCACCCTAACTTCACCAGCAATATTGACAAATGGTGGATGGAAGATTTGCCCATTCAAGACACTAAAATGTTCATGCTACAAAAAAGACTTAAACACATCAAATCCAAACTTAAAGATTGGAACAAGAAAGAGATTGGTAATATTTTTAAAGCCCAAAGAGAAGTTGAACAAAAACTCTAGGGGATTAATCAAATCATAATCACATATGGTTTTACCGAGGAAAGGAAAAATCAAGTTTATTCTCTTCAAAAGGAATGCGAAGATAGGTGCATCCAAGAGGAGATATTTTGGCGGTAGAAATCAAAAGTGCAGTGGATTAGAGAAGGGGAAAGAAACACAAAGTTTTTTCATAAATCAACTTTGGATCACAGGTCACATAACAGAATTTAAAAAATCAGAGATTTTCAAGGGAAAGAGCTTGTCTCCCACAAAGAAAGGGAATCTGTCCCAATACAACACTTCCTTAGCATTGGAAAGGAGCCTCTCTTAGACAGGTCATGGTTCATTAACAATTTCACAAAGTACATTCCCAAGCTTGTAACAAGGGAAGACAATCACAATCTTAACATGCCAGTGTCTGAAGATGAGGTCAGTGAAGTTATCAATGAGATGCAAAATGGGAAATCTCTTGGCCCAAATGGATTCAATGTGGACTTCTTCAAAGCATGCTGGAAAACAGTCAAACCAGAAATCCTTGATGTAGTGGAATCTCCAGAAGATCCAGAATAGTTTTGAAGGCTCTCAATGCCTCTTTCATAGATTTGATTCCAAAGTAGGAAAAAGCTATGACACTGGATAGATTCAAACCCATAGCTTTATGTAATGTGGTGTAAAAGATTATTTCCAAAGTGATCGCTAACAGACTCAAGTCCCTTCTTCCAGCTCTTGTCTCAGAGGAGCAAACTGGTTATGTGGAAGGAAGACAAATTCTCAATAACATCATACAAGCTCATGAGGTGGTACACTCTCTTAAGAGAAATAAGCAAGCTAGTATGATCATGCAGCTTGACCTAGCAAAAGCTTATGATAAGCTAAGCTAGTCTTACATCAAGGCAGTGCTGAGAACTTATGGTTTCAACCACAACTGGATTAGATGGGTTATGGCCCTGGTATCCACGGCTAGTTTTTCAATCCTGCTTAATGGCTCGCCCTCAAGAACCTTTATGCCTTCTAGGGGTCTCAGACAAGGAGATCCACTCTCCCCCTTCCTCTTTGTGCTCATGATGGAAGGGCTAGGTAGAGCGATAAAAAGTGCAAGTGCTGAAGGAAGAATCTAGGGACTAAAACTTACCATAGATGGAGCTGCTTCAACTCACCAACAATTTGTGGATGATACTATGTTGCAGGGCATTCCCACAGTCAAGGAAGCCAAAGCTTTTAAACAAATATTGAACGACTTTGCTATGGCCGCTGGTACAGAGGTAAGCCTTGACAAATCAAAAGTTTTCTTTTTTAACACTGACATTGTTATCAGAGAAACCTCACCAGAATTCTAGGGTTTCAAAGGGAACAGTTACATTCTAAGTACGTTGGAATCCCTCTTACGGACAAACCTCTAAGTAGGGGAGTGTGGGAGTCAGTAATTAACAAACTTCAAGCTAGAATCAGGAAATGGACATGTAGATCTTTGAATTTGGCAGGGTGCCTTATGCTTACAAAGGTTGTCCTACAGGCCATACCCATTTTTATGATGTCAGCTCTTCCTACTCCTATAGGAGTTATGCAACAGATCAGGAACATTCAAAGATATTTTCTTTGGGGCAAAGGGGAAGAGAAAAAGAAATGGGCTTTGGTAGCTTGGGACAAGATCTACAAACCTAAGGCCCATGGTGGTTTGGGGCTTCATGACCTTGAAACCCTCAGCAAAGTTTTGGGTGCAAAACTTTGGTGGAGGTGGCTTAAGGAATCAGCAACCCCTTGGGCCAAGCTTTGGAAACAGAAATATGCAAATAATTGGCAGGAGAGGGATCATATCTAAATGTCTGGGCTTATCAATGGCTCCCACATTTGGAATCTTGCTTGGGAAAATAGAGCCATTGTCCAGCAGCACAGCTTCTGGGAGATCCGAGTTGGGAACCTCGCAAGATTCTGGGAGGACAACTAGCAGCAGGAACCAAACTTGTTTAGGGAAGAACTAACCGCTCTCAAGAATGACACTGAAAACAAAGGCTTATGCATGGTAAGTGACTTCTGGGATTAGGCAAGGAACAATGGTAAATGGAGAATATGGAAGGATCAGTGCTACAGTGAAGAGAGCCCTTTGAAAGCTCAGGCTGGCTCTCTTGCTTGGGAATTGGAACAGAGGCAGATTTTGGTATCATCCTCGTCTGACCAATTGAGATGGGTAAGAAACATAGAAGGTAACTTTAACCTCAAATAAGCTAGATGAATAGCCCTAGGGTTTGATTATCAAAACCCTTGATAATGTATGGAAGGACCTTTGTCAGCACCAGCATTGGATGAAAATAAAGTTGTTTATGTGGTTGATTCAACAAAAGAAAATTCTAACATGGGAAAATCTTCTGAAAAGGGGTTTTGTTGGCCCATCCAAATGTCATCTATGTGGTTCACAAGAGGAGATGATGGAACACTTACTCAACCTCTGCCCTTTCACCTCTACCTTATGGGACTGGGTGGCCTCAATCTTCAGGCAGACTGATAGGGATATACTCAGTATTACCAACACTTTGAAGAATTGGAGAAAAGACTTCTCAAGCAATTAAATCATCAAAAAAGCTTGGACTCTAGTTCTAGGCTTCTTAATCTGGGATGTCTAGAAAGAACGCAATGGCAGGATTTTCAAGAATAATACTGGCTCAACCTAGAACATTATTGCACAAATATTAAGGCAGCTCAAAGACACTATTGGAGCCCTTTTAGAGAGACCTCCTAAGGACCCTACTCTACCCCAAGATGCTCATATACTACTGTAGTTGGGTCTCCAATCACTAGTTCCCCAGAGCATAAACAAGGGTGTGAGCCAGATAAATTCTGGTAAAGACTTTTGGCAACCTCCTCCTCATGGTTTCTTGAAATTAAATATATATGGAGCCTCTGAAGGTAACCCAGGGATGGTTGGTTTTGGAGGGGTCATCAGAGATGAGGACAGGTTCATTAAGGATATCTTTCACAGTCATTTGGGACTGCCACTAATAACATGGCAGAGCTCATGGCCTTAGAGCAGTGCCTAGAAATACTGATCGAGTCAAATTTACATAATACCATCATTGAAGCATACTCTGAATTAATTATTAATGTGGCCAAGAAGATATGTAATGGAAAAGCACTGGGGAAAAATTTCAAAACATTGGTGGCTTTTGCAGGTCTTTCAATGCATACATACCCACCTACGAACCTGAGAATGGTTAGCTTCGTTCATGTGCGAAGAAAAGCCAATATGCTAGCGGATCATCTGGAAAATGAAGGAGTATTATGATAAGAAAGTTACAGAAGGTATGCTTGGGATTCGACACCCTCGGGAAAATTGCGTGAGGATTGTCAAAGACAAGTGGCCAAATACATGGATAAATTCCAGACTATTAGGAATGAACAAGAAAGAAGACTAGTGGAAGCATGAGTAAGCGGAAGCAAAAGGATTTCTTAACTGTTGATCCCTCAAAAATGTGTAAAACAGAGCTTTCTACAGGGGAGGGGCACTTGGTAAACAGTAGGCTTCTTAGCAGGTCACCGACCATAGATCTTGATAGCCTTCGCCATCGAATGGCTATCGGGTGGGAAAGTGATCGAAGGTTAACTATTCAAG
Source organism: Pinus tabuliformis (assembly GCA_031772625.1). Classification (NCBI taxonomy): domain Eukaryota; kingdom Viridiplantae; phylum Streptophyta; class Pinopsida; order Pinales; family Pinaceae; genus Pinus; species Pinus tabuliformis. The sequence continues at coordinate 1,821,075,414 of CM062819.1, read as the reverse complement.
CGGACCCGAAGATTTTTAGATCAGCGGTTCATAATCTTCATCGGGTCCATAAAGAGGGTAAATACCATGCAAGTTTCTGATCCGATATCTCAGAGGACCATCAGATCAACAGGGACCTAATCGTATGGATATCGGGTTCTAAAAGTAATCGAAGGTTAAGTCTTAGACCGGACCTGAACATTTATAAACCAATGGCTCATAATCCTTATCAGATCTGTGAACCGGGTAAAAGGGGTGCATGTTTCCAAGGCGATAGTGTTCGTGACCATTGGATCTTACGGGATTTGGATCGAAAGGATATCAAGTTTCAACATGGGAGGAGGTTAAGTCCAAGAATGGACCCAAAGTTTTATACTTTGATAGTTTATTTACCATGTTGGCTCCGTAAAGTTGGTAAATTTCGGGCATATCTCCAAAGTGATTTCTGTAACAATTGTTGGATCACTAGGGGTCTTATCGAATGGCCATCGGGTTGGATAATGGGCAGAGGTTTAGATGTAAGATTTAGGTATAAGGTTTTGGGTTTGTTTCAAGTTTGTTTCCGGTTGTTTCGGGTTAATCTTCATCGGGTTAGCCCTTGTTGGTCTTTACACTTGTAAAGACATGTAATATATGTAATTTTTCTTGTGGTTAATAGAACGCTCCACTCTTACTTGACAAAAAAAAACTTTTTAACTATCAACCAACTAAAAGGATAAAAATCCTCAAAGTGTAATTTTTTCCTCAGTCTTTTTAATTAAACAAAAGTCTTCACCTCAGAGGACCTATCCCTCTCCACATGATAGAATTAGATTCAAACATAAATGTACAATATCTATGTGTGTGTGTGTATAATAAAAGATCCACCCATTGCTAGTTACACCAAGCCTAATAGGGGGGCCCAAAAACCCTTTCCCCCCTGTCTTTTTCTCCTCCATATCACATCACCCCTCACGTGATGCATCTAACATCCCTATGAATCCATTCTCCACCTCATCGAAATTTACACCAACATCCTTCCCCCTCATAACCTCCCTCATTGTCACTTGTCTACTTTGTTGCTATAATCCCCTACTTCCATACTAATCGCCCCCCTTAATGATTCATAAAAACCCTAAGATGTACCCACACTATCTCCACTATCCTCATTACCCTCTCATAACATTTATGTCCCTCTCTCTGAAAATCCCTCTCCCCCAACAAACCTTCATGCACAACTTTCCAATGATCTTACTGTCCCTTTTCCTTCTTCAACCACCACTGAAAAATCTCACAAACAATGATAAAGGAAAAGGAGAGAAATAAGTGTTAAGTGTTATGAGGAATATATGAAGGAAATTAATGACCTAGCTTTAATAGGAAAAAATGTGTATATGTAACACGCCCTTATACTATCTCAATCTATGGCAGGTGTTACATTATGATTTAACTCAACCTACAAGGTCTATTATGAAGATGAGGTTACAAAAATATTCTTTATCAAACTTAATCAAAACTCAAAAATAATACCACCATCACATTCAGCTCACCAAGAGCTCTTATGAAATATATTTTATCTCAATTTGACTCATGTATTAAAATATATTCCCTTCATAAGTTTAAACAATTAAATTGTGCCACCTTAGCAAGGGACCACCGCATGGATCCCACATGGATGAAACATCATCCTGAACAGTACCAAAGCAATTGTGGATCCTATTTCACATCCATGTAGTCATTACTAGGCCTCTGTGTTTCTTTTCAACTCAACCCCAACTCGTCGGCCCCACAGGGCCTGACCCCTTTGTGTTATGTGACCCTTTTCTCATTATATCTAGTTCCAAGGAAATCTGAGATGCCACACATTATCCAATGTTGCCGCACCCCTAAACCCTCAAATCACTTACTTATATTGTGGTACATCTGGCTTAGTGGACATTTGGGGCTCCACAAGAGTGTGCACCCCTTGCCACCCTAGATTATATGCAAGTTTGATCGAAAATCTAGTCCTGGTCATATTTAGGACCTTTTCATATGTTCATCATGCCTTCACTACCAGATTCCTTAGATATTTGATGCTTCATCAGCTTATGTTAATTCGGCTTCACATAAGTGTTTCTGCTCAAGTGGGCCCACACCAGATAAACTACACTTTCCATAAAAATATGACTCGGTAACAATCTGGATCATTTCAAAAATGCACAAACCTCAATCAGATGGGTGTCCCAAACTACTAGATATGTCCATGAGATAAATCAACATCTGGCCCTATTATGATTTCCCACATAAATTTCGGACCTTCAATATTCAATGCACTTTATAGAGTACATGAGTGATGACTAACCAAATGCTTGGATCACCGGATACACCTACTAGTCTTATATGCTTTCATCCCTTCAATGAATTTGGATGCAACTGGCACTGGGATATGAAAATATATCCGTCCCTAATATATTTTTCATCCAAGAACCATTCAGACCTGAATACAACTGTATTTCTATACCAAAAATTACATGAAGCAAAATTTCCAAGGATTCATACCAAAATTTCCTTAATATAGGTCATTGCTTAGAACACCAATTACTAAGAATGAATGCCTAGGTGTGAACATTGACCCTCCAAGGAAAACATCATGACCATAGGAGGATTAATGGCTCTAAAAAACCTACCTTATGTCAAATTCTGAGTAAGGGTAATAAATGGCTCCAACAACCAAATTTCATAGGAAATCGCACACCATGCCTCCTCTGTGAACCTCAAGACACTGCAACATTATATATGTAATATCCCAAAAGGGATATTTTGCTAATTTTGTAGAAATCTAACTCAACCAATATTTATCCATAAAATCACCATTCAATTAATAGAATATTTCCATGTAAAATATAAAAAGAGTGCATACAATTCCATAATATGATAAATAGAAATAATCTAAACTTTTATTATAATAGAAATTGGGGTTTACATGTTGATACAATAAAATTGTTGACATGGAAAATAGGCCCTCGATAAGTTGCTCCAATGTTGTGTTGGCCCTCCATAACTGAGTTGAAATGTCACTTTTGAGCTCTCTGGTGAATTCTGGATGAATTCACCAAGGGGAGGTGGGTACTTGCCCAATATCACTAAATCACCCAAGGGTTTCCATCCTAGGGCTACCAATTAAGTATAGAATCAGGTTCTCAAACTCTCATATAATAAAAAAGATCAAATCCAAGATGTCCTCTAATGGCCTCCTCCTCCTCTTTTTATAGATCTGATGGACCCCTCTAGAACCTCCCATTTGTTGGAAATAATACTGAGAGAGGGGTGAATCAGTATTATCAGATCAATAATTTTATTTCACAAACAGATTTATATATGCTACTTCAGTGAAGTGAACTAGCATGTACACGCAACTGTGATTAAAGAAACCAGCATATATCCAGAGAACTTGTGATTTAGACAATTTATCAGTGTTGATCTTAAACCAGTACATCAGTAACTTATTAGACAGTGTAGTAAAATCATAATAAAGCATCACACATAAGCAATGCACATGAACACCAAGATTTAAGGTGGAAACCCAATGTGGGTGAAAACTACCTATTGATGTCATCTTTGTCTTCTTTTAATAATAAGGAAATCTGTTTACAATCTTGTACTGGTGCAGACTCATGCCAGTGCGCAGGCACCCACCTGCAGAAGGTTACAACCTTCTCTCATTTTCCATCTTCCACTGGAAGGGAGCTGTAACTGCCTAGCTCTTGTACTAGCCAATATGATTACTAGTATGTAGGCACCGACCTACAGAAGGTTGCGACTTTCTTTCTTCCTCCAGGGACCACGTTTCACGAATTTTCATATTGGATACTCCTGGATCACAACACCACAATCTGAAGGCCACGTTTCATCCAATTTTCATGCTGGACCCATCAAAAAAAACTTTTTAAACTTAAACTGAATCAACCAACATTCAGTTAATATGAACAATCTGATCACTGACACCAGAACACTGTGCTGAACCCAGAACCCTGCATCATCATTCAGAACCAGCTGTAACCTCAAAAATCATGCATTAGAGTGTATACGCTACTTGGCTGAACCCAAACTGCGTGTATACACTACTTCCGTTAATCAAACCTGTGTATATCTTCAAAACTACTACAAACATAAACTTTTGAATCAAGTCTGTACCAACCAGCAATATATTGAATATCTACTGTCAACTTCTAGAGCTTTACATAGGTAACGACAGAGATCACTTTTTCTCACTTATACAATCAATCAATCAAATACCAGTCTCCTTATGCATTCAATTTTACATTCAAATCTAAGAAGACTTCATTAACAAACAGCAGTAAAACAGCAGCACTGATCTGATAGATCAGTCATCCTTGAACATCAAGCTTTCTCTTTTGCATACGCTACTTGGAAGAGCCGAACCGGCATGTATACGCAACTTCATCAAAGTGAACCAGCGTACATATCTGCAAATACTTCCTTCAAAACTTCGTTGCACCAATGGACTTCAGACAAACCTAGATCACAATATTTAAAGAATAAAACAGGTGTACATAATCAGATCTAGCCCAGTATCAGATCATTCAATAATAATAAGTCATTATGACCTTGATCCATCATTAGATCTCATCCATCATCAAATGCTCAGGTGCATATTTAGTTTAGATCAAATCATCATAAACCCATAACATGTATATTTTCTTTTGATATGACACTTTATAGGATATTCATTACTTGTGCACTTCGCCTTTTGATCTTCTCCTCCTTATATACTTAGAGCCTTTGTCAATACCTTGGACAAAAACCACTTAGGACCAATACCTTGGACCAAATACCTAGGGTCAATACCTCAGACCAAATACCTTGGACCAAATACCTCGGAATAAAACCTTGGTTTTCCAGTATGTATGCACTTTTCCTCCTATGGGAGTTCGTGTATACGTATATAATCTTTTTGTTCTGTGGACCAGCGTGTATACATTGTTTTGACTAAGTGGACCTGCGTATACTTCTTAAACTGCTTTACATCAACCTTTTCCTTTACATTGTTTATTATGATCAGTAGACCTAAGTTCCATCTTCTTGTTCTTCTGTACCAATGTCCTGTTACTTCTGAATAGACCTGTTACACTGTAATTTTCCATATTACTTCTAAAATGATTCCTTTGAACTACCATGCATTCTATCACATTTGATATCTCTCTTGTAGATTCATCTAGTTATGTAGATTCATCTAGTTACCATATACAAGTGATTTGTTCTTCTATAAGTGGGTTTCCATCAAGTACAACACATGTATCATAATGCCAACAATCTCCCCCTTTGGACTTGATGGCAACCATGTTGGTGTTGATTACTGCAAGTTGTAGAAACTGTTAGAGATAAAAAGCAACACCAAAGAACTCTCCCCCTTTGACATCAAGGGAAAAGGGTGGACGAAGATATTCTCCCCCTTTGATATGAAGAATACCATATCTGAACAGCTAAATATAAACATTGATCATGCTCCCCCTAGGCCCATGCTTAATTCTCTTATTAGACTCCCTCTTTGTGCATGCTCTGATATGATGTGATGCACTAACCATCCATGCTCCCCCTGAGCACATGCAGAGTCTGCAAAAATATTTTCCAAAAGAATAACATGACTCTATAACTCAACTATGTGAGTTTGACCTTCCTATCACCAATGACTCATGCATACATCAATTTCTCAATCAAGTGGGGATATACCAAAATTGACTCATCCACCCAACCAAGTGGGGATATACCAATTGTTTATACATGATAGAAATACAATAAATATTATATCATCCATCCCATTCAAAGTGGGGATACAAATTACATCATTTGTCCAATAGGACTCATTAAAATGTATGAGAAGTCATATCACACCCTAGACCTTTACATGACTTAAGCAACAAATGGTATAAATATTTGAAGCCATGGCTAGACTCAGCAACCATAATGCCAACAATGCAGAATGCGTGTGAAGGCTAATTCTCCCCCTAAACCTATGCTACCCACTGTTTTCCTATCAGAAAAACATATACACTTCTTCACCCACAGAAATCTGTGTGTATATGTGACTATACTTCATGAAACATGTGTATAATAACCTTCCTCTAAAAAACTAGATTTAACAGCAAGATGATGCAGCAACTACTCCCATCTTTTGTCTGAGATATTCAAATGTTTCTCTGGTCAGTGGTTTAGTGAATATATCAGTAACCTATTCTTAGGAGGGAACATACTCCAATTTGACCTTTTGTTCAAGCACTTGTTCATGTAGAAAATGGTACTTGATGGGTATGTGCTTGGTCTTGGAGTGCATGGCTGGATTCCTTGAAATACTAATGGCACTTGTATTATCACATAGAATGGAGATGGGTGGAGTACATGTGATCTGAATGTCTTGCAAATTTTGCATCATCCAAAGTAGTTGTGTGCAACAAGATGCAGCAGCCACATATTTTGCTTCAGTTGTAGACAAAGCAATTGAACTTTGTTTCTTGTTGAACCAAGATGTTACACTAAAATTTGTCACCATGACTATTTGTAGTCAGTATGGCTCCATCAATTGTCATACTGTCCTCCTTGGCAAGTCTTATACCTCTGCTCCTCATGTCAAACTCCAAGAAAGAGAGAAAGTCCTTAAAAATCAATATAACTCTGGTTACGCAGTTTCTCTTAACCTTACCTGCGTGTACGCACCTTAAGTTCACAATACCTGCGTACTTGTACGCTCTGTCTGTAAAGGGGTGGGTGTGTACTCCTGTAAAGGTCAAAAGGCGTGAGTTTTACTTCAAAAAAGTTACTTGTGGTCGATTCTAGAGCATTCTAGAAGATGGTTTGACGTGTATTGAGCACCTCCAGATGGTTCATGCATCCCAAAGAAAGAGGAACTTATCCCATCAAGAGCGGAGCTATCCCATTGAAAGAGGGGCTTATCCCATTGATGGTGGACCTGATTAACTTCCTCCAAAGAACTATAAATACAGGCATTGGGCCAGAGGGAGAAGAGGTTGAAAGCTGAACATTCCTAAGGGTAGATGCTGCTGAAATTAGGACTCCCTTATAGAGCTTGAGAGGAGAGATTCCCATCCTTTCTTAGCTTCATTTGGAAGTGGGTGAGCTGATCAAAGTAAAGGAGAACTCTTGCTGGACCCTGGGAGGGACCTGCACAACACCAAGGCACTGGTTGTAATGGTTTCTTTTGTTTCCTATTAATACAATTAAGTTCATTTTTCTCAACAAGTTGTTATATATAATTTGTTTCATATACTCCTTGGTCTTTATGATGAATATGTTTTATTATATGAGTTATTCAAGTGCTATGTAATCGTTTGCTTGTTAGCGAATGCAGGTTTCAAAGAGAAGGAGGAGCTCATCTGGATCGGAGAGGCTTGGCTGCTACAAACAGCGTTGGACTAAAGGTATGCTTTAAACACCTGGTTGCTTGTATTTTAAATGCATATTTAGGGAAAGATAGTGCTTGATTGTTTTGTTTGTCACTAGAAAGCCTTAGCTTCTAGGGAGGTCGGTTTTGTCCGCAAAATTGACTCTTTCTGCATGAAAAAATGGTGACTCCACTGGGGAATCCATGGATTTGATTGATTTCTCTTTTGATTGATACTTTGATTTGAGAAAAGTCGATTTCTTTCTGGTTTTTTGACTGATTAACTGTGAATTTGGGTGGAATAGCTTAGGGTTAAGTTAGTTTTTATTTTTCTTGGTTTTGAGAGCAGTACGCATCCTCTGCGTTAAGCACAATGCGTACCTATACGCACTTCTTCTTTGTACACAGAGCGTGGCCGCACCTGTGCAAATAGGCTGCCTGCGTACCCTGTCAAAAGTTGAGAAAATTCCATTTTTTCCTTTTTTACCTTTTAGATTTTGTTTATAATTTGTTTTTTGCTGCCCAGATCCACTGGTTACCTGTCAGAAGTCTTCATCTAAGCTTGTTTCATTAGCATCAAGGGTTTTAGTGAAGTTCATAGAAGTTCTAGCCCTAGGTTTGATTTTTGTATTGGTCTTGTAGTGACTTTGGCTTTAGAAGTTGTAAAAACCTTGGATATCCCTGGTCTTTTCAGTCTTCTTAGGAGTCGGACCTTTCGTAAAATCCACCTTTGTGAGAAACCTACCTTTGTGTTGTCTCTTTGTGGAATTTCGAGAAAGCTTGTTGGTTAAGCTGTGAATTTCATTCTTAAGAAAAAGAACAAAAGATTTTTATTTTTGTTTTTGACTGGTTTATGATTCTGCATGAACTAGTCCTTGGTTGAATTGTAACTGAGTAAAATATCCTGGAATTATATTGTGTAGGCTTTTACCTCATTAGATTTGCTTTTAGGTAAATTTCTCATTAGATTTGCTTCTAGGTAAATTTCTTTTAGATTTTCATAGATCTTAAAATTGATTTTTGTTAAGTAGATTTACATGCTTTCTTAAAATAGGAAAAATACAAAAATATCTTTTGAGGAAAGTTTGTTTTAGTAGCATTTGAAGTCTTTGAAAAGAGAAAGGAAGTTTTCGTGAAATAATTAGTGGTCATGTGTTGTATGATTTGGAAAAGATAAAGAGATTGTTTCTTTGATTTTCATTGCCAAGAAAGTTGTCTTTATATCAATTTTGCATTCTCCAACTCTCTTATCTAGGGAATTCATTGAAAAGGAAAGATAGTATAAATCATCTTAGGTGCATCTTTTTAGTGGATTTGAGTCGAGTCTACACACCATCAGTTTCATCTCCGCTACCTATTGTCCTAAAGAAAAGCCATAAAAATTAACGCTTAAAGTAAAATTTACTTAGTAACTTTTTATTTACTAGGGCTCTGAAACACCAACATAGATCAGGCTAGTGTCTTGGAGTAGGAGAGTAATTAACTCTCCAAGACAGCAAAACCAAACAAGTAGCTCATCTTGTGGTAGGATAAATCCAACTGTTACATTTATGCTCTGGGAAAGCTCCTCTTAAAGGAGAAGCACGAGATCGTGTCCGAACCAGTGAGGGGATCAATCCTCCTTCATTGGGAACGACGCCAGATACGCACGTACTACAAACGGTAAACCTCGGATTGACCATTGTCGAGGAGACTGGGGTCACTTGTCGGTAAACCTTGGATTATTGTGAAGGATCCGGCAAGGGGATTGAGCTTGTTACTCTGCCCTTGCGTGCTATCGGATCGTAGACTGTTCCCCCAGGTATATTTGTTGTTGTTGGTGACCTTAGTGACCATTATCTTTAGGGTTCTACCCAAGGTAATGGTGGAGGGAAGATCCCACTGTACCTAGAGCAGACGTCGGTTAGACTCACTTGGATTTTCTGGGGGGTTCACTTCACTCGAGACGGTTAAAGTGGAGGAACTTGTGCCAGTCTATTCATTAAGCAGGTTGCCGGGGTAACTGTTCCACCCGCCACTTCTGTACTGAATTTTGCGATGTTGGATTTCATCACCAACTAGTGTTTTCAGTCCGGAAGGTTACTGTTTGTGTATGGTTTGACGCCCTAGATTCTTTAGGCGTGTGATTCGAATTTGTTTGGTTCTTTAGAGACTTTAGGCGGTTTGCTTTGAGATTTTACTTTGTTTGCGTGTGCAGTAGTTAAAAGTTTTAACTGTGGCTGAATTACCGAGACAGTCCCGTAGACTTCGAGGCCAGTCTCCTGAGGTTGTAACCGTGGCCGATTTGTTGAGGAAGTCCCGTAGACTTCGGGGCCAACCTCCTGAAGATGTCCCGGGTCATTACGAAGGTTTGAAAGTCCTCGTAACTCCTAGTGGCAGTAAAGTAGGGTCACCTGAAGAAGGAGAGTCTTCGTTGGTAGTTCATCCTGATTACCAAACTCTAGAAATAGGCTATAATCCTAAAACTATTTCGGTTTCCGAACTTGCTGGTAGTTTTTCATCTACTAGTGATATAGGCGAAGAACCTGAAATATCTGAACCTGTTACTCCAACATCGGGGTTAGTCTCTCTGTTATAGACATTTTTGTGCCTTACAGCTATAAGCATGAAATGTCCATAAATCAAGGAATCCTAAGTCCGTAAAGATGTTGTTACAGCTCCTAAAGGAACAAGGTCAACCAATGACAGCTTCTCCCAGAAGTTCTCCACCAAAAACCACTCAGAACTAGTCAAATCAGGATCAATTCAGAAGCTCCACTAGCTGCCTGCATTGCAAAGCACCCAAATACACTGGCTAGGTGCGTTGCAACGCACTTGAATGCACTACCCAGGTGCATTGAGCAGGAAATGACAAGTGGCAGTGTCATCCAACGAGGTGGAAAGACCATGGAAGCTTCCAGAATCTTCTCCAATGACACTTGCCTCACTGAATTCGACCAAGTGATGAGTAAGAGGCTCTCAGTCTCCAAGTGGAAGCAAGAACTGACAGAGAGAAGCCACAAGTCAAAACATAAGCTGAATCATCCTCTCTGCTTACATCTATATATGGATCCCTCATCCCAGAGATCCAGAGGCTGGAATTTTGTACTTTGCAGAGAATTGTTGTTGGTTTGAGATTGAGATTAGTACATTAGGTGACTTATGCTTTGTTGGAGGAGAGGAAGGGATTCCTTTGCTGGGAGGTAGATGCTGGATCGGGACTCACTTGGTTGTATCTCCTCTTGGACTTTCTTATCATATCAATAAAATTATTTGAGTTTCTCCTATGTGCTTGTATATCAGTGATGCTTTGTTATATTTGCATGTTTAGCTTAATCTGATCCTGAGCTTTTTATGAATGTATATTTATATCTTCGTGTAGTTTCTCTCTCTTGTGATCTTGCAGGAATTCGGTGAAGCTGGGCCGGTAAGGGAGCAGGGAGCTGGGAGCTATTGAAGAGAGGAGCGATTGGATCAACAAACTAGCGAAGGACACAGGTTAGTTACATCCTTCCTCCTCATTTACATTTCATAAAGAAGAATACTCAAGTAGTTTTCCTTGTTTGTTGCTAAGGCACTATCACACCTTAGAGTGGGATAGGGGCGTTCTAAATAGATACTTTTGCCAACAACAAATTGGCGACTCCGCTGGGGATCATATCTAGTTAGTTTATTTGTGTTTCTATTGTTGTTCTTATCATAAACTTAGGAGTGGCGAATCGAACTGCATTTGCCATTTACAAATGCAAAGTAGAGATCTGCCACTCTAGTCCACTCACTGGGCCTGTTTATGATCTGAACAAGCTGATCCACAAATGCTCTAACTGCCCTTTGTGATAGCTCTTAGTCCTCCTTTAAATCATCCTTCTAATTGTACCTTATTGATAGCTTTTATCCAGCCAAAAACCTCAGATCAAACTGCAAACCGTGACCCAGAACCCGGAGACAATTCTCATTTCTGCTTCAGCGCAGGCTCTGTGAAGAGGTTCTGCATTTCAATGCAGGTCCTGAGAGGGCTACCTGCGTTGCAATTTAGTTTCTCTATGCAACAGGTGCGCTGATCAGCCTTTGCCCTGTGCAGTTGTGGTTCTTTGCATCCTTGTGTTCAGTTTTATCTCTGTTTTTTGCAGCCTGTTATCAGTGTGTGTACCTATCTGAAAACCCATTTTCTCTGCCTTAATTTCGCCTCAGTTGTATAAAAGAAACTGTATTTGTTTTTGTGTATTTGTTACATCATTTGCAGTTTCCCATTACAAAAGTAAACTAGTCATACTGTCGCCTTTAGATCTAGACCTGTCATAAGTGTCGTTTTGATCTTAGGAGTAAATTTGTTTGTTGTTGACAGTTGATTGCGCTTTTAATTTTGTCTTTTGGTTTGAATTTGTGAATTTCTAGTGTCGAAACAAGTGTTTACTTCAAAATCATAAAGTGTCGTAATCGTCTTTTTGATTTCAAAAAGAAACTTGTTTGTGTTTTCACTTGAAATCGAATTCAAATTTGTACAATAGCTTTCTTTTTAGGCATCAATATTAAGAAAGTGAAAACAAATACATGCATTTGTGCATTTGCATATTGATAGTTTGTATGGTTTGATTTAGGAAATGTGCATTTACAGTGTGCTCTATGCTCTTTGAGAAAAGATTGTGTCTTTCTTTTCCCCTTGTAGCTAGGATTTTCATTGTTGAAAAGAGATAAAAGCTTGCTTATCATCTTTAGACTACATTTAGGAATTGTATCTACATCTCGTGGTGATCCAAAAAGGCAAACTTCTAAGAAAGATCAACCTAAAATAAATTGAATGAACTTAACAACGCTTTGTAACTTAACGCACAACATAGAGGTCTAGGCTAGAGACGTGTTCCGGCGTCGTAAAACCTGGTGACTGTCAGCCTCACTGATGGTTGGGTGATACCTCCTGAGAGACGATAAGCGCCAGTAGGGATTGTGCTCCCACGTACCGTCGAGTATATATTGGGAGACCCCTATAGGCATAAAACCTTTATCCATAGGAAGCCGTGTCGGCCGCCCTACTAATCGCAATGCACTGAACACAGCATTCGGGAAGATTGACTGCCCGTACCTTAAAAAGTATTCTGCGGTTTTGCGATTGGTTTGGCACACCCTCTACCTAGAACTCCAGAGCAGTCCCTTTCGTTCCTTTTCAGACTCCTTAACGGAAAAGTTCCATCTGAGCACTTGTCACTTCAGGCTCATTAAAAATCGAAGGAGACTAGAGTCATCTTTTGCTTTTTCTCGACTCTTAAAAATTGAAAAAGCAAGTTGTGTCCAAGCATCGTTAAAATTTATTTTAAATGGAATATTCATACCCTTTTTCCTGCGTTGATCTTTAGGTTGAGAAAATGGAGCCTACCAACCAAGGAATTCCCCTTGGTGGAAATCCTAGTCCCTTCTCCTCTTGGGGAGATGTTGGTGCGCCCCATATGGCCACATTGTCGCTTCCAGGACTGACAATTGGCTTGCTGGTCTGGCTCTTCTCAACCAATGTCGTTCAGAACACCACTATTCCTGAACAGTCGAATCAGTAGTTAGACTAGTCCAGAGTTACCCACCAGCCTTCTACTTCCTCTAATTCTTCCTCTCCTCCTTCCTCTTCGCTTGATGAGGCTGGCAAAGCCAAAAGTCAAGTTCCTAAGGAGAAGAAGGAAAAGAAGAAGAAAGAGAAGAAGAAGAAGGAGCCAAAAGCAACTGGGGGCAAACGAGTGTCGTCTAATGAAAATCGACACACTGCACTGACCAGGCCTAAATCGCCATGTGTCATTTGCAAGGGAGACCACTTTCACAGAGATTGTCCCTGCATCCCTCGGATACTAAGGGACTGGTCTCCCCGTTTGCACAATCCGGTGGCGTCAACCTCTAATTGCCATGTTGAAAGCACACCGTCAACTAGCGAAAGTGAAGTCCCAGGACAAAAAGGGAGAGCTAGATCTCCTTACTGTGCGAAAGCAACCACGCCATCCACCGTTGTCCCTTCTTAGACGAAGCTAAAAGAGTTTTGGATGATCGTCCGGTTTCACCGTTACGACTCCCTCTTGGATATAAGAAACTCTTGCCAAGTCCTTCGTTAGTTGAGAATCCAGCTGGCCTGCTCAAGTGGTCAGCTGAAGCGCCGGTCATTGAAGATGAACCAGCTGAATCCATACCCGACGAAAGTCAAAAGGTCGAGGCGGCAGTTGACCCGGTCTTGCCTTCAGAGGTTTTATCTTCGAATGATACAGTCACTGAGGAGAATAAGGATGACACCGTCCAAATTCTCTTCATCAACACAGACTCCGACGAACACGGGGGCAATCCACCCATTCCTTTATCGCAGGAAGGAAGTTCGTCAGAGCGATACCCGGCCGTCTACTCGGTCCCACCACCAAGCAACCTAGTTGTCTCCTTCGACTGGAACCAACTAGGCAGACCCCGTTTTCCAGCAAGCATACCATTCAGAATTATCGTCCAAATATATAGAATGGTCATGGCTAGTACCATCATAGATGAGGGGGCTTCTGTGAGTATCCTTTCCTCTACTACTTGGAAAGCGCTTGGTTCGCCATCGCTTTTGCCTGAATCGACGGGCGTCGTCATTCACCTTTGTTTATCTCGGTAGACATCGCCAAAGAAATGTTTTGTTTGCTGCGCAAATGAGACAATCTTTGGTAACCTGAAAGAGGTAGGCCTTTCCTGGTAGAACAAATGTTTTATCTGCAAATTGAGGGGTAACCTTGAAATCGTACTTTATACCTGGGGGCATGCAAACCTTTTGGAGTGCAAGCAAGGGGCGGCTATTTATTTTTTAAATTTTTAGGACCTCTAACCCTTTAAACTCGTAGGATTAGTCGTTTCCGAACTTGCATAACGAAAGGATGCGGGGCATAGCTTTGTAAGGCGCAAGCTCCATAAAAAATGGCATCTTACATGAGACATTCTTATCATATGACTGGATTAATCGAGCAGTTTTAGCGCATAGTTCATGCTCGTTAAAAAATAAACATAAGATCGAGCAAGTGTTTCAACCCGCGTTTAAGCTCGCTAAAAAATGAACTATCTTCCGGTAAATAACCACCGTGAATGTAACATTATCGGCCATTAAAGCCTTGGTCGTGTTTGCACCATCACCTCCACTTTTCCATTGGCCGATCATTCACCTCCATTTGATTGTTTACCCATTTTGAGGAACAGCTGCGAAGAGTGATTTCACTAGCCATCCTTGTGACACTGTCGTGCTTGGAAAATTCCAACCCTTACCTGGAATCAGCTGCTACCCATTTTATCACTCGTTCCTCAAAAGACGAGTCTTCTTTAAGCTCTTTTCATCTGACTCGTAAAATATGAAAAGATTGCCGAGTTTTGGCCTTCCAGCTCGTTAAAGCGACCGGAAGAGCTATCCCTCCTCTAGATTTTAATCTTTTTGGACCTGAGGGATTATTGCACAAAAAGATCGAGCGCTTGTTTTGTTCGGCTCGTTAAAACTATCGAAAATTCATCCCTTCTGTATTGTTTTATACTTTTTCGGACTTAAGGGATTAGATGACGAAAAAGGACTTCCGGAGTTAACTTTACGTACCTTTTCAGACTCTCTAAAAATGAAAAGGACCGAGTTATCTTTGTCGTTAGACTCGTTAAAAAACATTAATAGCGACAAACTTGTCTTTAGACGAGAACGAGTTTCACTATCGCTAGGCTCGTTAAAACATAGCGATGGGTTTTCCCGAAGGGAAAATTATAGAACAAGCATATGTTATCCTCCTCAAGCTTGACAAAAATAAAGAGGTACTGGTCAGCAATGACTGGGGAAAAATTGGGAAGAAACTCAAAGAACCTTTATTGGTAGCAAGTCGCTCTTGAACATGACACTTCCACTCCGTGCCTGAGTCAGGTTGGGTTGTTTCATTCACCGGTCACATCACCATCGTCTCGCCATACCATCCACCTTTGGGGTAAATGCTACCAATCCATCATATAAGTGTTGCCGATATGTTCAAGAGAAGTCATCCAGAGAAGTTAACCGTGTCCCATCCACTACCATACATTATACTTCATTCTTTCATGACCGCCACCCTGAACCATATATCATCAGATCGTTTTCACCTCCATCGAAATAATTTGCTCCGTTCCGTGTCACTGATGTGGGATACATTAAGGCCCTCCTTTGACGGATCGCTTCTTGTTGACATCAGCTCATTATCCAAGAAGTTGATCTAGGAACACCCCCTTCAATACTTTGAAGCTTGCATGCCTCAATGGCAAGTTTCTCACTTCCGGTGACAGGTATACATCAATGACCTTCGACCGAAAGATTTTGCGTGGTGTTCGACGCCAAGTCCTTTATTCACACCACGTGAATTGTACTGCAGTACCTTGAGGGTCATTATCATTATCGGTGATTCCTCTCGCGCTTGTTAACAGTTTACATCATTGACTGGTAATCAAGCGATGTCTTTCCATGTTCGACTTCAAAACATTTCTCACATGGATCGACTTGTACTTAGAGTGAAGATCGGACGAGATTGAAGACCCCGGATCTAGTTTCATCCATCCGGGCTGCGATATATATTCAGGAAAAATAAAGACATTGACATGTACAGCATTGCAGAACAGATAATCATCCTACCAAAAGGATGATGATTTCATCAGAATCATCAGTCTACCATCAGACGATTGTTTGTCCTATGTACATAAAATGAATTTATAAAGCTGAGCATGGGAATGCCCGCCTCAGCTAGATCATGAAAACAATATGAAAAATAATGTATTGTATTGTATCTTATTGCAGGTCTCCTCCCAGCATTGAAAGAACTTCGGATCCTCCTAATAAAGCATTTCACCCGATAAACGGCCTCATACTTTAGGGGGCAACTGTTATAGACATTTTTGTGCCTTACAGCTATAAGCATGAAATGTCCATAAATCAAGGGATCCTAAGTCCCTAAAGATGTTGTTACAGCTCCTAAAGGAACAAGGTCAACCAATGACAGCTTCTCCCAGAAGTTCTCCACCAAAAACCACTCAGAACTAGTCAAATCAGGATCAATTCAGAAGCTCCACTAGCTACCTGCGTTGCAAAGCACCCAAATACATTGGCTAGGTGCGTTGCAACGCACTTGAATGCACTACCTAGGTGCGTTGAGCGG
The DNA here is from genome assembly GCA_031772625.1 of Pinus tabuliformis. NCBI lineage: Eukaryota > Viridiplantae > Streptophyta > Pinopsida > Pinales > Pinaceae > Pinus > Pinus tabuliformis. The sequence goes on along the minus strand of CM062819.1, from coordinate 1,821,058,941 downwards.
GAAATGACAAGTGGCAGAGTCATCCAACGAGGTGGAAAGACCATGGAAGCTTCCAGAATCTTCTCCAATGACACTTGCCTCACTAAATTCGACCAAGTGATGAGTAAGAGGCTCTCAGTCTCCAAGTGGAAGCAAGAACTGACAGAGAGAAGCCACAAGTCAAAACATAAGCTGACTCATCCTCTCTGCTTACATCTATATATGGATCCCTCATCCCAGAGATCCAGAGGCTGGAATTTTGTACTTTGCATAGAATTGCTGTTGGTTTGAGATTGAGATTAGTACATTGGGTGACTTATGCTTTGTTGGAGGAGAGGAAGGGATTCCTTTGCTGGGAGGTAGATGCTGGATCGGGACTCACTTGGTTGTATCTCCTCTTGGACTTTCTTATCATATCAATAAAATTATTTGAGTTTCTCCTACATGCTTGTATATCAGTGATGCTTTGTTATATTTGCATGTTTAGCTTAATCTGATCCTGAGCTTTTTATGAATGTATATCTATATCTTCGTGTAGTTTCTCTCTCTTGTGATCTTGCAGGAATTCGGTGAAGTTGGGCCGGTAAGGGAGCAGGGAGCTGGGAGCTATTGAAGAGAGGAGCGATTGGATCAACAAACTAGCGAAAGACACAGGTTAGTTACATCCTTCCTCCTCATTTACATTTCATAAAGAAGAATACTCAAGTAGTTTTCCTTGTTTGTTGCTAAGGCACTATCACACCTTAGAGTGGGATAGGGGCATTCTGAATAGATACTTTTCCCAACAACACTCTCCAACTTCTAGTGCTCCTGATTCACCTAGGGTAGAAAGAATCATCACCGAAAATCTTCCTTCTAGTTTGATAGCTATTGAAGAACTTGCTCCAGAAGAAGAAATAGGCGTCCCTATCCCTGAAAATCAACCTACTATTGATCTAAGGGAGCGTGAATCCATTTTTTACAGTCCACCTAGAAGTACTACTTGGTATCTTTCTTTAACTAATTATTTGGACAACTCAGGGTTAAGTTTTTCTCCACCTCGTGCTCCTTATCCACCCGGAGGTTTTTATACTCCTGTAAATATGTCTGGTCAGTCATCCATGTTTACTCAATCACCTGAATCTTTTTTGTACGGCGGTCCTTCTGTTCCCTCTGGGTATCAGTCACTTTCTGGTACTTTTGCGAGAGCATCTCCTCAACCCATTGAACATGGGTTATTAACTGGAAACAATGGTAATAAACCGTTGAGTGTAGGAGACATTTACATGATGTCAGGTTCAATTCCCATTTCTCAACCTCAAGGTGGCCAGTTACCGCCTGAGGGGCAGTCTCAATTAATGCCTGGGGGGCAACCTCAAGGTACACAAATTGTGTCTGGGGAGCAACCTCAAGGACAGTATGTACCCGTGGTGCAGTACATTCCTCAAGGTCAACCCCAGCCTCAATATGTACCCCAAGGTCAACCTCAGTATCAATTTATACCTCAATGTCAACCCCAGTATCAGTACCTACCTCAAGGGTATCTACCCCAAGGTCAGTATTCGAGCCAAGGTTTCCAACCACCCCAAGGTCAATCTTATGTTCAAGGTATGGGAAATGTACCTTTCAATTATCAATCCTACCCTCAATCCGGTTATGGATCTCAATATCCTCAACCTGTTATGGGTCAATACCCCGGAATGAACATAGTGTGGGATCCATCGCAAATGCAACAGGTATTGCAACCAAGTGTATAGGTGTCATCTCAAACTGGACAAACCTTAGTTTCTGGTTCACCCCAGCAACCAGTCCAGTCTAATATTCAAACTTCTGTACCTTCAGTAGTTTCTCAGTCTGGGCCTATTGCACCTAGTACTCCATCTCAAACGACTGCTGCAACTACCGCAACATCTGTTCAATCTACCCCACTTACTTCTAGAGTATCGACAGCTCTGGTTTCTACTGTCTCTGTATCTACTCCTCAGACATCTTTACCATCGTCTGGATCCACGATTCAAACTACGATTCAGATGCCTGTAGGACAACCTGGTTTAAGTACGGTTGTCACTAGTCAACCACAATTCACTTATCAACCGTACCAGGGACAGTACCAATACGGTCCTGCTGTCCAGCAGCCAGTTTACCAGTATCAACCGTATCCTGGGTACACTTATCAACAATCACAACAACCCCAGTACGGTCCGGTTAATCCTGGTTTTCCGGGAGGATACAATATCCCGAACGCGATTCCCATTCCTAGTTATCCTGGATATCCTCCTCCTGGGACTGGTCTCGTGACCCAGAGTTTTAGGGATCCTAATCGGCAGTTACCGTTTATCGCAACTTTGGATTTACCAGACTTGTCGCGCCTAACGAACGATCCAATAAATTATCTTTCGTTTTGGCCGCCAATGCCAAATAAGTTGCCCAGTGACATTCCCAAGTTCGAAGGTAAGTCTGGAGAGGACCCGTCGAATCATGTGATGACTTACCACCTCTGGTGTGCCTCTAATTCCATCTCGGATGATTCAATCCGCTTACGTCTTTTCCAGCGTACTCTCATTGGTCTCGCGGCCAAGTGGTACATTGAGTTACCACGGGCCTCTTTTTATAATTTTAGCCAGTTAGCTACCTCGTTTTTAACTCATTTTCAGTTGCCGGTCAGATATGATAATGGCACGAAATTACTAACTTCGTTAAAGCAATCGACGTCCACATATATTTCCGATCATATTCATGAATGGAGACGTCGAAGGCGGTTAGTGAAAGTTTTTATCCCGTACCAGATCTTAGCTGAATGGTTTGTTAAATCATTGTTACCGAAGATTACTGAAGACGTAGCTAAAGCCGGAGTAGTTACTGAGGAGCAAGTGATTGCTCAAGCACAGTACCTTGACTTAGTTTATACTCAGTCAGGTACGTTACACGAAAAGATCCCAGATCTTCCTAAGTCAAATCAAATCGCTGCTGCTCCTTCGGGATCTCATGCTGTTGATGGCATGATTGGTACGGTGAACACTAAAAGCAAGAAGAAATCCTCAAAGAATTCTTCTCCTATTATAACCTTACCAGACTCCCCGACAGGAGATTCTTCTGTTGAAGTTTCCGCCGATATTCACGCTGTAGAGTCATCTACGGCTAAATCAAAATCCGGTGGGAAAAAGAAAGGTAAGAAGAAGAATAAAGCAGACAAAACTCCAAAGGAGAAAACTGAAAAGTTGGAAACCAATGACGAAAAGTGCAAACCTTGTTATCCTTGTCTTATTTGTGAAGAGGATCATTTTACAAGAGATTGCCCTCATCGGGCAGAGGTTGTGAAAATCGTCAAAGGTTCCCCAACTCCTGTTGTTTTGAAAGATCCATTTCCAAAGCAGGAGAGTAAGATGATAGGTTCTTCCTCGAGTGCCAGTGAAGAACCCATATTGATGATGTCTCATGTAAGGATTGCGACTCGATCGTAAGATTATGGTAGTAAAAGTCCTGTTGATGGCAAAGAAGCAGAATCTTCTCATTCTAATCCATCAACCTCAGCTCCCGGTTCCGATCCACTACAGATCGAGAAACCTAACCCGGACTTAGTAATCAAACCGCCCGCCAAGGGTATACTTCAAAAGTCTGCTTTCAATCCACATGCGAGAGCGGCCCAGAATTATAACATTGTTGAGGACTTAGCTGTTTCACCCTCAGCAATGTCGGCTTTGGAAGTGCTGCAATCATGCCCAGCACAGCGCAAATTACTTTTGTCGGCTATAGGAGCTGTCGATGTTCAGGACCCAAACCTAATAATCTTTGATCTAGAAAATAGTACACCGTGTTTGCCTCATCAAATGGCTTTCTAGATCCCAGTGATAGTCAAAAACAGGCCTATTCATCGGACTGTAATTGATGTGGGAGCTTCCACGTGTATTATGTCGATACAGTGTTGGAGATCGCTTGGTTCTCCTTCACTAAATCAATCCCCGACAATTCTTAAGGCCTTTGATGGCCGTGGGTTCCATCCTTTTGGCATTCTACAGGATTTGCCTATAGGGGTTGAAGGAAAAACCGTTAGTCTAGATGTTGAAGTGGTTGATGCCCCTCTAGACTACAACCTTCTCTTGGTTCAAAGTTGGTCTTACGCTATGACAGTGGTCGTTTCATCGATCTTCCGAGTAATAAAGTTTCCACATAATGGCAAGATCGTAACAATAGACCAGCTGGCTTACTTTTCATCCGACCCAGCCTCTTCAGAGAGTATTCAACATGTCGGTAAAATGACTATCCCTTATAAGGATGTTGGAGTAGGATTAGTTAAAGATGTCGGTTTACTAGGAACTTTTCCTTTTCCTCCAATCAACGCATTGTCTTCATTTGCATCCATTCATATGATTACATCAGACACCATTGTTTATGACGATCCTTGGATCATTTCTTCTGAATCTGAGATAGACTCATTTGGTGATGCTATGCCTTTGAGTCCATATGAAATTGCCTATGAAGCCGTGCAGTCTTTTACCGACCCGCGTTCAACCAAAATCAACCAAATGAATGTGGTCCGTGAGGAATCACTTTTCACATCAACCTCGGAGTTAATAGCGTTTCCGAAGTTGTGTCATCTGACGAGCAACTTCGTGAAGTCCTGTGTGTAGACGATTTACCATGGGAATATCTCCATCACAGATCTTCGTTTTTACCTGAGGATGATCGTTTTGAAAATGATTTTTCATCAATCTTTACAGCTGAATATGTCAAAGAAGCTCAAAATCCAATGAAACATCCTGATTCAGAGCTGAATTTGGGAAACATCTCTCGAACTATTCCTATTGACATTTCAGTTAAGCCTGGAATTTTTGAGAACATTCATATAGGTGCCTCGTGTACAGATGACGAAATTCAGATGTACAAGGCCCTATTTCAAGAATTTCGCGACGTGTTTGCCTGGTCCTATGAGGAAATGCCAGGAATTGATCCCGCGATTGTTGTCCATGAGATCAAGACTTACCCGGACGCTAAACCCGTCCGGCAACTTTTGCGTCAGATTCACCCACGAAAAGCGGTTGCAATTAAAGCAGAAGTTGAGAAGCTGTTGAAAGCAGGTTTCATTTATCCGATCCCGTTAACGGATTGGGTATCGAATATTGTTCCGGTTAACAAAAAATAGGGAACAATAAAAATATGCATCGATTATAGGGACATTAACCGAGCTTGTCTAAAGGACAACTACCCAACACCCTATATCGATAAAATAATTGATGATTGTGCCGGCAGTGAAATATTTTCGTTTATGGACGGTTTTTCCGGTTACAATCAAATCAATATTCTACCTGCCGATCAACCAAAAATGGCTTTCATTTGTCCATGGGGGACATTTGCTTATTGCAAATTTCCTTTTGGACTTAAGAATGCCGGAGCAACTTTTCAAAGGGTGATGTCTTATGCGTTTCATGACATCAAACACATTGTGCAACCGTATCTCGATGATTTGCCCGCTCATTCATTACGTCGAGCTGATCACCTTGTCCATTGTACAAGTGTTTGATCGAAAGATGCGCGCTCCACCTGCTCCTCTCCACCCTATAATTGCCGTTGGTCCTTTTGCCAAATGGGGTATCGATTTTATTACATGTAACCCTCACTTGGCCGGGGGGCATGCGTATATCATCCTTGCGGTAGATTATTTTACTAAGTGGGCCGAGGCGATGCCTACATTCGAGGCAGACGGCAAGACAGCTGCAATTTTCGTATTCAATCACATAATTGCTAGGTTTGGTGTCCCACAAGCGATAATCACTGACCATGGGCGCCATTTTCGAAACGTCATGATGACAGAACTTACAGGCTAGCTTGGTTTGCGTCACGATAGTTCAACTCCTTATTATCCACAAGCGAATGGTCTGGTTGAGTCCATCAACAAAGTTTTAGTTATCATGATCCGACGAATCATTGGCATTCATCGGTCGAATTGGCACAACATGTTATTTTCAGCGCTTTGGGCATACCGAACCTCAGTGAAAACATCAACAGGGTTCACTCCTTTCCAACTAGTTTATGGTTTGGAAGCTGTGCTACCCATTGAATGCGAAATCCCGTCACTGCAAATGGCCATCTAATTACTTCCAGCTACTTCTGAAGAGGAGAAGCGTTTATTATACTTATCTCAATTAGATGAGACTCGACGTGATGCTGCATTGGCGATCGAGACCCACGCAAAACATATGAAAGCTCAGTATGATCGAAATATGACCCCTCGAAATTTTTCAGAAGGAGACCTAGTGCTATTATATGATCAAGCTAATGATAAATTAGGTGCTGGAAAATTCGTTCCTATGTGGCATGGGCCCTATATTGTCAAGCGAAGCTAGCAAAAGGGGCCTATGAGCTGGTAGACTTTGACGGGGACTCTTTGGGTAAACCCAGAAATGGACTTTACCTAACGAGGTATTATGCTTAAAAGATGGGTATGGAGAATTTTTAGTTAGGTTAGTTTTTCTTTCTAGCTGGTGTGTTTGTTAGTTTAGACAGTGTGCTTAGCTTAGAGAGTGTGTTTTTTGTCGTTATTATGCTTATCTTGGTTTTACTCTTGATGTTTGCAGATGTCGATGCCTCTCCAAACATACATTGGATTTGCTGATGGTGCTTGTCGTAGTACACGGAATATCTCTTCCGCAGCTTGGGTTATCTATTCACCCTCTGACGAGTTAGTTTCTATGCATGGGGTGAGCCTCGGTCAAACAACAAACAACATTGCCGAGTACAGTGCAGTGATTGAGTTATTGTCTGAATCTATTTCATTTGGGATTCGGAGTTTGATAGTGAGGTTAGATTCTGAACTTGTTGTATTACAGCTTAATAGAGTGTATGCCATTAGAAATCCAGTGTTATTAAGGTTATTTTTGAGAGTGCGTCTCTTGGAACGTGAATTTGATTACATTGAATATCAGCATATTCCAAGGTCTTTAAATACATTAGCAGATGCAATTGCTTCTCGAATGTTAAATAGACATTTGCAATAATCATACATGTAAATTTAAAAACATTTCATCATACATGTTCAACAGATAAGCCAGTAATAATGATATATATATAGATAGGAGTGTGTCAAAAAATACATCGTCTTCGATCATAGGTTGAAAAACACCTTATGATCGGCAAAAATGATAAGTACAAAAAACCAAAATGTCACATGTGTCTACAAAACGACCATCCAATCACTGGTGATGCTCTCTATACGACACCACTGCACGAGCTACCCTACACAAGAACCTTCTAAAAGGTCCTGGGACTGCGACTACATAGCACTGAAGCCTGATAGGAATATCATCTATAGTAGTCTCCGGTATGTCTGCTGTAAGACGCTCTAGGTCTTGTTCCAACTCAGCTAAAGTCTCTATGGCCTCGTCCTGTGGGGCCGATGCCGCTGCAACTGGTAGTCTCCTCTCGAAAGGCCGGAGATTGGCTGGACGACGTGGGCCTACATCTGCATTTTGAAAATTATTACTATCAGTTTTGAGACGATATAAAAAACAAACAAAAAAAATAGATAGTTTAAAAACTTGTGGAAAATGAATTACCTGTGTCATCCCATTGTTCTCCCGGTGGAAGAACCATGTCCGGATCTCCACGAAAATCAACTCCGGCATAAGGAAAATCCTGTATAGAAAAGACCTGGTCCTCTAACCAGTGAAAGTACTCCGGAGTAAATCGGACAACCTCCGTGCCCTCATCAGGATGACGGGCCATAACCACAACCCATCGCATCAATTTGGAACAATGTAAACTTTGAAACGGGAACTATAGACTCAAAACGGGAACTCTGGCCAAAAAACCCCAAAAAAACATCAAAAACAGTGCTAAAAACGAAAAGTGTGTATACTAGAACGATGTTTTTATTTTTTAGGCGTTAATTTTGAACATGTTTTAAAAATGGCAGTAACTACGAACTTTACTATGAAATTTTCGTGCAAAATATAGCTTCAAAATGAAAGTGATGATACTGGAATAATGATTTTTCTTTTTTAGGGTCAATTTTCAACATTTTTAAAAAATGCTAATAAAACCAAATTTTTATGTGTCAAACAAAGTTGTTTATGAGGAAAAAAAACACATTAATGTTTTTGGTAGAATATCATTTTTCTTTCCTAAGTATAAATTTAACATGTTTTCAACCATAACATGCTAGGGTGGGCGCCACAGCGCGACTCGTCCCCTACCTCTAACCCCCCTCTCGACACCCTTACTACCTTCACCCACAACCCACACCCCTGGCCCCTTTAATCCCTACCAACCCAACCCAACGCCTGCCCGAGCGCCCTCACCCTTCCCCCTGCCCGGCCCGGGCGCCCTCTCAACCCCCCCCCCCCCCAACCCTCCCAACCCCCCCCCCCCCCCACCGGCCGGAGCGCCTTGCAACCCTCCCCGCCCGGGCACCCACACAACCCCCCGTGCCCAAACCCTCTCAACGCCCCCCTCCCCTGGCCCGGGCGCCCTCACCCGCCCCCAGAACCGACCCCCCACCCGGCCCCGGCGCCCTCACCCGCCCCCCGGCCCTGGTGCCCTCACCCACCCTCACCCGCCGACCCACCCGGCCCGGCACCCTGCCAACCCCCCCCGCCCAGGCGCCCACACAACCGCCCGCGCCCCAACCCTCTCAACCCCCCCTCCCACCAGCCCGGGCGCCCACAACCGCCCCCCCACCCGGCCCCGGCGCCCTCACCCACCCCCGGGCCCGGCGCCCTCACCCACCTTCACCCGCCTGCCCGCCCGGCCCGGGCACCCTCACCCGCCCGCCCGCCAGGCCCGGGTACCCTCACCCGCCCCCTCACCCGGCGCCCTCACCCGCCCCCCCACCCGGGCGCCCTCACCGGCCCGAGCGCCCTCACCGGTCCGAGCCCCCTCACCCGCCGGGCCCGGGCGCCCCCACCCGCTTGGCGCCCTCATCCGCCCGCCCCCCCCCCCCCCCCCCCCGCGTGCCCTCACCCGCCTACCAGCCTGGGCGCCCTGACCCACCCTGCCTCGGCCGCGTCCCCGCCTGGCAGGCGGCAGGGCGATTCCCGGAATCGCCCTGTCGCCTGCCGGGGGCGGAGCAAGCCGACCGGCAGGCGGCAGGGCGATTCCGGGAATCGCCCTGCCGCCTGGCGGGCGGGGGCGCGGGCTGCCCGGGTGACGCCTGGCTCCGCCGCGCAACGGCGCGACCCGGGCGACCTGCGCCCCCGCCAGGCAGGCGGCAGGGCGATTCCGGGAATCGCCCTGCCGACTGTCGGGCGCGGGCGCGGGCGCGGGCTGCCCGAGTGGCGCCTGCCTCGGTCGCGCCACCAGGGCGGCCCGCGGCCCCTCCCGGCAGGCGACAGGGCGATTTCGGGAATCGCCCGGGCAAGCGGGTGAGGGCGCCTGGGCGGGCGGGCGAGGGCGCCGGGTGGGTGGGCGGGCGAGCGCGCCAGGGCGGGTGAGACGGGTGAGGGCACCGGGCGGGCGGGCGAGCGGGAGAGGGCGCCCAGGCGGGTGAGGGAGCCGGGCGGGCGGGCGAGGGCGTCGGGCGAACGAGGGCGCCCGGGCGGGTGAGGTGGGTGAGGGCGCGGCCGGGCGGGCGGGTGAGGGCGCCCGGGCTGTTAACACCCAGGTTGTTCCCTATGACTCCCAAGGGAATACGGCCGGGGTAACCACTAACCAATCTTTGGGTTACAGTTCCTAGCCCAACTGCAACCAGAGAGGGCTCTCTCTTTATGATTTATCTCTGTTATAATTGTGTTTTAGGCTAGCTATGACGCTTAGGTTTTGTTGGTGTTTTGGTTGAAGGATCTCTTTCAGGTCTTATGATGTAATACTTTGATGATGAGTTTCCATTGGGCAATGGAGTCTAGATGCTGTGATATGATCTCAGATGTTGAGTAGTGTCCTAACTGCAAGGCCTGTTGTGTATTTAACAGACAAGTTAAAATTTGAGTGATGATATATGTCAACTAGCAGAAATCTGTTAGGAATTTTCTGTTATGTTGGTGAAATGAAAGAGGACGCAGAGCACAGGAGCAAAGTATGAATTCCTGTGACAGTGGTCAATGTGAAGGGTGTATTTGAAAGTGCAGCATTTTAAGAATCACACTTTATGTAGATTACACCTGAAGAAAACACTTAATAAACAACATAGACTGAACTCAGGGTGCTCAGTGAGCAAATCCTGGGAGTTATTCTTTTTCTGTGTTGCTTAATATGGGAAATCAGATAGCGTGTATGGACCTATAACAAAACAAAATAAACATGGAGAAAGTTACAGAGACTTATTGTATGATAAGATACGCAGGGATCCAGCAATCATGAACAGGCACAGAACATCTTCAACACATCAAGCATCCACGAAATTCCATTGCTTTCCTTTATTGACTTTCAGAAAACAATTACAGCATAAGAGACTTTTCAGGAGAAATTTCCAACAACCCTTGCTATATCATGCGAAGGGGTTTATATAGAAATATGTATACAAAATATCCCAGGTATTGAGTCATCTGAGAGAGAGAAAATATCTTCAGTAGTGTTCAGAAAGTAGGCAAGAAGTTATTACAATGTTAAATGCAGCGTAAATGCCATTTATATCTGTCAGAGGATTGTTTGACTTTAAGGAGTCACTGAGTCGGTTGCATTACTCTGCATTAATCCTGTAGGTACGCATTTACTTTTGCCTGCGTAATGAGTTCTTGGCTTTGCCAGCTGTGGTTCTCCTTTTCTGCTTTGTTGGCTGCTTCATGCGCTGAGTTGGCTCAGTTTTGAATTTATGATGCCCGCGGACTTTATTGACTGTTCTTTTCATCAAAATTGGTAGAAGAAACAGAATTTGATGACTGAGTCACTGTTTACAAAATTCTCTGGATAGCATTTGTCCACCATTCCTGTGTAGGGAGCTGATGCTTGAGGATGGCCTCCATTGTCTCTTCAGCTTCTGTGTATTTGAAAAAAGTTGGGGCTACATCAAACAAGTGATTAATTTCATTCATTATAAAAAGTAGATTTTCTATCTTACTATAGAAAATCTGTCCTGTAATAGGCCCTGTGTCTTCTGAAGTGCTGGCCTTCTCATTGACCTGTGCTGAGGCAAAAACATTTACTCTTTTAGCATACTGTTCATGGGTGAATAATTTCCCTCCGCTGTTCAGTAAGCTAGGGAGTCCTCTACTCTGCAACACTTGAAACTTCTCCATGAACTTATTTACCTTTGTCTGCATATCCTGGGTTCTCCTGTCCAATGTCTGCACTAGACTTCTAAGAGTAAGAACCCTCTTGATCATTTGGATAGTCTCAGTTCTATTTGCAATCCCCATGATGGCCAACTGAGAACTTGTCTTGTGATTGAGCACATTGATCATTCTTGTAGCAACTTCAGGCATGTTTCCCAATAAGGCCCTTGATGTTCGGATTTCTCTCTGTGCCTTTGGAATGAGCTCTAGTTGCTCATGGATTGTCTCGATGTATGGCCATTGGTTGTTGATGGATTTACCAATATTGGACCATATCATTGCTCTGATTTCTGCTATGATTTTATCTAGCTTGAGCTCATTCTCAAGCTCCTTGATCCTGTCTTTAAGAGCTTTGATTTCCTTGGCCTTTTCTCCCACCTCTCTCTTTGTCTTATCATGCCTTTCATTTACCTTGGCCAGCTTTTCCTTAGTTTCGTTCAGCTCTGTCATCTGGGCTTCCAAAATTTGTATTTCATTCTTTAACTTCTGCATATCTAGGCTCTGATCTGTGCTGATGGGTGCTGCTGAGGTAGATGTGGCTGTTTGTTCAGCCTGCTGAGGTGGAGGCACCGTAGTAGGAACAGTCTCCTCAAGATTTATGACCTGTGGAGGGGGCTGAGATGTTTGCCCTTCTTGTGCTTGTTTTGATGATGTTTGTGGAGGTGCTTGTGCAGCTTCATATTGCCCCAATTTTTCTTGTGCCTTGATAAGCTCTTTGTAAATGGAAATTAGCAGGTCAGTAGAATCCTGCTCATACCTTTGCTTAGCTACCTCATCAGTCTGTGGGTGGATAGTGGCTGGAATTTTGATCTTCTTTCTCAGTGCAGCCATGTCAGCATCTCTAAGTTTCAGGATCTCTTGTATCCCTTTGATGTCATTGGGATTGTGCCCAATTTCTACAATGATTTCCTCCAGGGCTCTTATCCTGTTGTCTTTGGCCTGAGAAGAGGCCCTCTCCAGTTCTAGCTGGGAAGCTGTGGCATTCAGACTGCTTGTTAATTTATAATTATCCAAAGTTTTGTCGGCCAATGAAGCATACACCATTTCTCCAGTTTGCTTATGCAGCTCAATTTTGTCCATAGGGTGTATGTCTTTGGCAAGTACCTCTAGATTGGTCCTAAGGTAGTCAGCAGTGGATTGTGGCCGGAGTGCTGTAGGCATAAAGTGACTCATTGTCAATTTGCCTTCACTTACATCAAAAGCAGACATAAGTCTCTGCTGATTGGAAGGAGCCATGTTTAGCAGGTGATTGTACAATTGTACCTTGATAGGGTCACTCCTTCTCTTGATGTCTATGAACTGCTGCTTAATGCTTACTTGTCCCTCTTTCTGCTGGCTGGAGGAGCTGACCTCCCCTCCCATGGTCCTGTCTTGTTCCTGCTGGAAGGAACTTGCTGAAGTTTCTCTGCTGGGTGGGCCCATGCCCAATGCCTCTCTTATTGCTATATCCTCCTCTGGAAAATCATTGAGTCTCTGCCTTTTCTCTCCCTGGTCTATAGAGGATGTCAGGGGAGTCTCTCTGTCTCTTTTTCTAAAGACAAATGTATCCTCCTTTTGAGGGGTTTGGAGGACCGAGGCATCAAATGTGGTGTCTTGTCTTGTAGGCAATGTTCTTTCAGTGGTCTGAGGAGTCTCCACTGTTTTCTTTTGCTGGGCAGGCTGCTCCTGCCCTTGCTCTTCTTGCTGTTGTTGATCTTGCTGTTCTGATTCTTCTTGCTGCCCTTGCTGCAGCCCTTCTGCTTGCTGCTGTTGGTTTTGTTGCTGTTCCTGCTGTTCCTGCTCTTCCTGCTGTTCCTGCTGCTCCATCTCTTTGCCTTTTTCTGCGATGTTTTCACCAGTTCTTGTAGCTTGATGTTGGGCAGTTGAAGAGGAGGCTGCTGCTCCAGTTTGTGTGCTTGGCAGTGAGGGGACCTGTGAATAAAACTCAAGGTCACCCATCTTCTTGAGGTTTCTTAGAGCTCTTTGATTAAGCTCTTCTTGGGTCACATCTTCTTCTAAAGTTCCTCTTTTCCACTTGCTTTGGTTGGCATATTTTTCTAAGTTAGGAAGGCTATAATGTCCATAAGCAGATAATTTGTATTTGAGCCTCCTCATTGTAATGAAGTTATTGGGGTCATAGGGTTTCCATACGAAGCTGTATTTGAGACCAAGGCACAGAAGTATTCTATCTGCCTCTCTCCACCCTTCATCCCTGTCATTGAGAATTAAATGGCCAAGTTGATTTCTGATTTTTAACTGTGCCTTCTTACCTTTTCCTGAAAAGTGGAGCATATCCACATAACCAAACTGCCTGAAGTATTCCAAGGCAAGTAGCCTCATAGGCACAAATCTAGGTAGTTTAAATGGGGGCAACTCACACCCATATAGCCTGATAACGGTGTGGTGTTGGTAGAAATACCAATCCCCAATACTGTATGCTTTTGATAAATGCAGGAGTCTTTGCATTTCGTCTGTCAATCTGGGAGGAGGTGAACCCAACAGTAGAGTCAAGGCTGGATGGATGAAAAGATCAATAAATTCGCAGTAGGTGTATGGAGAACAGCTTACTATGTGAAAAACGGATGTCCAATACACTACTGATCTCAGATTGCCCTGTGCATCTACTCTCTTCTTTGGGAAGGAGAACTTATCATGCTGGAAGTATAGGAGCAGATGATATAGGTACGAGGTGTATCTAAATACCCTTTCTCTTGATAAATTCATCAATTGATCATGCATCTTATCTGATATGTATGTGGCATAATCATAGTGGATTGGCTTCTTTCCTGGGGAAAACATAAGCATCATTTGTAGAACAGTTTCATCCACATACTCCACTGAATCATATCCCAAGATGGGACTGATCATGTCAACAAGGTCTAAGCCCAACTGGTTGAGGTAGAGATAATGGATGGGAGGAATTTGCACAGTATCAGCTTTGATGAAAATCTGATTAAGCTTTGTGATTTGTGCCTCTGTTATCCTGGCTCCCTGTACTATTAAATCAGCTAATGACAGAGGGACCAACTTTTGATCTGTCTGGAACTGCAACATCTCCCTGATGGCTTCAGGGGTAATGAGGAACAGAATTGAGCCTGCAGAGTCTAGCACTGCCCTCTGGGATGCATCATAGTGTTCAGCAACTATGTGCACAAGCTCAGGGAATTGATTAACCTGAGGAAGCTTGAATATTGGGAGGAATGAATCCCAAATTCCCAGGATGTCTGTCCCCCTCTCATGTTTGATCTTTATTTCATTTAGGATTTGCAAATGAAACCTGCTTCTGCTCAACATCTCCTCTGATATCTTGTAGTCCAAGTCTGCTAATGCTCTGGTGTCCAATGTTTTGTTAGGGACATTCAAGGGAGCCACATTGAGGGCTATAGGAGCTACAGGGGGATCCATGACTCTTCTTTAGGATTTCTACTTGTTTCTACTTGCTCAAGAACTGTGTTACTATGCAGAGTAACACCAACAAGATTTCTTTGCACAGAAATGAAAATGCCTGGGAAAAAGGTGAATGCAAGGTCTATAGCAGTTCAAATACTGTTTGATAGCAGTTAAGACCAAAGTTTAGCTTTCTCTGGCGTTTTTTAATGGTGAAATTTGTTTTCAAATGCGCCTGCTGCGATTATGCAGACAGGGCCTAGTTTTTCAATAAATTGTAGCTGGGAAAAGGCTCGGCTGGTGTTTTTCGAGGTGATAATTGGAAGTTTAAAGCTCTGCCGAGGAATTCAGTGGTGAATTTCTAATTTTGGACTCTCTTTAAGCTTTCAGAGTGTTTAACAGAGAATTGCAGGCGCACAGAGGACAGACGATGAAGAATACCTGGTGAAGTAGTGAGCAAAGGTCGTGAATGCAGGTTGAAATCGTGCGCTGGAGGTCTCCTGGTTGATTTAGCAGGTTGACAGCGAACTTGGACGCGAGCGCATGAGGCAGAAATAACGACGAATGAGTGAAAAAAGAACGTAAAAACGCGATTTTGGCCATAATATAGACTTTTTAATACTTTGGCGCCTTTTTACGATGACGTCAGCAGGACGTCATTGGTGGGGTCAAGGTCGGATGACGTCATGCTGACGTCATCGGGTGACGTGGCGGGGTCTGGTTGGTCCACAGGGGCAGTGAGATGGCAGGACAGGTGGACCAATGGCAGGGCAAGGGGCTGACGGGGCAGCGTACCTGGGTGACGGGGCGCTGACATGTTGCTGACGCGGCGATGACGTGAGCAGGCGGGATGGGGAAACCGGAACCAACAGTGGTTTCGTATCGCACCACTTCCTGTACGGGGGCGGTATCGGTCAGTTGTACCTCCGACGCATCGTGGTGAGGGCGCGTGGCAGCGGAGTGACGTCCTCAAAATACGGACGTCGGGAGATAAGCCTCGTACAGCGGATGAGGTCCGACGTCAGGGTGACCGTTGGATCTGCAGCGGATAATCGGACGGTGGTTGGACGACTGAGATGACAGGGGGATAGTACGCTTAACTGTCAGGCGTCGGACAGGCTCCGACGCGATCAGGGCCGTCAGATCTGGAGGGCCTGATCTAACGGTCGTCGGAGAGGTGACATGGGCGGCACATACGGAAGCGGGCGGGGGCATAAAAATTGGTGTTTTGAACGATTTTCCAATGTATTTTGAAAACAATTATATGCGCCAAACCTTGGTTATATGGCGGAAAGTGGGTTTTTGATGCTTTTGCCCTTTGAAGCGGGTAAGGGTGGGGATTTAGGGCTTTTTATGGGTTTTTTATGCGCAAAAGGGGTAAAAATAGGGAAATTAGCTCATGAAGGGGAAGGGGTAGTTGGCATAGGTTCATCAACATGACCTGGTGTCATTTGATCCCTGACTCGAGACTTTATTGGCTATAATGCCAAAGGGGGTGGGTATTTATAAGATTTTGGGATTTATACACCTTGGTGTTAGTAATATTAGGGAAAAAGGGGATATAAGGGATTTATATAGTAGGGTTAGTGTTAGCATGGATGAGAGGGTAGGTGGAGGGGAAACCATTGAGTTTATGTGAAACAAACTTGGTTTTAAGAGTAGATCAAAATGAAAAGATCTTTAGACAAGAAATGTGGCTTTTTAAAGATTAAGAACCACCATGAAACCTTAGTCTTTTCCAAGAGTCTAAGCTGATGGGGAATGTTAGAAATGAAATTGGAGGGGAGTGAGGGAAGTTAGTCATGCTTCCTGCTGTGATATTTTGCCTTGCTGCCCACCATCACCATTCTTGCAATGATAGGGATAACCTTTCTGCAACCCCAACTACCTACCCAACTACTTACCTAGCATTTTTACTTCTTCTTGGAGGGTGCACTTGGACTTGCAGACCCTTACTTGCCTTTTCTTTTCTTTGGCTTTTTCTTTTGCTTTCTCTATCTACTTCGACCCTTATCTCTTCCAAGGTCCCAGATTAAGCTGTTGGGAGCCTTTTCTTCTCTACCTAAACTAGTTGTCTGCCAAGATTCAGCTGTTTGGACAGACTTCTTTCTCTAGTCTATAGCATAAAATTGAACACATGGCATGATCCAGATTAAACTGTTGGATCATCCATCAAAATTGAAATAAGGTCATCAACATTGAAAACACTTTACACACCCTCTTGCTCTCTAGGAAATATGGGATCTTTGTGAACTCAAAGCAGAGCATATTTGGATTTTCTCTTGCCAATCATGAAATATGAAACCTATTGGTATAGGTATCCAACAGTGGCTCCACACGGGGATGGTTTTTCTTTTGAAAGACCAAGAACAGCAGGTCAGATTGCCTTACTCTTTAGCTGCCCATGCCAATCTTTGAAATTTGCTGCATTAATGTGTCAAAATTGTGTGTTTCTTCCTTGGAAGACCTCTGATTCTATTTGCCTTTTGCTGTTTGGTGAATCACTTAGGAAACTGCATTTTTACAATCTAAATAGAAATAATATGTACATCTGTATATATACAAGGGAACCTGATGTTGCAATCAGGGGAAATAGTCAAAATAATGCTTCAGCATCCTGCCATTGACAGGACCTTCATCCAAGTCAGTTTCAGTCAGACCTTTAAGGAAGTAAGTGTTGTTACCTTGTACTGCTTGGACAGCAAATGGTCCTCTCCATAAAGAATCAAATTTTCCATGTTTTCCTTTCTCTTCTCTTCTTGCATCCCATCTTAAAACTTTGTCTCCCACATTGAAATCTTCTGCTTTGGTTCTTCTATCAAAGGCTTTTTTTAATTTTTCTTGTAATATTTGCACTCTGCTGAAAACTTGTTCTCTAGTTTGCTGTAAACAGATTATCTGATTGATCCTCCTTTGCATGTCGTTTGGCTCTGCTTGACTTTCTTGCAGGAGCTTCATAACCGGCACTCCTAGTGATGAAGGAAATTTGGCTTCTAATCCATAGACTAACTCATATGGGCTGGTCCCAATTGATCTTTTTGTTGTTAGTCTGTCTGCCCATAAAGCATTGACCAGTTTCTTATGCCAATTCTTTTTGTTCTCTTCAAGCACCTTCTTTATGATGTTTATTAGACTTTTGTTTGATGATTCAGCAAGGCCATTTCCTTGGGGATAGTAAGCAGTAGAATGGCCCAAAGTAATGTGAAATTTATGGCAGAAGTTCACCATTTTCTTGGATCTGAAGGCAGCAGCATTGTCTGTTATTATCTTGTCCGGACAGCCAAATCTAGCCAGTATATTGTTTTCCAAAAACTGAATAATTACTGAATCATTTTCTTGTCTGCATGGGGCAGCTTCAATCCACTTGGTGAAGTAGTCTGTTGCTGTTAAAATCCATTTGTGTTGCCCTGAAGATGAGGGATGAATTTCCCCAATGAAATCCAAGCCCCATTGTTGGAAAGGTCTCTCTGTTGCAATGGGCTTCAAAGGAAGTGGCAGCAACTGTCTTTTGCCTTCAAACAGTTGGCATTTGTGGCATGAGGCTGTGAATTTCTTAACATCAGAGAACATGGTGGGCCAGTAATAACCAGCTCTCAATATCTTGTCCACAGTGGACTTCCAGTACAAATGTCCACCACAGTCTCCAGCATGGAAATCTTGCATGATATTGTTAGTTTCATTCTCCATTAGACAGTGCAGCAATATACCCTCATGGTTTTTCCAAAGTAAATTTCCGTCCATCACACAAAATCTAGATGTTTTCATTTTTAGGAACCTACACTTAGTTCTGGACAGTCCTGGGGGAGCACACAGGTTTTGTAACACATAACAGATATCAGAGTACCAAGGAGATTGTTCAAAGGCTACATTGATCTTTGGAGTCGCCAGCTCTGTTTCACTGTCCAGTTGATTGATATCTAAGGCTTGGAAATTTGCTTCTGTCATTAATTTGGCCAAACCTTGCCCTTTTATCAGCTTTGTAGGTTTAATTTCGATGTCAAATTCTAGTATATTGGCAATCCATTTTCCTCTCCTGCCCTCTAAGTTTTCTTGGGTGAGAATGTCTTTGACAATAGGACTTGGTACATAAGCCACAACATGGGAGTAAAGGATGTAAATCCTAAAGTCCTTAATAGCTTTGATCAAAGCATAGGCTTGTTTCTCCATAATTTGGTACTTTAGAGGGGCATCTCTAAGAGCTCTGCTGAAGAAAGCAATAGGCTTCTCACTACCTTGGTCATCTTTCTGTAATAAAACAGCAGCAATGGTATGTTGGGAGGCAAAGGAGAAAATGATAAAGTCTCTGTCAAACTGAGGATTGGTTAACACTGGGGTTTGAGTTAATGCCAATTTTATACTCTCAAAGGCTTGTTTTGCTTCAACAGTCCATTTGACCTTTGAATCTTTCTTTAGCATATTGTTTAATAATCTGATTAGTTCTGCTAAATTCGGGATAAACCTTCTTAAAAAGTTAATTTTTCCTAAGAATCCCTGCAACTCCTTGACATTCCTTGGGTGAGGCATTTGTAGGATAGCTTGTATCCTGTCTGGATCAATTCTTATGCCATCTTTTGAAATAATGTGCCCTAAGAGTTTCCCTTCTTCCAAGCCAAATAATGACTTCTTGGGATTTAAGGAGATGCCATATTTTCTGCATGTTATGAAAATCTGTCTCAAATGTTTCAAGTGTTCTTGGTCAGATTTTGAAAAGGGTGTAAGATCATCTAAGTAAATGACCAAGAAGTCATGAATCTCTTTTGCAAAAGCAATATCCATTGCTCTTTGAAAAGTTGCCCCTGCGTTTTTCAATCCAAAGGGCATTTTTACATACTTGAAAGTTCCCCATGGGGTTGTAAATGCAGTTTTGTCTTGATCATCAGGGTGTACTAGGATTTGATTGAAGCCTGAGAACCCATCAAGCAATGATATCCTTGAAGCCCCTACTACTCTTTGAAGAATGTGATCCATTTTGGGTAAAGGATAGTTATCTTTGAGTGATACTTGATTCAAATTCCTTAAGTCTACACAAAGTCTAATCTCACCAGTTTTCTTTCTTGTAGGGACCAAATTTGAAATCCACTCAGAGAACCTGATTGGTGCTATGATACCAGCTTTGAACATTTTATGTAATTCCTTTTCAATGGAAGGAAGGAGCACAGGATTGATCCTTCTCAATTTCTGTTTGAATGGTTTTTGATTAGGCTTGAGGGGAATGGTATGCTGGATGACAGAGGTGTCATAGGACTTTAGATCCTCATAACCCGATGCAAAAACATCTTGAAACTCTTTAAAGAGGTCGATGTATTTGGGTTTTTTATCAGGGGGCAAAGAAGCAGATAGCTTTATTATTTTAGGCTTGTCAATAGTACCAATGTTGCATTCTTCAACTGCTGCATCTAATGGCTGCATCTTTGGTTTCCTGGGGACATCATTTGAATCAAAAATGTCCTCTAGTGGGGTAAGGCCTACTGGAAGGAAGTTGTCTTTGAGTTGTATGATTTCAGCTTCAGCGTTGCTCACCTCTTCACAGTCAATTTGGTGAATTTGCTGAATGTTTTCATTGTTGAAAATGGTTGGACTCAGTAATTGTTTTGCTGTTCTAGGTGACATTGGGTGAGCAGACTGTTGGAACTGTATTTGTGATGGACTTGTTCCATTAAGCATTTGTGATTGACTTGCTGATTCAAGTTTTTGTGATTGACTTGCTCCATCATTGTCAATATTTAATCCTGTGAACTCTTGTTGCAAAGTTAAGAAATTGTTTATTTGCATGTCATCCTCAAATACTTGCCATTCTTTGACATTGTTTGGAATAGAGGGTCTGTATCTGACCTCGGCTGTGAAACAGTTATTGGGTTCTAATGGGAATTTGAAGGTGCTGGCAAATGTTGCCAAACTGTGTGCGTGGAGATTGTTGCCCCTTGAAATTTTTGTGATAAAGAACTCAGAGAAAGTCTCCAATATTTCAATTACAGCAGACCTGTAAGATCTCAACCTTTTGTCATTGGTGACAAAACTTCCTTTCACTTGTTGAATTACTAGATCAGAATCTCCCATGATGGAAAGCCTAGGAGCTTGTAATGACTTTGCTAGTTTGAGACCTAGTAACAGAGCTTCATATTCTGCCATGTTATTAGTGCATCTAAAATTTAATCTGTAAGCCCTGCCTTCTGCATAGCCTTTCTCTTTGTTATGTATCCAAATTCCAGCTCCTGCCCCTAACTTGTTAACTGAGCCATCAAATTCTAGGACCCACAGGATGTCTTGCTGAACAGGAGATTTAAAATTCTGTTCATGGGATGGCAATGTGAGCATGAGTTGGGGTTTCTTCTCCCATTTGTTTTCTAGGACAATTTCATCACTTGTTTGACAATCTTTGACAACTAGAGGAGGGATAATGTGTATTGTTGGGCTGATTGATGTTTGGCAGGTGATACTTGTTTGATCAATGTTTTGTTCTTGTATGAGTGTTTCGGTGCTAATGTCATTGTTTGAGATGCTTGTGCTGTCATTGAAGAGGATGAAGGAGTCTATGTCCGAATGGACAGCATATATTGGAAAATTTTGAGGCTTTTCTTCACTGCTGACCATATACTTCATGAGTGTTTCCCTGTAAAGTCTTTTTGGTTGCCCAAAGACAGAGATAGTGGCATATGACATATCTAATTGCAGGGAGCCTTGGAGCTTGGCTCCCCATGATCTTGATAACAGCATCCCATATTTAGGTGGGATATCAGCGACTACAACATCCATTAGAATGGTTTTGTTGGGATATTGAACCAGAGACACACATAAATCTTTTATTAGGCCCAAACATTTGACTTGGCTAGAATCAAAGGAAAACAGGTCTTTGTATGGTCTTGTTATATCCAAATTTAATCTTTCCATGACTGCTTTTGGCATCAGGTTGTGAGAGGCGCCTGAATCGAACATTGCATTATGCAGTATTTTATCATGAACATGCAAGCTGACATAAAAAGGTAAAACCCCTGTGAATATTGTTTTTCCATCTACCTCTGGGCCAAACAGTAACTCTGGAGTGTCATCTAGCACATTTACATCATCTTTGCTATTAGTGAGTTGAAGGGATTTCTTGATCTGTTGCTTATAGATGTCATGCTTGGCTAGCTCTGAGAGGGGAATTGCTATTTTTAGCTTGCCAATCTCTGTGGCTAGGTCAAAAGGTTTGTCAACTTGGGCTTTGGAGTCACGGATAGCAGACCTTTCTTTGTTCATTAGATCTTCTTGTTGGATTTCATCTTGACTTCGAGACCTGCCCCTTTTACTCATGTCTTGAGGGGTAAAATTTGGATCAGGGTGAGAGGACGAAGTTGCCATGGGCTGTTGTAGTGGGGACAGTAGTTCAGTAACTTCTTCAACTACAATTTCTTCTGCAGGCAAGTTCATTTTGTCATTAGGTTCTGTGATCATGGTTTCTTTAGACCTCTGTTTATCCTTTATCTTGTCTGGCTGATTTACATTCACAGTCCGACTCCTTAGTTTGTACTGTTTATGGACTTCATAGACAGCAGTATCATATCCTTGTTTGAAGTCAAAAGATTCTCCTGACTTGGTTTGGAATGTTTTGATTTCATTCTCCTCATGGTCCTCTTGTGTTAAGAAGACATGGCTTTTACCATTCAGACCCATTAAGTTAATCTCCGGATCTTCGTTAAGTTCGTTAGATGTGGAAGTTTCTGCGTAATTTTCTTGAAAAGGGGGTCTAATGTCTTGGTCAGCACTTGTCTTTCCTATGTTTGGGTTCTGAGTTCTCCTAAAATTCGGATTTCTAGGAGGGTTGCTTTGTGATGCTTCCCATGATGATTTTCTTTCAACTGATTCCACTCTTTCACCCAATCTCTTCATACTATTTAGTATTGCATCCAGCTTTTGATCAAAGCCCGAAGTTTCTTCTTTGAAGGCAGTCCTTTTCTCCAATTTTGCCCTATTTCTTTTGGCAATTAGGTTAGCTTCCACTGTGACAGCAACCCTTTGAGCTTCTTGAAGGGTTGGAGGATTTCTTTCCTTCAACTGATAGGCCATATCAGGGTCAAAACCATCAGGGAATTTATACAGGGCTAAATCAGGAGGAGGCCTTAAGTTCTGTGGAATAGCATTATATACGTTGTTAAACCTAGCACAATATTCCAGAACTGTTTCTTGGGGACCTCTCTTAATAGTGTCATATTCACCAAGTACGTGGAGAGGATCTTTCTTCTTTTCCCATCTCTCAGTAAAAGCTTCGTAAAGCTGATCAGGTGTTGTGATGGAGTTTGCATTGAGAGATCTGAACCAAGTTCTAACATCCCCAGTTAAACTTTGAACAAAAATTCTCATTCTGACAGTGTCATCATCTATTTCATAGGTCTCAAAGTGGTCTTGCATCTTCTTGGCATGCTGGATAGCTGTTAGAGAGCCATTTGAGTCAAAATATGAGATTTTACTTTGATAATCTTGAGGTAAGGCCACAGCATTAGCTGGTATCTGCAGAGGTGCATACCTGTTGGCCATGTTTATGGGATTTATAGGGTTGACAGGAACAAATGGGACAGCAGGGATTACTGGTGTAACAGGGTTAATGGGATGGGTAACAAATGGGGGAGTGGTTGAAAGGGTATGTGTGGTGGGTGAAGATGTGAGAGGAGGACTTTGAGGTGTTGATGATGAACTAGGGGAACTAGGGGTGGACCGGAAAAGAACTTTGCAGGGAGTGGGAATGAGGATAGGTTGATCTGAACTTATATCTGAATCAGCAGGCTTCTCCTGCTTTTGCTGTCTCCTAATGTTCTTTGGAATGATATTCGGATTATCAACAATGATGGGTTGATTAGGGTCAGGGTTTGCCCTAGTGTGCCTTGGGTTTCTTTTGGGAGCCAGCTTCTAATTTTTCTTTAGAACTTGTACAGGAAGCTCTATACATGCAAGGACTGGATGAAAGTTTTGGAATGGCTATATATGTTCCAAAGCTAGGATGAAGATTCCCTAACTAGCTCTTCCCTAAAGCTGTCCCTGTATTACAGAAACAGTTTCTAAGGCCTCTTGGCTGGTTTCAGGCTTGCTGGTAGCTTTGGAAGATAGATAGTAATTGAAAAAATTTTAAGAAGTCCCCAGTGGAGTCGCCAATTATGTTAACACCCAGGTTGTTCCCTATGACTCCCAAGGGAATACGGCCGGGGTAACCACTAACCAATCTTTGGGTTACAGTTCCTAGCCCAACTGCAACCAGAGAGGGCTCTCTCTTTATGATTTATCTCTGTTATAATTGTGTTTTAGGCTAGCTATGACGCTTAGGTTTTGTTGGTGTTTTGGTTGAAGGATCTCTTTCAGGTCTTATGATGTAATACTTTGATGATGAGTTTCCATTGGGCAATGGAGTCTAGATGCTGTGAGATGATCTCAGATGTTGAGTAGTGTCCTAACTGCAAGGCCTGTTGTGTATTTAACAGACAAGTTAAAATTTGAGTGATGATATATGTCAACTAGCAGAAATCTGTTAGGAATTTTCTGTTATGTTGGTGAAATGAAAGAGGACGCAGAGCACAGGAGCAAAGTATGAATTCCTGTGACAGTGGTCAATGTGAAGGGTGTATTTGAAAGTGCAGCATTTTAAGAATCACACTTTATGTAGATTACACCTGAAGAAAACACTTAATAAACAACATAGACTGAACTCAGGGTGCTCAGTGAGCAAATCCTGGGAGTTATTCTTTTTCTGTGTTGCTTAATATGGGAAATCAGATAGCGTGTATGGACCTATAACAAAACAAAATAAACATGGAGAAAGTTACAGAGACTTATTGTATGATAAGATACGCAGGGATCCAGCAATCATGAACAGGCACAGAACATCTTCAACACATCAAGCATCCACGAAATTCCATTGCTTTCCTTTATTGACTTTCAGAAAACAATTACAGCATAAGAGACTTTTCAGGAGAAATTTCCAACAACCCTTGCTATATCATGCGAAGGGGTTTATATAGAAATATGTATACAAAATATCCCAGGTATTGAGTCATCTGAGAGAGAGAAAATATCTTCAGTAGTGTTCAGAAAGTAGGCAAGAAGTTATTACAATGTTAAATGCAGCGTAAATGCCATTTATATCTGTCAGAGATTGTTTGACTTTAAGGAGTCACTGAGTCGGTTGCATTACTCTGCATTAATCCTGTAGGTACGCATTTACTTTTGCCTGCGTAATGAGTTCTTGGCTTTGCCAGCTGTGGTTCTCTCTTTTCTGCTTTGTTGGCTGCTTCATGCGCTGAGTTGGCTCAGTTTTGAATTTATGATGCCCGCGGACTTTATTGACTGTTCTTTTCATCAAAATTGTAGAAGAAACAGAATTTGATGACTGAGTCACTGTTTACAAAATTCTCTGGATAGCATTTGTCCACCATTCCTGTGTAGGGAGCTGATGCTTGAGGATGGCCTCCATTGTCTCTTCAGCTTCTGTGTATTTGAAAAAAGTTGGGGCTACATCAAACAAGTGATTAATTTCATTCATTATAAAAAGTAGATTTTCTATCTTACTATAGAAAATCTGTCCTGTAATAGGCCCTGTGTCTTCTGAAGTGCTGGCCTTCTCATTGACCTGTGCTGAGGCAAAAACATTTACTCTTTTAGCATACTGTTCATGGGTGAATAATTTCCCTCCGCTGTTCAGTAAGCTAGGGAGTCCTCTACTCTGCAACACTTGAAACTTCTCCATGAACTTATTTACCTCTGTCTGCATATCCTGGGTTCTCCTGTCCAATGTCTGCACTAGACTTCTAAGAGTAAGAACCCTCTTGATCATTTGGATAGTCTCAGTTCTATTTGCAATCCCCATGATGGCCAACTGAGAACTTGTCTTGTGATTGAGCACATTGATCATTCTTGTAGCAACTTCAGGCATGTTTCCCAATAAGGCCCTTGATGTTCGGATTTCTCTCTGTGCCTTTGGAATGAGCTCTAGTTGCTCATGGATTGTCTCGATGTATGGCCATTGGTTGTTGATGGATTTACCAATATTGGACCATATCATTGCTCTGATTTCTGCTATGATTTTATCTAGCTTGAGCTCATTCTCAAGCTCCTTGATCCTGTCTTTAAGAGCTTTGATTTCCTTGGCCTTTTCTCCCACCTCTCTCTTTGTCTTATCATGCCTTTCATTTACCTTGGCCAGCTTTTCCTTAGTTTCGTTCAGCTCTGTCATCTGGGCTTCCAAAATTTGTATTTCATTCTTTAACTTCTGCATATCTAGGCTCTGATCTGTGCTGATGGGTGCTACTGAGGTAGATGTGGCTGTTTGTTCAGCCTGCTGAGGTGGAGGCACCGTAGTAGGAACAGTCTCCTCAAGATTTATGACCTGTGGAGGGGGCTGAGATGTTTGCCCTTCTTGTGCTTGTTTTGATGATGTTTGTGGAGGTGCTTGTGCAGCTTCATATTGCCCCAATTTTTCTTGTGCCTTGATAAGCTCTTTGTAAATGGAAATTAGCAGGTCAGTAGAATCCTGCTCATACCTTTGCTTAGCTACCTCATCAGTCTGTGGGTGGATAGTGGCTGGAATTTTGATCTTCTTTCTCAGTGCAGCCATGTCAGCATCTCTAAGTTTCAGGATCTCTTGTATCCCTTTGATGTCATTGGGATTGTGCCCAATTTCTACAATGATTTCCTCCAGGGCTCTTATCCTGTTGTCTTTGGCCTGAGAAGAGGCCCTCTCCAGTTCTAGCTGGGAAGCTGTGGCATTCAGACTGCTTGTTAATTTATAATTATCCAAAGTTTTGTCGGCCAATGAAGCATACACCATTTCTCCAGTTTGCTTATGCAGCTCAATTTTGTCCATAGGGTGTATGTCTTTGGCAAGTACCTCTAGATTGGTCCTAAGGTAGTCAGCAGTGGATTGTGGCCGGAGTGCTGTAGGCATAAAGTGACTCATTGTCAATTTGCCTTCACTTACATCAAAAGCAGACATAAGTCTCTGCTGATTGGAAGGAGCCATGTTTAGCAGGTGATTGTACATTGTACCTTGATAGGGTCACTCCTTCTCTTGATGTCTATGAACTGCTGCTTAATGCTTACTTGTCCCTATTTCTGCTGGCTGGAGGAGCTGACCTCCCCTCCCATGGTCCTGTCTTGTTCCTGCTGGAAGGAACTTGCTGAAGTTTCTCTGCTGGGTGGGCCCATGCCCAATGCCTCTCTTATTGCTATATCCTCCTCTGGAAAATCATTGAGTCTCTGCCTTTTCTCTCCCTGGTCTATAGAGGATGTCAGGGGAGTCTCTCTGTCTCTTTTTCTAAAGACAAATGTATCCTCCTTTTGAGGGTTTGGAGGACCGAGGCATCAAATGAGGTGTCTTGTCTTGTAGGCAATGTTCTTTCAGTGGTCTGAGGAGTCTCCACTGTTTTCTTTTGCTGGGCAGGCTGCTCCTGCCCTGCTTCTTCTTTCTGTTGTTGATCTTGCTGTTCTGATTCTTCTTGCTGCCCTTGCTGCAGCCCTTCTGCTTGCTGCTGTTGGTTTTGTTGCTGTTCCTGCTCTTGCCTGCTGTTCCTCGCTCTGCCCATCTCTTTGCCTTTTCTGCGATGTTTTCACCAGTTCTTGTAGCTTGATGTTGGGCAGTTGAAGAGGAGGCTGCTGCTCCAGTTTGTTGCTTGGCAGTGAGGGGACCTGTGAATAAAACTCAAGGTCACCCATCTTCTTGAGGTTTCTTAGAGCTCTTTGATTAAGCTCTTCTTGGGTCACATCTTCTTCTAAAGTTCCTCTTTTCCACTTGCTTTGGTTGGCATATTTTTCTAAGTTAGGAAGGCTATAATGTCCATAAGCAGATAATTGTATTTGAGCCTCCTCATTGTAATGAAGTTATTGGGGTCATAGGGTTTCCATACGAAGCTGTATTTGAGACCAAGGCACAGAAGTATTCTATCTGCCTCTCTCCACCCTTCATCCCTTTCATATGAGAATTAAATGGCCAAGTTGATTTCTGATTTTTAACTGTGCCTTCTTACCTTTTCCTGAAAAGTGGAGCATATCCACATAACCAAACTGCCTGAAGTATTCCAAGGCAAGTAGCCTCATAGGCACAAATCTAGGTAGTTTAAATGGGGGCAACTCACACCCATATAGCCTGATAACGGTGTGGTGTGGGTAGAAATACCAATCCCCAATACTGTATGCTTTTGATAAATGCAGGAGTCTTTGCATTTCGTCTGTCAATCTGGGAGGAGGTGAACCCAACAGTAGAGTCAAGGCTGGATGGATGAAAAGATCAATAAATTCGCAGTAGGTGTATGGAGAACAGCTTACTATGTGAAAAACGGATGTCCAATACACTACTGATCTCAGATTGCCCTGTGCATCTACTCTCTTCTTTGGGAAGGAGAACTTATCATGCTGGAAGTATAGGAGCAGATGATATAGGTACGAGGTGTATCTAAATACCCTTTCTCTTGATAAATTCATCAATTGATCATGCATCTTATCTGATATGTATGTGGCATAATCATAGTGGATTGGCTTCTTTCCTGGGGAAAACATAAGCATCATTTGTAGAACAGTTTCATCCACATACTCCACTGAATCATATCCCAAGATGGGACTGATCATGTCAACAAGGTCTAAGCCCAACTGGTTGAGTAGAGATAATGGATGGGAGGAATTTGCACAGTATCAGCTTTGATGAAAATCTGATTAAGCTTTGTGATTTGTGCCTCTGTTATCCTGGCTCCCTGTACTATTAAATCAGCTAATGACAGAGGGACCAACTTTTGATCTGTCTGGAACTGCAACATCTCCCTGATGGCTTCAGGGGTAATGAGGAACAGAATTGAGCCTGCAGAGTCTAGCACTGCCCTCTGGGATGCATCATAGTGTTCAGCAACTATGTGCACAAGCTCAGGGAATTGATTAACCTGAGGAAGCTTGAATATTGGGAGGAATGAATCCCAAATTCCCAGGATGTCTGTCCCCCTCTCATGTTTGATCTTTATTTCATTTAGGATTTGCAAATGAAACCTGCTTCTGCTCAACATTTCCTCTGATATCTTGTAGTCCAAGTCTGCTAATGCTCTGGTGTCCAATGTTTTGTTAGGGACATTCAGGGAGCCACATTGAGGGCTATAGGAGCTACAGGGGGATCCATGACTCTTCTTAGGATTTCTACTTGTTTCTACTTGCTCAAGAACTGTGTTACTATGCAGAGTAACACCAACAAGATTTCTTTGCACAGAAAAGAAAATCCCTGGAAAAAGGTGAATGCAAGGTCTATAGCAGTTCAAAACTGTTTGATAGCAGTTAAGACCAAAGTTTACTTTCTCAGGCTTTTTTTAATGGTGAAATTTGTTTTCAAATGCGCCTGCTGCGATTATGCAGACAGGGCCTAGTTTTTCAATAAATTGTAACTGGAAAAGGCTCGGCTGGTGATTTCGAGGTGATAATTGAAGTTAAAAACTCTGCCGAGGAATTCATTTGTGAATTTCTAATTTTGGACTCACTCATTAAGCTTTCAGAGTGTTTAACAGAGAATTGCAGGCGCACAGAGGACAGACGATTAAGAATACCTGGTGAAAGTAGTGAGCAAAGGTCGTGAATGCAGGTTGAAATCATGCGCTGGAGGTCTCCTGGTTGATTTAGCAGGTTGACAGCGAACTTGGACGCGAGCGCATGAGGCAGAAATAACGACGAATGAGTGAAAAAAGAACGTAAAAACGCGATTTTGGGCCATAATATAGACTTTTAATACTTTGGCGCCTTTTTACGATGACGTCAGCAGGACGTCATTGGTGGGGTAATTCGGATGACGTCATGCTGACGTCATCGGGTGACGTGGCGGGTCTGGTTGGTCCACAGGGGCAGTGAGATGGCAGGACAGGTGGACCAATGGCCGGGCAAGGGGCTGACGGGGCAGCGTAACCTGGGTGACGGGGCGCTGACATGTTGCTGACGCGGCGATGAACTGAGCAGGCGGGATGGGAAACCGGAACCAACAGTGGTTTCGTATCGCACCACTTCCTGTACGGGGGCGGTATCGGTCCATTTGTACCTCCGACGCTCATCGGGGTGAGGGCGCGTGGCAGCGGAGTGACGTCCTCAAAATACGGACTACGGGAGATAAGCCTCGTACAGCGGATGAGGTCCGACGTCAGGTGACCGTTGGATCTGCAGCGGATAATCGGACGGTGGTTGGACACTGAGA